>CM048046.1:18820000-19420000 GCA_026259375.1 Verasper variegatus | reverse complement strand
TACAGAAATGAATCTACCACATGTTTCGTACGGTTCTGTGACGTTCGCGAGTACATTTTCTTTGACTTGTTTAAGTTTTACCAAAATAAATTGTGCATTAGAGGAATCTGTATTCATTGATCTTTGCCTGTGTCAGCGCCAGCACCTCCGAACCTCCAACTGCCAACATTAAGCCAACGCCTGTAGTCGCAACAGCCGGCAAGCAGCCGGTCAATCCAGGGAACAAACCCACTCCAAGAGCAAGCATCCGGCCTATGATCACTCCAGCGACTGTACCCACACCAACACCCACAGCTACAGTCATGCCCACCACTCAGGTGGAGACCCAGGAAGGTAAGTCAACAGCTGTAATCAGCCAATTAACTGTTGTCCCGAGATATTTGTCTGTTCGATTAAGAGCACGGCCAGTTAGTTCCCACTTAGTGAAGAAAGTTTGATACATTTTTCTGTATTTCAAAATTTGATTCAACTTTATTTGAATCTCCTTTCCACTAACTTGAATTTCTCTACAGCCATTCAGTCTACTGAAGGCCCACCAGTGGAGCATGTGACCGTGTATGGCAGCGCCAGTGGCTCTGTGCGCTCGGCCAGCCCCAATGTCCAGACCTCTTTAGCCAGCCCCATGTTGACTGTTCAGCAGACCCAGACACAGACGACGGCATTTGTTCAACCAACGCAGCAACAGAGCGTGAGCCATGCAGAGCCAGCCAATCAGGAGCCACCACCTCTGGTCATTGAGGCCACACCCAGTTCACAGGTGGAATGGCCTTCGACTTCATCCACCTCCTCTATGTTTGCCACTGGTGAGAAGCTTTACTAATTGAAGATGAGTTGATCCATTTGCAAGTCATAGTGCTGTGTTTTTGGTTGGTACAAGGAGAAGAGATAAACATTTGAACATAGTTTTAAATCCACAAAATGCCATGTTTTATCAGCGATGTTAATATTTGAGTTTTAAAATATATTCTTAATCTCTCTTTATTTTGGGCATTTCGAGTATCACTGTGAGGGAGAAGACTGAATAATCTCCATCAATTATCTCCAGTTTCAGGAACTTCCTCCATGTCCAAGAGGCCTCGAGAGGAGGAGGAGAGCAGCAGCATGGTCACTGACACAGAAGCCCCCCCGGAGGACACCTCCAGGGCTCCTATACCCAAGAAGCTACGCATCGTCCAGAGAGTGGGTCCAGAGGTGAGGGAGCAGGTTACACAGAAACCTGTTGGACAACAGACATTTTCCTTGTTGTTAATGATGTGAAAAGAATTGGTGCCGCTCTGACAGTTTTCTCCTCAGGAGGAGGTGCTGGCTGAGGACAGTGCTGAGGCTGAGGGCGTCGTGCCAACAGACAGTCAAGACAGTGCAGAGGCAAGTCAGGTTGGTCAGAGAATACGATTTTCCAAGATGTGAAATGTATTTTAATCCCTCATCATCTTATTTTGATGCGATGAAAGCAAACAGATGAGGACAGTGTTATCAACCAGAGTAATACAACTGTCAAACCTACATTATCGTCCTCACGGCTCCTGTTGTTTCTAGATGGAAAATGGATCATCAGTCACAGTTGGCAGTTTTATTTTTATTTCTTAGAGAGGATAAATATAGTGCAAGTTTTGTTCATGCTGGTCCTGGCCCATTGCGTTTTTTACCATAAGGCGATCTCTATAGCTAATGCTCATGGTAAACTCTTGTTACTACATGTAGGACATTATGTTAGACGTTAGTCAACAATTACAATCAGGAAAAGATTTAAATATTCATGATAAATGATGTAAATGTCTGTTGCGCACCCTGCAGACGGAGGAGTTTCAAGCACTGGAGGAAGGAGAGGACAGTGCAGCCTCCCAGTCCATGACTTTGGACCAAGAGATGACCCTGACGCAAAGTGACGCCCCCGACCAACTGTCACAGGAAGTTATCGTCATAATAACAGACACTGAAAGTGACGAGGAGCAGGAAGAGGAGGATGAGGAGGAAGACGAGCAGGTAGAACGTTTTTTTTTATTTATTATTTTTTTTAAAGGGTAAAGCTGCATTAGACACTAGTCACAGAATTTGTCTTTTAAAAATGTCTCTGTCTCTTTTCTAATGATTCGTTCACTGCTCATTGTAGGAATGCGATGAGGAGGAAGAGGAGGAAGATGAAGACGAGGAGGAAGAAGAGGAAGAGGATGAAGAGGAAGATGAGGGAGGGATGGGGGAGGAAGGAGAGGAAAGCAACGAGGGGAGCGGAGATGGCAACGAGGCCTATGAAGAAGATGACACAGAGGTTTGATTGCTTATGACATATACAGACCTCTGTTACAACTTTGACCTTTTTATACGTCCTCACCCACACATGCCTTAAGCACATTAACCCCTCCCCCTAATTGAACCTCCTTCCCACACAGAGATTTACGTTCCCATTCCAGCTCACACACTCAGTTTTTCCACAGCCCCCCCCCCCCCCCCCCCCCCCTCTAACTGTAACTTGAATTTTATCCCTGTGTCGTAACTCTCTGTCTGTGTGCAAGCTGTGAGTGTTGACTCTGATTGTTTACTTTTTCACACTGCACGTGGTTGCACATGTTGTGTGGGATGAGACAGTGTCTGCAAAGTGCAGTTAACAGTCTGTCACTCGTAATCTGCACCAGTGAGAGCTGTGGTCGAAGTTGGGAATCTGCAAAACGCTGTTGTCCAGTGTGTTTATCTGTTTTTTTTGAACATGAAATAGTAAATTGATTACTTGAGAAGGCATTTACCAGCTGCAACATTCCCTCACGTTTAAAGCCAAGGGATTAAAAAAAAAGAGCATGACATTATTGTGCTTTTTTTTTCCTATATAAACAAACGTAACTCTAACCATACTTAATAAATAGTTCTTTCTTATTTAATTTATGCAGCTATAAGGTTTGTCAGTGTTTGCAGGATTCTGTACAGTTACTCACATACTTGTATATATGGATAGAATTAGGTTTTTTTTAACTGTCTCCTTTTTGAAGCACATCTTTGTTCCATATAGAGAGAAAATTAATCTGTATCTGGTTTTCTGCCATTTTATTCCTCGCGTCTTCACTGTGTTTGGAAAAGATCTCATAACGTATTTTCTCTAATTTTAACCAGCTTGTGTTCTGTACATTTTTATTTGAACCAATTAAACTTATACAAATTCACTAGTGGTCTTGTTTCTTTTTCTGTCGGTTTGTCGTTTATTATTCCCCTTTGTCCTCTCATTTCTCAGGGAGCTGACGTCACAGACCCGGGCACGGAGACTGAGGAGAGTTTGGGGGCGTCTGACTCCACCCAGAGACCAGCGGATTCCCAGACACCCACCTGTAAGATCCAGGAAACGCTGTTAGACGCACATACGTACATCCACACGTTACTCACAAGATGTCCAGACATCCAATTAGTTATCTGACACTCGACACGATGACTGGGAAAGATGTAATATGTTGTTGTCTGTCTAAAAGGAAGCGTTGGTGCAATTGTTTGCCAAAATACAAGTCATTTTCATGAAGGCTACAAAAGTGAAACACATGATTCAAATCCTTTGGGTGTGTGTAGTAAGCCTGTATAGCTAATACATTGAAATTGATGTCAAACTAAAAATCTTTCATCATCCCAACATGTCAATCTGATTGGATCTTGTTATATTAGTCCATTATATATTTTTTACATTTTGACATTACAATCAGACTGATGTTCTATCATAATGTTAATGACCTTAAACACGATTTGTGCTGTTAAAATCTAAGAAGATAGTTTGTTTAGGCTAGAATTTAATTAATAGGTAATGCTTGTTTTCATTGGTCTTTGATAAGTAGTCGAAGTGTTTTCATTTCTGATCCAGTGTCTGTACTCCAAGTCAGATTGACCTCTGTTCATCTGAACTCTTCTAGTCGAAAGCAGCACGATGGAGATGTTTTCCTCCGATCAACCTATCACAAGCTCTGGTTCACGCATGCCCCAGTCGCCACGGAGACCAACGCAACAGCTGCAAACCCGCCCGAACATCTACCCTGCCCTATCATCAGAACTGGGACAGGTATGAAGGAAGACTAATCTATTCTGTAATAATAACGTTGATGAGAATAGTTACAATAAAGATCATTATATTGTGATATTTTGCATATTTTCACATACATTTTTTTGTATATTTGCTTTTCCTCCAGTTTTCCAAATATAAATCAGACCTGGAAATGAATCTGTCAACAGAAAATTGATCACTTACCTTAATCAACTCATTTCTGTAATCAAATAATCATCAGTCTTTTAATGTCTGCATTTACAGCGCATGCCAGCTCGTCGTCAGACAGTGGGAAGAGTCCCTCAGCTCACTCCCGGGCTGCCGGTAAGAGCTTTAACTCTCATCTGTAGTCTGAGAACATCATCAGACCTCGGTGTGGAACTTTTACTGTGTTCGTGTCCCAACACTTCTTCACCGTCTGTTCCTCTGCAGCAGCACTTCTTCGACGACGACGACAGGATGGTTCCCAACGCTCCCACTCTGGTGGTACCGCACCGCGACGCGTTCGACCAGGCCGTCCAGTACGTCTCACACACATGAACGCAGACCTGGAAGTCTGAACTCTCAGGACATATTTAATGTATCATGGTTATATATATATATAACTACATAATTTCCTCAAATGTATAAATTCAGATATTGTGTTTTGTCAGATTTTGGTATTTTTATTTTGAAAAAAAAAAGGAAGAGAAGCTGAAATTCCATGTAACCGTATTGCACTGAACGACCTCTGTGTGTGTGTTCATCAGTTCTCCGCAGGTGGCCGGTGTGCCTCGCTTTCGGTTCGGCCCTTCGGACGACATGCCCCAGACCAGCTCGTCTTCACACTCTGATCTGGGACAACTGGCATCACAAGGAGGTACTTGGTACAACGATAAGCTAACTGCAACAGAAAAAAGATGTGATACTTGTTTTTTATAGCAAAGCCCTTCTTGTCTTCAGGTCTTGGGATATATGAAAGCCCCTTCTTCCTCGCAACTCATGAAGAAGAGTCTGGTGGACGCAGTGTTCCTACCACCCCACTGCAAGTTACAGCACCAGGTATCTATCTGTCTGTCTGTCTGATATGAAGGGAGCAGTGTTCTCGTTATTAACATACTCAGTATATTTCAGTCTCTGTAAACTGTTTGGACATTTTTTTATCAGGTGCCAAGAACCCAAATCATTGAGTGAATCCACATCTTGTTTTTATGTCCTGTGCTCCCAGTAACCATCTTCTCAGAGGCGGCTCAGTCTGACAGCAGTGAGCACGCCTCGCAGTCGGTTCCCATGGTGAGCACGTCCACACCAGGCCTGGTGGTGCCAGGAGCAGCCGGCACAGGGGAGGACAGAGATGATGTCTTCCTGGAGCCTGACACTGATAGGTGAGACTCATTCCTCTTTGCTGTCTGTCAGTTGTTTGAAGTCTTTCACAGCTGTCGGAGCTCACAGACACTGACCAGAGACTGCAGCATCAAGTGTCTCATCATTTGTCATCAGTTTCCTTTTCCACTGCCCCTGTCTGTAGCTGCTTCAACAATGAAACTTTCTGTTAAACTATAAAAGATGCATTTTAGGATTGTTTTGTTCACGGATGATTTTTCAGATTGCATTGCTTCGTGTTTTTATATATTTGTTGATTTTTCTCTGTTTGTTCCAGGCCCAGTGCTGAGGCGTCGTCGGATCAGGTTGTGTCTCAGGGAGACATGGAGGAGCAAAGTCAGCCGTCTGACAAGGCCAGCCTCCCCTCCACCAGCCAGGAGCCCTCCTCCAGCTCCGCAGGTACAGTGGAGCGTCATGACTGTGCAGCTTTTTCCAGCTGTGAATCTCTGTCTTTTATGTGACTGTGATGTTCAGCTCTGATTGACACGTTGTGTTTTTCTGTGTAGATACAAGCAGCGCGCCGCCGAAACCCTCCAGACCTGGAACGAGCAGACAGCTGCAGCGCTGGCCGGAGACCCGCCGGGGCGGGATGAAGAGAGGAGGTAACACCTTTAAAAGTAAACACACCCGATTGGTTATTTAGGACTTAACTGGTGTAGCTCCAGTATATAATAAGTGAAACTGGGGGGGGGGGGGATGTTTCAGTATTAACAACAAATCGTAACTATTTTTATCTCCAAGAAACGTATCACAAATGTAATATGAACATTTGATAATGTCAATGATATTCTGACTGAAAAGTGACTGTAGGTAGTTTAACCAAACTGTGCCCAGACCTGTGAATTGTTAAAGAAATTCCCAGGTTTACTACAGTGCAGCTGCTCTAAGCTGCTGCAGCAACTCACACTTTGTCCAGTCAGGGCTCAGCCGTGTGATTTGCAAAGCTCTGAGTACTCATGTTCATCAGCTTGTCTTCAAATGCCAGTATCCGTTGTATGTACGCTGCTTCAGTGGCTCAGGATTTTCCCATGAACCACAGGGTTCATTGTTCAAGTGCGATGAGGGATCTTTGTAAGTTAGAAATCCAGAATCTGGTTGTATCACACTTGTCTGATTCTAACAAACAGGAGGCTTCCACACAGACTTTTACAACAACACTGATCTTTATTGTAAGTCAGAAATTAAGTCCCAGATTTTCTAGAGGTTCTTGCATGACTGAAAAGTGCGACTATAGTAATTTAAATTAATCCCTCTGTCCCTCATTCTCTTATTTCTAATGCACATTAATTGCAGTGTAACATGTTTTTGGCTTTTTTACATGTACGTGTTCACAAGATTAACTTCCTGTATCACGACTAACTGCGCACTAACCCTGTTTCATTTGAATTACAAGTCATAGCCTTTAATACACGTTGGTGTGTGTGTTGAGTTTTTAATGTAGATTTCAAAAACACAGTACGTTCATTACAATGCAAATACAGAAGTTTTTCATCGGTGTTACAGGCTTTGTTTGAAATAATATTTCATGTCAACAGGTCAGGCGTTTCCTTCTCTGGGAATACAAGGGAGACGATTCGCCAGATGAAGCACTCATCCGGAAACCTGACGACCACGACCGGACGACTTGTCATTCCCTCCAGAAGCATCCCACGTCCGCGTTCAGATTCTCGACTCAGTCCTGATATTCAGTTCACGTGTTCTGAAGCCTGTTGTTTTTATGTTCTGCTTTTGTTTTTAATGTACTTCTAAAGTACCTTTTTTGTATTCACGCTCCATGCTGATGCAGTGGGTTTTAATAGGGATGTAATAAACAATAAGAAAATTGGTGAGAAAAAACAAACAAACAGTCTCTGCTTTTCATGTCCTTGGGCATTTGATGAAGTTGCTGCTCCGAGGGGACGCGCTGGCGGGCGCAGCAGCGATGACGGGACGTTCACCATCCAGCCTCACGTTGTAGGATTTGGCTGCAAAAGAAGCAAAATGGATATTAGATGAGTTCATTGTGAATTTTAAATTCATGAAGGGCATTTTGGATGTTTTTTAAAATGCATGTGCCAGTTTCAATTTCGGTGAAAAGAATATCAAACAGTCCTGGAGATGGTGTTTTCGGGACATTAACTTGGGACAGTTTCTGGCGAGTGCAGGGTTTGAATTTTAAGAGGTGTGATGGGTCAGGAATGATTTAAAACACTAGACACTAAACCCGTCCAGACATAACGCAAACATAACACTTTAAACTCTTTATAAGGAACTATAGGATTGTTTAAAATAAAGGGGACATCATGGAAACAGATGCTTTTCTTGTGGTTTCTCCATGATAAACTTAGATGAATGGACACCTCCCTCAATGACCTTTACATCTGTCTAATCCTCCACTCCACCCTAACACACCCCCACACACATGGTTTCTGTTAGACGTCCCAGACATGATGGGAATGAAGTTAAATGTCTTTCAGGCTGAAACAAGAAGGATGCACATTTAAATATAATGAACTTGGGAGAGATTTCAAACAATAATACAGTTTCTACTTCATTTCTGTAAATTGAGAGGCTTATATTGAAAGCAGTGTTTTTTGAATAAGGGTGTGAGGTTTTAATCTGAAGTACACGGAGCTAAAATGTTCCACTAGGTTTTCCTTAACTTCAACGAGGAGGTTCTATTTTTTCACCCTGGTCTGTGTCTGTTGGTTGGTTTGTAAAAACTACTTGATGGATGAGCATGAAACTGGGAGGAAGGATAAGAACCCATCAAATGTTGAAGTTACTTGAAGAAGGTGTTTTGCAACATTTTTGTTGATTTTCTCAGAATAATTATTGGATCTTGCTGAAAAGAAATATATAGATATTTAACAATCCAGATCCAGTGAATTCTAATGTGGTTTCAAAAGGGGACTGTTGGTATTTGTATGCCTTCTCTTTCTTTGATGAGTTTACAGAACATATCTGTTGAGATGGGACCCACTGGCTCCTTTACTGGTGTTGACTGTATGTATTGTCCCTTACATCTGGAGAAGACGTAGTATTTGTATCCTTCTGGTTCCCTGGTGCTGGGCACGGACACAGCGGCTGTGACGGCGGTGGGGAAACCTCTCCAGGACGTCCGGATGGTGATGACTGGGCCTAGAGGAGACACTGGAAACACATCAGTGTAAAACGAGGGAGGAAACCACAATGGGTGTCAAAGTGTTTTCCTCATCTCAAGTGTTTTGGCATTGACAGGATCCTAACCCTGTAAATGTTACACATGCTGTTTGTTATTTACCACACTATTTGCAACATGGACCTTTCTTCCCCTCTTCACCTTGTAAAAGCATGACTCACTCTTTCAGGGAACTGGACGTGTTGCAACACGGTCAACATGCTGATGTGTGTTTAAGCAAATCTGTTCAAATGCTCAGCAGAACACCCAGTGAGTTACCACATTACTGTTCTACAGATGCATTTTTATACCTGCTTGTCGAGCCACCCGGACATTGTGCACGGCGTGCTGGACTTTCCTGCCACATGATGGACTGGTGCCAAACTGGTATGAGTATTTCTGGACCAGTCCCCCTGAAAGAACCAATAATAATCTCAGAATCGATTCAATAAAAAAAGGGTTTTGTACAAATAAGTGTTTTGGTTAAATTAGGATGAAACGCAGCGACAGTCCTCACCTCTCTTGAAGAAGTAGACGGACTCTCTCCTCCTGTTGTACTGAGGCACAGACAGAGCAGCAGTGATGTGGCCCCGCAGCCCGCCAAAGCCTGTTTCAATGACTTTAGGATAACCAGGGTCCAAAGCATCATTGTCAAATCTCCAGTACTGAGATCCCTGCAAACACCACAACATCATGTGAGCACAAACCAAAATGTTGGACCTTGAGGATGTACCTTGAATTTGTATCAGCAGAATAAATTTACGACATCCATTAAATTCCTCAAATCCAGCAAAAGCCCACGTTAACTCCGATTAGGGGAGAAAAGTTGACCTTGAACATGTATGTTTTGCCGTGACAGCTGCAGCGTGTGAACACAGTGTCAATGGGGGATGGGACTCCCCACACTTGTGTGATGCCTCTGGCCGGACCTGGCTCCCTGTGTCTGTTCAGGAACCAGAAGTAGTGTCCTGTAAAAGAAAAATGTATGAATAAAACACATCATTTGATATCGTGTAAAGCAGGGGTCAGCAGTGAGGACCTTGGACACTGACCTCTGAAAACCACCACCGTGCCGTTCCTCAGGGTGGTAACTGCACCCACCGGCCGCCCGCTACACAGGTTTATATCATTGCTGTCATCTGGAAAAAAGGATCGATTGGATTGACGAGTAATAAGACTGAGAAAACTTTTTTTTTTTTTCAAACTGTACATATTTGCATTTCTATTAAATTCATGTAAAACAGATTCCACACTGGAAACAGGAAACTGGAACTGGAGTCTAATGGTGAGAACAGTTCTCACCTGCCTGGTAGTCTCGTGGATTGTTTATGTTCAGAGTTAGTGCTGCGTCCACAGGTTTAGTCTCTGGGTCTTTGGGGGGGTCTTTGACCAGAATTGGTTTAGCTGGCGATGGCGAAGGTTTGCTCTGGGGTTGCTCGGTGGGTTTGGGCAGGTGGGGTTGCTCGGTGGGTTTGGGCGGTTGGGGTTGCTCGGTGGGTTTGGGCGGTTGGGGTTGCTCGGTGGGTTTGGACGGTTGGGGTTGCTCGGTGGGTTTGGGCGGTTGGGGTTGCTCGGTGGGTTTGGGCGGTTGGGGTTGCTCGGTGGGTTTGGACGGTTGGGGTTGCTCTGTGGGTTTGGACGGTTGGGGTTGCTCTGTGGGTTTGGACGGTTGGGGTTGCTCTGTGGGTTTGGACGATTGGGGTTGCTCTGTGGGTTCGGACGGTTGGGGTTGCTCTGTGGGTTTGGACGGTTGGGGTTGCTCTGTGGGTTTGGTTGGTTGGGGTTGCTCTGTGGGTTTGGACGGTTGGGGTTGCTCGGTGGGTTTGGACGGTTGGGGTTGCTCTGTGGGTTTGGATGACTGGGGTTGCTCGGTGGGTTTGGTTGGTTGGGGTTGCTCTGTGGGTTTGGACGGTTGGGGTTGCTCTGTGGGTTTGGTTGGTTGGGGTTGCTCATGTGGGTTTGGACGGTTGGGGTTGCTCAGTGGGTTTGGACGGTTGGGGTTGCTCTGTGGGTTTGGACAGTTGGGGTTGCTCAGTGGGTTTGGTTGGTTGGTGTTGCTCGGTGGGTTTGGTTGGTTGGGGTTGCTCAGACAGGTCTGAGGTGACTTTCACTGGATCTGCAGTGGTTACTTGTGATGTAACCTCATCTGTGGTATCGTCCTGTGCTGCAGATGTGGACGAGGGAACTTGAGTCGTCGGGGCATCGAGCTCTGGGGAAACACTGGTGGAGGGATCTTGAAGGCCTGTTGTTGAATGCTCTGAGCTGCTCTCAGTATTTACTGAATCAGGGTTGGAAGTGGTTTCGTCAGGGATGGTTGTCAAGTCCAGCATGGTGAACTGTGACGTATCCACAGTTGTGTCGTCCTGTGTGAATCCTGTAGATGCTGAAGCTGCTGTGGTGAAGGGAAGTGTTGTGACCTCTGGATTATCAGTGGTGGCTTCCGGCAGAGCTGTCGTCTGTGCTGCAGGAGAAACGTCGTCCTCCGGTTGGACAGTTCCCTGCCATGCTGTCTCCGGCTCTGTGCTGCTGGCTGTAGCAGAAACCTCTGTCTGGGCTGCAGAGGATGGTGTCGGCTGGTCGGAGACCTGCTCTGTCGTGGCCTGAGGAAGGGTTGTTCCTGGATCACTGGAATCTGGAGGTGAACATGATTATCAAATGTTAGGTTTGAATTAGATTAGAATCACCCAGATGTATCAAGACTTATGTCTCCACATCAGTGAATATCATGTGAAAGAGTGGTGTTCATCCTCCAGCAGAGTTCAGAGACATGGAGCATTGAGATGTGTTTCCTCTCCCTACCTGTGTTCTTTATGGGGGCTTCTTCACTGTCCATATAAAGGGTGGTGAGGCTGTCGTCAGCCTGCGTGGGTTCATCGCCTGTCTGAGTGGTTTCTGTCTGAGAAATGACTGTGACCGTCTCGGTGCTGAACTCCACAGTGTCCGGCTGCAGGGTGGGTTCAGTGGAGACATGATCCAGGGGATCAGCTGTGGACCACCCATAACCACTGGTGCCTTCTGGGACTGGACTGGTCTCCTCGTCCAGACGGAGCTGGTTGTTTGTATCTAGAGAAGTGAAAAGCTGTGTGAACCCACAGTCATTCAAAAAACAGGAGAAAGAGCTTTGATAGATTTATCATCACTGCCCACCATCACTGTAGTCATCTGGTAGATATGAGGTTAGACCAACCAGAGGAGTTGAATCTTCATCTGTGACAAAACAAATCAATGTTCAGTTTCAACACCACTGTCTTTATTTCCCCTGTCACAGCCTTTCACTGAGGCTGTGACTCTCCACATGGAAACATCACAACATGTCTTCCTCCTGAGAAAGAAGGTGACGAGGATGAAAGAAACTCCACCCTCTTGACTATTCCAGGCCAGCTCCTGAATTAAACCTACGGAGAAAATGTTCTGTCATGGTTTCTTGGCTTGGTTTGGTGCTTTCCTCTCTTGGGACTGAGCCTGTGCCGGTTACCCTCCCACACACTCATCACAACACTGCTGCCTTGTGTTTCTCTTGGCCTGAGCGCCTTGTTCTCTTGGCTTGTCCTGGTGAGACTTGGCCCCTGGAACGAACCACAACGACAGAGGTGTGGTGGTCGACGGTAAATGTCGTAAATCCTGTTAAATGAATCAGGTTCAGCTCATAACAATCAGTGATGATAATGTATCATGGGAAAGTAGAAAGGTAGTAGTAGCACATACTAACCAATAATCCCCTTAAACTCAATCCAGCTCCACCAAATTGCTCACATTTATAGATATCAGTTCCCCAAACGTGCCTGACTTTTTCCATCAAGATCCATGAATCGTTCTGTGTGAAATTCCTCTCAAAAGGTTAAAGAAAGGGAAAATAAAGTCCTGGATCTGCCCCCTGATCCAGATCCACACCAAAACTTAAATCCCTGACCCAGACTGCATCCTTCTGCCAAGTTTCACGATAATCGGGTCTGTAGTTTTTGTGTTATTTAGATTACAAACAAACAGAGATATAAAAGGTAATAGGTAATGAGGTAATACAATTACATTCAGCTTCCTTTGAGTACATTTCAAACAGTCACCTGCTTTGTTTTCCACGCTGAATGTAGAAGGCTCCTCCTCTGGTCCTGTGAGAGGCACTGTGGGAAGTTTTCATGAATAATAAAGATTAGCGAGCCCTGAAAATATTTCTCTTGGATCCTAAAAAACTGAAAACGTACAAAGAATTAAACCTGTTGCCAAGAAATGTATACCTGCTGGTTTGTTAATGTTTACACTATCGCATGAACTAGTCTTCACTGGTGCTGTTGCACTGGCTGCTCCACTGATTTCCTCTGCAGGAATTACCAAGACAGAAAATATAGTCAAATGGAAACCCAATGCATCCGTGCAGATATCATGGTTGCACGGTTCTCCATGCACGTGTACTAATCTCATGGTGCAGGTGAGAGAGGTGAGGGCTGATTTTAACATGCAGCCATGCTTTCACATATCAAGCGACCGCCAAATGTCAACAGACGACACCAGACCAGACATGAATGACCACTTAGTAATGACAGAAACTATTACGGTGATACCACAGAGTATGAAACGGCGAAGGTGGATGTGTGGACGTGAACATGCAGAAAGTAACACGGGATGACGGTCATGCTGAACGAGCGGGACGAGGCTCACCCTCTGCATCACAGTGGCTCGTGTAATCTGGACAACACTGCTTGAAGTTGAAGCAGTCAGAGTCGCAGGTGCACCGCCGGCCTCTCTTGAAAGATTCTCCACATCGACCCTTACATGAGTTTTCTGTCGCACACAGAGCAAAGCAGGGCTCAACACACTGTACAATAAGACCACACAGTGCTGAATACATCCATCACATTAATGAGCTATTCAAGGTTATAGTATATGACACATTGCTCTCTTAGTAAAACTTGAAAATCACAATTAAACATCTGATCAGTAAAAGCTTGCACAAACACTAAAAAATATAGTTTTAATTATATCAGGAGAATAAAGACTCACTTGTGGTGCATTGAGATTCATAGTCTTCGCAGCACTCTCCATAAAGCAGGCAGGTGTAATCACACTGGCACATGTAACCCCTGTAGTACTCACCACCGCATCGTCCTTTACAGCTCGCTGCAGAAAATCCATTGAAAGTAAAAACGACACCCACACTTTTAAATGTTCCATTATTTTTTTCTCCAATAACAAAGTCTCTGCGAGGGAACGGGCTATTATTCCACCAGAGTGGGTCGACCCTCTGCTCTGTCATTATTTGCAGGGTAAACATGAACGAGTGACAGCTCAGCAAACACACAACGTCAGGAAATTGCTTCATTAAAAACAACTTGCTTCGTGTTTGTGACTCTCAGAACACAAGAAAATACACTTTTGGTCAAATATTCCCAGTGCAACGCAAGTTATACTCACTCTGAGCTGCACCAAGTGTCAAGGCACATGCCAACAAAATACCAGCACAAAGCAAAGTGGAAGACATCTTCAGTTCAACCTGTGAAATGAGACACAGAAATAATAAATGCATCAGATCTTTGTGTCAGTGGCAGATTTATGTAAATCCTGTGAGATCATATATAGAACTTTACTTTCAGGTTTAGAGAGAACATGAAAAGTATCTTACCTCTGTCTGCTGCTGCTGCTGCTGAAGTTCAGTCTCCTGCTGCTTTTAAAAGCCTGTGAAAGACCGGGCGGCTGGACGTCCCTTTAATTGGCGAATCCGGTCTAATTAAAAGTTGTGGTGAGCTCACAGGCTGTGTAGGGAGGATCCTCCCGTCCAGACCGTATAGGTCCAGACATCATGATTCCCCGCAAACAGCTGGAGGCACGTCAACACACATCTGTGCCAGACAGACGGCTGACCTCACACACGTCTGGGCAAAAGCAAAAGTGTGTGTGACCTGTTAGTCACACGTGGGTGGACGAGACACATTGAAATCATCGTTGATGAATCAGGACCATGTCAAACAACTTAGATACAGTCAGTGGTTCATTTCTAATGTGATACATCATCATACATGAGAGCAACCAGTGGTGGAAAAAGTATTTTCTTGAGTAAAATTGGCAATACCACACTATATAACCACAATTACACAATTTAATTTTGTATTCAAAATGTTATTTGTATAAAAGTACATATTTCAGCAAAATGTAATTAAATAATCAAAATTCAGTTGTCCATCTGGGTGATAACATTTCCTGATATCTTATAAATTGAGTTAAATAATTGTCCCTTTAATGCCTGTGAAGTAGAAATAAAAAAAATATAGCCTATACAGTCCTTGAATAAATGTCCCTACTGTGAAGAACATTGTTTGTAAAGAGCCATAAATGTGGGTTTAACTATATTTGAGGTTTCTCTGAATGAGTATTTTCCATGGTGGTATATAGTCAGGGAGTTTACATGCACTGAAGTAACCTGCTCACTGTTCCCTCAGCACAGTGACCTTACAGCACAGTGACGACTTGTTTGAGGACCGTTTGTCCTTGAATGCATCAACAACTCCACTGTTTTAACTTTTGACTTCATAACAATAAATCAAATGTGACATTATTACTTATATGAGCCTGTCAGGTATCCAGGGCTCAAAGCAAATACCATCTGTAAGTGTATACATTATTAGTCATATTATATTATAGCTAATTTATGTTATTATTATTATTATAGTTTAGTTTAGTTCATAATTTCCTGAATGGCATGCCATCCATCTATGTTTGAGGCGTTGATGGACCATATCGGGTCTGTGGTATTTTACAATCATGTCATGGTCCAATTAGAGGAGAAGGCCTCATTAGTGCACTTGTGTCAAGGAGATAATGACGACAGGTTCTGGACTCGGCCTCCTGGACACTCACGTCAACACAGAGAGACACAGTTCATCCACTGCAGCACCGTGAAAAGAGGAAGTATCGAGCCCCTGTCACATTCAGATGAATATCAATGACCTTCAACATCATGCCACGCTGAGAAGTACACTGGGTTGGGTTGAAGTTTTTAAAGTAAAGTCAATGCGCCCCCTTGTGGCTACAAGGTTGTCTGAGTGTATTTTCTGCTCTGCTCACGGTTCAAGAGGTGAGAGTTCCTGTTCATTAACTCACAGCAAGACTTTGCAGGTTCGTTGTTCTAATTAAAGTCTCGTAATTAAAGGTTTTGCAGTGTTGTCTCATTTTACTAGATTATTGCCTCCAGCCATTCATCCACCATCCATCCACACTGGAGGCCTGGAGCTAACCCCAGGTGGCACTGGGCAAGAGATGAGGTAAATCTATCACAGGACTATTTTTGTGTAATAATAATTGAGCAACAACAACAAGAAAAATACAATGCTTGCAATAATTGATCAATACTGCAGATAGCAGACTTAGCATTGATCAACATGTATGATATGTTTGATCATCAGGGATCTTCTACCAGTACAAGGTGGCTGCTGGGCCCACAGAGAGGTAGAGACCTGGCCCACAGTGACTGTCTCAATAAAAGCTGGTGACAGTGCAGACCGTCACAACAACACGCTCATTTCCACAGTTGGGTGTTGAACACAGGATCTCCTTGAGAATAGAGAGAGCCTGCCGAGAGGAAAGTCTGGATCCAAAGCGGTTCCTGTGTTCATGAACAGCGGACGCCATCTTTTGTCTCGGCAGCTTTAATCCGCCGGTCTGTCATGTGGATGTGAAAGAAGCAGAAACGTGGAGACACACAGGAGAGGAGATGCCGAGCGTCAGGGTGAACACGTTAGTTCTCAGTTGAAAGAACCCCAATACTAGAAGCTCAGGAAATCCCTGGTTGCCTGCAAAAATGAATATAATAATGTAAAACTTCTAAACAGGAAATAATACAACAATCTATCATTAGATTAAAAGCACACTACTTTGTCGGGTACAAATTTGTACCTAGAAATCCATGATCCGGATCTGACAGCAGTGAAAAGGCCTCCCCGACGACAGCTCTTCATCTGGCACCTGCAAAATCCGGCAGGAATAATGACACACCGCCTGTCACGGTGTGTTTGTTTACAGTGTATTGATATGGTGATGAATGAGATCGTGATCAGAAAGGACCTTTAGAGGGAGACAAATGAGCGTGTTGGGGCGTCTGGATGAGAATAGAAATGCCAACAGGTGGCAGGGGCTGATGATACATAATTAAATTCATCAGCTCGTTTCATTTTATTCGGGAGATTTCACTGCGGATTTAAATGCTCAAAAGATTATCTTCAATTTCATTTGTGTGCGCAGATGGAAGTGAAGGGAAGGGACACGGCCAACGAGACTGTTTACGAAGATTCGGGGTTTGTGTGTGACCACAGGTTTTCTATCTGTCGCACACTTGTCTGTCATCTCACACTGAACATATGGATAAGCTACATTACATGAGCTGAATCTTATGTGTTTTACGTCCAATGTCCTCACAGATATCTGAGATAACACGTTCTCCTCTCGGCTGCAGCTCAGTGTCAGTCTGAAGGTGGAAGTGATCTCAGTCACCACACAGGAAACAGAAATTAACTCTAACCCTTTGACATTAAGTTGTGCTGCAGCCTGTATTGATTTGAACATCACTGAGCATCAGCAGCTCCAGCAGAGGAGTCTCACAGCTCTGGTGTTTGATGTGTAAGAGCACCTGAAAGGTCGTGTGGACTTTAGTCACAACAGCTTTGCATGTGGCAACCAAAACACTGGCTGTGCGTAATTTGTTGTCGAAAATATATTTCAACTGGAATGGGTTTCAGGGGAGCGCATTTCCTCCACTGAGGCCAAACAGTATTTCTATATATAAAAGTATATATATTATCTCAGTCAAATATGCCTGAATGCCCAAACTGAATATCTTTTGGTTTTGCACTGTTGGTCGGACAAAACAAGATGCAAAAAGACATTTAGAATATAAAATACAATCTGCAGCTCAATCAGTAATGGAAATAATTGATAAAAAACACTAATGGCACTCAGCATACCTCTTCCAAGGCCCAACAGTCCCCTTGAAATCAATTAAGATGCAATATCACTTTCTGTTTTTCATCAAGATTCATGTATTATTCCCTGCAAAGTGTAAGAATGTGATAAAAAGAATCTCGGATCCACCCGAAAAAATGTATTCATTTGTTTCCTTTTTAGATCAATGTCCCATCCTTCCACCTAATTGTGTGGAAATCTGTTTAGTAACTCTCTTACATATATGGTCCCACTGGTCAGTGTTACTTAGTCTATGAGATCCACAGCAGTAGAGCATCAGTGGTTAGTTTCCCTTAACTGCCACCACATCAGTACAGCCTGAGCTTTACATTTCAGACTCAAGGTTAAACTGGACTATATGTTACAGGCCTGACTGAGGACGGTTCTGCTTTATACAACCAGCATCTCACCAGAGCTACAACCATTACCTCCCCCAGGACGACTGTCACCAGCCCAGCCTTGTTATCTGCCGTTGATAAGGAGGCTCAGATAGAGATAAATATATTCCTGTCACTCAAACATATCCTGCACCAGCACAATAGACGTGATGTCTCATTACCCTTCAAGCTGAACTGCTGTCACACGCAGACGTTTGGTAATGTGGATTGAACCTGTGCTAAAATTACATGTCAAACGTCTAATCACAAGATAAGTTGATCTGTATTCCACCAAATCAGTCCTCATCAATATATTTATTTTGTAATATCATTTCTGCTCGTAAACAACTGGGCACAAGAGAATGCTTATTTACTTGGCCAGTAAAATCAAGCTGTTCCTTCTCCATCTCTTAATAATTAACTGTGCTGTGCAATTTAGATCATTCACTCTGATACTGATGCTAGAAAAGAAATGGATGCTGCAGCTGAATTCTAAAAACTTGAAAGAATCCGAATTAAAACATATTCCTACCGTGCCAGAAAGGGAGAAATGGATCAGTATCACTTTATGAAATGATAAATTATTATTAAAACATAAAACGTTTCATGTTATAACATGATAACTCTCATTGATATGAGTACAAGTTTTATGATTTCACAATAATTTATCAAGGTCAACACCTTATGTCATAACATGATACTGATTCATATTTGCCTTTTCGATGCAAAGTCCGTGTGACACATTTCTTACACTGGACTCCTTGAAGCTATGTTGGTTTGTTGACTGAAGGACGTCTGTCCCAAAGACACAAAACAACACAACCAAGAGTTTGTGTTTTGGCTCTGTCTTACACTTGTTGTGACTGTATGCAAAAGACAGTTTACGTGTACGGCTTTCTGTGTTGATGATAAATAACAGGAATCTATATGACTCAAGGGGCCTGACCACACTGGCTTTTGGAGGTCAATATAATAGATTAGCCTCTTAAACCTCCCAAACTGCTGCCAGGACGGCTCATTGCCTAAAGAGCTTTATGTCAAATTCCAGTAGATATCCCAGGTAAGTTTACCAGTTACCAGTTACTTCACCAGTTACTTCAATTGTATTGGATTTGGCTGCAATGCTGTTTACCCCTGAAACTCCAGAAGTGTTTTGTGGACTCAAACACTTCACCCACCACCACCATCTGCATACTGGTGAGTCGATAATGAGTGAATTTGCATTTTTTGGGGTGAACTATCCCTTTAGTGTTACAGTATCTTAGTGTCCTAATCGTCAAATGTGTATTTGTTTGATTTTCAAACGAGTTATCAAACCACCAAACCTTATTTTATCCCTTATTCTTGTTATTTTTGCAGCACAAACGTCCTTTACCTTGAATTTCTGCAGCCTGTACTTTGTGGGCGTTCCCTCCGAGGCAGCTACCCAATGGGCTGCGCGCATACACTCGTAAGACCCTCCTTTTTTTTAACGGTTGCTATGCCTACTACGCGTGTCTCCCCGAGTGACGGGCCGGGGCGGCCAATCAGCGCGGGGCCGGGGCCGGGGGGTGGGGGTGGGTGTGGGGGGGGGGGCACGGTGCTGGATCTTCTACTACTGAGATCAAACCGCTGCGGGAGCACGCGAGCGGCTGCGGGCGGAACATGTTGAAGAAACGTCCGAGCAGGTAACGACATCTTTCTTTCACGTCTCCCCCCCCCCCCACCAGGCGGCCCCCCCCCCCCCCCCGGTGACTCGAGCCGAGCCGAGCCGAGCCGAGTCGCGGAGGCTGCGAAAGCGCGGAGAGTCGCTCGGGACGCGGCTGTTGACATTGTTGAATTCGAACTGGCGGCTGCACGCGTTGTGTTTGACATGCGAACGGAGGGAAACGCAGATTAAAAACAACTTGTGTGAGGAGGAGCCCGAGCGTGAAACATAGAACGTAAGTTGTGTCTCTGAATAGCTTCAGCGCAGCAAAGCCCAGATAATGTGGTTTCTTTCTGGGGAAGGGTCCGTAGTTTAGCATCTTCTGGGGGCTGGACGGTGTCGGTGTTGATCTGTCAGTCACTCATTCAGATCACTGGATTTTTTGAAACGTGGTCTCTTGTTGTTTGAAGCACTAGGTTTGTACAGCGATGTAAACCTGGGATCGAGCTCTTTACATTTAAAAACAAATAGGTTGATCAGACAATATCAGTATTTATCAGTATATCATTTTCATCAATAGCAATAAAACAATAAAGCAAAGTGAGGAGGTGGAAGATATAATTCGTCTATAGCCCAGATTTCGAACCACAACCTTCACCGAGGAGCAGAAACAAGTCTTTAAACTTAAAAGAAACAATAATGTGACATTTATCGTGAGGATTATTAATATCGACAGTTTTTAAATAGTTGTGACTGAGATCATCTGACAAAAACTTGTATATTTCACTGTTTCTAAACTACCTCAAATATAAACCTACCTAAAATTGAGCCTGGGCGGTATATGGGTTGGCCGATAACATTGGTAGATGTAATCCTTCCACAGCTCTATCACTATATTCACCGATATGAAAAGTTTCATTTCATAGAATAAACAATGTAGAGAAGATGTACCTTACATTATACGCTATTATTTTCTTAAATCAGGCTGTATTTATGTTTTGTACAATTTAGTTCAATGCTGTCTTGAATTGAAACGTAGTATGTTTCTCTGTTGGTTTCAATTGAAAACACTCATATCTTTCTTGTTTCTGCCTGGTTTTTTCTCCAGGTTGTCTGGATTACTTCACAATCCAAAGACATGCAGCTTAGTTTGACTGGAGTGTGTGCCCGTGTATCTGTTCACAACAACAACCCTGGTTTGAATGCACATTTCCTGTCACTCGCTCCTGTTTGCTATCACACGTGTTTGAACGCGATATAAATCATACAGATTGTCTGTCATTTGTCGGCTGACGTGTGATTCTGCTTTGTTGGATTTTACCAATAGTCTGTGGGGTTAAAAGGCTTCAAAAGTGAAAGTAAGATGATTGTTTTTCGGTGAGTTTTGGTGGCAGTTTGCTTCACTACATCATTTTAAGGAGGTTACTGTGTCAGGTTGCACCGAAGCTGTATCAGACTGGAGTTCCCCTTTGACTGCCTGATAGATTTCTCTCGGTGACGTTCAACTTCATTTCCTCACAGCTATAGCATAAAGCCACTGTAGTTGTACGTCTCAGAAAGCAAATGGCTGGAGTTGAGTCGTGGCTGCTGCCGGGTCTTGTGATACCAATGAAGTAAACAACACACTCCCTGGTGCCTCGACTTCAACAGGAGAGAGACCTTCTCCCTGCTGAATGCTGAGAAACTGTCAGGGTGTGTGGGATGGAGATAAAAGTCCCTGAGCAAAGGGAGGGGGGTGGTTTCACTATCACTATCACTGGATGAAATAAATATATACCCGCGTTGGAACGCCTGTCTTCTTGGCAGATCGTGTTTGGTGCTGGGCAGGTCTTGACTATCAGTATTCATTTTCTTTTTAGATCTGCAAGTTGTGTGCAGTTGTGCATTTGTCGATCAAATCAAAGTAGTGAATTGTCACCTTCACTCCTGAACCCTTCCCTGGGTCAGTTACAGTCATCGTTAGAGTTCAAGCCGCAATTTTCTGTCCGAACCCGAGAGGGATTCTGTTTTTTGCATCCAAACCCGTCCCAGTGGAATCCGTCCAGAGATATGAGACATGCAACAGGTCATTATGAAGCCACAGGAAGTGAGGAGGCTGGCCACCTGAGAGGATAATACATGCAGGGGAAAGTTGCCCACACCTCTAGTCTCGCCCTCGGAGGGTTTTGCTGATTGTCTGATGGTTGACTGCTTCTTTCCTCGCAGCCTTGCAGCTGCATGCAGCCATTTACTGAAAAACGATACACTTTGGTGAAACCCTCCACACCTGTGATGGAGGAGGAAGCAAAAGAAAGTAGCAGGGGAAGAGTTATCTGCTTTGCATTTAGATTTGAATGGACTCGATGTTTGTGCTGAGCTGACGCCTAATCTGACAACAACCTGCTGAGCGGCGCCTCGGCTCAAATATTCAAATACTCAACAGTGCTCATGTGCACACACTTGCAGCCATGCATAGTTAATGAGCTGTACTCTTCAGCCTCCCTGATGACTCCCCTTTCTCTGTCTTTGACCCATAAGGATCTTCTTACTATTACTTATTGCTTTATTGTGCCTCCCTCTTTCTCTGTGTTGGCTCTCCTGCCACACATCATGTGGTGCCCATGACAATATTAATTATACATGTGACGCCTCTCGGATGTAGGCTACAGTGCTGCAAGGCCTCCCCTCATTTTTTTGCCAAGCAGGGCAGGACCCATGGGCAGGCAATCTAAAGCAGGAAACAGTGAAGCCAACCTGTTACGTAATAAACTCTTAGTACTTTTAATTCAGACACACTCGATTAACTGTGTATTTAATTTAATGTATTACACACAGGGAGGTGACAACAGGTGACATGCTGAAGGGAAGTCTTTATAATAGCCCGTCGTACAAACCCATGACCTGAGCCTGAGGTTGTGAATGGTCCCAGCCAAGGTCCCCTAATGGCAGATGGGAAGATCCTGGGGCAGGATGGAGGAGCAGGCCTAACCCACATCCACCCACCCACCTTGGCTCCTGTCCTGGGTCTATTTCTGGGTTACTGGTTCATTTCATACTGTGCTTTGCTAGAGAGGCAAGAGTGATGATAAAGAGAGGCGACTGATTTAGATCATTTTGTAGATTTGCTTCATAGCAGCATGAAGAGCGGTGTTTTACTTTGAGATTATTTCTACTACCTCACAACTAAACAGGGATCAATTCATCCCATTCATATTTAATGATTAATCAACTCATCAAGAAAACAACTGTCACATTATTCACAAAGGAAAACATACTTAAGTATCAGCCCTCATCACTTCCTGTCTCATATTTAGTTGGTTAGTTACCCAAAGATGTTTTCCTTGGCTTTTAGAAATTGTAATGGGCACTTTTTTTATATTTTATAGACTAAACAAATAATTGATTATTGTAAAACGAATTGATTGACAATATAAATTTAGCTTATGGATGAATCCACAACTTTACAGATTGATTAGTTATACAAAAACACCAACTTTTCTCCTGCTTCTTAATTGCTTGATTTGTTGAGTGTCTGCAAGAGTATTGAGAACATCTTCTCAAGCAAATTGTTAATGCTATCTTTAGCTTTATGAAATTGTGACTGGCATTTATTTTTTAACAATATCCTGACATCTTATAGACCAAATGAGTAAATAGGAAAATAATCAACCAATTAATTGATGATTAAGTCGCAGAAATACTCAGCAAGTCATTTAGCATGTGAAATGTCAAGGTGACCTCTTCAGATATCTTGTTTTATTTTACTCCCAATACAAAACCTAAAGATGATGAAGATAAACATAAAATATGAACATTTGAGAGGCTATAACCGGCACATATTTGGTACAACTGCAGATTTATTTGCTGGGGGGGCGGGGGGGGTGTTGTTAATGAGTCACTAAGACGAGAGACGAATACAGCTTGAAAGAGTCCTCGGCCTCATCACTGTCTTAATTCACAGAGTTGAACACACATGCTCCTCTCAAGCCTCTGCATGGACCTCCACATGCATCGAGGGAGTGTTTGCCGTCTCGCCGTGCGCTCCCTGCTCTCACACAGCTGCTGATGCCAGGGGCGGGGGGGGGGGGTGATGCCCGCCTGGCACGTTGTCATAGACTGAGCTGGACTGAGGGCCGTGTGCTGCTGTGACAAAAGCACATTCAGGTCTGGACAATGGGGAGCTGACAGCCTGGGTTGTGTTTATCACTCTTGCTTTCTCTCTCCCTCACAGCCTCCTGTCTATTGTGTTTGCTGCCTCACTGTTTCTCTTTCTGTCGCGGCCGCCGAAGCCTCGACTACACACTCACCGAAGCAGCTTGTTTATCGCTCTGAGAGAACGGCTCTGTGCTGTATCGCTTTAGTCATTAAATGCAGGCTGTAATTCTGTCATCAAGTCGGCGCTGATGTGATTGTTGGTTTCAGTGAGTCATCGTCAAAGTGTGGGCTGTAGTTTTACTGTGCTTTTTGGTCGACTCATTTGGCTCTGAGAGGTGAGCTGACAATTTAAGAGTGCTGAAGTTGTCGTCGGTAATTGTAGCAATCATCTTTCTGTTATAATAGACAAACAATGAGTCACGTCCAGGATACTGTGTAACTGTGTAAGGTCAGTGGCTCGGTTGTAAACAGTCGTTCTGATCGTTATTTCATCTTGAAGCTTCAAAACATCAGTTTACTGACGTCACTTTATTTGCACCAATGTATTCATCTTTTTTTTATTCATTTTTTGTGAATGAAATGTCAACGTGTTCTCGATTTGCACTGCGAACATTCCAGAACCGCGAAACATTACATTTACAAGTCATTGTAAAACTCACATTTGGAAAACATGAACAACATGAAGCTCACCATGTTTGTTTGAGAAATTATCGATTATCAAAATAGTTTCGTGACTAAATGATTGGTTGATCAATCCAGTCTTTTTTCAAGCAAAAAAGCAAAACATATTCAGCCTTTGTTTTGCTATTTTATTACATTTTATTAACTATAAAGTAATCGATTCATCGAGAAAATGATCTGCCATTTATTTGATAATCCATTTAAACAGTAGTTGTGATCCCCCCCCCCCTCCTACCCAAGAATGACCACTTGTTAACATGTGACCAAAAGCTCACATTTAGGCCATATGATGAAGTCTTGAGACGGCGCCATTCACTCAATATAGAGCATGAGTCATAGTAGTTTGAATTTCACTAACATGTTTGCTTTGAGCAACTGTGCAGACAGATGCAGTCTTGAGCTGTGGAAACGTTGAAATACTGATTGCCTGCAGACGTAAACTCTTTGTGGTGCCACTACTGGAAAAATAAACTAAATTGAACGACATCAGAGCTCATATTGAAGCTTGACCAATCAATCAACCCACACAGGTTTCATATATCAATAAAAGAAACTGCTAAACCTCCACGGTGAACCTCCACAGCAATGACTCATCCCACGCTGGCTCGATGTGGCAGAAGACTGACGGTGGGGGTCAGGGCGGAAATAAAGCCTGACATGAAATGATCTCTCCTCCACGCTTCGCCAAATCAGGTTTGAAAGTAAAGCTGAAGGACAGAAGATCGACTGTGAAGCAGACCTCACGTCACGGCTGCAGCTGCTGCATAAATTCAGCCTGTTTGTCGTTGTCCTACGTCTCAGTGTGTCACACCTGTGCTGACAAAGCAAAAAACCTGACTGCATTGCTGTTGTGTTTAATGGTTTCGTAAATGCACTGCGAGTTTGAAGCTACTCTCTGCTATTATTATCTTTACTGATTGATGTGTTGAGTATTTTTTTCCGATAATTGACTACAAGCTGTATATTGAAGATGGACGGCTTGAGTGAAGACAAAGAGTCTCAATCGCAACCTCGCGCATGGCTGCAGGATAGGTCATAAATCCCACATCCTCCATGTTAGTGGATGGGACATGGACTGGGTTGTAATTATATATGTGTCGAACATGTGTATCGGTGGGACCTCGCTGCAAAATGCACAAGATTGTAAGCAGGTTTGTTTGCAATTTTGTAAGCTGTAGCTGTAAGATGTTTAGCAAATAAAATGCACAAAATTGAAATTATCCCTCTTTTAATGTGTCTCACGTCTACCTGACATTGAAAAATATCTTTTTGAGTCTTTTGCTGCATGTTTTAGAAAACTCTTTTTCTCCTCTCTTCTTTTTCTTCTTCCCTTCTTTTTTGTCACTCAACTTTTTGTCTCATCTTGTCCTTCACCTGTTTGGAGGCTTGTTTATTTGTACGATATGAATTCCTGGGTTTAACAATCCACCCACCTCGTCCCTTCTTTCTGTTTTTCACCTCTACTTCTCCTTTCTCCTCTCTCTGTTCTTTCTCCTCTCTCTGTTCTTTCTCCTTTTTGTCGTATTCTGTCTCCCTGCTGCACGGCTCCCTGAGCTCCTGACAAATGAGCCTGTGCGGAGGTTACTGAAGCATCTTTACACCACACTTGAATGTGTCATTACATTTAACCCAATTCCATTTTTATTTGGTCTTTGAGCCGGAGGAGGCGGCTGCTCTCCGGTGTTTTCACAGACGGTGTGAGTAGAGAGACACAGGGAGTATTGCCTGTCCAACCTCTCTCATCTCCTTTCCCACCCAGAGGAGGGAGAGAGGCAGGTAGAGGAGGTGAGGAGGCGGGAGTTTGTGTTGACCTTCCCTCCCTTCCTTCAGAGAGACATCTGTTCATAGACCCTCTCTCTGCGAAAGAATGATGAAAACAGAAATGCTGAAAATGCAGGCGGAGAGGACACACCATTTATTTCCTGCAGGAATGAAATGGGTTGTGGATACTTATTGTCTGTGTATGAGAATTTCTTTCACTCCGCCCCATCTGCTTTTGTAAGTCCTAATTCTTCATGGCAGCCATCTGTGTTGTCAGAGCAGAAGAAGAGGTTAGCTTGGGCTCATTAATAACGCTGGTAGCCTTGTCTCCCTGCTTGTCTTACAATGATATGATCCTCCCCTCAAACATGCTGTTTATTTATGAATTCCTTTGCTTTACTATTGATTGATTGTGCTGCTGCTCCATCTCTGCACACTCTCTCTCTCTCTCTCTCTCTCTCTCTCTCTCTCTCTCTCTCTCTCTCTCTCTCTCTCTCTCTCTCTCTGTCTCTGTCTCTGTCTCTCTCTCTCTCTCTCTCTCTCTCTCTCTCTCTTTGACGGGTCACACATAATCATCGAGCATCGAATTGAATGTGATCGGGATCACAAGGCATTTTACATTATGCTTGTAGTCAGTGGGGAACAAGGGCCAGAACGGCTGTTTCCGAAACCTCAGAACGGGAGATTTAAAATAAATTGTTTATGTCCCTTGACTTATGACTTGGCTCGTATATCTGTCTCACTTGGCATGTGTAATGATAAGGGCCAATATTAATACATTTTGAATTAACAGGCAACCAGGGCTCTGTAGCAGTGACGGCTGAGACTCATCAACGTTAGGGTCGCTGTCTATCACGACAGCACATTTATGGCAACTGCAACCACTCATCCTCTAGTTTGGGGCTCTGAGTCGAGCTTCTCTGAGCTTTGAATAAACAGCAACAGTGGTTCTGTGGACTGTGTCCCACAGCCAGTCTTCACCAGCCGCCGCTCAATTACCGCAGGTCACTTTAACATTTTCTGAATTTTAAGAGCACCCTCTGTTCCAAAGAAAACGACTTCAAATCTGTAAAGTATTTGTGCCTGCATTTGGTTGTTGTATATGGTTGAACCATGTGTGCGTGGGGACACTTACAAGGCCTTTGCACGGGCATTTAATCTCTGAATATAAAATGATCTTGAGCGAGGACGGAATCAAGGTCGCAGCGTGTCCCACTTCTTCTCTGGGGTTTTGTTTGCCTGAGAGCTGATTTCAGCTAAACATGTAGTTGGAACCAGATGGAGAATGCTGGATGTCAGCTACTTCTATACATCCCACCGTGACTGGTGTCCATATGGGGTCCCCGGTGCATCGCTCGCCCTGTCTTTTGTGTGTCTGTATCATGCTGCTGCGGGAGGATTATTACAAAACGGTTAATCATCTCAGATCGACAGGATGTTTCAATGTGGTGAACCAGGCTGTCGCAAGAGGAAAACAAGTGGCTTCTGATACCTCACCGTCATGATCTTACGTCTGTCCCTCCTCTTTTCTCTTTGCCTGAAAACCATCTGATGGTTTAGTCAGGATCACTGTCCCCCTGCATTGGCATTTTACCATAAATATCTGCCCACTCAGCATTACTTGGGAGTCACTTCACTTATTGGCTGTGTTTACTTTGGTTTGCTTGGTTTAAGTCTATATTTTCTGTAGAGCTGGTCAATTTATTGATTTTGTATCATTATCACAATATAACTAAATATTCAATATGATTTAAATGGTTTATATTGTAATATATCACTCATTAGCTTAAAAGCTTAGCTCTCAAGTAAAACTAACACTTATTAAGCTGCTTTCAGACATGCACTGAACTCAAGACAATGAGAAAACTTTAATATGAAAATGTTTTCAAAAATTTCATATATTTATCCCCAAAATGTTGAACATATATTGTATCAATTTTAGAACTGGATAATATCCTTAAAAATAAATGTTGCTGTTAAGATAATCCCTTATTAGTGTCACAATTTGCTGTGTTACAGCAGCAACGATTTCAGTCAGGAAGATTAATCAGTAAAATCTTAAGCAAACATGCAATATAAACTGAATACATTTAATTTATCAGGCAGAAATGAATATTACACAGTTAAATAGTGAAACCTGAGTCTAAAGTACAGTACAGTATGGTCTGCTGAGCAGTGGTGGTTCTACAGTCTGATCCAGGTTCACCCATGTTGCTGACTTCACTGAATTAATTATTTAAATTATTATATTTAACTTACATTTATTTATTTATGTAAATCTAGTTCTGTAGTTGGAGCCTTAATTGTACCTCGGACTCAGTGTAGGGATGTTGTACTAGGCTGCATTGAACTCTGTGAACCTGCTGCACTGGCAGATAACTGTATAACATTGTGTTCAACCAATCATTCAAACTACAGTTCAGTGCAGAGCTCCAGAATCTGCAGGTAAGGACTGAGAAATCATAAATGAACCAGAATGAGAAATGTGCTGGATGTACTGGACGGCTCGTGCTTCACGTCAGCCAGATGATTTCATGGTAACTAATGCATAATATGATCATTCTGTCAAATCGTGACTCCACTGAAAAAAAAAAAGGTAGCATTGAATATTTGCCTCGTCCTGCGCCATGGTCCTGTTCTATAATATTTCTCTCCATCTCTGCCAAACAGAATGTCCTCTGCAGGGGCCTCCAGTCCCACTGCTGAGCTAATTAACAAGGTGTGAGGTGTGCGTACATATGGGTACGTGTGTGTGTGTGTGTGTGTGTGTGTGCGCACACTGGTATGTAAAGTAGGTCTTGCAGTTTATTGTTGCTGCCTGATGCCAGGTCACCAGGCCTGAGCCGAGTCTGTGCCAATACAGAGAAAGGGCTGTTGTCAGCACACACACACACACACACACACACACACACACACACACACACACACACACACACACACAGTCAGCAGAATAACCTGTGTGTGAGCAGCCCTGGGGACATACTCTCACATTATAGATTCTCTAAAAAACGGGCACTACCAAATTCAAATGATTTTGCGTGTGTGTTTCTGTAGTGTGTGTGTGTGTGTGTGTGTGAGAGAGTAGAGGGTCATAGGAGTGTGCTGAGCAGCTACTATTGAATTCCCTCCTGCCCTCAGCCAATTAAAATCTGTCAGAAAAACAATGCTGTCGTGACTCCAGCTTAAAAGTTGTGGAGACATGTTTTGCCTGTTAGTGAATGGTTCAACCCAGTGCATGTCTCAAAGCCGCTTAAGTTATCGATGGTGTATAGTTAAAAAAGATCTTCAATGCAAATAATTGGAAAGAAAGCTAATGAGCGTAACCCTGAAAAAATGTCAAACTATTCTTGCTGTATTTATTTACTGTACAATATGTTTTCGATTTTTTTGTGACCCACCCATCCTTGTTTTCTGAACACTTACTGAAACAACTCATCACACTACTTAAATAATAATTTCAGGATACCTTTACTACCATACATTGCAGTTTGATTAGATGTCTGATAGTAATTAAACACGTGTGGAGGATTTTTTGTGAGCAGTCGCAGATGTGAACTGCAGCATCTGACTGAATGTGACTCAACCAGCGAGGGTCGCATCCATCACTTTCACCAGCTGTGATCTTGTCCTTGGTGGCTGCCTCCATCGATTCATCTCGTCTCCCCCGTATTCCCTCCCTCTCCTTCCCCATCCCTCCTGTCACTCCTCCTCCCCTCTTCCCTCCTTTTGAAGTCATCCGTTAAGCGCTCCTCGGCTCTCTCCTCCTACACTGAAGGTGTCTCTGGGGTTTTTACAAAGCCACCCCTTTCTGGAAGCTTGTTTAAGTGCAATTTACAGAGACGTTAATACTGCAGTTTATTATCAGAGAGCAGAGAGAAACAACATTTTACAGATTGTTAGAAAGAGCCCACGACGCAGCCTCCTGCTCTGTCTCACCAGCTCTGAGACTGTGATGTGGAGAAGAAAAAGTGTCTTAACGTCAGCTTTTCCTCTAATGCAGCTCTTCCTCTTTTACAGGTTGCTGTGAATCTCCGAGTGAAGATGGCCTTCTTTCAGAACAACTTCTGGGTAAGTGTCTTGAAAACACTTAAAAAAGCAGAAGGGCGCTCGCAGAGACCTTCACCACAGCCCAACAGACCCCTTATGAAACCACATTTATATTCACTAGATCGATTTTTATTTGGATCCGCACCAGATTGCAAACACTAACAGATATGCTTGTGATATGATGCTTGGCTCATGTCCCATCCTTCCACCTAGTTTTGTGGAAAGATGATCTTAGTTTAGTCCTGCTGGCAAATAAACAAAGGGACAAGATTAAAAAACGTAACCTCCTTGGTGGAAGTAATGACTCAATATAATAATGGAGATAATGCAGGAGAACACTGGGTTATATTGATCACACCTTAAGCTTTAACTGCCATATATTACTATATTATTACTATTGATATTATAGCTGATTCACAACTTTGAGTCACTGAGCTTTTCGTTCATATTCTCAGTGGAGAGCTGAGCTTCTGGCTCCCTGCTGCTCGTCAGGTACTCACTGGAAGCGGTTGTTGTCTCCCTCCTCCGCTCGCTTGCAAACAATAGAGATCGATCCTGCATTCATCTCTCTGCCTCCCCCTATCTGACGACGAATTAGCCTCGTGAGGAACGGCCAATACATTGGAGCTTCTGGTGTCGACAATGGATTATCTGGCCAAGACTCCATCTTCGCCGTACACTGTTTACAGTCCGACTAGTTTCTTCTATCACACCCGTTTCTCCACACAAAGCACAAACAGTGATACCCTTTGCAGACGTTTTAGGTCCAGACAGCATTTTACCTAAGTTCAATTAACAGCTATTTCATCAGCCTCTTCCTCCTGCTGTGACTCTGCCTGCTCTCTCCCTCATTTTCTCCTTTATCCTCACATTCTCCTCTCCACGCTGTCCCTGCACACCTGGTGCATCTATTTCAGGTGTGGCCTACTTCCCCCCCCCCCCCCCCCCTTCCTCTTGTCAGACTACGAAACCTCCTCAGTAATATTTTAGCAGTTGAACCAAAGCGAGCTGTTAAGATACAGAAATAAGATTTGTACGATTACTGATCCTGTAGAGAGACTTTTTCCTGAATGCAGAAAAGATGAGGAGATGTTGATCCATGGATAGTGTTGTGGTGCAGTCTTAGAGCTGCAGGCACAGAAACATGGTCGAAATGAAGGGAGACAATTAGAAGAAAAAAAAGTGACTTTCATCCAGGCACTAAGACTCTGTATTTCAGATTAAATGTCTTGGCTGCGTTACAGTGCTTGCCTCCGAAATGCATTAAAAAAGGCTTCATTTTAATTCAAACCAACATTTAGAGAAACGTGTGCATCTGCATGTGTGTTGACGTGGATAAAGCAGTGCTCCACACCCAGCCTGCTGTCAGACACAAATAGCTGTGTAATACAAATCAGCCCTTTAGTTCATTATCCAGCAGCCTCTTGGGAGCTCGTCACACACGGGGAGCCTCGACTCGTTTGGCTGAAGAACATTCACGACCGCTCACACAGCCTCCTCATCAGGAGCACACGGCCCTCTCCCATTGACTAAATAAGAGCTGGGCTCACAGTTAACAGGCTGAAGTCCCGTCAGCTATAATCATGCACATCCTCAGTAAATTCAGGTGCTGTGCAGCAGGAATAGAACTTATTTCTGTTAGGATTGGTGTTTTCTATTTTCCCCAGAAAGTCTGACAACACACCAGAATATATTAAAGCTGCAATAATTTGTACAGAAAATGGATCAGATATAACTTAGTCTGTGGAATCCCATCAGGTTTGTACCTGGACTGTTTCTCTGCAGACAGCTGCCTCATGCTGGTTTTAGGTGAGAGAACTAACTCTACATTAAAAAGGGTGTATTCATTATTAAGGAGACACATTGAAGGATCTTCAGTAATATTCCCGTCTCTGCTCTCAGACCATGTTTTGTCTCTGCAGTGATGAGTAGAGGACCAAAAGCCCTGCACATTATCCGGGGGGGATTTAAACGGACTGTTTGAAAGACGACCAGTAAAGAGCAGCAAGCTGTTCTGGTTTGGGGCTGTGCAGTTCGCAGTGCTGTCTTGTGTCTTCTTTTCTTAGAAACAGCTCCTTCTCCGCCTGCAGTTACAAACGACACCCAGTAGGTTTCCATTATTGTCTGCTTCCCCACACGATGATGCCGGCGTTGCTATGATCCCATCACTTTAAGTCATGGGGTTTTCTCTCGGGGTGAAGAACAGTAAACACACAGTGTGAAACTCTTTGTCCTTTCCATGTTTCCCTTCCTCTCTTCTTCCTCCCCTGGTCATTACTTCCAACCTCTTCACTGCTTTCATTCACTCTCAGTCATGGATCTGTTCTTTCTCTGATTAGATTGAGAGCCAAGATAGATCAATAGAAGAGTCTCTTTATTTGTGTTCATGTTCCAATGCGTTTCGGGAAACACTTGAACCTCAGAGATTTTGCTTGATGTTTGGAATATTATTAAATTCACTAGATCAGCCAATAACAGGTTGTTTCTCATTTACAATTTCATGATATATATACAGTAGTATATGTATATAGCTTCACCAACACAACACATGAATCGATTGTGCTATACTATATATAAAGATGGATGATATGACCCAAAAGATTCCCAAAAAAGAAGCCATCATCAGCCTATCTTGACTGCCCCCTGGTGGCTAGCTGCAGTTTAGTTCTCCATGTGAGCAGATGGGACATGGAAAAAACTAAAATGTCAAAAGTACACATCGATTAGATTTTTCTCAAAGACATTTCAGTTAGTTGTTATCTCACTGATGTTTGTTCAAGTTTGAATTTATCTGATGGTTTTATTTAGTTTTTAAATGAGAATAAAAATGGGATGAAACCTCATGATTGACAGCTGAGACTGACTCTATACTGCAGCTCCGCTCCACGATCACTAATGCACAGATGTCAAAAGCACAACTTGGCAGCGTTCGTATCCATTTTGGCTTTAATTTGTACTTTTGTTCGGGGAAGGGGAGACACGTCCCCCATCTTTACTCACAGTTTGTCTAAACAGCCTCTATTTTTATTTGAGCAAAAAGGATGATTACACAACAACAATTGCTAGAACTAATGTTGTCTATTGGGGGAAAAAACTGATCCACTCATCAGCGCAAACTACATAATTATTAAATATACTGTAGTGAGTTTAAAGCATAAATGTACTTTTCAGTATACACAACAAAGTTTTCACCTTAGGCATGCAGCATCTCAGACTAGCCAAGGGGCATTTTCGAACCAGCCGAGTCTACTAATTAGTTTGGAGCCATCAGTGATGACGGGCCGCTGCTACCTGCTCCTGATGTTATTGACGCCTCTCTGCTGTGGGACAGTTCCTTCTGCTCAACCCACCTGGTCAGCAGAAAAACTCTCCGCGAGTCAGCGAAACTCGCAGCAGCACCGACAGCCTGGTCAGTCGGATGCATGGGTTGGAATGTTTTACAGCTGCCTGAAAGAGACAGCTACAGTATGTGTAACACAGAACTGGAGAGTTATTAAAAGTTTCTGTGGCAGAAAGTAAATTTAATGTCATTTAGACATTTACCTATAGAAACTTCTACACCTGAGTAAAAGCTTTGGAATGAACATTTAAACAGTCAGAGGTTTTTATATTTGTCTATTCATTGCATACTTCCACTTTATCTATAAGATGCAAATAATATCTGTACGTGTGTTTAAACAGTCTCTCAAATAATATTTAGTATAGAAATGGAATGAATCCTGCCCGAGCTGAAAGTAACCTGGTAGTATTCAGGAGAAACCAGTTTTTAATTTTTGTATTATATTCTTATTTCTGCAGATTAGAGATTAGAGACTTAAGAGAAATATTTTATATATCGCATGTAGAACCTGAAATGTCAGATGTGCAGCTCGATGTTAACAGATGTTAACAACAGTCCTTAAAACAAATGTAATATTGCTGAGTGTTCACTCTAGTAGTTACAGTCCCTCCCTGATAGATCTGCTGCCAGTGTTGTGCCTTTGTACAACCTGGAGGTGGATTTATGATTCCTTTCAGGGCTTTGTATAAACCTGCACATATGAGGTTACAGGTGTAGGTTGCAGAGAAATATGCACAGCCTGGCTCCATCTGTTATTTTACCTTTTTAGCAAGTTGCTTATGTTTCGGGACTGGTTCAGAGACAGAAAACACCTTCAGCGCACAAGTTGTACACTGAATCTGAATATGTCCCACACGCTCAGAGCACCATAATCCCGGCTTTTGTTCTGGTCGGTTCTGCTGCGTTCTCCTCAGTGTCCTGGTTTCATTTGACTGAAGGACCGTGTTCCACTGCAGGAATGCCCTCATACATCAGATCCTCTCACACCGACCATAAAGGCAGATTTGACCATTTGCCAGAAATAAAGGCAGCACTTTAGACAGTGCCAGAGAGCGAATAAGTGTATGAGACAGCCAAAGCCCGACAGTATCAGACAGCTGAGAAGCACCACGCGTTCCGGCTTGTGTTTATGTTGAAATTCTAGCAAAGAAAATCCGACGTCTGGAGGAAGCAGCTTGAAAACGGTTGTAAATTAACTTCTCCTTATAATGCTGAACTGGTGTGACATCTTCTCATCGCCATCGCAATGCATGATTTCCTCTTCTGATACGATTCAAAGATGTCACCCGGCTCCTGTAACCACACACAGGTCTCACAGGTTTTCCAGACCAATCTTTTTTCCCCCAAGGATGTTACGGTTGTACAACCTGTTTAATAATTTGACTGGGATATGTTGGTACTTGTCTTACACACGTTGGCATCACGCTATGTGTTCTGTTTGCTCAGTTGGCAAGTACATACAGGCTTAACACAGAATCTATAAAGCAAAGTTATTCTAGTCTGCTCCTATTGCTGTAGAGAGACTTTCCAATTAAACAGTTTTTTAGCATCCCTCTCTTTTAAAAAAATCTGATATTTGCTTGATAGTTTGGGGAGAAATGTGATGTTTCTAAAAAGCCAGATTATATTTTTCAAGTTTGCAGTCCTTAACAAGGACCGTCGGCAGTCCAGTGAGGAGCGTTCTCATCCAGTCGAGTGAAAGAGACAGCTGCCAGTCATCCATTATTCAGCCTCCTTGGAAGCAAATGCCCATTGTGTCTGTCCAGGAAAGAGGAATGTGACGATTGAACTGTGATGTTGGTCAGACGCTAGGCATAACCAAGACAGTTTGTTGTTTTGTGGATTAAATGTTGCAGATAAGATTTTGGGGTCTTGTTCGTGAGAAGCCATAGAAAAGCATTAACACTTTATGCCCTTCTGTGATCTTGCTGTTTGCTGTAGTGAAGCAGAGCCTGCAGCACAGAGGTAAACCCAGCCCAGGGTTTCCTCACCGTTTGTAATTAGCCTGAGGGGAAGTCTGAAGAATTAGAATCAGCAGTGAGAGCAGTTACATAGACCAAACTCTGGAAATACATACTGTAAAACACACAAAGTTTCACACAGGCACAGACACACACTAGTGAAACCATTGTACAAACAGGAGATGTCTGTTGGTGTGTGGTTTGTTTTTTTAATTTGATCAGTTATCTAAAGGACGGTCTGTTGATGATTCAGTGGTAGTATAAATCTGAGGAAAGCTTGATAAGCCCACATTTCCAACTGAAAGCTTTTGAAAGTCTGTAAACTCCCAGGATCAGCCTCATCTCACCTGTGGCACATTAGTCTTGTGCTTTTATAACAGCGGTTCTGAGACTCTGAGAACGTTTGAGCAGCAGTAAAGACAAGTTAATGTTGGAGATCAACAAATGGCCAAATCTGGATTTACAACCAAATTATTTAGCAGATCCCCACTGATTCATCTGTGGTCTGATATCGTATCTGTGTTTACGTTTGCCACTATGAAAACTTTTCTTCTTCCTCTTCATGAGAAAGTTGTCCACATACAGATTTTATACTTCTGGTCTGCAGCCCCCCCTCCCTCATCCCTCTCTTCTTCTCTCCCATCATCCCGCTCATTGTCATGGTAATGTGCTCCATTGTGCGTGACCAAACCAGTCAACTTAATTGATGAAAATAATCAGTTCAGTAGAGAAGGAAATGGGGGGTTTGCATATATCAGACGTGAAGAGTTTAATTCTAAAGGCATAAGGAATACATAACCGCACTTGAAGAAGACTGTGAGTGGGTTTGCAGCTCTCATGTTATGTGCTAGATTCCTTGGCATGACTCAACACCTATAAGTGCCCCCTCACATCTGCCTGTTCAATCAAGAACCTGCACACTTACACACACCGGAGTGTAGTTCAGTGTCAGTGTGGTCGCACTTTGACAATGCACATTTCATGTCTTAAAATGAGGTGAGCTCAGGTGCATAGATGTTGCATTGTTGCCTTAATACAAAGTGTTTGATCAACAAAATAAAACCTGGTCTGACGTCAGTGGCATAGTAATTTACAGAGGGCCTTATCAAGCTATATGCTCCTTCTTAGGTGGGTGCACAAAGTGTGTGCACTCTTTGTCACACACACAGACTATTTATAAAGCTGGACATCGCGTCTCCACTTCCTTCCGTTAATGCTTTTTACATTCTTTGAAGCCAGAGTCTGCAAGTAGTGATCAACATCCTGCAGATACACGTGTGACCGACCATGAGCCAATGTTGAGGTTTAATCTTGTTTTTCAGCATCAGATGGCCCACTTGTTAAACCAAGTGGGCCATCAAGATTATTTGGCTTCACTTGAGGAAAGCTGTCGTGTCCATTGCTCACAGACAGTCTGCTCATGTGCAAAGTAAATGTTTTCCTCCGCAAGTTTTCTATCTTACTCTTTAGAAAATCTGGCATTATAACAACAACGGGCCAAGGTGAGTTGCTTTTAAAGGAAAGTGGAGTTAATGATGTATTTGTTTATTGAAGGTTACACTTGAAACACATCCATAATAAGAGAGAGACAACCCTTTTGTCTGGAGGAGCCACCTTTTTGTTAACGATGTTTTACTTGTAAAAGTGACATTGGAAACGCCCTAAACACACTTGCGCTGTGTGATTAGAGGATTCAAATAAAACAGTCAGTCTACAAGATAACAAAAGGCTGCCAACTTATCAAAAACCTTAATGAAAGTAAGACAACAGATTCTGAAAAGGAGGCAAAAACTGCCACAACTGAAAGGGCACTGGCAGAGTGCACACCTCCGCCAAGGCTTAAATGAATCCTCTCCAGAAGTTAATGGGTTCCAACCATCCTTGGCCCACACCCCCACTCTTCCACAAAGTTTCAATAACCTTGGTTCAGTAGTTTTTGCATAATCCTGCTAAAAGTCAGACAGTCAGCAATGAAAACATAACCTCCCTGGCAGAGGTGATAACAGCAGTGAGCTGTCCATTAGAAATTATTCACTGTCAGGTTACGGCGATCCAGTCTGTGTCTGCAAAAGTCAAAATGATATACTTTAACATAAAATACCATAGCATTATGGGATATCCCTCCTGGGACCAGTGCTATTCAACAAGTCTTACTGATATCATTATCAAATACTGGTTATAAAACCATTTGAGCTCATCAATCATCTGTGGACATGCTCTGTTTACATACAGCCAACACACAAGTCTGCCGCAGTGGTGGACAGGTGCTGTGTCAAGCTGTGGAGAGGCAGGTGTGTGTGTGTGTGTGTGTGTGTGTGTGTGTGGGCTCAGAATGGCAGCTCGTCTTTCTGTTGCGAGGGTAGAGTTTCAACAAAAGGCGTCTGCCAACTGCATGAAAGGGACAAAACCAAGAGAGACTTCAGAACGGAGCAGTCCACAGCCAGTTTGAGCCGGCTTCCACCTCCACCCTTCCACTGTTTATATAAAACTAATGTCAAAACATTCGACTATTGTGTAATAATACAAAATCCTATTCTTACGCTGTTTATAAAAAGATCTCTCACCTCTATCATCAAGCATCTCAAAACAGCTGTTTCCCCTCTTGACCACTTGAGAGTCGAGGGCTTGATACGCCTCTCCAGTCGCTCTCTGCTGTGTGTGTGTGTGTGTGGGGGGGGGGTTTGGGTGACCCTTCCTTAGCATTCCAGCCATTCCCCTGGTACCTGGGAACTGGTCTGTTCTCCTGCGACAGTGTATTTTTAGGTCCTGAGAGGCAGCTGTCTGTGTCTCTGCACCGACAGCCCAGCTGTTGACTGAAAAAATGTAGAGCGGCTCAAGAAACCAGCTCTTACTCAAAACGGCGCGTCTGTCAGCCACTTTTTGGGATTATGGAGACTAGAGCTAAGACAGGTGTGGGTTTGTGTAATTATGACAGTGGAGGGGGTGAGGTGCTGCTGGAGTCTGTGGTAAATCTGCATACCTGCAAGGTCGGCATCTCTCCTCTCCACAGCAAACCCAGCTCTGTGGCTTCCTCCCAACTGAATCATACTGAGTTGTGGCCCCTGCAGCTTTGATGGTTAAGCAAATGAGAAGCAAACAGTGAGAGATGTTCCAGTGGAGTGCAGAAGCAAAGAAAAGAGAAGAATGAATTCAAATAAATCCCTTTTAAATGTCACAACATCTCTTGTTTGAACCAAAAGCAACAAAATGCCAAAAGCTCCAAAGAGAGATGAGCATAATTAGTCTCGGTCTAAACTGACCTTCAGACGGCGAAGTTAAACTTTTATGCTGTTGTCCGACATGACAAGATTTCAAGACGTCCAGGGTCAGTTGCTCCTTTTTTCCGGAACCTTTCCCGCCAGTCCTCCAGTAAAAAGTCTGAGTGAGCCCATGTGAGAATACGGCTGGGAAATGTGTGGAAAATTCATAGCAAGCAAGCGGGCATGTTGGTGACCTTTCCAACATGCAATGGACACAAAACTAAAACTGGCACACAGGCTCAATGCTGTCCGATTCATCGGATAAATCTGCAGCCATTGGTTGAGGTGGTGGAGAGAAGTCTTTGACAACAGAGAGCACGCTGTCATGACTTTCCAAGATGAGCTGCTAGTTACTGTCAACTCTTCTGCGGGGGTGTGATGCACCTTCAGGGCTAATGACAATTCCTTCCATAACTTCTTATTTTTAGTGGACCGTACGTTAATAGGCTGAGAAAAATGGGATTTTTTTTCTGGGCATTTCTCCTTTATTGACAGGCCAGTAAGTGTAAATTGGATAGAGAGAGAGAGAGAGAGAGATTGGGGGGAGACACACTCTTTTCACATAAAACGTTTTACAGTGCTATGTGTTTTTGTTTGATTTTCCTTTTCATGAGTGTATCTGTTGAGCCTCTGAAACCTTTAGAGGATTATCAGTGGCAAAATGAAATATTTCCTAAACCCAAACAAGTGTGATACTAGTGACACCAAAGCATCAGCTGACATCTCTATCTTTAACTCCTTCATGTTGGTTAGCTGTTCTCGTTTGGGTGCTAACAGACGGTGTGTGTGTGTGTGTGTGTGTGTGTGTGTGTGTGTGTGTGTGTGTGTGTGTGTGTGTGTGTGTGTGTGTGTGTGTGTGTGTGTGTGTGTGTGTGTGTGTGTGTGTGTGTGTGTGTGTGTGTGTGTGTGTGTGTGTGTGTTTTATTTGTACCTCGACAGGGGGAGAAGAATGCCGGCTTTGACGTGCTCTACCACAACATGAAGCATGGCCAGCTGGCAACCAAGGAGCTGGCTGAGTTTGTCCGTGAGAGGTAAGGTTCTTGTGTATTTTGAATGTGTGTGTGTGTGGGAGGTGGTGATGGAACTTGATTTAAAAAATAAATAAATAAATAAATTCTGCATTCTTGAAAGGAAGAGGAGAGATTGTGCCAAGGTTTGGTGAAACGGTCAGAAATGAAAGATGTTCACTTTTTAAATTTCATCCGTTGTTTATTTCAAGTCTGAACTATCTGGATTTTGCTGACATTTTGACAATCCTTTCTCTGTTAAGACTGGCATCAGTCAGCTTTGACCTCTGACCCCTGTCCACACTACAGTGCTACTTTTTGACTTTTGCTATCTGTCAAACACACTCGTACACAAACCGTGAATTATCCCTTAACCTCCAGCAGTGTAGAAGTATCCATCAATCCTCGATTACCAAACGCCTTCTTTAAATTCTCTGACTTCTTTTAATGACTTCCATCGCCTCAATTACAGCTAATTAAACACTTCTTAAATCCAATTGCCTTTGTAAATCAGCATGACAGCCCTGTGAAATATCTCCGAAGGTTCGGCCAATGCTAACCAAGATAGGATATGTTTGTGGAATACATCCAAAGTTGTCGTAATTCAAAAGACATACGTTTGGAAAATGTATACGTAAGCTACACAGCCAAGCATATTTTTCCTTATAATCGCGAGCTCTACACTGCAATGCACAAAAAATAATATTTTTAAATGGACAATCAAATGCTGAGGAGGAGGATTTTACCTTGACGTGCAGATTTAGCCTCCAGGTTGTAGCATGGTACTGTAAAGCCATCAGTTGCATATTTATGTTCCACAGTAAAACCACAGTAAACTGCCTGACAGGCCCAACAACAGTAACTAAGTGGGTCGGTCAATTACCCAATTAAAACTCTCCCAAAGTGCCCAGTTTGTTATATTAAATACTCTTGTTTTCCAATTAGCGATTATCAGTGAGTAAATTGTGTGGAGTAATGAGGTTCCCACAGGAGTTTGTCCTCTCACAGCTGAAGTGAACACACAGCGCACACTGTCAGTCCACTGATAGAATCCTGACATTGATTCACAGTGCACATTCCTCGCAGGGGGAGATTTAGTTATCTGCTTGGACTGCAGCACACAACAAATCAGCAGCCAGGAAATGAAATATGTGGCACTGTGGGTAAAATAGAGTCTGATCCCACAGGGGACTGGGAAGCTGCAATTGTGTTTATACATTTCCCCCCCGTTTTTTCCTCTCACTCCACTTTCTTGATGGGTCGTTCTAATGTAAGAGGCCTTATGAATCAGTTCAAGTACTCTAACAACTCGAACCTCAAGGTTTCAGTTATTTCATGTGAGCACTTCTCTGCTCTTGTCCCCGTGCTCAGTCTAATACAGATATATTGCTGTTTCTTATTATTGAGCGACTATTGATGTCAGGGACACAATAGACACAATCAGGTTTTTTACCAGCTTGTCGACTCAAACAATGAGTTGATCAATGAACTGCTCTATTGCTAGAATATTTAGTTTTGCACGTTGTTCTGTGTGTTCACCTTCAGGGAATCTGGATCAATGCTCACTCTTTGTTTCTCTTCAGATGCTTATTAAAGTTTCATGTCCAGCCTCACAAAATGAGTTCATTCATCATTTAAATTAAGGTTTTTGCAACATTTTCCCAACACTAATGGAAATAAATCTTTATCTCAGTGACTGCGGAGGTGGTGGAGGCTCCGCATTTGGGCCAAATGAAGCTCTAGATGGTGGTGAAAGTAACATATGAGGCCATTAGAAGAAGCAATAGCTTGGCAAGGAAGTGATTTTATAGTACATTACAATCACATTTACCAGAAAGCAAGAACTTCTGCAAACATTAGTCTTCATGTTGTGTTTCTGCAAACTTTAGCAAAGAAACAACACACACACACACACACACACACACACACACACACACACACACACACACACACACACACACACACACACACACACACAGAGACACTCTCACCAGGACAAGTTAATATAATTTTAGAGCAACTACGATCACTGAACTTTGACTAAACGGATGAGAAGCTCTTTGTGCAGCAGCGGTGGTGCTTTACTCACCACTGCTCAATTACTGCAGGTCCCTTAAACAGTTCACAGTACGTCAACGGTACTGTATGCCCTCAACAGCTTAAATACCAGGTTAATACCTAGTTACCTAAATTTGTTTGACTGTCGGTTATTTAGCTCATATATCTTTGCGTTTGTTTCGACAGGGCTGCCATCGAGGAGACTTACTCCAAGTCGATGAGCAAACTGGCAAAGATCGCCAGCAATGGGAGTCCACAGGGGTGAGTTGTGACATGTAAACACAGGACGGTGTAACATCTTCTCCTGTCGACTCCTCCTCATCCTGTTCAACACTGTTTAAGTTTAAGTTTCAAGCCTCATGCGTGTGTTTGATTGTATTTCCCAGGACGTTTGCTCCCATGTGGGATGTGTTCAGGGTGTCTTCGGACAAACTGGCCCTCTGCCACCTCGAGCTGATGAGAAAGATGAACGACCTCATCCGGGACATTAACAAATACGGAGACGAGCAGGTCAAAGTTCACCGCAAGGTATGAATCTGGGATGAGGAGGAATATTTTACCACTGTTCTGCCCGAACGTTGGAACTCTGTGCGAACATAGACTTTTGTATTTTCTCATTACTTGACCTGGACCGAAGTTGTTGTCATCCTGATCTAATTAATCTCACAGAAAATCCATTAAGTGTCGTCTCCCTCCCTTGTAATTGCTGCAGTTGCCCTTTAAACATCAAGTACAATGAGGATGTGCACAGACTGTGTGTTTGTGTGCACCCAGACGAAGGAGGAGATGGTGGGGACCGTGGAGGCGGTGCAGGCGCTGCAGGTTCACAGTGGTCACCTTCAGAAGTCGAAGGAGGGTTATCACGGAAAGTGTTTTGAGCTGGACCGGCTCAGGAAGGACGGGGCTCCACAGAAAGAGCTGGAGAAGGTTAGTCACCACTTTCTCTGTGTTCTAGACGGACTTTACAGGCGATTCTGATCCCTGAAGCTGATGGAAGCTTCTCATGAGCTAATATGAAAGAGTCTGATCATTTACACATTTGCAGATAGTTCTTGATTTCATCAGTGAATGGAGTTTGTCAAGGATGTGAGCAGTTTTGATTGTAATTCCTCTCTACCTCAGAAATAGTATTTTTATCCTCTGTTCAAACCTGCAAATTATCCAGTCCCCTGCTGAGACGACGAAGCCTTTTGAAGTTCACCTCGCTGTGTCTTTAGTCTTTTTGTGATTAGGAATAACAAGCTCTTAAATGAGTGCAAAACTGTGTAACTTCAGCTAAATATCACCAGATAACATTGCTTTGAAAACTCTTTGCAGCAGTTTGGGAGGATTGGGACCATCGTTCATGTCTTTGTTCCATTATTTACATTCGATCAGATTAGTTTTGGTTTCACATTATAATTTGTAGAGCACACTAAAGTCTTTAGACTGGCGTGTGTCTGACGTCGTTGGGTAGTAATCTTTTACTGTGAAAACTGGAGGTGTCTTTTTGTAGTCTGTCCCTAACTGAGGTTTTCATTTCTTTTCAATGTTTGTGAATGAGAGTCAGTAGATGAAGGCCGTCGTTTTCATTTTCCTTTTCTCTCTCACTAGGCGGAGCTGAAGTCTAAGAAAGCGGCTGAGTCATTTGCGTTGAGCATCGAGAAGTACAACCGAGTGGGAGGAGAGTTTGAGCAGAAGATGAGCGAGTCTGCCCAGGTCAGCCCTGAGTCCAGCTGAGCCCCGGAGCCACTTCTTTTTCCATCTCTCCCACCCTCTGATGTGGTGTTTTTCTGTATTTCCTCTCCTCTCTGGGGCTTTATCTTTCAATTTATCTCTGTGAATCACTCGCTTCGTAACCTCTCACCACACAAACACTCCACTCCGTCCTTTCATTTATTATCCCACATCATGCCCTCCCCAAAAATGGAAACCTCAACCCCAGGCTCCTAAAAACCCCATCTGCCTGCACTTCCTGCCACCCCCCCCCCCACTCATTACCTTTTAATCACTGCCTCCACACATCCATGGTTACTGCTGCTGTTTCCATTTTCAACCAACCCCAATGAGCGCTTCTGATTTTTGCATTTGAATTGATAAGAAAATCCTTCTGACCAAGTAGCTCTTGTAAAAGCTTTGAAGGGCAAAGTCTGGAAAACATCATCCTGGAAAAAAACTGAAGACGATAAAGAGGGAGATCAAATAAATCATCAAATATATATGAGATTCAAATTTTACAGTGTTTTAAAAAAAATCTGGGTTTGGGTTAGATGCTACAAAGAAGAATATATTTTTTAATGTTTTGGGTTGTCAACACAATACACACAACACAACACAATATCGCAAACACACCATAAAGGGATAGTTCACCAAAAAATGTGTTTGAGTCCACAAAACACTTTCAGGGTTAAACAGCTGTTGCAGCCAAATCCAGTACAATTAAAGGAACTAGTTGTCAGATTCTTCAAACTGTCGTCACGTGCCCCTTGTGCAAGAGCTTAGAGGCTACGTGCACTTATCCAGATGTGAGAGTTTGCAGTAAAACCTGTAGCAGTGGGGCAGCAGAGACTGAAGTTTTCTCTTGAAGGTTTACTGCAGTCGAGAATAGAGCAGTGTTTTATGTTTCCTCTGTCTGCCCAGATTCTGTGCGGCTAATTGGAGTAAAGCAGCTGGCAAAACTCTCTTCTCTAACAGGAGCCAAATCTACTATATCAAGACAATTCCCCTGAAACAGACAGCAGCAAATGAGCTGTCTGAATAAAGACCAGGATCAAACTTAAATCCTCTCAAATTATCGCTGGTTTTAACACCCTGGCAACCCACGGCCTCCTCTGCTGGCTGAGTGCCTCTTGTGAGTGAAGTCCATTAAAAGGCTACTTTCACTGTATTGTAGAGAAGTGGGGTTTTAAATTTCTGGTTTATTAGATTCTCGTTGGGAGTTGTCGCGAAACTCACACCATCATGCAGAGATGGAGAACGGAGAAAGTTGTGTTTTAAAAGAATAAAGCAACAGAAACTAATACTGAGCAAGAAAGTTGTATCTTTTCAGCAAATTGTGAGTGTAGGTTTAATGATATTCAGAGAGAAGTAGATGAATCCAATAGAGAGAAGTAGATGAACCAGCGGTAGAGTTTTAAAGGTTTCACATGTTTTCTTTTGTTTTACTTATATATGATTGTGTTTGTTTGAGAAGAAGTTTCAGGGAATCGAGGAGGCTCACCTACGGCAGATTAAACAGCTGATCAAAGGTTACTCCCACTCCATCGAAGACACTCACGTCCAGGTGGGACAGGTACGTCCACTGACTCCTGCTCGGCTTTACGAGAAGAAAACACTTACTCTCAAAGTATCTGCATCTGTCTTAGTTTTCTGAAAGGTTTTACCTCCCTTTGTAAATCTTGTGAAAAGATACTACTATTTTAAGGATATTTCATATTAATATACAATCAAAGTTCTGTTGGATAACTGTGGTCAGTTGGTTGTTTATTTCTTTGAAACCACAGTAAACAGAGAAACACAAGTGTATATTGTTTATTCATTTTCAATATTTCCAGTTAAAAGTTAGAGTTAGCATCCACCAAAGCACTAGTATCTACTGCAGGTTAAATAGAAATCATGTAAAACAATTTAATGTGCGACTTTATATATATTATATTGTGTTTTAATACTACCACTAGAGGGCACTAAAAGCAGAAATGTAAAAAAAGATATACACTAATTTATGCACAAGCTTTATGGTTTATCTAACATTTAACCATACTTTTCAATTTGACCACATACAGCCTTAATAACAAATCACATATTTTGAATACTACCTTTATATGTCATGCTTTAGAAAAGACCAAGTAATCACTCTCTTCTTCTCTGCTGCAGGTGCACGAGGAATTCAAGCAGAATGTGGAAAACATCGGCATCGATAACCTCATTCAGAAGTTTGCAGAGCAGAAGGGAACGGGCAAAGAGAGGCCAGGTAGTGTGATGAACTCTGGCTCGTTTCCAGTCAAAGGGAAATAAAAGAAGCTTATGTAGCAATACAATTATAAAGACACTGACAACAACAAGGAGGAGGCAGTCATCCATAGTGACATGATACACATGTCTACATGGAGACTGCACTCTGTGTGCGGATGTTTCTTACTTTATCAAATCGCTTGTTGTCTGCAGCTCTTGCTGGTTTTGAGGAGTACATGACGGGCTTGGTACCTGAAGGTGTAAAGAAGAGTCGAGCAAAAGCCTTCAGGATCCCCGGCTTAGGCAAGAGGGACAAGGAGCCAGACTCTACGTGAGTGCACACACACACACACACACACACACACACACACACACACACACACAATCGTTCAATATTTACTTTGGTAAATCTGTTTGTTTGAATATCTGTTCTAAAACTAGAGTAGACATTTGTAAAGGCAGGACCAGCAAAATGATCTTTACTCTTATTTGTCACTTTATTGTTAAACACTTTGTGTTACAGGTCACAGATCTTTTAATATTACAATCCTCGTTCTCTAGTATTCGCTTCAATCTGAGTTACAACTGAATAATGAACACAAAAATACATTGATGTGTTCTTTTATATTTGCAGGGATTCCGCAGTGCCGGAGACGGTGAGTATCTGCAGAACTTACACCAAAACAATGCAGCTCCTCTCAGTCAGTCTGAGAGACTGTGTGTGTGTGTGTGTGTGTGTGTGTGTGTGTGTGTGTGTGTGTGTGTGTGTGTGTGTGTGTGTGTGTGTGTGTGTGTGTGTGTGTGTGTGTGTGTGTGTGTGTGTGTGTGTGTGTGTGTGTGTGTGTGTGTGTGTGTGTATTTGGAAAGAAGGTGAGCAGGGGATCATAAGTGTGTGATAGTGACAGTGTGGAGTTTCCCAGGTTTATTCCTGTACTTCCGAGAAGATGTGTAGGAGATAATCTGGCTGCCAGAGAGGGTGTGTGTGAGTGTGAATGTCAGCCTGTGTGTAAGTGTGTGTGCAGACTGATGTGGAAGCAGAGAGTAAACTGCAGATCACAGAGCTACTGGAGCTGCTATGTTACCCTTTGAAGGGCGTCATGTTTCCAACGATGTGAACAGACGTCATTTCAAAGCTTGTTACATAAGATAAAACATCCACTGAAACTGTCACTTCACATTCAAGATGGGACATTCTAGGGTTTGTTTTAAAGTATTTGTGTTTTTCGATGTTCGCAGTTGTGTTGAGAACACATTTAAAAGCACATTGACTCAACTGGATCAGTGTCTTGATGAACTTTAGATAGGAATTTTATGCAAAGTGTCAACCTTTACAATTTAAATCTGGATTTATTGTTTTGAGTGAATAAAACAGTGTGTGTATCAATGTTGATATAAAAAGATATTCATCCATACAGTCACACTATAATCTTCCGTTATAGCCTGATCACACCATGAAGCATGGCTCAGACTTGTTGGAGTTTTCCTAAATCAGATTATGATCTAATGAAAAACAAATACACCAGTGGTCCCAGTTTCACTCGTCATGTCAACTTGACCTATTGAGATGTGTTTACTGAAATCTGATAGAATGAAATAAGATCTTTATATGTCCCCACTCTGTCTAAAAATAACTGCTCCTACGCTGCTGCTGCTGCTGCTGCTGCAGTACGAGTCACTATGGTTTTCCTCAGGTTCTGTTTTGAAGCCAAACACAGCTGATGTTCAGATGTCCTGACATAATCACAGGATTCAAATCAAACTGACGGCACAAGCAGCTTCATTTCACCTGTTTGTGATAATGTGTACAAGAGTATTAATCACAGACTCACACCTACTACTAAGGGTTAGTAGTTGTAGTAGTCAAGTGTTGTATCGCTCTATCCTTGACAATGTCTGTTAGGTTTTTACTGTTTTTGTAGAAGTACTGTGGCATCATCTAGATGAGCATTTATTTAAAAACTTTGATGCATTAGAAAGTCTTAAAGTGTAGTATATTTATTTTCCTGTTGTAGATTGGTAACTTGCTGGGATGTTCATTGACCCATCGTGTGTATGTGTGTGTGTGTGTGTGTGTGTGTTTTTGTGTGCTTCCATTCACATAGAATTCACCTCTGGAAGTAGATGAGGAAGGATTTGTCATCCGAGCCGACAGCACCCAGAATGATATCCTTTTTCTGCTCACGCAGGCTCAGTCTACAATCTGTCATCTTCTTTTCCTGTTTTGTTTCTTTACCTTTTACTTCCTATGTTTGAACAAACAAACGTACACAGAGCCCCTCCTCCATCACATCATTCTTGATCAAATGAAATTTGAAAAGCATAATATTAAATTATCTGATTGCTTTTCTGCATGATTTATTGATCAATTAACCGAAACATTAATTACATCTGCTCCGGAACAAACCATCTGTTGAATAATAATGATTCAGCGACTGTAAGAACAATGACTCAAACTCAACATAGTTCAGTTGTGACACCCACAAGTTTTAAATTCATAAAGCAGATTCTCATTTCTGAGATATGTCCCAGACTTTTCTGCCTTGCAAGACACAGGGTCCTAATTAAACCTCACGAAGCTGCTGAATAGACTTTAATAAGACCCCAAACTTAGACTGGGACGTTTTAAATGAAGCGTGATGAGAAGGTCAGAGGTGAGAGGTGGGGTCTAACCAATTTGTTCGCCCAATCGCCTGCTTTCATGGCCTCATTAACTCAAGCCAGACAATTATAAAGATTTTAATCCCGTTTGTCGTCTAAGTGTAACAAGAGTGCAAAGTCTGTCTGAACTGAGCCGTTGACTTGCTGCCGTCCTGCGGCGAAGGATAACCTGATACTTCATGTCCCGGCTCTTCAGCCCCTGATCCACTTAGCAGCGGTGGCTCTCGGTCCTGACAGACGCTGAGATAACAACTCGTGCTGCCTTCGTCATCCCCCTATCGGGTCCCCTGGCTGCTCAGGAGAGACGGCACACATTCATCAAAGACCCGTTTCAGTAAACACATGACATCACACGACACAGACAGTGAGAGTCCAAAGAAAAGAGGAAGGAGAGGTGTCTTTCGTTGGGGGTGATGTTGTGACAGGAAGTGGCTGTTTGGCAGTTTGGCAGCTTGGCAGCTCTGCAGTCATCACCTCTGCTGCTGCAGCTGTTTGTGTTTTTGCACGTGTTCATCTCTCACTGCTGCTCTGCATCGTTTCCCTGTTGTTCTGATGTCTTTTCACTCCTCTTAAAGGGAATCACAGGGTTTGTCCAAACACTGATATTCACCAATGAGCAGAGGTAATAAAACTCTGGTGCTTGCTGGTTTCTCTACTACTCCCATGGTTTCTTATTAGTTTTATTTTTGAAACCCCCTTTTCAACTCACCAAACCAACCCCATTACTTCTCATCCCTCTTCCAGTAAAAAGCTTGTTCTCCTTGACCCTCCCCTCTCTGTTTACGTTGCTCTGAGGAGAAGGAGAACAACTTCTACTCCAGTGACTCAGACTTTGACGACGAGGAGCCCAAAAAGTTCCACATCCAGATCCGACCGGTCGCCACCAGCAATCGCAGCAACTCTGCCGCCACCGAGAAGGAGCTGAAAGCAACCGTGGGGGCGCTCACCCTGCCGCCCAACCGAGGAGTACGGCAACAGGTTGGGTTTGCTTTGGATTTTACCCACAAGGATCCAAGATTGTTTCCTACTTGACTTTATAGTTTGTTTATTTTGCTCGAACAAATTGATGTGACACATTTGCTCTCGTCAGATTTAGTTGTGTCGGGGCTGTGGGAGCAAATTATCTGTTGAGCCAACAGTGGCATGTTTGCACAAAATATCAATGTTGATTAATGTGCACGTTAAATTTATATTTATTTGTATATGAATACGGTTAATCAAATCCTACCAAAAAACAACAATGGCTAACAAATTGTTATTCCGTGCCAAATCAGTGAACCATGTTATTACACTGGGTGACATCATTATAGTGTGGTCATGTGCTCAATCCCACACACAACATACTGCTGCTGCACATAACCACTAGTGCATCAAATGGAGTTGAGAGTATTATTATTAAGGGACAGACTAGTGCATTGTTGATTAAGTGATTTCACTCTATTGATCAGATCTGTCTCTCTCTGATTTCCAGGTGTCAATCAAGCGTCATTTTTCCAGTAAGTTCTGCTTTTGGGAGAATTCCTGTTCCTGTCACAGCAAAGAACAAATCTATTTGAAATGTACACTCCAGTGTGTTTTACTCGTGTCGTACTTTGGTATCTTTGAGTACAGACCTCTGAGAGCTTCTGTTGTGTCTCTGCAGGAAACTCGAGCACAGCAGGAGGCCGATTGGAGGAAGGTGATGCTGCCTCCCACAGGGGTGAGTCCAGTCTTATTCCCTCTCTCATTCTGTTTGTTTGCTCATCAGATAGTTTCCTTTTTAAAACCTCTCTATTTTTATTTATAGAAAAAAATGTCATCTGAAAAGGATGGACACTATTTCTCACACACAATGGCTCAGGGCCACCTCTGTATCCTCAGTGAAGCGATGATGCATCAGTACAGCGTCCCGCCACCTCGGGCCTGTTTCCCCCAGACTGTAAATCTCTTAGCTGGCTGACCTTGCGTGAACAACCACCCTCCATTAGTCAACAGGCGGCTCCTCTGCTCGTGCTCCAGAACATGTTTTATCACCGGCAGGTTCATTAGCTGCCCGAAGGTTACGCTGGAGTGGGAGGCTCCGACCTGCTGCTTCACATCAGCGGGGGAAACTCTCTCTCTCTCTCTCTCTCTCTCTCTCTCTCTCTCTCTCTCTCTCTCTCTCTCTCTCTCTCTCTCTCTCAACGATTAACAAAGAGCGTCTGATTAAAGCGGCTGCTCCGCAGTGACAGCACTGGTGACTGGTGATGAGCGAGACCATATTAATTGCTGGTATTTAATCATGGAGAGAATAATGGCTGATGGGTTAACTCTCATGTCATCTGGTCTCACCCTGTCCCGGCCTCCTGCAGCGCTTTGACGAAGAACATCGGGCTTCTGATTAGTGCTGATTAGGGAGCATCCTCTGCAGTGAGTCACTCTGTGTGTGTGTGTGTATTTCAGATGGCGAGCAGGAGGGCATGCGCAGGTCCACCTCCAGTCCCGATCACAGCAGGTGAGGTGTTATCCTTTATTTTTTCTTCCCTCTTCTTCAGATTTGTCTGCACGAGACGCATGTTGAGGTTGAACTGCATCATCTGTGGCCTTTTCACCAGTTTTAACATCATCTTGATTTCATCCATCTTTTAATCTATTTAGCATTAGAGTCCAACTGTTATGTTGGTTTCCCAATAAAAGCGTCCGATACCAACATGTTCCATGGACATGTTGGTATATTGGCATTTATGTTTTCAGATATGCACCAATATAACAGCTTTTATTCTGCAGAATAAACAATGCAGAAAACATTAATGTTTATATTTAATGTAAACGTTTATTTTCTTAATTCTCTTGATTTCTCTCTTCCTCCGTCCTCCACATTCCCTCGTTTTTTAAATCTCCTCTCACTTACACCCACACATCCGTTCTCCCTTTGCCTTCCCTTTTATTAGCCCACCCTCTCATCAGTCCTCCGCTCTGTCTGATATTCTCTTGTTTCTTTTCTTCCCTTCTCTCCGTCAGGTTGAGCTCGACAGCGTCGGGCTCAGACAGTCTGTTCGGGCCTCCGCTGGAGTCGGCCTTCAAGTCCAAGAGCTTTGACAGTCGGGAGCAACTCAGAGAGCAGAACAAGTTCGGCGCCTCTGAATGTAAGAGAAGTTGCAGTGTTAATATTATATTTTGTTTAATTATTCATAGACCCTAAAAGTTACACAGAGTCGCTTTTTTCACCTGCTCCGTTAAAAAATAAAACCTACATTTTGTGCCTCCTTAAATAAAATACAGTCCTCACTTTTTCAAATGTAATATCCAGACAAAAATGTGGCCTTATATTTGAGCCAATATGGTTATTTATCAGGTTGATTTATTTCTTTGTCCTGAAAATCTATATTTTCACAGATCAATAAAGTCTAACTGAGTTTGATAATCTCCACTGAAATCCTGTATTTTGTGTGTGTCAGATGCTGCCTTCTCGTCTGACTCCTCCTCTCCTGAGAACGTTGAGGACTCTGGTCTGGACTCGCCTTCCCATCAGCCCCTTGGGCCCTCCCCAGAGCCGGTGGGTTGGGCAGCATGGCCTCCTGTGTCCCAGAGTAAAGATCAAACTCAAACTCAAACGCTGGGACGGCCTGTGGACCCTTTCCTCTCTGCCTTCCGTGACCCCTCCCCTGGTGGCAGCCCTTACCCCCATGAAGACCCTTCCAGCGTCTGGTCTGTTGCCGCATCACGTCCTTCTCGTGTGCCCCCAGACATGGACCCCTCAGCGATGCAGTTTCCTTCCTTTTCTCAGTCCCTCCCCCCGCCTGAGATGGAGTCGTCGGTGTGGAACTGTAAACACATCCCTCCCGAGGACCCCTTCCTCGCTGCTTTTGAGAGGACCGTCACCCAGGAGACCATAAACCTGTCTGACGCCTGGGCGCGCCCGCCGCCTCGCCAGACCCAGGAGAGCAGGGGGATGGAGGTGCGAGGGGACCCGTTTTCCATGAACCTCACTGAAACTAAGAAACAACCAACCTCATCCTCCTCCTCGTCATCCTCCTCCAATCGTAGAGACAGAGACAGGAAACGAGACCGCAGCCTTCCTCCTCCCGTTTCCTCCGATGACCCGTTTGCAATCACGATGATCGGCAGCCCAACGCACCAGTCGTCCCTAGGCTGCAGCAGCTGGATTAATCCCTCCGCACAGCACCAGCAGCAGCAGCAGCAGCAACATGGGAAGCAGCTCTGTCAGCAGCAGTAGACTGGGACTTGACTCGAATTCAAGCTCTTTACCCACAGCTCAGACAAAGAAGGAGCTGATGCACTGGTACTCTGTCCACAACCCATTCAGCGAGAGCGTCTCCAAAACACAGGAGGGGGGAGGAAAAGGAGAGGGAGGAGCAGGAGGGGAGAGGAGAAAACATCGGTCATCAGAGAACGAGCCACGCAGGAACGCCCCCCCACTCACCAGGCATTCAGGGCCACAGGAGGACCTGTGTTTCTCAACAGACAAGGACCAAGACTGCCTGGAACTCAACACTCCGATAACCTGCAGCCTCAGCTCCCACAAGGGTATTAAGGGATCACTTTATAGAAGTTTCATTCTCATATAAAAGCAAATAATGACTCTGGGGGCAGGGCCAACACAATAAAATAAAACATTTAAGTACTTACTAAGTTCCGTTTTCAAGTACTTAACTTGAGTATTTCTATTTTATGTTAGTTTATACTCCTCCAAATTTGTTTTGTTTTACTATGTGGGGATTAACTTTTAGTAACCGGGCATCTACTGTACGATGAAAATGTATGACTGCAAATCAAACTATTACAAGATGTCCCCTCCACCACGGCCAAATGTTCCTCTTACATTCAATTTGGCTGCAACAAATTTCACACACTCATAGAAATCAGTCCTTCAATTTTTTGGGATTAAGAACCATGACTTATTCCTGGGAAAATGTATGGAAATGTCAAAAAACGCTTCCATCTTCACTGTGGCTATGAAACGGTAAATCACAACTGGCAGTCGTCACTATAATCGGGTTCAGGTTCACGTTAAATGATGTCATGTCGTCATATTTACATAAGAACCTAACTTGTTAAAGATCTGAGGGCTTAAACATTATGAGTAATACAAGAGAAAAATATCCTGACTATTCCGACACCAGCAGGAAACTAATTCCCTCAAATAAACCAACAAATATGAGAATGCTTCCAGGTGCCAGCTCGTTCTGGCAGCGCGGCCTTTTCAGCTTGTCTCCTTCTGTTCTGAGCACCGATTCAGGCTGTTTTTCTTCCTTTGTGTGTTTCAGATTAAGCTTTGGGTCATTTTCTGTCATTTTCTGTCTTTGTCTTTGGAAGGGTCCAAGCACAGCTTCATACAGGACACAGCTGAAGCGGTTGCAGCTGCTCCTCAGAGAGCGACCCGGGCCAAGAGGACCTCGGGCCGCATCAGCAGCTATGAGAGGGTGAGTATGAGGCACGGAGGTAACAGCTCAGCTAATGTGAGGATTTCATTTATATATATATATATATATATATATATATATATATATATATATATATATATATATATATATATATATATCTCACTACTTTATTCTTGAGCCAGAGTGGCCGTGGTATCCATCTGAATTATTTAGATCACAGTCACTACGAACAGATACAAAGAGCATCAAGATTTACTGAGAACAAGTCAAAGAAAAGCTTTTAACTCAAGAAATACTATGTGAAATCTCACCCACTCTAATTTAATGCATCTTTTAATCTGCTGGTCTCTAAACTGTCAATATTGTCAATCAATTCATATGAACTACAAATGATAACTCTTCCTACTTGATGTAAATGTTTGATTAAGTATGTGACAGTATGAATATTAAACCGTCTCTATCCCCGTTGGTCTCAGTCGCGCTCCCTGTGCTCGTCCCCGCTGCCGGAGCCCAGCCCTTCCCTCACCTCCTCCTCCTCCTCCAGTCCCAGTGAGTGGGGGGGTCCCAACCGACCTCCCAGTCCTGCCAGGGCGGGGCAGGCCTCGCCGCTGCCCTACCAGCACCAGGACCACCAACAGAGGCCGTGTAGGTCTCAGCCCCAAAATGACGTCACACTAACGAGACAGAAATATGTTTAGAAAGAAACATGTAAAATGAAGTGTCTGTGAAAGGCTCATATCGGTCAATTTGATCAGGTTCTTGATCCAAAATGTCTCACTGTTCACGTTCACCCTGGTTCATTAGTACCATCAACATTTGTTCCTCCCAGTGCACCTGTCCAGAGGCCCCAGTCCCATTTCCCTCAGCACACAGGAGGCCTGGCCAGTGGCAGCAGCCATAACGGAGTATATCAACGCCTACTTCAAAGGTGGACAGCATAACCGGTGAGTATCAGCAGCTTTCTACAGAAACAGTCGAGTTGTGGTCGATTCTTTGTTGTTACTGTTGTTATTATCTGCCCGGGGGCTTGTTGAACCGTGTCTGTGTCTCTCCGTCTTCCGGCAGCTGTCTGGTGAAGATCACCGGCGACCTGACGATGTCCTTCCCAGCAGGCATCACCAGGATTTTCACGGCCAACCCCAACGTCCCCGTTCTCAGCTTCAGACTGGTCAACATGTCGAGGATCGATCACTTCCTGCCAAATCAAAAGCTGCTCTTCAGGTCCATAGGCTTTATCTGCGGTTTGCATCCCAAACTGGTTGATTCCTGTATGAAATCTAAACGGTCTCTGCTGTGTTCTGCACAGTGATCCGTCTCAGAGCGACCCAGACACCAGAGACTTCTGGTTCAACATGCAGGCTCTGCAGATCTACCTGCAGAGAGAGGCTGAGCTCAACCCACAGGCCTCCTATTACAACGTGGGCCTGCTGAAGTATCAGGTCAGTAACACCTTCTGCTTCTTTTACCCTTTGAACCATTTCTTACTCATCACAGCCACAATTTTCCTCAGGTAACTGTGATGGTGTCAAACACATTTTTTAACTTGTTTTTTATATATATACCATATTAATACTTTATTTTACAGGTCTCTCATTAATAATAATAAGAGTAATAATAATAATCAAGTTTCTCTATTGATTATTACAGAAATCTTTATTCTTCATATCTGTAGAATTTGTTTTCTTTGAGAAATTTTACATTTCTGAATTATTCACTTCAGCTTCTTTGTCTTTTTTTTTAAACAAAACTTTTGGGTCAACTGTGAAGAAGTTATTCAAACGTTAGTGACAGAACAAATGAAGTCAAGAGTAAATCATCTTAAGTGAGTTTATATGAACTAAAGAGGAAACCAAACCTGCCCTGGACTCTATTTCTTCTTCATGTAGACATTAAAAGTCTCCGTCGTCCCTCAGGTGTCCTCTCAGGATCCGGGTCGAGCTCCTCTCCTGCTGTCGGCCGAGTGTCAGCGGAGCGGCACCGTGACCCGGGTGTCCCTGGATTATCACTGCTGCCCCGCCACCGCCCCCTCCACCCAGCTCACCGCCGTCCAGGTGCTGCTTCCGTTAGACCACACGGCCACCGACCTGCAGTGTCAGCCGCCGGCCTCCTGGTGAGCAGAGAAGAACACTGTGTGTTGGGACTGTTGAACGTCGGCCTTCTGTAACTTATTTCTCTGATAAATGTGAACAAGAGGATGATTGAAATGCACAAACGGAGCCTTGTGATCATTATATCAGAGGTTGTGAGTCTGGGATGGAAAACCGAGTGTTTTTAAAGGTCAGCTGGCTGAAACAAATGATGTATCACAGAGACAAAGGTTTATCATCATCATCTTGAGTCTGATGGATTTCACAGTGACATTTCTGTGAAGGGTATGAATTCTCCTACGTTTTTAAAATGATGTATGAAAACCTCAATTTGTGGGTTTGAGAGAAGTTGATTCTCTAACATTTCTCTATCAATCTGCCTCATATGAAGAAAGATGAACTACTGTTGTAAACTTAATACAACAGAAGGTATTTTCACACGTACTTCACAGTAATCCAGTCGTATCTAAATATTTATTGAATATACAATTGATAGAAAGTTCTTTTTTTGTTCTTTAAGATTATGTCCATTAACAATATTTCTCGATCCTGCCTAAGTAAAAGAAAATGAAGGACGACTGAGACGGAGTAACAGGAGAGGTTTTTATAGGAAGTCAAAGGATGGAGATTAAGGAGCAGCTCAGGCCTCACGACCCGTTTATTTCCCTCGACAGGAACGCAGAAGAAAGACGGCTGCTGTGGAAACTCCCCAACCTCTCGCCGACCAATCACAGTAAAGGTCAGAGCCTCTCTGCTTTTATCTTCTGTCATTCACTCATTGTTGAAGGAACCTCGTCCACACCGAGTCCCACATCTCAACGTTCTCCGCTCGCCTCACGTCATCGGCAGACGTCTGATTCTTCAAAATCGTGCCAGAGTTCTCGTCTTCTCGTCTTCTGGGCGGGTTCACACTCGCTGCATCGTGTCAGACAAATGTTGAAACGAGTAATTAAGAGTAAAGAGATCCTCTTTTTTAAAAAAAAAAGCTGAAATCTGGAGGCGTATCATTACCCTTTTAACTGCAGCATTAGCATTGGAACGTGGCAGCTGCTCTCATCCGCCCGGTGGAGGAGCCTCTGAATGCAGCACTGATGTAAAGACGAGCATGAGATATTCCTCTTTTATCACGTGTCGAGTTGATCGTCGCTCGTATTTCAGGAACTAAATGGCGCGCGGAGAAGAGGCGGAACGTCAGAGAAGAGTTTTATGGCCCCGAATTTAGAGAAAAGCCTCAAATGAACTCCGCTGTGAGCTCACCTGTGTTCCTTTGTTCCACACACCCACATTTCTCCGTTTTTTATTTTCCACTTAATGATATATTATTAGCTCGGTGTGAAGCTACTGGGCTGAAAGGGACTATTCACAGGCGTCAGTGATGGATGAGAAGCTAAAGCCTGAAAACATTCACGTCTCTGGTTTATAAGCCGCTGACAAAAGCACTAAAAGGTCACCATAACTCCTCCCTGTCCCTTTTTCAAATACTGTTCTGCTGCTCGCCTCAATACTAAAATGTCCAAGAGCAGTTTTATGTAATGAATCACGTCTGACAGCTTTGAGTCAAATATGACTTTTTCTTTTACTGGACGTCTCGTAAACAGAAGCAGACGTGCTGGAAAACATCTTGAGGGTTTTCACTCTGAACGTTTGTGTAACTCATTAACTTCATTTACTCACAGATGTCGTGTATAAGGAGTTTCAAACGAATCTTCCTCCACTGGTTCGATGCTTTAAACTAATGAAAACAGCAGTGGGAAGATCAGCAGCGTCCCAGCGTCTTAACATTTTCATTTTTCACCTTTTCATCAGGACTCTCACTGTTTGATAAATTGTTATAAACAGTTTGTGGTGCAAAGTTAAAAGAAAGAGAAAACATCCACTGTGTTGTCACTGCTGTGAATCACTCTGTGTCTCTGTGTCTCTGTGTCTCTGTCTCGCTGTCCGTCTGCCTCGTCTCAGGCTCAGGGACCCTGTGTGCCAGCTGGCAGTGCCTGGAGGTTCCCCGCGGCCCCCCACCCAGCCTGGCCGTGCAGTTTGTGGGCTCCGGGGCGTCGCTGTCGGGCATGGACGTGGAGCTGGTGGGCAGCCGCTACCGCATGTCGCTGGTCAAGAAGAGATTCGCCACAGGTGACGATCTGATGAGTGGAGGAGGAGCTTTAATGACACATCAGGAAAAATGTATCTTTTTAAAGGAGATTATTTTATTTCCACTTTTATATAGTTTTACATTATAATATACATTTTAAAAAAGGGTTTGACAGTTAAAATTATTATAAATGATGGTAGAATTTGGTCAGAAAGTTAAATGCCATGATTCTGATTTGGGAAATAAGTTAGATAATTTATCAAGAAAAAAGTCGAATATCCTTTAATTGTGGATTGTAGATGATCTGAACCAGAATTAATTTGTTTATATAATATAGAACAATACAAATAGCAGCTTCCAACGGCTCTAACCAAATTATAAATGATTAAAAAAACCTGATGGATAGATTCATCTGTAATATGACAAGTCGAGTTGTGCCGAGTAACAATATAAATATGTTAAATGTGTTAAATGTGTTTTCTATCAGAGATTCATTGGTTTAACTCTCAGGAAGAAGAAAATGAACAACTCAACAAACTGTCAAAAATATTATTTTAAAAATTGTGACGCCTTGTTTTATAAATATTGTGAAAAGTCCATGAGTGTCAGTATCATCCTCGTTCATCAAATGATTATTCACGTGATGAAGTTTCTCTTTTCTCTCGCTCCCTCCACTTGGTGACACATTTCCTGGTTCTATCGTTTCCTCAGGGAAGTACATGGCCGGCTGCTCCTTGTGAGTCACGCACCCTCGCTGGCGGGTGAGAGAACTGCGTCTGAGTCGAAGAGAGACGATCGGTGGTGAGGGAGGAATCGGGATGAGGAGGCTCCGGCTCAGCCTCAAGGACAATGTGCACTTAACTTCTGATGGTGTCCTGCAGCTTTAGGACCAAGCCTTTTCCCTTTCCTTCCTCTTCTCCTCTTAATTTAAGTTGTGTGTTAACTCGCTCCTCCTTCCTCTACCCGGAGGGAAAGTCTTTATTCTCTCCCTCGACGCTCCTCTGCTCACATCCTGTTCTGTGTGCCTTTGTAGGTAGAGACTGCAAACTCCACTAGATGTCACAACGTTTCTTGACTTACAAAAATTCAAAGTGTGAATAAAGTTAAGCATATTACTGTGTTGCCATGGGAACTAGGATTTTTTTAAATTCTGTAAATACGGAGCGATGGAGTCCTTTGTGATCGAAACCTGAGTCAAAAAGAACCGTTTGTGAATCTGCCGTTTGTTTCGATTAGAGGTTTTGTGATGTTGACATTTGATGAAAAAAATAAATAAATGTGCTCAACGGTTTTGGTTTACACCAATTTATTACACATCGTGACCAAGTACAAAATACAGCTGAACTATGCAGTTTATTACAGACCATCCTCTGTCCTTGGGCTAGCTAAAGTGTAGTCAAGAACAGGTTTAAAAATACACAAAAATAAGGGTTCAGTATACTTGTGAGAGGAACCAAATCTAGTTCAATAAAAAATAATCCTCCGCCCCAAAATCTAAAACAGCCTTACAAAACATTACAATGTACACATAGAAAGAACTTTTTTTTTTTTGTTGTTTAAATCCCCAAAGCACTTGAAGGCAAATGACTGTGACGAGAGGCACGAGTTACAAAAAGCCTTAAATAAAGTCAAGCTCAAGGTTTCTCATCGCTACGACAAAATCATCTGAGGGGGGATGGGGGGGGGGGGGACAAAGCTTCTGTGGATCAAAGCAGAAGATTTCATATAAATAGAGATTTCTCTTGTGACAGTTTAACAGGTTTACTCGGGCGCACGTCACCACGAGTAAAAACTGAATCTCACACATTGAACAATCGAGATTGGAAACCAATTTTTCGCACACACACACACACACACACACACACAATCAGTCTAATCAATTACACGTCTGGTACAGTTTGAGGAGAGAGATTAGGCAAAGACCGAAGGCCACAGAGCACACACACTTTCTACATGATATAAAGATATATATATATATATTTATATATAATTTATCATTATGGACAAATTCCCCCAATCACGAACTTTAGTTTTTTTCTTCTATCTAATCCAAACGGAGTATAAGACTTTATCTGAGTAACAGCATGAGGTTTAAGTATTGGGGTGGGTGGGGGGGGCGTGTGCCGGTTCAGATGCCAACCACGTCCTTTTCCTTGGATCAGGGTTTTGGTTTTACAGGCCCAGAGCTTCATCTTCCCTTTGAAATGTACGACCAGTTATCAGGAAAATCCGACCTGATTCCAGTTTAACGTCCCATCTCCGTTAAGATTACTGATCTGGTTTTGTTCCCAACTCTGTGGCGATGGAGTAAAACCACCACAGGTCGGCACACATCAGTCCCCGGATCACGATTTCAGGTTCCGGGGGGACTTATTTACATGGGAGACACAAACAGTGGCTACATCTTTTCTTTTTTTAATACTTGCCTTGTGTCATCTGAGCCGAACGGAGCACAGCATAGAAATCTATTGAGGTAAACAAACTATCAATGTACACAGCCCAGGTAATAGACTGTTCCCTGCCTGACAGACTGAGCTGGTGGGATGGACTGAAGGAAAAGGTCCCGTGGGTCATTAGGCTGCATGTTTATGATTCGATTCTCTCTTTTCCGTGTTTGCCGCGAGCTGCAGCGGAGGCAACAAGGAGCACACGCCGACACCCAACCAATGTTAAAGGTGCTTCGAATGTCTGAGGTTTGGAGACGATACATTCATACTGCGGTAGAGGCACAGCTGAGGGACAGATGGACAGCATCTGTAGTGGTGGTTTCAAAGTTGGCGATCTAAGGCACTCAAATGACACTATGGCACAGCTAGTTTGAAATTTGAGAGAGAGAAAAAAGAGTCACATAAACACCACACACCAGCACTCGGAGATACATGTCCAATAGAAAGGTACTGCACAAAGTCATTCACAGTTGCAACAACAACAAAAAAAACAACAACAAAGGAAACAGAATCCGACCTGTGTTAACGCCTGTGAGGAAAGAAAAGACGAGAGCTTCCTGGGACAAAGATCACCAACTTTACAAACTAGTGAGGAGGGGGGGAGGGGGGGACTGACTGACATTGCTACTCTCTATGTACACTGCACACACCGACTGCAGAGGGACGCGTTGTGCTTCGGCTAAAAAAAGCCACTTGTGTCCCTAAAGGCCTCAAAAGGCCCCTTCAGGGTCACCTTTTAGAGCCGGTGATGCTGGTCCTCGTGGCTTCCTGTCCGGACTGGACTCACATCTCCTGCAGAGGGTGGCTCAGGTCAATCCTCTCTCTCTTGACAGCCGGCTCAGTAGGTCCTCTGGAGGTGTCGGCATCGCTGCCCAGGTCGCTCATCTCGTCAGAGAAGGAGGCGTCTAGAGGCGGAGGGAGGGAGGGAGGGATGTGTTAGAGGAGAAATCATTGGCCACTGTAAAAGCAGATAACGTGGGTCAGGAACTAAAGAAGTTTTCTTTAGAGTTTAAAGCTAAAATACAAAACTTCTCCACAATATTTAAGTCTGTAAAATGAGGGTTATTCTGAGGGACAGACTTGTAGAAGAGTTGTAGATTGTACACGCTAACATAAAAACAAGCACTGTGAAAAAGAGAAGCTAACCTTTCTCCAGGAGTGAAGGCATCATGGAGCTCAGGTCACTGAACTGTAATCAAAGAGATGATGATTCAACAAAACCATTTTCGAGGTCTTTTTCATTTCAGTGTTTTGAGCAGTTTCAAACTTCCTCTCTTACCTCGCCCATGACAGCGATGGGAGTTTCTCCGGTGGCCTGAGCCACTCGATGCTCCACCAGGTAAAACATGTACTCGTCATACAGGAGACGGATCAGGTGGAAGGAGCCAAAACTGGCTGCACTCCGCAGAGTAAGGTCTCTGATCACCATGGAGCTACGGGACAGACAGAGAGAGAGAATCACAGATAAGACATAGGATCTCCTGTCGTATCGCGCTTACTTAAAAATCTGAGCAGTGAAGGAAACAGAATAACGTGATCCAGTATTTGCGTTACCTGTAGAAGGACCATTTGAGCAGGAACTGCCGAGCAGCTTTGGGGAAGCTCGGGCTGCCCTGGTGTGGCTTCAGGACCTGAGAGACCACGTTGTCGAGCCAGGTCGCCCACTGATCCAGGGAGCTCTGCTGCTGCAGGGTGACTTTAAAGTCCTGCTCCAGACGCTGGACCACGCTCTCGTCACACTGACACACCCACGACGCCTGCTCCTGTCGGACCCAACAGAACACGACCGCACACGTTCAGCGAAAGAGAACAGCACAAAGTGAGGGTGTCGACAAACACGTGACGGTTAGACATGAGGATTTGACCTGAGATGAAGGGACAGACAAGTTTACCTGGACGTTAGCGAAGTCCACCCGGTTGAGGTCGGACAGCATCTGGTTGATCTGGGAGGTGTTCTGCAGGACGGCCCGAGCTGCCTGGGCCAAGTGGTTCAAACTGGTGTAGCGTCTCAGAGTCTGAGCGAAGGCACTGACCACGGCCACCTGAGGAGCAGAGAGCGCACACTCGTGTTTTCATATCACTCAAGTTGAACACTTCAATTCAAATATCTAAGGCTCCCCTGGTTCTCAGGCTCAGACTGAAGATAAGCGATAGATTTAAAAGTCTGAAGACATTTGATAACTTTGCAGTTGAACACAATCTAACAGACAGAGAGAGGATCAGTTGTTCTCGTTACCTTGGTGCGGATGATCTCCTGAGGGAAGCTGGTCATGGCGTTGGTCAGCCAGCCCTCCAGACTCTTGGCGAAGTTACGAATGGCCTGAGTGAGAGTGCCTGAAGAAGCAAAACGCTCTGCATCACAAACTGAATTTACTGCATCGCCACTAAGCTCGAAGCAAAAGTCAAATTCAAAAGCTTCCAGTTCTGTCACAGAATAAACATTGAACCTAAAGGTAGAAGGAATGAGGAAGATACAGGGACAATCACATTCTGACCAAAGACAACACACATGAAGTCGATGGTTTTAAAAAAGAGCTGAGGAGTCAAAAAATCTATTTTCTGATATTTTAGAGAACAAACAATCAAATACAAATCTGTCTGATACTAACAACAAATCGGCTGGAAATGTAAAGTCCCACATTTTCTGTATTTCATGGTCTCTTAACAAAATAATAAAAGTAGCACTGACTGGGAACAGGACGCAGGACGTCAGGGATGAGGATCTCCACGAGAGCCTGGTAGAGGATGTGATCACAGCTTCTCATCCATAGTCTGATCGGTTCATATTTACACAGAGCCACCAGCTTGTCTCTGGGAATCACACCTTCTGGGTCCTCGTCACTACAGACAACAACGAGACAAGCTGTAAATAAAACAATCCTCGAAACGCAGCAGACAGGCGAGTGTGGCTGCAGAGAATCGAGGTGAATTTGTTCCAAGCAAATACTTTTCTGATCTGACCTGTTGGCGATGCTTGTGTTTCCATCACTAGATGGCGGTGTTGAATACCAAAAGGTCTGCCAGAGCTTCTCTATGTAGTGGAACTGGAGGTTCATCACCACATCCAGAGTAGCCTGCAGGAGGGAGGGAGGGAAGGGGGAGGGAGGTGAGGAGGAGGAGGGGGGGGGGGGGGGACAAAACATACAGAGTTGAACCATGGCAACCAGACACACAACAAAGTTTCTGCAGGCAGCCTCTCGCTCACTCTGGGCCCTCCTGGTTAGACAATGAGCCAGCTTAAACACAGCTCCCCACACATTAATCATCAGGAGGTTCCTGAACACCACGTTTAGGCTCCGGCTGCAATTTGATCTGCACAAGTTGGTTTCACTCTTCTTTTTTCATAAAGAAACTTGATTGTCTTCATAAAGCAGATTAGTCTTGTAGGTTTACTCATGCATGTGCCTCATTTTAGCGGCGAGGTGCTGACCAGATCTAACCCACGTGACTTCCTCTTTCCTGTTCATATGTATGAGGCCCTTTGAAAAGCAGAGTACACTGCGAGAGCACAAAGGAAGCGGAGGCGAGCCAGTGTTTTTCAACAATTACACAGTTAGGGCTTTAATTGTTGGAGAAAGAGCCGCCACCTGTTTCTAAAAAGTATGAGCAGATAAATCCTAAAACCTGACGCGCAGATATGAAAGGAAAACACAAGAAAGCAGCGCTGCAGAAGTTTGGGAGTTCTCCGCCAAAGGAAACGTCAGCCTGACTCCTCATGACGCAGAGGTCAAACTCATTGTTTTTTGCCGCCTCAGTTTATCTCCACACCGAGAGTTAGTATTAGAATGAGAACATGATTTACACTGTGCCCGGAGATTCTCCCCTTTCTCTATCTGGCAGGACGTGCACTTGCCGCTGGATCCTGTTACAACAGCAGTGTAGGCTTCAATCACATGATATGTTTTTTGCTTCCTCTCCAGCTGTCGCCATGGCAACCTTGTTTACGGTTGCCCCCAGCAACAGGTCAAACACAGAACTCCAAAACAAAAAGGAGAATTCCCCATACCCTCTAAACAAGAGTGTTTTACCCCCACAGTTTTTCACCGTGCAGGAAAAACAGCGTGCCTTTAAAAAAGAAAAAGAAAGAAAGAAAGAAAGAAAGAAAGAAAGAAAGAAAGAAAGAAAGAAGAAAGAAAGAAAGTGTGGGGGAGAAATAACACGTGTTCAACTGCACCATCATCTGCAGACAAGCGCCTGCAGCAGAGATTCCCAAGTCTTAACAAATACGGTGTGATTTATCACTTTCATACTTTGATCAAACACTTAATTATTTGTGCTTGAACAATAACTTAACTGTGCAGCAGATTAAATATTCCACTGTTGTTATGACCTTAATAAATACTGGCCCAACAGTGGGTACAAATCTATTTACAGCCTCAATCAAAAGAAACTCTTATAACTACATGAAAGTAAAGAAAGAAAAAAATCATTTCTTTGCCTGCAGCTTCGAGCGCCCTCGACCAAAGTGCTGGCTAACGCGTTAACAGGTCACCGCTGGCTCCCAGAAACAGGCAAAAAAAGTGAGATGAATAATCATTAAACACGCGGAGGCAACGGGAGCTGTGAGAGTGACAGAAATACGCGGGCAGACAAAGACAGGAGCCCATGTGCCTGTCCGCAGACAAGGCGACACAAAGGCCCAAGGGGAGGCCACCACAAAGACACCAAGATGTCCACCCAGTGCGCTGAAAGGTTAATTGGCATGTCTTGAAAGCAGCACAGAGATGAAAAGACGGCTGGAACAAAGGGAGCGTGGTGAGGCTGGACAAGAGGAGGGCAGGGATAATATGATAAAGCCAGAGCTTCACCGCCACCACCACCTCATAGCCCCCCCACCTGCCTTCTATAACCCCCCAAAATGTAATGTCCGGGGGGGGGGGGGGTTCTTCTGCCTCCTCAAATTCATCATCCTACCAAGAGATTATGAAATCTATGAAATGTCGTTATGTAATAATTCTCCTTTAGATCTTTCTTCACACGTTCATATCTTCTTTGGATGGTTGTTGGCTGCAGTTTGTTTTCCTTGTGACTCCTGTTGCAGCTTGTGTATCTGCCCTCAGGCGCTATTCTATATTTTTTCCTATTGTAAAGGAATCCCACACAGCCAGGGAGGTGTTGATTTATTGCTCAATACATTTTTTTAACTTTTCTGAAACCTGTCAGTCTTTAAAAAGTAGTTCACACATCTGGGGTTTGCTTTTCTAATACAGCTAGTTACCTCCAGCGGGGGGGTTATTTTGTGTCCGTTAGTTAGTTAGCAGGGTTACTCATCAATCTACGACGGATTAACACGACACCTGGTGAAAGGTTCAGGGGGAGAAAAATTACTTTTTTACTCTCAGCAGCATATTAATGGACATTTGTTGCTTCAGTGAGGATTCATATGGCAGCAGGACGGTGTATGTGGGATTGACTCATAATAAACTACACTGCCAATGATCACGGTGATGGAGAAACACGTCTGCCAGAGTAATGGTGTGGTTCACTGACGGGCTTTATTATGGTTTTTGGACAACGGTGGGAGATTTATGACACAGAGGAATAAACTTTAATAGGCTTTGGATACACCAAAAATACTTATTCATCATATAAATACGCTGTTGGCTTAGTTATTTTCATGGGATTTGTTGACAATAATCAAACTAGAAAAAGATGAATCTCTGTCTTTCTTTCTCTCCTTTTAATTTGTTCCACCACCGACTGACGGACTTCAAACTTGGCGGGTGTGTTGCTGATGAACAGTTGTTCGAGACAATGGTCACAGACACACAGAGATTCCTTCATTCACTTATAAACCGTAAACGGCACTCGCTGTTGCCATGGTAACAATGTTTAAGACACAACCCTCCGATGATGTCACTGAAGGTCAGGCTCCAGCTTGACGGGCGCTGTGCTGGTGATATAAAACTTGGGACTATTTTGACTCATTTAACTCACAGCTAGCGACTCAGTATGGGAAAGACATCCATCAGCAGGTCAAGCGTTCAATATGAGATAATTAAGAGTTTATCTCGAAGCACAATTCATTATCAGAGCCGTTAGAAATTAATTAGTGCAGAAATAGCATTGTTCATTGTTCCCATGTCCTTATTTCCACCCAGTTCAGGCCACAGACTATTACGATTGAAACAATCATATAACATACAGACACAATCTAGGTTATATTTTTGTAGCTTTAGTTGATTTTGCACACTTACACTTACTGAACTTAAATACTCCTCCAGTAAATAGTCACATATCATTGTGACTTCAACTGGAACAATCGTCACAGAGCCACAGCTGACAGTGACATGAGGAGAATATAAAGACAAAAAAAGAAATATTCTATATTTTCTGGTTATATGTTTATATATCAGGGGCCATTAACCATAAATGGGAAAATTATGCCACACAATTGCCATATTGTATATTTCAGCGTTCTTGTCTTCTTCAGTTTACCTCCAACCAGGAGATTAGGTCTTTATTGCCTTCAGTCTCCCTGTCAGCAGAAACTACTGAAATAATTTTCAGGAAATTGTGTGGAAGGGTGGGTCATGACCCAAGGAAGAAGCCATCAAATCTTTGGAGCAGATGCCGAAATAGAGCATAATTGGGATGCACTTTCTAGTTCTCCCTGTCATGCAGGTAATGTCTATCAGTCAGCAGTAGGGTTCCTGCATCAGATATATGCAGCCATGTTTTCATTATCTCCACCATTGACTGAAGTGGCTGAACAGGAGTAACAGGCACGAGGGCCGGAAAACGTGATGAGGTCTGTTTCCACATTTGAATGTGAGGACCTACAAAACTACTAAATCTCAATAGTGGTTTAAACAAAAGAGTAGCGCTGTGATAGAACTCACCTCACAGTGGTCTCTGTAGAGCGTCTGCAGCTTCTTGATATCATTCAAGTTGATGCGCTCAGGCAGAGGCTGAGTGCCCAAGTCAGGGGTGGGAAACGGAGGCAAGGTGTGGGATGTATCTGCATAAATCCAAAGAATTTAGACAGGTGTCACTCACTCATACAGATGTGTGTGTTTACACACAACACACACAAATATACACAAAAACACAGGCTAATCTACTTAGAAACCAACATTGTTTAAGTGTGTTTGCTCTAAATGAAGCTAAAATGCGATGGTAGTTGTGCAAAATATTGATTCTACCTTGTGATGACACTGAAGAAAAATATCTAATGCCATAGTATGAAAATCAGAACATATAGGTGGTGGATTTTAAAAGCAGTTGTGTCATCCTGGAAACGTAGTAGAGGCAGCAGCCAACCAGCTCTTGTTCCTTACCTATGTACTGCTGGTGATGTTGGCTCTGAGCAGCCACCGACTGCTCTGGAGTGCTGCTACAATTCTGAGAGCTCCCACACAGGCTGTCAGACATACCATCCACCTTCTGCAGGGGTTTAAACCTGAGGAGAGAGAAGAGAGCAGGACATGCACATAAGTTAGCCGAGTTTTAAAGGAGAGAGAAAGCAGGAATATGGAAAGTAGGACTGAGAAAGGTAAAAATGTCAGATTGCAGGGAGAGAGCTCTGACCTCTGTTTCTGGTGGACAGGCTGCTGCCTCATGGCCATGTATTGGGTGTCCTCCTGCAGCCGGTTGAGTGGTGAGTCTGGCTTCACCCTGATGCCATAGTAATGATACTTAGAGTTGCCTCTGGCCGAGGAGAGAGTGAGAGAAAAAACAGAAACAGTGAGGAGGAGGAGAAGTCTTGCCATCAGTGTAATCATTATCATTATCCTCTTCCATCAGCAGGTCTCCGATGCCTATAAGCATCATCATACTCATCACATCTATAATGGTAACTTGATTACTATTATCAGCATCTTCAATATTGGCAACAGCCTCTTCCTGCTTGTACCTGGTGCCGAGGCGGCGGGTCCTCAGTCCCATGAAGACCGAGCGGATGAGTTTGCCGAAGGAGGCCGCGTTGACCGGATCCAGTTTCTGTTCCTGACAGTGCCGCAGGTAGTGGTTGTACAGGGAGCACCGGGGCAGACTGACTCCCTCCGCTGTCTCATAGTTGTCCAGGAGCCACTGCAGCTAAAAATACACAGAGGAAGCAACAGTAGCACAATCAGTGAGCCAAACAGACAAACTCTGTGAAAGTCCCCTGGGTGTTAATGGAAGGGAGCAGTGCATCTTATTATCAATTCAAAAGGCAGATTGCACACAAACACACAAATAACATAACGTATTTTAGAAAGTGAAACACCAGATAAACCATGACACTCCTGCTAAGCTCAGGCTTGACTGAAGCAGTGAGTGAGCGTAAGGAATGGCTGATTGAGTGAACACTCAAACATCTGGAGATCTATTTACTCTATCAAACAAACCTCCAAGACAGTCAGTTACTGAGGAGAACACAGGCATAGCTCTGTCTGTCACAACTTAATCAAAACAATTTACATGAAGAGCTCATATAGCCACTTTACAAATCAGTTTCAAAGCAAATACTGTTCAAATGAGGTTGACATTGTGAGGTGATGGCTGAGGTTAGGAGCTGGAAGTTAAGGAAAGCATCTAAACCACAAATTTGCCCCATGTGAGTGAAGGCAGAAGGATAGAAAAACTATTAGAATCAAATTTGAATGGCATTAGACTTGAGTGACAAGTCCCAAGAGAAAAGTTAGGCCCCATTCACACAGACACAAGTTCTTCCCACTCATCTCCATTCATTTGAAAAGCAGAAGTGCGCTGATGTGTCATTGTCTTCCGGGGTGCAGCATTGACTAATTGTAAGCAAGCATGCATGCAAGCTCATTCCCCCTTCTGGATTTCCTGGATCTTTTTTCAGTGTCTCGCGGCTACATGAACCGATACCCCCACCAATGCAGCCCCCTGTGTTTAAAACGTCGGCCAAACGTCTGTCAGAATGTGGGCTGACACTGTAAAAAGTATATGCAGGCATGCATGTATTGGTGTGTTTAAGTGTGAAAATAACACAAATCAATCAGCTATCCAAAGATACAAGGGGCATTCTTTAGGAAAACAAATGCAAGTTCAGCTCATTTGTGTCAGTGAGACAGTGCAGAGAAAGTAAAGCTAGCAGTGGGTTACTGTGTTCAACTGAGCAGAACGGGAGAAGAACACACGGCCTTCAGGTTCAGCCTCCGATGTCTTTTTCTCTTTTTATCATTTTCTCTCATATCCTTCTCAAAGAAAGTTCCTTGTTGACTTACATGGCTGTTGAGCAGGCTGCTTTTGTGACTCGCAATTCCTTCAGACTTTTGGAGGTTTTCAATCGCCATTTCAAGCTAAAGAAAGAAGAAGCATGCAAAAAAATAGTGGATAAAGAAGGGAGAGGAGGCAAAAGAGTGAGAGGGACAGAAAAAGAGAAGGGGACAGAAATAAGCAGGGTTTATGGAGGAAAAAAAAAACATAACAAAAGGAAATAAGACTGTTAGCGAGCAGCCAGATCTCTGCATTTCCATTAAAAATCAGTCAGTGTTGCAGCCAAATCCATTATTGGCTGACAAAAGCATGCAAATCAAGGGTCTTATAGGGTTAAGCTGCTCAGTGAAGGGTTGCAGTCAGACACTCTAATGTATGCAAATAGGAACCACAAACAGGGGCACAGGTCACGTCAAGCTCAGAGACAATAGGTCAACAATGCCCCTACAAGTGAAACAGTGTCACAATGAGAAATACACTGGCATATTATTCTGTCTTTGGACATCAAAAAATGATGGAGTCCTACTGGTGCCAAGTAAAGTGAATGACAAAACCAGGGACGTTCTGTTGAGCTGCAGAGGAAAATCAAGTTAAAAAGAAAAGATATGTGCTATTGCAGCCAAACTGGAGACATAGAAGAAAAAGGGAAAAGAAGCAGGCGGCATTCCAAGCCTTAAGAAGGCTCCAGAGGGCTCTTGGCCAAATGGTAATGAGCCCCAGGGGTTGCTTTGTTTTGCAGGGCGCTCAAGTGCCTGTGAAAACCTCTGAAACAAGGCAGTGCTGAATTATTTAAGCCAGCGTCCTGATTCTACAAGCTCTCTGCCCTGTACTGCTCTGCTCTCTGTGTGCTACTGCAGAGCCAGGAGGCCCCGACTCAGGTTGCCGTAAACCCCGCGTCTCTCTCCCTGCCTTTCAGGCTTGGTCTGGGAGCCTGCCCAGTCTGGACAAAGCCTCGGCAATGGTGACAGTTAGCACCAGCATGCATCTGATGACATCATACAGTATGGTACCGAGGATCTCCACTAGTTGAAGGAACAAAACTATCATTTCAATCATTCGGTGTTTGTTGGGTTTTTGGTCATTGATGTTTTTCTAATGTAAAATATGCTTTTGAGTTCCACTGTGAGTGTTACTCACCATAGCTGAGGAGGAGCGTGACGAGTGTGAAATGTGGTTGCGGCTTCCCTCCATGCTTCCTCCATGGATCAGGTAGGTGCTGCCACTGGAGATGATGTGGCTGCTGCCCACATCCATGGCGATGCCCACCATGCCATGAGAGGGCACCCCACTGCTGGCGGAGGAGACCACCGTGGTGACGTGAGCTCCGCCGGCCTGCGAATCAAAGTAGGTTCCCCCGCTGCTCTGCCCGTAGAGCTGGGCGTCGGGGTTGTAGGAGTAGGCCGTTCGGCTAGGGAGTGGATTGTTGTGATTAACATGCAGCGATGACTAAATATTATGCAAAGTGCTGTGTAACACTTTAATATGAATTGAAATTCAAAAATTTGTTTACTGGCTCATGTTGCACTTTGTTTCATGCATCATTGCTTTGCCGTGTTTTTGAAACATCACTTACATGGTTCCATTGGTGTAAACAGTGTCTCCACTTTCTCCTACATATTGAACCTGGGACGGGTAAACATGTTGCACCTGCTGCACCTACAGAGAAACAACAAGAGTATTAAAGAAGCGGAGTTCACAGGTAACAGACCTGAGAATAAAGACACATCTCATTTTGAGGATGAACTGAGCTAAATATCTGAACACTGTAAAGTTAAATATATTGTGTATATGAAGTGTCAACACTGGTATTTAGACCTACCCAGGCATTTGGTGTAGTTTTTCTGTACCATATTAGTACATAATAAACACCTTATATTGACAGCAGATCAAGTTGTACTGAATTGATTGAGACATATATGAGGTTTGATAAAATACAAGCTTGATCTGACAAACATCACAACTGGAAATGGAAGATATAGGGAGGGGGGAAATGGAAAAAGCAGGTAATGCACTGTCCATCTGCTATTTGCTGATCATGTGGTATTATACAGAAAATAAAGACTGACAACTAAGACCAGCTAATAGTAGACAGTAGTTTTCACCATTAGATGTTAAACATCACACAGATTTTGTCCTGGGATTTGGTTCAAGCCCCCAGGAACATTGCAGGGCTTCACAGCAAGGTCCCATTATACCCCGAGACTCAGAGAAGACTTTCTGACATACACATCATCATAAAAAGACATGATATGTATTATGTTATTCATGTATGCAAGCGGTGGGCCAGGCTCAGCCAGAGAAAAGACAAACAGTGAGGGGGCAGAGCAAGCAGGAGAAGCATTTCACCTCTGGATGAGCAGATGTGCAGCCATGTTTGGGATCTTTATCACACGTTTAAGACAAACATGGTTTGGTTACTGTTTAGTTTGTTTACTATATAACCAACGAGACACAAAGAGATGATCAAATATTTGGAAGTGACACAAATATAACCTGGTGGCTATACATAGGGTATCATTTAGTTTTATTTCATATCACTGAAATTAATTTGATCATCTTTTACTTTATTGGTCACGAAAGTCAAAATAATGTTGTTTTTTTTATTGTAAAAAAAAATCAAGGGATGCACAGATATGTTCACAGCACTGTATATGTATGTACAGTACTGTGTACCTGCTGAGGGACCTGTTGAACCCTGGGTACTGAAAGCTGCTGTACTTGTCCTCCCTTCTGAGCTGAGCCTGTGGCTTGAACCAGCACCCTCTGTGTGGATACAAGACAGCTCAATTACATAGGTATGTATGTACAATCACACACACACACACGTCACTGTAAACATGAAGTCAACACAACATCCACAAACATGTCAACAAACGCTCCCCCTAAAGACTTGTTTTGGTAAGTGCTGAGAGATGAAGGATTATTACGGCATAAATAAATGAAAGCTAATATGTCTAACTACAACACAGGACTGTGTTTTATATGGTTTATTAACAATTTTTAACTTTTTCTGTAGCCTCAAACAGACCATGATGCAACTGATGGCAAAGTGGAGGCAGCTTTATTTTTGATAAAGTGTATCCAGGAGAGATTCTGTTGTCAAGATAGTATCGCAATTATTTGATAATTTCAGGCACCACAGGCAAAGCACTAATACAGCAAGCAGGTCCTGGTTTGGTTTCCAAAATAACTATTCTTTTAAACATTTGGGGGAAAAAATAGAATGGAACAGTTTTGTCATCACGGACTTTCCCCATTCATCCTGTCAGAGGTAGTGTCCTACCTGCTGTGAGGCCGGGACAGGCTGTACCACAGGAGCCTGGGCTGATGACGACGTGCGCAGCGCTGCCGCGCTGGTCGTGGTGTCTGACCCTCCCTCGGAGCTCTGCATGCTGGGTAGCAAGGGAGAAAGACAAGAAATTTATACCAGACTGAAGAAATACTCTTACAGGTAACAATTAAAACTAAAAGGAAAGAATAAGACACTTTAAAGCCTATACACATGGACAGCCATAAAAAAAAAAAGTAAATGTGCTTCCACCTCACCCCTTCTTTCTTGGAGCCACTAGAGCATTCATTAGGCCCCAGGGGGTCTCTGGCTTTGCCAAGTTAAGCTGAGTCACTAAAGCCCAGAGCCCCAGAGGCTGCCCACCTTTGGCCTTAATCAATGGCTAAATAAGCAGCACAACAGTATTACACAGGCTCTCTGTGCCACTGACAGAACGGACCCAGGTTACAAAGTTACAGTACAGGAGTTCAAGTTACCAACAGGACTCAAGTGCTTCCTGGGGACCTTACCCACTGCTGCCACTGGTCTTTCCACTGGGTGACAATGTGCACAGCATAGCAAAGGGGAGCTAAAAATTGAGTAACACAAAAGGCTCTCTTGACACAGAGGGGGAATGAGCGGGAGTAAGGCAGGGACACGAGAAGAATAGAGCAAGGGGGAGTAAGCAGATAAAAAACAACTTGTCCACTCTCTCAAAAAAGAAAAAAAACTGCAGGGAGAGGAAGATGAAAATGGCAGTGGGGCTCCGGCCTCTGCCAGGGTCCTGTTGATATCCAGCGTTTGTTTCTAACGAGAGCCATTCTCCGAGGGCTCCAATAATCCAGCTGATATGAGGAAATTCCTCAATGCTTTGTAAACGTTTGTCGGTTGCCATGGTGAGGAATCCATGACTACCACCCCCAACTCAACCCCCGTCCTCCCGTCCCCTCCTCTTCACTCCTCGACCCTCCACCCCCCACCCTCTTTATAAAGCTCTTGCGCAGGAACTTTCGAGTGCGACCGCAAAGAGGAGAGGGGGAGGAGGATTAGAATAAGGGAGAGGGAGATACAGCACGGTTGGGGGGTGGGCTGAATTGATGAGCAGTCTTTGGTTTCAGGCAGAAACGCACGGAGCAGCAGTCTGAAAAGTCAGTCTGCAGACAGGAGAGGTGTTCACTGGGAACATTCACTGCATGACACAACCTGCTCGAGACACACTTCATTATGCTAGTCATAACACAAGACATGCACTACAGTGTTATTATATTTTAGTGGAGGAGACCTGCGAACCGGCTGCAGTAATCTGCAGACTAACTGCAACAGGTGCAGCTACACATGTCTAGTCTGACCCAAACTTCCTGATGGTGCTGCACGATTAAACCGATTAGACATGTGATTTTTCTCTTTCTCACATAAATATTCTTCCACATTGATCCACTTCCTCAAACCACTGCTCCCAAAGGCTCTTCTATACCAAGCAATAAATTAAACTCGGACAGAGGGGACGTTAATGCGACAGAATCTAATATGTGACCCACAGAAGAGCAGGAAAAAAACTGCTTTAAAAAAAAGGTACAAAAACAAGGACAAAATGAGTCAGAATCAAGGGAACTTTGCTGGTGATGGCAGAGATGGGGAAATAAACTCAACCGAACCACAGTTCCAACCAAAATGTCATGCTCACACCAAGCTAGGAGTCACATCCGCTTTTGTGGAACATTTTCACAGTATGACCATATAGGATAACACCACTGAATTATACACCTAAAATATTGCCACTAAATACAACGTAATGAAAGTACAAAATCCCTACCATCCAAAACTAAAATGTTCCAACAGGCAATAGGAAACTGTGAGGGCTCAATTTATTTAGTTTAGTTTTTCCGGATGCATCGCACGACTACTTGTTGACTCTCGGGAGGAGTCTGGCAACTTTCACTCTTCATCTCTGAATCAAATGTTAATTATAGAATCAGTCTTCCCATTGCAGCTCTCTATGGTGAGAACAAACCCGGCCGTGAAAAGAACCAAACAGTACACTTGTGATCTGAAAGAAATGAATCAGACCTCGAGCAGACTGACCTCGCTGAAAGATACACTACCTGAATCTTTTCATATCCAACATGCAATTTAAAAGATGAGTTTAACTGTCAACTGTGTGAAGTTTATGATATCAGCAGTAGTTTTGGGGCAAATCCAGAGTTCGGAGGAACTACTGGAAGCTTAAATAATAATCAGAGAGCACCTTTGACGGGAAAATAACAACGGATCTGGGCGTGCCTACGCTGGTATTTTCCATGCACAGTGATTTTGCCACAGGCAGAAACTACTCTGCCTGCATCACTGTGAGGTGTGGAGGAGGAAATTCCTGATATTTGTCAACACACACACACACACACACACACACACACACACACACACACACACACACACACACACACACACACACACACACACACACACACACACACACACACACACACACACACACACACACACACACACAATGCTGTAATGAGCGAGTCCCTGCACAGCCCATCTGCTGGGTATTTGGTATTTGTTCAGGTCACAATTAGCACTAACATGTGAAAGCTCTCATATTGCATTACTATTTTTCTTCACATGTCTTTCTTGTATGTTATTTTAGTGCCAAAAGTATATTATCAGAAAGATGTTAAGAAGGAACGTGCCATCTAAAAGCTGCTGCAATCATCAAGCATATTTGTAAAGCAAGGAATTTGTTCAAGGGGTGTCACATGAGTTATAAATACACCAGCAAGATTTCCATCATTTATCTTTAGACTTGTCATTTTCACTAGAGGAAGTGACACTGGCCTGAGGTCTTCTCTATGGACATTAAACAGTGGGTGGCATGGCACGATGCAGAGGGATCAAGAAGCAGAGCCCTGACCTTCACGTTTTCATCCATTAAAGTTCAATTATGGCACTGGCTTTAGGACTGGGTGAAGTGTGTCAAATCATTGCACTGGAAGCAGAGAAAGAGGGCGACTGCAGGCAGAGAGGAGTCTTTCTGCTAACATGGTCAAGGAAGGTTAAAAGACGGAGAAATTCCGAACCAGCGGCTCTGTAAAACACAAAAGGTAAGACCACAGCAGGAGATACGGCACTCTGCTGCAAAAAAGCTGCTCCAGATGGGCTGCTGTTTAGCGCCAAACCGTTTTGCCTTAAACCCAGAGACAACTTCATACGTGAAAGTCCCTTTCCATGTCAAGTCTGAGCCTGGTTTCATTCAGACAGATCCCAGATGAGCTCTTAACAACATTACAAAAACAGTCCCTCCTTTCAAGAGTTACCTGAGTTTTAAAAGCTACACAGAAACAATAAAAGACACTTTTAAAAGAAACCCCAAAGCCTTACAAAGTGTCATTAATGCTACAGTCTTTAATGTTAATAGTGCGGACAAGATTTAAACATCTGTCACTGACAGCTCTAACTTAAACACGGCTCAATCAGAGAAAAACACATACAGATGTTCAATTAAAAGCAGGAGCCCACAGTCTTGGCTCGTGTTTGCACTGGCCCACATTGTTTGCAGAGCAACAACGGTTGCTAGTGGCAACACCGTCCACTCCCGTTTCCAGGAGCCTGTTGCTAGGCAACCAACAGAATACTTCCCAAACCAAACAATGCCATCCCCCACCTGATCCCTCTATCTCACGCTAAGTAGAAACTTACAACAATAAATACTATGTAAGCTATTAATTTCAGACACCAGGAGACACAGAGGCAGAGTTATTCCTGTGCTGCAGTTATAGAAAAATGTACAGACTTGACACTGGTTATAACCTAAAGGGACAGGATGAAGTGCTCTGTTTTGTAACTACTTGGTGGTCAACAGAGGGAGGAATGTTTAAGTCATCAGGGAGACAACAATCTATTCTTCAGGGCTGCTTTATACTCATGCCACCCAAAAACAACACTTTCCAACCCAAGCAGAGTCTTTCCAAAGTTTCCTCGGCAGATGAGATGGTGAAAGAGCTTGAGGAGCGCAACACTTTTTCAAATCACTGGAAGATAATGTAAAAAATAAAGCAGGAAAAATACACTTTTAAAAGGGACGTCTATGGAGGAAGGTTTTTTTTTAATACTATGCAGTTTTCCTGTGACACCTTTTATGTATCCACCAACTAAAGCAACAGGTCCACGAGGAGGCTTTAACATGTGTTTCCTAATTTGAGAATTAATTCAGTCCATTATAGTTTGACACAAAAATAATTAATTGCCGTTTGGGGTTTTGAAAAAAACAACTTGCTTTTCTTTGATTTCATTTAAAGAACCTATAAGATCACACCGGCACACGCGCTCACACAAAGAGTGGATTAAGATATGATAAGAGATTTCCACAACAGAGGCTGTTCTTCCAGCCTGTCTCATTAATTCATGGCTAATCCAATCAAAGCAGCTCTTGGGGTCTGCAGATGGCAGAGTAAGAGAGAGGAGGGGGGGAGAGAGGGGGCAGAAATTGGAGGCACCGACCACCGTCTCTGATCCAAGCACCCCCCCCCCCCCCCCCCCCACACACACACACACAGCTCACCTCCCCACCTCTGGTCATCAGCACAACCTGTCCACTCCGTCACCATGTGCACTGCAGGCCTGACAGCCTCAGAGAGAAAGATCAAACCGTTGCCATGGAGATTGTGTGTTCGCCCATGCTCTGCACTCGCAACTTCCTCCCCCCCAATGTCCTACCTCTTCTAACCCTTTCCAGATTTCCACTAGCCCTCCTCCCAACCCTCATCCATCCTTAACATTTAACATCTAAAGAGATGAAGGATGAGGGTCTGAAACTGCACATGTTGAGAAGTTAAAGTGGAAAACACAGAGAGGACAAACGGAGGTGGTCAGAACTGGGAAGGTAATCAGTCTGTACTCATACATGTGGGCGTCTCTCTGCCGTGAGTATTTATCTGATGTGTTTCAAGGCTGCCGAACTGATGACATAAAGGAGAACCTTCACTCGAGTAACCTGCCTGCTTCAGGACACAGTTGAGATGCAGTCCTTACATAGCCTCTGTATTATTTCCCAACAATGAATGTGTGTAACATTAAGATTGTGCAATAATTCTTTACAATCATGTCTGCACAGCATGTGGAGCATATAAAATAGATCTGAAGCACATAATATGGGCCCCTATTAAAACTATGACATCACCAAACTTACTAGCAAAACCAAAAACTATCCACAGAGCACATACCCCCCCTGGTTATCTATCAGACAAACTAAAACTTAAAAAGTGACCTGATTGCTTGAGGTAATGTTGCTGCCTCCTCACAGCATGAACGCATTAAATCAAAATTAACCATTAAGACTGACAACTTGGAGCAGTTATGTACAGTATCCTGATGCTTCAGTCAAGCCCAGACTTGATTCCTTTTCTGTGGAATTACACTCGCTCCACACGCAAAAGAAAACTCACACTAATGTTATATATATATATATATGCCTTTGCTTTCTCTCTTCAACAGGTGTGTTTCCAACCTGTGGAGTTTTATTTCCCAGGAGCCACATTCTGCGAGGAAGACCTCAGAGGCTGGCAGAGCACGAGCTGCCTTGATCTTGACAGATGAATCTGAGATAATCGCCGCGTTGCCCCGGAGGAGTCTGCCTTCTTGGTCGGCGTTCATTCCACAGAGATATGACACTGAAGTCATCATCACACTGTACAGTATGTTTTCTCAGGCACCACTTGACACAAACAACAAGTCATCGTTTAATGCTTTAAATCTCACGACAGATCCAGGTGTCCGTTGTTGGTGTGATGAATACTGCACCACAATGAACACTTGCCTGATCTCTGATTTAAGTATTTAATGTCTCTTACACACACAACCTGTGCAAAAACAAAAGACATTTAACATACGTTCAATCTGCCATTGACAACAAATATAAAGTATACTGTGTTTTTTAGATTTATGCGCAGGCATCATTTTAGTCAACAGCCTGCAAACTACATCTAGTGCATTGAAAAAACTGAGCAGTGTCTGATCCAATTTGCAGGCAAACTTCATCTATGGCACACCAGTTTAACATGTGGGTTGGGTGCTGGACCAGTGATTCCTGTGTAAAAACACTACCAAGACAGGGTCTGGATTTTAAATCATCTTTTCTGTAGCCAGCAGTCAGATCCAAGGATGTGCTTTTAGTATTAAAAACGATGTCTTACATAATCTAAGATTATACACAGTCATTGCAGAGCATTAACCATCTAATTACCTGAGAATCTAAGGCCCTGTTCATACCTGGTTTTAACATTTATCTCTAGAGCTGATCAGTTCAAACCTGGCATTAGAATGCGTATTGGATCTCACTTCTCTGCTCTAAGCAAATGATTTCTGCAAAATAACAATTTATGTTGTTATAGCAAGTCAGATGAGTTAGTTGTCAATGTGTGTGGGTGGCAATCTGTGTTTATATTGAGGCAGTGGCCATAAATAAATCAATGTATGGAAAACATGATGTCAAAAATATTCCCCCTTCATTATGAAACTGTAGCAGGTCAGAGGATGTCAGCTGAGTAGGTGGCCATCCTGGGCCACATTGAAGGACCGCCGCGGAATGTGGCCACATGCGTCCCAGACCACCTCAGATTACACTCAGAGTGTTCGGACCTCAAATGGGTCCTCCATATGTTTTGGGTGCGTTCACACCTGCACATGCAAGTGCTGATAGGATCGCTCGAGATGGACGTCAATACCAGGTCTGAGGAGGAGGCGGTTTGCTGCCAGAACTACTACCCAGGCTACAGTTTACAACATTGATCAGTCACTAATGGCTGACTGGACAATGCTGCTAATTATTCATTACAAAGCTGCTTTTAAATGACTTTGTCTTGGTTCTGGTAATTACTTTGCAGCAGGTTTACACTGACAGATCTGTTTTTTTAAGTCAAACAAACATCTCATAACTATCTATTCAAAAGAATGGAAGGATGGGTGGGGGGGTGGGGGGTGGGGGGGGGCTACTATCCCTGCCTTAAATTGTGTGTGTGTGTGTGGGGGGGGGGGGGGGGGGGGCTGACATTGTAATGCAAATGTCACTGCCTTGTCTGCTGTTTGTGGCAGGAAATTTAATTAGCAGTTGTGTAGCCATGATACAAACAGGTGGAATGCTAAGAATGCTCCCGATGACACACGCACAGACAGCAGAGACAGACAGAAAAACATTTCATTTCACGAGTTTCAACTTGTTGCCATCGTGCAAGGGCCAATCAGTGGCCACATTTTTTTGGTGTGGGACAAGATTTGTTTCTTTGTATCCTAGCAGCGTAAGCCTACAATGATTTCCAAAATGTTTGGAGCTGGAAGACTTGATGTGAGAGTCACGAGGACACTTAAACTGTTTTCCTTTCAGCAGATTCTTACAAAACTATTACAGCGGGCCACTTAAGAAGAAAAGCTATTATCAAATAAATTAAATATGAAGATTGCGAAACTTGACACATTTCACATGTACAAATGGCACTATTAAATTCCACTTAACAAGCCCCACAAGGCGTTCTCTCAGTTCTGCTTTGCTCTGTGATTTCCTGACATGCTTTTGACTGGAGTTGGGGGATAACCCATTAAAATTGTGTTAATATCAGACAGTGACATTAGCACAAAAATCCAAGCACAGCAGGAGGCATATGCAACTCTAAGAATATGATCAACTGTAAACAGCAGAGACAAAAGGTGATGGCAGTGACTAGGTCCATGTCTATATCTGTTGCCGGCTATTGGATTGAGCACTTCTCCCCGGGGCAGCAGTCGGCCTCATCAAGATAAGCTAAATACAGCATGAGCGAGCAAACACACATACGTGAGCCCATTCGCTGAGCACACTCGCGTATGCACACACACACACGCTCTCAACACATACGCACAGGACATGTGACCAAAAGCTGTGTCAGATCACCCACTGCCCAAGAGACCACTGCAGCTGTCCTATTGGTAGCTGTAACTGTACCGCACACACGGGTCCATTTAACACTCAAAATGGCACACACATAAGAGTGGACACTATATACAAGCATGCAGACACTTCCAGAGATCGCATAAAATAAAGCTAGAGGAGGCAATGCTTCAGAAAGGAGCATATTCATCTGTTAATCACAGGCCAGTCTTTGCTGAAAAGGACCAAAGTATGACCACAACCAGAGGCTGCAGGCCATGCCAATAAAAAACCAGCACGGTCACTGAAATTGTGGATACAGACATAAAAAGTCACCTGAAGTGCTAAATAATAATCTGACCTCAATTTAGGCGGACGTTACACCTAATCATTTTCTCTACCATGCAAGCCAGTAAGAAATGTATTAATAACCCTCCAACCACCAGTTGCTTTGCACTGTAAGTCTCCTTCTCTGTGCACCTTTTCCTTTCTGACCTGCCTCCTCAAGCCAAAGCTATGCACTCTTACCACAAAGAGGGAGATGAAAATAACCTGATTAAAAACACTGACTTTTAAAAAGAATAACATTTTGCCCCCCTGGCTCACTACATCCCTTTTTCTTTCCATGACTTGGGCGTATTTGTATATCAAGTTGCCATGTAAACATAACAGTGTCATGCTCAAATTGGGGGGTGGGGTTGGTGGGGGTTACACACAAGATTTTTCGGCGCAGTCATCTCTTTATTTTTTCTTTGTAGCTGCGGAGAGTTGTCCGACCAATCGCAGTCCAAGTTTCTCCGTCTCTGACACTTCAAAGCAAGTCAGGTTTTCTGTCAATGCACAAGGCCACAGAGGAGTAAAACCCACTGGGGCAATTAAACATTTATGCACATTGACCTTTAACGTATACTACCGCCTACATAATAATTAATATCACACTCAGACCTACTTTTTGACGCTTTTTCACTTACAGAGGAAATAGATATTGAGCTGCATCAATAACACAACACCTTAAGTGAATCATTTAAGGCTCTATTCCTTATGAAGATGAATACTTTCAAATGTAAATACACATTTGAAAGTTTACAGCTCAATTCATTAGTAGCGAGACGAGAGGGGCATTAATTAGAGAATTTGTCATGCCGCAGAGATTCTTCCTGATGCTTCAACAGCGAACATCTCAAATGACCGAGCACCTGACAGCTGTCTCCGAAAAGATACTTCATTAGAATGAATGCATCTCGGGGGTGGGGGGGGGGGGGGAGAAGGGGGAAAAGGTATGCAAAGAGATGGAGAGCAGCCAAAGCCACACTGTAAAAACCAATGAAAGCAGGAACCTAAAATCATGGCAGGGTGGGGTGGGGGTTACTTTCCCTTTGGTTTCTCCCTATAGATGTGTCGTAGATTGATAAGAGCATTAAACTCTGCAGAGGGGAAACAGAAAAAAACACCCAAGGTGACCTGCTGCTTGCAAACAATTCGCTTTCAACAGGTACAGCATCAGGTCAACTTGGGAGGGGCTAAATGACTTGTGATGAAAGAAGACTAATGAATTCCCTGAGCTTTGTGTGACGTGCAGCACTGTGTGTGTGTTATCTTGATTCCTGCTTTTACAGCTCGTATGAAAAAAAACAGCACTTTACAAACACTTCATCTCTCACGCAAGACTGTAAAAGCAAAGTATTAAAAGAACCATCACAGCACCACCTAGCTGCAGCAGACCAAGTTATTAAAGTTATTTTTTAATATTACAGAACTTCTTCACTTTGCAAAGTGCCTCGTGTGTTAAAATCAGACCGTCCGTGTTGTAAAATGGGATTAACAGAGGTGGAGCTGGTTTTGACAGATCAACACACTTCTGGGAGAGAGGCGTCGGGTTTGATAACGTTAGTGTCGTAACGCAAGTTCACAGGTTCGATTTCGGGCTGTGCAACATTTTTCCAATCCTTTTACTCCTTTCACGAACACGGTGTAAAAGTTTAAAACACAACAACCGAGCGGAAAGTGAAATTGTCCTCCCGAGTATCACTCCTGCCTGCAGCGGACGTTTGTTGCCGTTTTGAGCCCCACAACCACCGCTGCTAACACCAGCTAGCCTCCATTTACCACCTGCTCCAATGTGCGGTTCCCTGAGACAGAGACGACCGAGGAAGAAGGTGAAGTTTGTCCGGTTACAGACCGACAACACCGAGCGGCCGCTAACGACAACAACAACAACACCACCAACAACAAACTCTACGAACCGAACTCACGCTCGGTCTCTAACGGGAGTTCTCGGTTAGCATTAGCCGTAGCTCGCTCGTTAGCCTCGGAGCGTCCACCTCAGCTGCTGGGACCGAGCCGGAGGTGCGTCCCCCGTCTCGACGCCTCGCAACACGGGCAGCAAGTGCAGGAAAGGGACGCGGTCGCGTCGGACGCTGTTTCGCGCGGAGGAGCAAAGTGAAGCCAGAAGCAAAGCGGCAGAAGTGAAACAGATCAGAGCCGCAGCAGGTGAACGTGAATTAATGAAGAGCGGAGCGTTGTCAACTTGGGGCGGACGCTACAAACAAGGGGGGAAAGTTGTGTTGTGGAGAAGAACCACGGCTGTTAGCGACACGGGCTCCCGGGGCTCTCGCTCCCCCCCCCCCCCCGCGCGGACTGAGACCAACTCGGGCTGCGGACGGTGCAAAGAAAAATATTCACCTTCGTGTTGAGAAAAACTTCCGCTCGGCTCTTTCTCCTCCACTCGCTCGGTGACTTCCAGATGCTGCTGCTGCCGCTGTTGCTGAGTGTTGCGCCCGTTGGCAAGTAACTGTCTCCACGGCTACAGTCACTATGGCGCGGCGGGGTCTCGAGGCAACTGTTGCTACCCTCCAATGGCGACGTCAGGGCCCTCACTACGCGGGGGAGGGGCCGAAGGAGCCGCCGGCCCCGCCCACTTCCGCCCGGCTGTGGGTTGGATTGGAACCACCAGGAGGCGCTCTTAGCCAGGAAGTGGTGGAAAAAGCTTTCGTTTGCTTGTCGTGTTATTTTTATGAATAAATATTTAATTTTTGTTTACTGTTTTTGTATTTTCTATATTTAGTGTTGCACAAACACACCACAGCAAATCGTATGTGTAAACCTGCTTGGCAATAAAAGCCGATTTTTATTATTATGTTATGATTTGGTGCTTAAAATTGAACTGAATTAAATACCTTTATTTTAAATGATTTATTTCGTTGTTTAGATGAGTGCCATACAATTACAGTTATTATATAATTATAGTAGTAACACTAGTAGTAGTATGTCAGTATATAAATAAATATTAAATATAATAAAACTGAATATGTACCATCATGAGCCCACTAACCTGTCAGGAGGCCCGAGGGACAAAAATGTGTTGTTTGTGTTGTTGCTGTACAATGTGGTCACAATATAAACCAATTAACAGTGTAGGTTATTTTTCAAATTTTCAAATTTAATCACCTAAGATTCTTAAAAACTAAAAACAAGCCTAATATATGTACATTTTCTTTTAAAATACTACAGGTGTTGCATCTGGCCATGTCTCCTACATTTCAGATCTGTAACACACGGTGGCAGTATGTGTCTGTATTGTCACACAACATAGTCTTATATAGTCTTATATCTTCCTCTCTTACCAGATTCAAATACTCTATATTAGTTATATATTAGTTTAAACCATCATAAAATATGTATTAGTTAATTCCAAAAATATAAGATCAAAATTTATTTCTGCCTGGCTTTGGGTTGAGGGGATGGTTGTATTAAGTGTTTATATTCATTATAGACTTTGGCCTCAAATTGTTTTAATGTATTATTCTACCTTATTGTAGCTAAATTCGTGATTTAGTCTGTGGGAAAAATATTTCCAGCAGACATCATGTTTTTCTTTGTTGATTCGTTCACTCTGGTGGGTCTTGGTCATTACTGCTGCCTCATGTCACTTATTATATATATTGTAGTAGTAACAAATTGTAGTTATAGTAATAAATAATAAAAAATAAATACTGATTGAAATGCTTCTGTTTTTCCATAAGACAGTTTACTTGATGTGCTATATAGCTGCTGTAAGTCAACCAACAGGAAATGTTGTCACCAGCTATTCTGTGAATTAATTAAATCAAGCAAAGTAGAAGAAGCAAAAATACCAACAAAAAACAATGTAGCTCCTCAAATATGACAAAATACACTTTTACTTGTCTTAGATTAGATCAATTCGAATATCTTTGAATTTTGGACAGAACATGATGCCACCTAAGGTTCAGACAACCCATTTTACTGGGTAAAACATTCATTCATTAAAAAATGTTTAAATAAGGTAAATGGTTGAGTTGAGTTAATCTAATGGGCTGAATGTCAAACAAAACCAACAGGTGGCTGCAACGGTTGTGACAGAGCTCCGCCCATAAATGAGTTGGAGAGTCTGCCAGTTAAGGAAGAACTCACACGTTTATCTCTCGTCACCTCTCACACAGGTAATGGAAATATGATTGTAATACATTTTACCTTTCTATTTAATCACAGTTATTATTTAGGTAAATCGTGTCTTATACTCTATTGGGACTTTGGTTGTAACTCTTGATGGTTTTGTTTGTGGTGATGCATTAAAGCAAATTATTGTCCCTGCTGAAGGGAATTAAAAAAAAAAGAAAACTCACTTTCTCTGAATGAAAAGTTACACATGTTGATATTTTAAAGGATGTTCCTGCTCAGTATTTTAACAATGACACTGATAACGATGATAGCTCAACACTTTGTTTCCAGTTCTTTGATAGTTCTATAAATAATTGCTAATTTTTCATTCATCCATACATGCTTGTGTCTGCAGCAGTTTAGCACAGTGAGCTCCTGCCGCTCAACTAGCTTCCTCTCTAAAGTCTATATAGAAAATTACAGACATTCTCTGTCCATAATCTGCATGGAATAGGTATGTAATATGGTACTGGGTGGTTACATTTAAACAAATCTTAATTTTTCTCAAGTAAAACCACTGCAAGATTTATCGACAGCATTTTCCATGAGTCTTCACCATTATCGAGGAGTCAAAGCCTTCTGGGAGCTGTAGTTTTTGAATGCTAAAAAAAAACAAAACTGGAGAATAAGCAGCAGAAAATTAAAGTCAAAATACAAGTAGTCAAATTGTACTTAACAAATGGATTTCAGTAAATGTACTACAAGACATTTAATTCAGTATTCAAATTATGATAATAGTATTTTGATTGACTTTGATTTTGTATTAGTCATTAGAGTACAGATTTTTTAAATGTATTCATCACTAAGCTTAATCACATAGCAGGGTGGCCACAGACAAGAACTGGGCAAATATGACTGGGTTGTATGACAGGGTTTATGTACACACTGTGGAACTGTGTCTCTCATCAATTCGTTCATATTTTAACAATCAATATTTGCCTATAGTATTTATTTTTTGATATCTGTATTTGTGAAATATGTATTCATCTTTTTAGTCAAATTTCATGTTTAATATGCAGACAGACAATAAGTGACATTACACAGTAAGTCTTTTGTTATTTTGGCCAAACATAATCCACTTTTGTCATTAATAATATTTAACACCAAGACATTTGTTAAAAGACTACCTTTATATTTGAGTCGAATGTGTAATTAGTAACATCCCATGTGTAAACATCAAGTAATTTAATCGATTAAACTCTATATTTCACCAAAAGGTACTGCATTACAGCTCCGCCTCAGCCGAGCGTGGTACAGGAGAGGAAGTCATTGAACGGCAGTAACCTCAGTGCAGCATGCATCAGCACTAAACACATTCTGCAGCAGCTGCTCAGCGTGTGCGCATGAGCACAGCGCATCAGCCGACCTCTGGTGGTCATGTGATGCTGTGGTGTGGTGGCTCTGCGTTTTCATCTCTCGTGGCAATTGGCTGAGAAAAATCTTTCTATAGAAGCAGTGATGGAGAGGTCATGTGTACACACGTGAGCTAAGCTGCATGATAATAAGTATATGATCATGACTAAAAATGATCACAGGCACATTTATTTCACCATCCTCAAGCATAACTGAATATATTCTTCTCTGAATATATTCTTATCTGAAAAATGTGTGTGCACTTCCTGTTTCCTCTACTTGAACTACCTGACCTCTTGAGCGGTCGCAGCAGCAGATACAGTGTGGTGGAAATTTCCTAATGCGTAATTCACAAGTGTGACTTTTCTTTTAACTTCAGGTGTTAGTATATATATATATATATATATATATATATATATATATATATATATATATGCCAACTGAATCTCATTTACAGCAGGTTACAGCTCAGAAGGAAATATCCTCATACTTCCCTCACATTTATATGCACATTTACAACAGGTCCTAACAGCCTTGTCTTGTCCGTTTTTATTACTTTATAGTTGTGTACATGTACAATGTTTGCACACTGCAACCTTTTTTTGTTATGGGTTGAGTTTAAAGTTCCTACTGCATTTGTTCCCTCTCCAGAGCTTCTGTCTTTGTGTCTGCACCCTGTATATCAGGTCCCTGTTCTGGAGAACTAGAAGTACAGGCTTGTCAGGCTGTGGTTTGGCTGACAACCTATTTTTCACTTGACTGGGCTTAAATTAAGTTTGCAAGCAATGTTACGAGCTTTTAAGAAACTCTGACCATCAGCAGTAGCTTGTTTGGATATTTTAATATTTCGGTGATGCAGTCAGCAATACTTTTGTATTTTTCATGAGCTTCAGCATCCATTATACGAGGATATTATTTTGCAGTGTTTATGAAGTATTCAGTACAGCACTGAACTACAAATGAAGGCAAACGTACAGTATTGTACGTAATATTGTACAGTGTAAGTGTCATGAAACTGAAATATAACAGTATAAACGAGCTGCAACAATGAATATATTGATTCATATATATCGCAAATACAAAATAATAATTATTTTGCAGCCTCACTGGCTTAACTCTTACGGAAGATATAAAGAAGAAATAAGATGGGTGTGAAATATGTTTTAATTATGTAGGTCACAGGATATGGGCGTGAATAATTTCAGAGTCATAAAGTTGAGCCAGTGCACCTGCATTTGTAATCTTGCCTCAGAAACCTTGTTCGATAGTAACCTCAGTCGGAATAGCTGTGTGTGTGTGTGTGTGTGTGTATGTGTGTGTGCACTGACGAGTATCTCTGTAGGGGGAAGGGCTTGAGCATCATCTGTCCAGAGAGACTGTGTGTCTCCTGGTGCTGCCTCAGAATGAACGAAGCAATCTTGTGTACTGGTTCTTTGCTAGCTCGATACATGTCATATTTACATCGGTTTGTACTGCCTCACCCCAGGAGTCCAACATGGTTGCCAGCTTTCATCTTCTCCCTCCTACTCAGCCTTTATATGTTATCCAAGTGAATGCCAACCATATTAAATCAGAGGTGGGGAACCACCGCCCTCGAGGTCTGATACATCCCACAAGACAAATCTGTTCCAGCTCGTGATGCAAATCACAAATACAAAAACAAGCATCTCAGCAATACAAATTATACATAAATTCTTTTGACTGAGGTCATTCTTTCAGTGATAAAAGAAAATGACTAGGCAGAATGTCATGCTTTCCAAAATAAATACACAAAGTATTATTTATTTGTAATAATATTAAGTAATATATTACTATAACAATTTGCACGGACAAATGTGCCTGGACAGCAATATCTGGCACAGGAATTTCCTTCGGGAGTTTTACTCTTGCACTGTTTTTACTTTCTTTTTATATACAGTTATATCTGCTGTACCAACCTTTTTTCCAGGCTACGTTAGTCTAATGCACAACTTTGTACAGCTTCAGTTATTTAACTTAAAATCTGTATTTATATTTGGCTTCAATACTCTGCCTCCGTTAATTGCTTCTGTCAATCACCTTGTACTTAAAATATTTGTATTGTCAACATCTCCATTAGCACACTTTACAGTGACAGCTTTAGTTCTGGTGGCTCGACGGTCATCTCACTGCAGTGAACTTATTCTTGACTCATTTTGACCTTTTGTTATTGTTACGCTCTTGTGTTTGACTGTTTTGTGTGATACTGGATGCCTCAATTTCCTTTGGGGTCTATCTATCTATCTATCTATCTATCTATCTGTCTGTCTGTCTGTCTGTCTGTCTGTCTGTCTGTCTGTCTGTCTGTCTGTCTGTCCTGTCTCTACTGTTTAACACCAACACAACATGCCAGTGTCTTCGTGACTCTTCATCCTAAAAGGTGTGTAACGACCAAAACTACAAAACTCGAAATACTCGACGATCTTCGATTGAAAGAATCCGTCAGAGCCACTTCCGCAATCCACGCCACTCCCTTATATGGAAGACGTGTCTTGTGGTGTGAGCGATTTCAGCCAATCAGGCTTCTCCAGGACGGCGGGGGGGGGGGGGGGGGGGGGGGGAGTAGGGGGAAGTCTGGGTTTGGTCTTTTTGAAGGGGCGGGGCTACGCGAGCCGGCTGCTGTTTGAAAAATGAATGACACGCATCCGGAGTTGTAGCTCTACACGCACACAGAGGGTTAGTGTGTGCGCGTGAGGTTAAACTGAAGACACCACGTCAAACAGACACGCGAGACAAGTGGACGAGTGAAAGACTGAACCGAGAAATTAAGGAAAAGCGCCCAGGCAGCGATGCAGTGTGAGTACTTCACCTCCATTTTTGTTACATTCTCTCTGTTTCTGGATGCAATTCATTCAACTTCCTGTTAGATCTCGTTAAGTGGGGATTCCTGAAAACCTCTAAGCGTAGGTTAGTTAGTATCAGTTAGTTCCTCTGGTCCTGATCCCATAGTCTGATTCCCACGGTTACTATTTGACTCCACAGCTGCCTGATGTGGATTTGTCCACAATGTACAGCTCATTCTTCAGCTTCCTGATGATGTGTTCAGCTGTGAGTTCAGATTTTGAAATGATGATGATGATGATGATGATTCAGTTTGATTTCAACAGATTGTGTGAGGTTTGTATTGTGAAAGCTCAAGTCAGCTTCGTAGCCCACGGAGAGCTGGTGTCTTGGGTGGAACCCATTTCCTCCAGCAGATGCTGAATTGGCCAGATGTGATCTAATGTTACACAGATGCTTTAAAAAACCCCATGATGTGGGTGTAAAGAGCTGAATTGACTGATACGTGTACAGAATTGGATGAAATGTGTTGTGTCTCCACTGGGTGATGGAGCTGCAGACTACAGAGATCACACGGGATTGATTGATTTTGTAGATTGATGAGATCCAGGTGATCTCACTTGGTTTTGTGTGAAACTGTAACGCAGGAGCAGTCAAGAGGAGCAGGTTGTCGCTTTGGACGTGAAGAGAAAGAGAACTGAAAACAGGGGTGGGGTTCTCTGTGTTTTACCAGAGGATTAACCTCACACAAGTTTGCAGGCATGGGGGCTTTTGTTTTGGGGAGAGTCCCCCACTGCATTTATTCTCTGGTCTGGCGTTGAGATCATTCCTCTGGTTTATTTATTCACAAGACACGTCTGTCTCCTTCAATAATAATCAGCCGTGAAGCACGAGAAGGTTTTTAAGTCTCATGTTTCCAACCGTTTGCCTGTGTGAATGGAGCAGCTGTTGCTATGCCCAACTCTGCTCCACTTTCATAATCCCCTCCCGATTGCATGAAGGCACTAGTGATGTCAGTTTGCACAGTGCCATCAGATAAATCATCCCTGGCACTAGTTGTGTGGCCACATTACAAGGTAGGCTAATGGAAGCAGGCGAGGAAAGGTGCAAACACTGCGTCCTGTCTTTTTGGGGCTGAAGGGAATAACAGAGAATTGCTTTGGAGCAGAGCATGAAATGATGAGCGAGTTTTGGGATAAAGGATTGTTGTGAAGCGATAATTGTGGAGAAAATTCCAAATATTCTCCTCATCGTCCAGTTTCTGAAATGAGAGAATTAGCTTTTGTTCTGCGTCATATTGTTTCTCAATTTCTTTATGTTTTACTTTGGGGAGTTGTCATGGTAACCTTTTCCCAATTGATTTGGACATTTCATTGGCTGAATAATTAAAGGTCCAGTGTGTACGATTTTAGGTGAAAGGGATCTATTGCCCGAAATTAATAATATAAAACAATCCTAGTGATGTTTCCTCCCCTAAATTGTACGAATTGTTGTTTTCTTTACCTTAGAATGAGCCTTTAATATTTACATCTGTAGCGGGTCTTCTCTACGGAGGCCACCATGTCTTTTTATAGTAGCCCAGACTGGACAAAGTAAACACCTTTTGTGTTTTACGACAACTGAAGGCTGCCATAGGTTCTCTTTCATGTTTGTAAGGGGGGGGGGGGTGAGGGGTATTCAGCTGGTTCACACTAGATGTAAATCTAAATCCTAAACACTGAACCTTTTAATTAATGAAATAATCTTTAGATGTAGCTCCACAGAGCTTCAACAACTGGTCAATTAATGCATCAGTCACTGAACAGAAAAAATGACTTGATGGAACGAAATTAGACATTCGAAGATCTCACCTGTGATTGCGATTTCTCAAATTTTATGGACCGAACTAATATTGATGATCTGAAAAAATAATTGGTTGGTTAATGATAATAATTGTTTGTCACTCCCCCTACTTCCAAGAGACCTGCTTTCAGTTGTTCAGCTATAAGGGGAAAACCCACAATTATATCCTATGAGTGATATCAGCATTGGAAGAAATTAAATCTGAAAGTGATGGGGTACTTTCCATACATGTTATTTTTAGGCAGTGGGTGAAAAGAGCAATACGACTCAATGACCAACGACTGATGTTGCAAGGCATTCATCACTGGCTGACAAGAAGTAGGGGGTTGCCACACCAGAGCTAAATCAGTGGTGTGCATCTCTCACCCCTTTTTTTTATTTTGAGATCCAAACGTGATGGATTCATGTGATGTTTGCTTATCGGAACAAAATGGACACTGTTTGAAAGGAAGACGAGACAAAGTGAAAATTGGGCCGGCAAGAAATAGCCTCGGGGCTTTTTATAGTCTGATGCCGAAGACCGTGCACATCCTTGGAGCGAACGAGTGACTGAACCTTTTCTCAGGCTCAGCGAGACGCCCCGCACCCCCCCCCCCCCCCCTCACCATCCCGAGACCAAAACAATGACACAGCCCAAACCAGTAAAGCAGTGGGGGATGTTTAATGTCCACCCATCAGACCCCAGTTCAGTACCAGATCTGCACCCCCCTCCACCCTCAACTCATCTTCCATTTAATACTATTAGTGTAACCACGTCCACCAACAGCTGTCTCACTGAGGAAACTGCAGCTGCATTGGAAAGACGAGGCAAAAAATAAAATGGCAACGTGTCCATGTGAGCAGCGCTGAGCTCACCCTGTGACATCTGTCTTCTCGGCTGAGCGACCTCTCAGGCCTCTGTTGTAATCAGCAACGAGCTGAAGCCTCCTCAGGGTCAGCTGGCTGCTCGCCACGTGACTAGAGAAGAATTGATTTTTCTTTTACAGCAGTGACGACGGGTTGGGGTGAGCTTTGAGAGGATGACTGCTGATTCCTGTGAGTCCAGAATGTCAGAAATGCTCGTAATCCCACTCGTGCCACTTTAAAAACACACAGAGTCGTCCATTTAACCTGTTTTTGTAATTATATTGGAATGTTTTTCAGTAAATTCCCGTCAAACTCTAAAGTGTGACGCGGACATATTTCCGTTCCTGCTCTCTTTTTACTTGACCGATTGTCCCCTGACATGCAGGACATGATATGCTGCTGCTGCTGCTGCTGCTGCTGCTGCGCTGCTGCTGCTGCTGCTGCAATAGGCAGACGAAGCTGCTGGTATGTGTTTTCAGCACCCTTAAATAAACAGGCCAGACCAAAGAGGAGGGTGCAGGCAACAACAGAGGCTGTAATGAAAGGGGGAGCGAGGGAGTGTCATGGAGGTGTGGGTTTGACGGTGGTCGGGTTGGTGATGGTTTATCGTTCAGGAGGCTTTGATTAGGAAAACGCAGAGGTGGACTCTGATGTGCTGATCGTCTTTTATGTGCTGACGGAAATTTATAGATATAATATGTGAGAAATCTTAATATTCAAATGTCTAAAAACGACCAGACCTCTGTTACATATTGTGTTGACTTGTGTACTTGCATTATCCAAAATGTTTCCAACAAAACCCGGAGAAATCCCCAATTTTATTCAAGGTAACAAGACGTTTCGTTTAACTGCTTCTTATCTGTTTCGCCTGTGACTTTGCTCTGTTTCGAACTGTCTGTGCAAACAACATACGAGGAGGGGAAAACACGCTTCTAGCCTGTTGACTCCATCAATGATCCTCATTGGTCATTGCTGTTTGCTTGGTAACGGGAATATATCTTTAATCTATTTCCTCATCTCTATGCTCTTGTACCAAAGCTTTGGTGTAACAATCAGATCTTTATCCTCATGGCGCTCCTTCAATTTCAAGAGCGTGGACCCATTTTCTTTCAAAGCGCTGATATAAAATTCAGTCCGGTCCTATTCATGGAGAAACCGTGTTATCTGTAACCGTCCCACCTCTCCAGCTCCTATCCCCACTCTGTTGCCACACAACCACATTTAGTCAACAGAGCAGTTGTATTATTGGCCAACACAAATATTTATCCAACAGCTGATAAAGTAAGCTGTAAAGATTTATAATAGATAAATAAGAATCAGTAACAGGGGATGGATGTGTAACCCCAAACTACTGATGCTAAAAAAAGTCCTGTGACCTGTGGCCTAGAACACTCATGTGTGAGTACGACAAGCTGCTGGCTGTCACACACTGGTGCAACTTACCGTCTCTCAATTAGACCAGTAAAGCTATCCTCACTTTTGTTTTTGAAGTCAGAGGGTACCTTCTCAAACCAGGCTTGAATCGAACTCTAAAAGTGTGTCAAGATTTCAATTTAAAACTTTCAATATTACATCCTTATCTGATCGTGAAGGTTCATGTATAGAAACCGTCTGATCTAAGCCTGATGCAGTGTTTTCTTCTTGACAACGTCCAATGTAGCTAACGAACCCCCGTCGCTCTTTTTCTTTCAGTGACCGTGTGTGAGCCCCCCACCGGAGCCGTGGCGATGGAGCCTCCCAGAGCGGACGGCTTCCTGGAGTCGCCCTGTGGCGTAGGAGACAGCGCGGCCTCTCTTGATGACATCATTAGAGATACAACCAAGTACGTCCGCACAAAGACGCAAAACCACCTCGACGCCACAAAACGTTCATGCTTTTATCCCTTGTATAATATTGGTCGCTTTGCCTCTTCAGGCAGTTAGAAATTATTCAAATTAAACATTGTAAGAAGACGAAAATGTACCTACATTAGATGTTAGTTGTCTGGTGCAGTTTCCTTTTTGTATGTGATAATATTCCTGTCAATGTCATTCTAAGGTTGTTTTTTTTTTTATCACTTCTGTGTTATCCCTGAGGCTTACATTTTATATTATAACAATATAAACTTTATTTTCAAACTCTTTTGAGTGTTTACAAGATCTACATTGAAGCTGAGGACATAATATGAACTGTCAGAATGATGAGGATGAGTTAAACAATGTGGTGAAAGTCACTTTTCCCTTATTACCTACTGCAAGGTCAGGTTGCTGTTTTTTCTTGCCTCTGATTATTTTTGAGGACGTGGCAAGAAACCTTGAGGGATTCATTCTCCAATGTTGTTAAATGACATGTCCCCCCCCCCCCCCCCCCCCCCCCCCCCTCCCTAATGTTTTTAGTGAGTCTTCAGAGGAAGAGTCCACAGGGGAAAGGGACGAGGAGGTTGGTGCCGGTAATGAAGTCACCAGCAGCACTAAGACGACAGAGGTCCCTGCTGAACAGGCCACAAACACACAAACAGGTGAAGGAAACATATATAATAGAATTAAGTGTCTGTTGCTGGTTGAGATTTAACATCTAACGTTAGGTAAAGTCTGTGTCGGCTGTTGTTGCTGAACTCGGCACTAGTGATCATGTTCTTCCTGAGGAAACTGCCCAAACAGAAGTGAAACAACTCCACATTCTCTGGCAGAAAAAGCTAGACTTTCCTTTTCCTGCCCTTAAACTCCACTCTGACATTCCTTCCTGCCTCCGTCACTGAAAGAACAGTCCCCGGTTCACATCACAAGTTTTCTGTCATGTTGGTTAACACTTTAAAAAGTTCAGCGTGGAGTATGGCCACGTAATTACAAAGTCAAACAGGATCAAATTAAAAATACCGCTGCACATGTCTGCTGCTGGTTTTCCATATTATACATTAACCAACCGTTCTGCTCTCATAACAACTCTCTGTGCTGGTAATGAGCTTCTTGTGTTTGATCATAAATCTGCTATCATGTAGTTCCTCTGTCCACAATATGACCCCATCATATATTAATATCCTGCTGGCTGTTTGGTTAGTGGCACATCCTCCTTTCTGGTTTTAAAAACAAACATTCTCCCATTTATTACAAATTTTATCTTTGTAACTCTGGACGTAGACACGTAGATGTTTGTACTCATCAAAAATGAGATGGGATAAGGAGAGAAACTGACATTGCAGACAATCAGAAAGATGTGAGCAACTGTGGCGAGTGGTTGAACTTTAGAAGTTTATGTAGTCAGCCTGTGGTTCGGACACTGTGGATCTGCTGTCTGGGCTCAGATTCGACTCATCTGCTTATTGGTACCTGGTCTTGAATAAAACCACGACCACTACAAGATTATCAGTTTTTCGGGGGTTTTATTATTTATAGATATGAGTTAAAATAAAATGAAAACTTTTGTTCTATTCTTTACACTACCGACAACATTCTCCTCCCAAAATCCAAATTCAACAGACACTGGAAAATAGCTGCCGCACAAATCTGACTCTACAAATTTAAGACAAATCTGGGGTGGTGTCCACTCTAATGTGACTGATGCAGGGTGTTAGTTGAAATCCGGGCAGAGATGAGGAGACTGTAACAGATGCAGAGGAGTGAGAAGATGAGTCACGAAGCTTTTGAACAAACATTTGCTAATTTCTCTGAATTTGTTTCAATCACATTTTGCAGTGAGCGCTCAGCGCCCAACCTCTCTGTCGGTGGCAGCAGCAGCAGAGCTCGGCCTGTGGACCACACAGGGGGATGCAGAGGTCAAGCTGAGGATGGGCGACTCAGGCCTGGCTGCTGAGACCCCGCTGACCGTCGACCAGATGTTCACCTCCGCTGTGGAGCGTTTCGGTGACAACACGGCTCTGAGCTGGAAGGAGGGCGACCAGAAGAAGAGCCTGAACTACAGAGACTACTACCAGTCCTGCCGCATCGCTGCCAAGAGCTTCCTCAAGGTAGAATCTTTTTATTCAGTAATCTAGTATCCATGAAAGGATCCAAGGGCATATTATTAATAGCAATATTTAATATTTCTGTTATTATCATTCCGAACATTTCAACATCAAGTATGGAGAAATCTTCCACATGATGTTGCTCAGTCAGAGAAATTACTCACTTAAATAAATGAAGCTTCTGAATTTCACGACATTTAAAGTGAAGGGACAAGTATCTGCTCAGGGTATTATCTCTATTCAGCTCAATAAGATTTCTGTTTGGTCTGAAACAATCGACTTCTCTTGTCCTGCAACTGGTTTGATTCCACATCAGTCCAGACAACACACAGCGCGGCCTGAAGGCGTCAGGCTGAAGTTCAGTCTGCAGCCAGACAGTGAGGCCAGGGGACAGGCTCCTCATACAGGACAGAGGAGCTCATTGTTTATTGTGAAACTCAGTTAGCCAGCACGCAGACGGTGTCATGTACACACACACACACAGACTTTCACTCGCACGTGTCTCTCTGTACAAACTTATCCGAACCCGACTCTGTGAGATTAACTTGTGGCCTTTACTCGTCAGGAGCAAGGTCATTACGGAAGGTTCATGTTGTCGTAATAAAATCTGTTTTCACATTCGCAAACATCAACAAAGTCTCATATGTGACTCCAACCACTGTTTAGAAAAATTGATGAGAAAGTTAAACCGCTCACTGTTTTTAACTCTGTATCAGTTCCTCTTGTGTACGTTTGCCTGTGTATCCGCTGTCACAATAACAGCTGCTGTGGCTCCGCGGAGCTCTGATCTCTCCATGGATCAGCAGATCAAATGTTTCAGGAATAAAAACAAACTCGTATAGATTGACTTCAGGGATTGTATAAAAAATACCTCAGTTTCATAAGGCAAGGGGATTATTTAACATTTTAAGGTTAGTCTAAAAACATTAAAAAAAACACATTTAAGGATCAGTAACTTCTACATGATATATTTCTCTGAACACTGTGGCTTATATAAAATGAGTTAAAATGGAGCTCTGATATTGGATGTGTGTGAGTGTTTTTAAAAACGTGTTATTGTGTCTGTGCTGAGGAAGTGTGTTTTATGTTTTTTTTTCCTAGCTTGGTTTGGAGCGTTACCATGGCGTTGGCATCCTGGGCTTCAACTCAGCCGAGTGGTTCATTGCTGACATTGGAGCCATTTTGGCAGGGTGAGTTTTATATATATATATATATATATATATATATCTCTGTCTCTGTCTCTGTCTGTCTGTGTGTGTGTGTGTGTATACACACTCTAAATATGAGGTCGACAGACGGAACACAAGTTTCGCACGTAGCCTCTTTGATAGATCACGTCTGTTTCTTCACTAAGCTGAAGGACAGCGGTGGTGGAAACTAAGGGACCAAGTGCCTTCACTCAAGAATGGAACTTCCCACTTTGCTTGTTTACTCAAGTCGAGGATTGACCTTCAAACTTACATAACCGTGATCACAAGCCTCTCTGTGTTTGCGAATTGCGTGAATATTCCGAGGGGAAATGAATCGTCAGCGCTGCTTCGTTCAGCTGAAAGTCACCATGAAGTCAAGTCCATCAGAGAAACCCGAATCCTGCTGAGCTGCTTACATCACGAAGCATCTGTGATGTGGCAGCAGGTTTCTCACCATGTCTGCTCACAGCAATTCTTAAAAAAAAAAGAGTGAGAGTACTTTAGTGAGACAGACGATCATCCCTCTCGTGAAACTCCTCATGGAAGTGGAACACACATTGATACTGCATGTGGATTGTGTGGACGCTCCCACGCCTTCTGACGCATGACAATCAGAATGTTTCTCAAACCACTGTCAACTTGACAAACTGGTCCTGATGATCCAATTGAGTTTGATACTCTTAAAGAGGGGTCCAGTTCAACTTTGATCAACTCCGTAACAGGCTCACATCTCCCCGCAGTTTCTGGGAAGCAAAAGCAAAACTGAATCGTGTCTTGCTCGTCTCACTCCCACTGAAAAGTCGAATGCGAGGTCAAGTAGTTTCTGTTGTTGCGTCATAACCAGGAATGAGAAACTACAATTTAAAAAAAGGGAGACCATATGAAAGGTTAGAGGACCGACTTTACCTGTTTTACCTAATGTTTCCTGTCAATGGAGGTTATTAAAAACAGTGCCACTATGTAGAGCACATACCAACATTCCCCTTAAATTCAATCAAGCTCTACTATATTTCACACACTCCTTCTTCCAGATCCATGCCAAAGTTATACAAGTGCTTTCTTCTTCCTTTCAAAATAAAAGACTGTAAATCCATTCTGTAGTTTCTGCATAAACCTGCTTAGTGGTGAAAACATAATGGGGATGTAAAACTAATTTTGAGATCTATTTAAAAAAAAGAGGACGTATGATGGAGGTGGCTGTTTGACACCAGCCTCCCACTGTTCTGCGGATTTAACCATACATTTCCTGCTTCATCTGAGTGGCTGTAACCGGAAACGGTGAATTTGAACTTTTGACTCTGTGTTCTGTTGCAGTGGGTTCGCTGTGGGCGTCTATACCACCAACAGCCCCGAAGCGTGTCAGTACGTAGCAGAAAACTGCAAGGCCAATGTTATTGTGGTGGAGAACCACAAACAGCTGCAGAAGATCCTCCAGGTAAAACGAAAAAATACTGTTGTCAAGGACAAATGGGCCTTGTTGATTAATCCCTGGCAGTGTGCTCTAAGATCATTTTCTGTTTGACAGGTTGAAGACCAGCTACCTCACTTGAAAGCCATTGTCCAGTACAAAGACGCACTTAAAGAGAAGAGACCAAATCTGTACACAGTGAGTAGAGAGCACTCGGTCTATGACCTGCACACAGTCGGTTACACTCTATTAATGGCGAGACCAAGCTAGGAAAGGATTTTGGTTCAAGCAGCATCATTGGAGTGATTTCTCTTCTTCCCTTGTGCACCAACAGTGGGAGGAGTTCATGGCGTTGGGACGCGATGAGCCCGACGCTCCCCTCGACGCCATCATCTCCAGCCAGAAGCCGAACCAATGCTGCACGCTCATCTACACCTCAGGAACCACAGGCACACCCAAAGGAGTCATGCTGAGCCATGACAATGTAAGTTAAACAGGTGTTTTTAAAAAATCTCTGTAGATACTGAAGTGTCACCAGTTTGGATCCTGGTACTGAGAACCGGAGGAAAGTGGAGACGCAGCAGGAGGATGAGCACAATTCAATATATTAAACTGCTCGCCATGAGTTGTATAGTTAGAAAATACCCTCAGGACATAAAACGACTTTACCTTTAGAACTATGCTCAGTTCACAGAGTAAAAACCGACGTGTTTAACCATTAACATTAAACTAAACAAGTCGATTCACTTGGTAGGATTTAAATGCAATAATGTAGCTATTGGTACTTTACTTAAGTAATCTGAATACATCTTCCATCACCCAGCATATTAACCGCTCTCCCCCCCCCCCCCCCAGGTGACATGGACCGCGCTCTCCACCAGCCGTCACGTGCGCCTGGTGGACAGCGAGTACTCCCAGGAGGAGGTGGTCAGCTACCTGCCGCTCAGCCACATCGCGGCTCAGATGGTGGACATCTGGGTCACCATGAGGGTCGGAGGGTTGACGCACTTCGCTCAGCCAGATGCCCTCAAGGTGAGAGGCAGCATTTTGTGGTTTTACATGAACAACACCACTCAGGGGTTTCTAATATTCTTCTGTTTGTAAATAGTGAGGATCAAACGTTATAAACACCTCGATAATTAAAAGAATTGAATTTGCACTGACAAAGTGAGGGCTCCCTTCATCAAATCGTCAGTTTGGTGACGTCGTGACGCAACATGGGATCATTGGAGTTGTTAGGATCTTTCCCAGGAGCCTCATTCATAATTCAAGTGTTTGGTTTTCTGAGCTGCTGCTTCTCAGGGGTGTTTTATTTCTTTATTTGAATCATCATCATCACTGCTTCACGCTCACTAACATGTATGTAAGTGTATAAGTTTGTTGTTGGTGATTAGAGGCGGATTATCACCACATATGGGAGACACATATGAACATGTTACACAAATTGAAAAGGCTCCATTGTTTCAAACACGTGTTCATGTAATATCTCTCTGAGATTGTAATGTTTCCTTGTGGTGGCAGCTTTTAAATTAATTTCTCTGTGAGCTGCAAACTGAATGTGATTTTGAGTATAAAATAAACTCTGTTGGTGGTAATAGTGTTATTATTTTATTGTCTTTTTATCAGGGCTCTCTGGTAGACACCTTAAAGGAGGTGCGTCCCACAGCCTTCATGGGCGTCCCTCGTGTCTGGGAGAAGATGCAAGAGAAGATGAAATCTGTCAGTGCAAAGTCGTCGACCGTGCGCAGGAAAGTGGCGGCGTGGGCCAAAGATGTTGGTCTGCAGACTAACATCACCAAGATGAGCCAGTACGTGCCTGTTGAGAAATCACAGCTGTATCTAGATAGTCATGTCCGCAGGGCGGGGAGTTCCTGTTTCCATGCTTTTGCTTTCTTTTTACTGGAACTTGTTTTTTTTTGTTGTTGTTGTGTAATGTCATTTTCTAACAGAGGCTCAGAGAGAATGGGTTTTACACCATGGATTGTTTTATTTGTTATTCTTCACATGGCTGGAAATTTCCAAAGCAACTAAAAAGTAGAAGCATGCACTGAATGAAAATTAATGAATATCAAAAGTATTATTTCCTGTTAACCAAGCAGACCTATTATCATTTCTCTGTGTTGGAACTTTTAAATGTTTATTATAACCTTCTTTCTTATTAGTTTCCTTTTATAAAAACAGGCTATTTTGCATGTGATTTTTGGCTTTGTTGGCCCACAGACAGATTTCAAATGAGTGTCTGACAGAGTGCATCTCATTGACTCTCTCTTTTATATATATCTGACACTCAAACCCTTTATGTCTCTTCAGAAACGGAGCAGTCGGCCGAGCACCGTTCAGCTACCACATCGCCAAAAGGCTTGTGTTCAAAAAGGTGCGCAAGGCCCTGGGCTTGGACCGCTGCAAGAAGTGTTACACGGGCGCCGCACCCATCACCAAAGACACGCTGGAGTTCTTCCTCAGTCTGGATATCCCTCTGTACGAGCTGTACGGCATGAGCGAGAGCTCCGGGCCTCACACCATCTCCGGCTCCAATGCCTTCAGGCTCACCAGGTACGTTTTTTTCCTTTCCACGCGATGTGAAATGACACAGAATCAGAGGCAGTTTAGGAACACGGGCTTGATCAAAGAATGTTTTTATCCCACAGCTGTGGCAAAGAGATCCCAGGGTGCAAGACGAAGCTGCACAAAATCGACGAGGAGGGAAATACCGAGATCTGCTTCTGGGGTCGCCACGTCTTCATGGGTTACCTCAACAAGCCCGAGGCGACGGAGGAGGCTCTGGATGCAGAGGGCTGGCTGCACTCAGGCGACCTGGGCAAACATGACCAGAACGGATTCCTCTTCATCACCGGAAGAATCAAAGGTACTAGTTTTATAATCCCTGCGAAGTCAGATGAAACTCTTATGCTTCATCTATTTAGATTCTCTCTATTGAGACACTTCTCTTTATTTGTGATCATCTTTTAAAACCTTGCCTGTTGTGTCTGTGTTTTGATTTTCAGAGCTGATCATCACAGCAGGGGGCGAGAACATCTCTCCCGTTCCCATCGAGGATGCGGTGAAAAAGGCTGTGCCGCTGATCAGCAACGCCATGCTGATCGGTGACAAGAAGAAGTTTCTGTCCATGCTAATCACCATTAAGGTAAAGCCTCCGAAACTGAGACCTGGTCAGACCACGTGTCTGTTTGTCCACTTTAAACCAGGAGGGAGGTTAAGTAGAGGGCAGGGGCAAAAAAGCAATAATAAACACAAACACTCTTTTAAAAATGTTAAATCTATATTAAATTAACATTTTTACGTAAAAATACATTTTAAATTCTCTTGAACCCTTAAATTTCTATCTGATTTGTTTCTATTTGTGTTGTCTAGCGCTGCTGTTATAGTTTATCATGTTGCATTTTATATCTTATCTCACTTTAAATGAACCGTGCGCTACATTGCACCTGATTAGAAAAGGAAGAAGTCCGACAAACAGAGTGAAGTTTATAAGATGTAACTTGTCAGCATCTGTGTCGTAGATTTCAAAACACGATGGAGTGTTCTTTACCTTTTTATCTGCTTGTAAACTTCACGACTGTTTACATTGCAGAAGGAGATTTGCATCAGCGGGGGGGAAAGAGCACAGAGCCATTTTCTGTAGATGTTAAGACGCTGCCATCTGGTGGGCTTTAACTGTAGCTACATGTAAATTCAGTTTTCATCCAAAAACAAAAAGTATAATTTTAACACTTGAAATTGCACAAAACGAAAATATAATTAGATTTTTAGATTAATCGTTTGAACCTTTTTGTCCCTGCAGTGCCAGGTGAACGCTGAAACAGGAGATCCAGAGGACGAGATGTCATCAGAGGCCGTGGAGTTCTGCGGGAACCTGGGCAGCAACGCCAAGCTGGTCTCTGAGGTCTCAGGCGGCCGAGACCGGCGAATTCACACCGCCATCCAGGAGGGAATCAACCGAGTCAACGAGAAGGCCCCCTCCAACGCTCAGCGCGTCCAGAAGTGGATCATTCTGGATCACGACTTCTCCATCCCTGGAGGAGAGCTGGGTGAGTGGGACGAATGAGGTCTTAATCATGTTGAGACCACTTCAAAATGTGTTTGTCGTGTCTCTGTGTTTTGTAGTTTTGCTCAGTGATACAGATATTAGCACGTTGTAATTTAACTACAAATAAAAACATAACATGATGTTTCAAGGGTTATTCTCTCCTCCACCTAATCTTTAATTAAGTTTAAGTAATTCTAGGACTTCTATCTTCCTTCATATCTGTCGTACTTGGCGTTGGTCTTCCATTTCCTTCATTAAAGTCTTGAATTTTTAAAGGTTCAGTGTGTAGAATTTAGTGACATCTAGTGGTGAGGAGTCATGTTGCAGCTGAGTACCACTCACCTCAGCCTCCCCTTCCAAACATGACAGAGAACCTGTGGTGGCTTCAGTTGTCATTAAAAACTCAAAAGGTTTAGTTTGTCCAGTTTGGACTGTAAAAAAAAAAACATGGCTGCCTCCACAGACAGGACCTGCTCCTGATGTAGATATAAAGTATTTAAATACAAAGGGCCCATTCTAGGGTAAAGAAAACAACAATTTGTACAACTCAGATGAACCATACTAGTAAAAACTTAAAATAAAACCTTATTTTATATTCAGTTTCTGCCAATAGATCCCTTTCACCTGAATCTTCCACACTGGACCTTTTTAGAAACCCAGCACATAAAACTAAAAGTGTTTAAGAATATGAATCCTTTGCTCCACAGGTCCCACCATGAAGCTGAAGCGCCCGGTGGTGGTGAAGATGTACAAGGAGCAGATCGAGAACTTTTACAAGGAGCTGGCGTCTCCGACGACTCCCGACAACGCTGTGCCTCCCAAGTAGAGCCGCTCCTCCGCCCGCAGGGAGACGCGCAGACACACTCCACCTCATCCACACAACTTCTCCCTGTCGCCATCTTTGTTTGTTAAGTTTTGCTCTTGTGTTCATGTTTTTTCGATTTGCCTTAAGTTCTGCTCGGTTTACATTTGTGGGTGTTGTACAAAGAGAAGTGAGAAGAAGCCATTTTAAAAGAGCTTTATAATTATTTGTTTTTTCTTTGAAGGTTCAATAAGCTGAATTCAACTATTTATTTGATTTGCTGACGCGATCAGCAGTGACATCCGATAGATGAAGTGGCAGCAGCTGTTTGTAGGAAGAGTTTACGGTGCTCTGAGTCAAAAAAAACAACAACTTTGTTTTCGAGGAAGTCATTTGTGTTTCTTACATGTTTTATTTATTTTTCAGTTTGCCAAAGTTTACACAGGCCCAAAAAAAAAAAATGAAGGAACATTTCTAGAAAGTACTTCATGTTAAAATTCAACAATCAAATCAAAATGTTTACAGCCTGTTGCATGTACTCAGTGGGGGTTTCCTCTTTCTTTGTCCGCCTGGATTCTTTTTCAGGAAATCAGCATTTATTTTGTACGTGAGTTCAAAGAGGTTTCCTGCAGTTGTAGACATGATTTGAAATCTGACAACTCGGCATCCACGTTGTGTTTTTCATGCTGTAAAATGTCATCTAAGCCATATATATATATCTTTCTTATCGCAGTTGTGGAGTCAAAGCGACTCATTACAGCTTTCACGCTGCCTGGTCCAGTCGAAGTTTGTGTGTCGACCTTTCTGGATTTCGTTTGATTGTAAATACCCTGCGGCCTTCATCGCCTGCATTCTCTCGCTTGTCGTTATTTATTTCAGTTTTCTACTCGGTTTCTTTTCCTCCGGTTTTTGCACTTGAGCTCCGATAAAGTGTGAGAGAAGTCGAAGATGTACAGAAATTTAGGTGATTTTAGGTGTATTGGAAAAAGATGAATAAATATAGTGCATCAGTTACATTAAACTGCCCTTATTGGTCTGTTCTAATACTCAATGCATAAAAATATATAAATGTTCGAACGCTCCAGGTTTTAACACCCTGAACACGTCTCTGATTCATGTCTATGAAGTAACTAGTATATTACAGGTATTTGTAGCAGTCTCATGGTTCATAATGAAGGCAAGTGTGGAGTTAAAGTTTCGCTCAAAGCAATTGAAAGTTCAGGGTAAATGTCGAGAAATGTCGGCGTGTGTGTATATAAACTTCTAAACGAGGGAATGACGGTGATTCAGTTCCTCTGGGTGAGTGAGTCTCTTACTGTCTTTCAGCTTAATGAACATTTTCAGTGTGTAATTAAGGTTTGTTATCATTTAAAAAAAATAAAAGAACCAAAGGACTTGTGTTAATGTAAAACCTTCTGATTATTACGAGTCGTTCAGCGAGAAACCACAAGAGCCCAGAGAGAGGAGAACTGGATTCACCTGAACCTAAAGAGACGTCTGTGTTAGAAGTATCAGGGGTGAACGATGAAGACGAGTGCGACACAGGAGCCGTTTGTGTACACGCTCGACAGAAATGTGAATGTTTGTGTGATCACTTATGAAATAAACTTTGATTACGCTGATGAGTTTCTGCTTTTTGAGTGTCTGACAACCTGTTTAATGTGAATTGTAATAAAAACAATGATAGTAATCTTTTTTTATTGAGCACTTCCAGAATCCAGATAACAAGGTGCTTTACAATAAAGCAATTAAAACAAATCAGAATTAATACAGTAATTGGAAATGTTAGAAAAGTTAAATCAGGAAAGTATAACAATTTAGAAACAATTATGAATTAATTTAGATTTTTTCAGTATATTCAAATTTTAGGTTTATCACTACTGGTTCAGATTTAACAAATAAATATTTGGAAATTTCATATTGAGGTTGCCCTCTTATTTAGAATAAAAATATTGTGATCACTTTCCTAGTTCATTGATAAATTTACCTTTCCCGAGGCCCAATAAACTTAAATCGCATGTTTTGTCTGATCAACAATATGAAACAATTTTTCCATCTAAGGAAATATTCACTTTTAAATATACTTTTTACATTCTGACTCACAACTATTCACATCTGAAAACTTAAAGTGAATTTCAACTATCCAAGTCTTTTTTTGAATGTGTGATTATCTGTGACCTCAGTGAAGTCGTACTTCTTCCACCTCTGATAGAACCTCAGCAGCTAAATGGATTTTATCATCCGCACCATTCTCCTTCTCTGACACGACAATATGTGAGAAAAGACCTGTATGTTTTCTGTGCAGTCAAATTCAATTCATTCACTCAATTCATCGTCCTTTGCCAATCACGTCCCTCCCTGAAGAGACATTTCCTCGATAGATGGTCAATGCATCATGAAGGTTATTGCTCGGCCCGCTGCTTGTCCTTTTCACCCCCACGCCGCACTGACCGGCACATGAACTTTTCACGAACCCTTCACCCGCGGCCATGACCGGGTCACACAGCGGTCAAATGATGAGACCACACTAAGGCAACAGTACTTAATGACTTTATTAATATGATTTCAAAATAAAAAATAACATTAAAATAACATGTGTTGTCCTGGTTAACAACTTGCATCAAATGGCCACATGGTGGCATTTATGCCAAGTCTTTACTTTTAAAAATACCAAATTGTTCTTCTGCCATCCAGTTCATTTGTTCTGCCAGTTGTTTGCAGCTTTGACCACATATATGGACACAGTTCAGACCCCCCCCCCAGTTAAAAAAACAAATCAAACCTTTATAAATACAGGCAAACCCTGTCCCCTTGTCACAGACACATTATGACAACCACTGACACAGGAAACACCCCGTCTGCACATGCCCCCTCCCTCCCCGCCTCCACATATTTGCAACGAACCATTTGCTCAATATTTTTGCTTTTCCTCGTCCTCTTTAAGATCCACACAGTAGATAATATTCTACCTTTGCTGTATTATACACGTATTATATATAATAGTCGCAGCTGAAAGGCTCCACTCCCACAGACCTGCTCATAGAGTTGCAAAGTGGGAGTGTTTTTGTTTTTTTTCCCCTCCATTCTGTTTTTTCAATTTTTCACTTTCATGAACGTCGTCAGCGTCGCTCAGCACAGAAACACGGGACTCTCCTGGATGATCCAACTATCGTACAGGTTCATGTTGTGACGACCATCGTGGACGGCTCGAAAATACGACCACAACCGTGAGCCTCAGCTGCCGTTGCCATGGAGAAGGTGCCAGGCGGAGGTGCGAGTCAGAGCAGCAGCAGTGATGAATTTGAAATTTAATTGACGGAGTTTGCAGAAATGCATCCTGGGAGCCGTAGTTAAGTGTCCTGATATTTTTTTTAATGCAGGTGCTCGTAAAAGCGCAGGTGAAACTGGAACTTGTGGGTATTTGTAGCTATGCTACTAACACGTCCAGCATTAGAACAGATGATGTTGTCAGATGTCATTAGCATTTTACTATTATCTTGTTTTTGTTATGTTTTGCAGCCTTTACTGAAAACCATTTCCCGTAAGCCTCAGACATTTGTGGGCTAAAAGCACAACTGATGAAAGGTGAGCCGAGAGGCCGTGGTTTCAGCAGGACAGAGGGGAAACGAGCATTAAGACAGCAGAGGATACAAGTGGAAAGAAATTAAACTACCTGCGCTGTTGTGCTTGTAGTTTTAAGGAGAGCAGTAGTTTTTTTGTTTCCTGTGATCAAGAGGTAAAACTCTAGAAACATGACTTCCTTCTTTCAGAAACATTGATGTGAGAAATACTAGATGAGAGAGACTGTGTCTCGTGACGGGAGTTAACGGAACAGAGCCTAACCTGGACGGGACGTCACGACTTCGAGTTTCAGTTTCACACGGTTCCGGCTGTGAAAGAGCCACAAAGTGTGAGTCACGTGATGTCGCGTACGGAAGAACTGAACAACTTCGCAAACTACCGTTTCCTATTGCTGTGTTGCTTCAGGCTCACTTCATCAGAGCAGTAACGTGAGGGTGTCAGTTTGTTGTTCATTCTATTAATGAGGAGGGTTTGAAAATAAAATAAAAAACACTCAAATCATAACTGGACATGAGACAGAAAATAAAGGGTTTTCAGTTCACTGAACTGAAGCATGGACTCCTCACGTCCCCGTTCAGGTCCAGCTCTTTGTTACTGGAAGCAGAGATATGATGAAGTTAAGCTCATCCAGCAAACGTTTGTCCAACACCTGCTTCTTGGTTTTCAGCTGTCATCAGAATCATGATACACAACATACAGGGAACATCCCCATAACAACATTTGATGCCTAAAATAGATTTGACGGACATGTTTGTTTGTGAATAATAGTGACCAAACATGCCAAAGGTAAAGACAATTAAATAAGAAAGAAAAAAATAAAGTTGGCAAAGGAAAAAAAAAAAAAAATTAATTCATATTGTATTGCATGTAAATATTGTATAAAATCCTTAAAAATACAGTTCAGGTAACTACGTTAAGTACTGAAGTCATCACAGCCAAAAGTGCAGAGGTCCATAAATAAAACATTGACTGTGGGTAGACAGTGGGTCTTCTCCAGTCCCTGTTTAACTCCCCCTCTTCTCCTCCACAAGGGACTGAATGAGTGCCTGGTCAAAGGTCAGAGTTCATGAACGAGGACTTAAAAGTTCCCACATCGATGAACAGAGGAGGGCGACAGCAAGAAGAGTGTTTTCTTTTTTTCTCTTATTCCCTCCTTTCGCTAACAAATACACTCGCAGATGCACAAACGTCACTCACACAGTTGCAAAGTTCATTCTCAGTTAATCACGGCCTGAAGTTCGGAGGCACACCTCGAGAAAATGAAGGGGAAGGAGCGAGGGCAATGAGAGGAGGAGGAGGAGGAGGAGGGGGGGGGGGGGTTACTGCAGGGCACGTAAGGCGGCAGGGATCCAGGGTATTTTTTTAAACTTTGTATTTGAGACACACTTTCCGTGCTCAGGCGGAGGTTACAGTAAGGACAGAGGGAGTGTGTACATGTCGCTGAGCCAGGCAGGCAACAGAGGACGAGAGAGGGGGAGAATTAAAGCTATCGAAGCGTCAGAATAAAAACACTGTCGGCAGGAAGAGAACTGAAGACGAGGGGAGGAGGGCGGGGAGGGAATTATTCATTGAAGGTCTGTACCACAGTGGTTTGGTGTGTGTGTGTATGTGTGGGGGTGTGTACATGTGTGTGAAGCCTAAAGGGGCCACAGGAACTAACACACCAGGGGCCTGAATCACGAAGCGAGTTAACCTCACTCCCTCTTTCTTTTAAGTTTTCTGGCTTCGGTCTCATGAAGCCGGTTTCTGGTTTTTCCTTGAAAGCCGCGCACGTGTTTGTTTAGATGAAACAAGTGTAACAAGAAAACGATCACGTCACATTAACAGATTATAAAGATGTGAGATAACACAGTCCACGCCTGCGGAGATATCAGGTCGTCGGAGCAGCTAGAGTTGATATATTCAGACTTGAAAAGTTAGAGATACATTGTAAACATGATAAAATATAAAATATAAATATAACTGAATAATCAAAAGAGTGAGAATTATAAAACAGATTACTACTGCAGCCTGTGACAAAGCACTGTGTCCTGCGGATACTAAAAAGAATGGACTGAGCAGTGGAGACAGCGCTGCACAAATTGTACTTGAAGTTAATTTGCCAGACTGATAAAATGACACTAGTGAACTGCAGTAATGGATCATTAATGCAGCAAACACACCGAACTGGACAAATCTGAGAATTGAGGAGAGAATTCATTACTGTAAATGTTAAGTATTGAAAACCGGCCTGAAGAGGGACTGATTTTAAATCGAATGAGGATTCAGTATCAAATCCTCTAATTAAAATCTCCTTGAAACTTCTTATTCTATCTCACTCAGAACAGTTTTCACCACTTACCATGTAGCTAAAGTTAGAACTAATTACAACTCTTAAGATTCAGTTTAGATCTGCGAGCACCTGCTGTTGAATGTCGTGGTTTTTAGACCAGGAGCTTCTGACAATGAGGTGAAATGTTGTTAGTTCAAGCTGATAAATCGCCCTGGCACTGCGGGTGTATTTATATTTTGGTATCAGTGTATATTATAGAAAAAAAGAAACGAGTGTAGTTTTCAACTGTAAATCAATATCCACCTCAGAAGTCTTGTATTAGTCAGGCTGTAAGCTCTACTGTCGTCTACATTAAAGGCATAAACATATTAAAAAGAGTAACTGTTGTGCTACAAACATTTAACCTATGTCTGATATACAGTATAAAGCCAAGTGGATCCACTAATGTGACAATGTGTTGCCTTGTGCTCATTAGTCCTTCATAGGTTTTTGATCGAACCCTCAGTCAGATCCGTCTCTGGGTGAAGTGAACCAGCTTCATGAGACCAGTCTCTGTCACAGTTTCATCATGTTTCAGGCCCCCGAGGAATACATTTGAAATATTCAGGGATAAGAAAAACACAAGGAGTGCTTCGCTTAGCTTATGTTTCTGCTCATGTGTCCTGTTGTAAGATCAAGTGCTGCTTAACTTGGTATCAAACTGTCAGTTCAAATACTTCAATCCGCTTGAAGAGGGAACCCCCCCCACCACGATCAACAACAACCGTCTCACAAAACACACACACACACACACACGCACAAAACACAGCTGAACGCAACTGTTACTAGAGCTAATTAATGTAACTACCACAGTAACCTGATGCTCCCTCTTTAAAAAAACACCGAATCTAATCTCAGAAAGCAGGAACACAAAAACATGACCACCATCAATGAAAAATAGTCATCTTCGAAATTTCTACAGGGCTCGATTAACAGAAAGATCACCGGTAAGAGGACGACAGCCTACAAAGACACTGGAGAAGGAGACGCAGGGATGAACGCCATTAAGACAATACTGGATATTCAGGCATCCCACTTAACACTTGTTTCCCCCGCGGAGGGGGGCGTTTTGAGGGGGGTGGGTTCAATCTGTGTGACCATGGCTAAGAGAGCGCACACCACCCCCTCACACTGCAAGGTGCAGGAAAAAGGCACTAGAGTGGGGCTGTTGCTAGCCGTAGAAAAGTAAAAGCGATATACATTCATAGCTCACAGGTTTTTCTTAACCGCAGTGTGGGAATAAATACACAAAAATGCACTTGTAGAAAAATAAAATGTAAAAAAGCGTGGCCCCTATTTTTTGTTTTCGTATTTTTGGATTCTGGGAGACAAGTATGGCTACTTTTTCACGGCTTATTATTTCTTTAAACCCTCCCACCACTTAGAAGGCAATTCCGGAGTGATCCTCCACTGCTCTGGCCACGAGCAGTCGAGCCCTTTCATGCACGCCAATATGGGAATAAGAGAGGAGGAGGAGGGAGAGACGAAGGGATGGAGTGAGGGAGCTTCTGAAGGAAAGAAGGGGGTGGGGGTCTGTTGGTAGGAGGTCAAGGCTCAGCTTTCAGTGCGAGGAAGTAGGGGGGGGGGGGGGGGGCTCAACAGAGGAGATGTTTTCAGATGTTCAGACAACAGAGAAACCTCATCTGAAACACACACGCACACACACACATCTCAGTATCTTCATGTACAGTGTTAAGTGTAAGGACCTGGGAGACAAACGTGCATGAATCTGGCAGACACTTTCCTTTCACCCCCCCCCCCCCCCCCCCCCCCAGTGTAGCATTGAAAGCACTAAACATATAATAAACACTCTATAATGCAGTTGTTTGAAGGTATAAGAACATTTAAGTGTTTACTAATGTACCATATAATATATATCATTACTAGAGCCTTAACCAGAAGTTGACAAACACAAAATGAAGCAGCAACTGTTTTTAGAATCTTTTCCAAAAACTATTTTCAGGCAAATATCCACAATTTAATTTACTTTCATCTTCCTCAGGAAGAAGATTTGTTCAATGTATTTGAGGTTTTAAAATGTTGGTCAAATAAAAACAAGCTAGTTGAGGAAGGTTATGATGTTCACTTAGAACTATTTTACAGTAATTGATCGAGGAAAATACATCAGCAGCTAATCGACAATGAAATAATTATTTTCTATGACAAATACCATATTAATCCAAATATAAGACTTTATTCTTTCTAAAAATAAAGTTTAAAAAGTGTGGTTTGTCCTTTATTTAAGAACGAGACAATTGTGTCTTCATAACATCAGATATTCTTTACAAATAGAGAGCACCGCTGATACAGCAGCTCCCACAGAATGATGAATTGTGGGTTCTGAAGTGGCTTCACGTCTGTTAAGAGTCAGTCAGCGAATAAAGGGTTTATTTAGACTTTCTGGTGGATGGGTTTTAATAAATTCATCACGAGTGAGAACGAGTATTTCATGCTAAACGAACCAGAAAGAAAGATGTGTCCAGAAGCCAAGAATTAACGCGGTCACAGAAGATGGGCAGCTCGAAGAGAGAAGAGGAAATTCATTATGTCTGCTCACGAGGCCCTGACACAAAATATTGAGTATCTGACTGACATCTGGCTTGAATATTAATTTCTGTTTCATTTTTCAGAGAAAAGGCTTCAAGGATGTGGACTTCTTGGACGAATTTCTTCAAAGAGTCAGTGTTGTCTTATATCTACATAATTGCACTAAACATTCATAGCTACTTACAACTGCATTACAGTGTGCTATAAACCGTTTACTTAATATTAGTGTAGTGCCTGTAGTCATAAATGCTCAATCAGGAGGGGGTGGGGGGTGGGGTTAAAGTAAAGGTTACCTGTATGTATATTTTTTCCACGTGTGTTCATGGGAAGGAGGGAAACTGGCTGTTTGTACTTGGGCGTCACGAACAAAGATAAGTCAGTAACAACAAACAACTTGTCCTGTTAAACCTCAGCAGTGCTCGCATGCACACACATGCACAGACAAATAACACACACACACACACACACACACACACACACACACACACACACACACACACACACACACACACACACACACACACACACACACACACACACACACACACACACACACACACACACACACACACACAACAGTATGTCGGGAGAGAAATGAGCTCCAGCTGACAGCAGGGGGAGGGGAACTGGAGTGCTCTGCTGGGTAAGAAGTGTGCGTGTGAAGAGGAGGAGGAGTATTGGCTTCGCTAAGGCGGGAGCAATATGAGTGCAGTGCAGGAGGGTGAGGGGGGGTGTGTGTGTGTGTGGGGTGCATTCCACAGCTCTGCACGGACTCAAAAAAAAAAAGAGACGTGTGATGAAAATCCTGACTGTAGACGGAGATCAGCGGCTCCAGTGCTCCCTTCATCACCTCCGCCACCTCCTCCCGTTTCCTCCCCAGCGTCACGTGAAAGTGGTGTGTCTTCATGTGTGCTCGTGTTTGACCGTGTGTTTCTGTCCGTGTGGTAGTTGTTCAATGTTTCAGTCAGACCTGTGAAACAGCTGCGGGCAGATGTGACCACTCGTCACCTCGCCTGCGAGAGGAGAATAGGTGGCGAGTCGACTCCCGCCGCTGCTGCCATCCACATGCCGGCGTCCACTTCCTGTCACGTGGCCGTCGCCTCCAGGTAGCTCTGTAGTTTGCGGACAGTGGACTCGTCCAGTGAAAAGAGGTCAAAGTCAAAGGTGGTGTTGGTCACGTTGAAGTGGCCCGTTTCCTCGATCAGGTTGACAATCTGACAGATGACGAGGAGGAGAGGTCAATTATCATCGGTTATCGTACACACATGTTCGATGACGCCTTATTAAATATCAAAAACTGCAATATCACAGTTTTGTTTTGGTACAAATACCATGCAGATGTATCGAGCAAAACAGAAGCATGAACACACACCTGCTGTAGAACATTACGCTCTCTTAAAGCCATCAGTCTGCGATGGAGGTCCACCAGTTCCTCTGTGTAGGCCTGCAGCACGTTTTAGATTAAGATTACAGAGGAGAGTGTACATGGTCAGTTCAGTATTAAGAGACTAGGTTAGCGTAGGTTTGACTGTGAAGATTAGAATGTCAAGAATCAGTGCAGGAACTCGATGCATTTGTAATTCTTAGTCTTCCATGATTGGATTTTTTAAGTTGACAGGTGACTAATGACTAGCGATGGAAATAGTTGTGTAAGAAATGTGGTAGAGGGGAGTAAAGAGGATGTTAATACTGAGTCATTGGTTTTGGGAAGGTTAAAGAAAGGGCCTGACGCAGATCCCCAAATCTGATGTTGGGTAAATGTGGGAGGACTTTGCCATTTTCATATCTGACAGGCAGATGTGAAGGCGTTTACAGCCTCTTACGGGTAAATCTGGGTTAACCACAGTGTGTTGTATCAGAGAAACCCAACCTCACCACTGTCTTAACTGTTTACAACACACAGTTAGGACTCGTATACAACGACAGCGATGATGAGATGTGGTGCATCAGGATTTTCCGTTGAGTCATAATCAGGCGTCGATCACCTGAGCAAACCATAACCTTTCAAGGCATGAATTTTGAAAACCTCCTCATTCTAGTTTTACTGGAAAACATCTGCACAATAATGTTTTAGCTTCTAGTTTCTGTGCCGGAAATAGTTAAACTGTTTTGTTTTGAAGCTACATACTGAAGCAGCACACTTCCTTTGTATTTAGTCAGAATGAGTTAATGTCTCAGAAAAATCCATCTGCATTAAATTCAGCAGATGTTTTAATATGACTTAAATCATCTCATTACCAGGGTTCATAGGTCAGAGCCTGTCTGCACATCTGGATCAATTCATTGTCCATTACTGCATCTTGAGTTCATGAATTACTTATGTGTGTGTGTGTGTGTGTGTGAATGTTAAAAGCATAAAAAAAAGTTTGATTTACCCTTCCTACCTTGTCGTATCCCTTCTTCAACACCTTCTCTGAGCGGAAGGAGGAATCTGGACTCTTTCTGCCAGACACCTGCAGAACACAGACCAGAGAAAGTACAGAGAAAGTACAGAGAGACAGAGAGAGACAGAGACAGAGAGAGAGAGAGAAAAATCACAGAGAAGAGAGACAGAGGATGTGACGTGAGACCATGAGACTATCAAGGACACCAGTGTCAGTGAAAGCAGCTGAATTGGAAGTGGAGGGTTAAAGGGCTGAAACACAGAGGATTCCATGTCAGTTCACTGAATGGTTTCAGAGTATTTTGAGCAATGAACCAAATTAAAAATGCAGTCATGTCTGTCTGAAAATTGGCTTGGTGTGTTGTTTTGATTGTGTTACTCGTACGTGACTTTCTCAAACGCACAAAACTAATTTCCCTTGTTCATTTTAATCACAGAGTTAAACCACACAACACATTGAACAGGGCAGATTGCACAAAATGAATGAAAGAAACAATCTAACACTATAATATTAAGATTATATTATATTATTATAGAACCAGGATTGTGAGTGGTAGGTATGACTCTGAGTCATGCTTGGTTTAAATACATATTTTCTAGTCAAATCATTTCAGCTCCTGTCAATATGTCAATTAAAGCAGAGCGTAGAATGAGAGGCCCGTGTGACTCACTTTGTTGTTGGAGGAGCTGTGTTTCTGTGGGGGCGGGGCGGGGTCTCGACTGGGGCGGTGCGAGCCGTCACTGCTGTCACTCTCGCTGTCCAAGCTGAGTCTGGGAGGGGGATAAGAGGAGGTCAGAGGTCAATGGCACACAGACTGACAGCCAGAACACATTGAGTACACCAGTCCTCTCTGGCTAAGGCCTGTAATCTCTCAGTGGAGGAGACTAAAATAAAATAAAAGAGTAAACAAGAATGATGTAGGACAAAAAGTGAGGCTGGCAGAGAATATTTAAGGCTCGTGCACAGGGCTCCAGAGTGTGACTGTTCCGTCTGCGTGTTCCGTATAGATCATAGATTGATGTAACTTCAGAAAAAAGTGAAGTGAGCAGATGAGGGAGACTGACCGAGAGTCACGGTTTGGGGGGTTCGTCTTGATGGGGGTCTCCTCCTCCGAGCTGCTGTCATCATCATCCGACTCTTCTGACTGGATCTCCTCCACCATGGATCTTAACGGGCCTGGGACGGACAGAATCACACAAACTATAAAACCATTGACCTGAACACTCATTTCCCTCTGACGATTCTCAGACACAGAGACTCTCAGCAGGGGGACGTACCATCGTAGTGGAACACAAGCTTATTCAATCAGCCAAGCAATTGTACATGTCTGATAACGGACTGTACCTTGCCCTTGTTTCTGTCCCGGCTCAAAGTCTGAGTCTGAACTGGAGTCAGAACTAGAACTGGAGTTGGAAGGACTGGAAGGGGCCGATTGCTGTGGGAGGAGAAGAAGAAAACGATTTATCAAAAAGAGGAAGGAAATGGGATAAGATTAAAATTACCAGTAATTGTCCAGACACGTAATATATGTAGTGAAGACCATGAGGGGAATAAAAGGAAGTAAGTGGATCGTATCATAATGAGTGTATGAATACTTCACAGCCAAAAACATTTAGTGAGGTCACAGTGACCCTTGACCTTTGACCATCGTATTCTTTTCAGATCATCCTTGGGTCAAAGTGGACGTTTGCACAATATGTAATGAAAATCCCTCCTGGATTTCCTGATACATCACATTCACTGGGAATGGGACATATGGGAGATCTAGGACTAGGACGTACTGTATGTAGTGACGCACAGATGAACAACTTCAAAACTAAAACATTAATGTAAATTAAGTAAAATTGACTCAGTCTCTACCTCTCGTACCTCTGACTTTGAAGAGGCTTCATCTTCTGAATTCGACTCCTCTGACTCTGGAAGTTTCTTGGGCTCCTTCAGCTCCTGTGTGTCATTTTTGCCTCTGGCCCAGCGACCTTTTTCCTTGGAGGGTTTCTTCTCAGCGTAGGACTGGTTTGCTGCAGACGACGAGGAGACACGAGGAGAGGTTCCTGTGAAAGCTCCACTTCCTGGCCCCTTCGGCCCCTCAGAGCTGGCCTTCTTCTGCTTCTTCGCACTGGGTTTGGGAGACTCCACAGTGGAGGGTCGTTTCCCCGGTGCTTTGGATTCTGCCGGGCCTCCCCCGCCTCCTCCCCCACCGCCCCCTCCACTCCCAGCCCCCCCTCCTTTAGGGGACATGCCCTCCATCTTTGACTCCTTCAGGGTGAGCTTAGGCTCCTTGAATGCCGCCTTGGGTAGGACCTTCACTTCCTCTTTCACTTTGATCTCTGGCGGCTTTTTTGAAGACGTGGATGAGGAAGAGGAAGGATCTCGGCCACTCTTGCTGCTTCCATCTCTGTCGTTGTCTCCTTTTGACGTGGCTTTGCTCTCTGAGTCTTTTCGGGGTCGTTCGCGATGCTCCTTGGTCAGCTTGTGTGGTTTCGGTCCCTTGCTTCCACCGCTTCCTTCTTTGCTGGGTTCCTGGAGAGAGAAAACCGCAACAGTGTCATAGATAGGTACTTAACTCTTAATGCATTCATCTCAAGGCCCCATTAAAGGAAACAGGCTCAGCCGCTCGAAGACCTGGTCAGGAGGTTTAAGGAAATTGCTCTCTCCTCAGTAATGAAATCAGGCCTTGCCAATAAAGTCTAATCACATTATTTACTGTGAATGACATGTTATACCAAAGTGTTTTGCTGAGTATGAACTTCAGCCAAAATAACAATTTTCTCGAATCAGTAAAAAAAAAATGAAAAAGAAAATTGATCTCTACCGATCATGCTTTGTAATTATAGGATAGTTACAAGTAGGACAAACAGTCTATTGTGACACAACAGATATGTAAAGCACGGACAGTATTTAGACGCTGATCCCGACAACCTGCTTAACTGACAAAGGACAAACAAGAAAGTTGTCAAACAAGTTAAGAAGTGAGCTGGTTGTATTTCTGAAGTTACATTAGATTAGACTCTTGGCTCCAGTGCAGTCAGTCAACAAACAAATTCAAAGTGGTGGTAAACGTGCACAGAAACCCAGCAGGTCCACGGGAGTGGCTTTTAACAGAGTTCTCTGGCACAACGATACAGGAGGAAAGGATGGAGTTTCCACATTGTCCACCCACATGTCAGCAAAAAGATTTACGAGTTCTCAAACTTACACTATTAAACTTGATATGCATATAAGAGATTTAATGTATTTTCAATATACTCAAGGACTGGAGGAAGTGGTCATGTGTCTTCAAAAGTGGCTCGCATTGACTTTTTCTGTCCGCAAGACAAAGACCGGTTTTCTTATTTCTCCTGATATGTCCCCTCACCTGGCAAAGAACCATCAGGGCCCCAGACTAACTTTTTAAACTGGTCACATTGGTGAGCCAATTTTATTTACAATTTTCACAAGTCAAAGAAATTGTCAATGAAGTTGTGATTTCCAGGTTAAAGATTCTGAATGAGAAAGCTGAGATTGCTGCTGAGACGGCTGAGATGATGTTAACAGGATCACTTTGTAGTTGTCGTGTTAACCAACCTTTGACACATGAGAGGTCTTCGTCTTCTTGGGGTCTGAAAAGGCAGAGAGGGGGATGGTGGGGAGCATTGGGTAATCTGGATTGGGTCTTGCTTCAGCCCCCTCTGGAACCACCAATACCTGAAATTAAAGAGACAGCAGTTAAAGATATCAGCATCAACTTATAAAGACACTGTCTGTTTTGTATGCAGTTTCCAAATAGTGTTTAAAGACATTCATATATATATATATATATATATATATATATATATATATATATATATATTGGGGAAACAAGAGTACTTTTAAAACTAGACAGAGTCAAGCATAGTTAACTGACACTATCTCCTTCTGACTACACGTAGTTATTCAGTGGTCAGTCCAGTCAGTGCATCATGCTGCCTCACCCCTCCAGCTTTGATCAGCTTTCTCCTGAATTCTTTGGTGGGGTTGTTGAAGGTGAGCTTCTCACAGCGCAGGTGGTTAACTGGGGGGTTGCCCTCCAGGTTAAGGAACAGGTCGTAGTTGAAACACACCTTTTTGGGCTCCTCCTGCAAAACAAAAACACAATATTAAGTTAATATTACATTTTTAAGTTAATCTGTGTCATTTTAACATTCCTATCAAAGCATGTGTGACAGAAAGTCATTTGCCTTTCTGCATTCTGCCCCACATACAATCACCTCCCAGTAACTTTACATTTCACAACAAAAGATAAAGCTGAATGAATGAACTATCACCGGGGTCAATAAAACAGACCTATGTCTGGTGCACTGATAACATTCCTGAGAGAAGCTGTGGAGATGTACACTGGGGACAATTGAAGCTGAGGACATTTTATGAGAGATTTTATTAAGAAAATTGACTTTTTATAGATGTGAAGGTAACACAGATTTCTTTCAGCTATGTTCTTGATCAGATTTGTCCACAGAGTAAAAGTTAACTGCACATAAAAGAGGATGTAACAGTTTTTTGGATGCAGTCCACAAGTCTGATATTAAGAAGACCTGCAGGACAGGATGCTGCACTGGAGTTCACATAACTCAGAGTGTCATCTTGTAGTGAAAAGTGGTTATTTTTTCATGATTCAAAATTACTAACAGAGAAATAACGTTAGGAAATAACGCACATTAGTTTTATACTACATCCTCAATGTCACACATTGACAAAACACCATCAGGCCGTTTACTAGGGTTTTCTTTCTATAGGAACATTATCTACAACCACACAGAATCTAAACTTGTCAGCATTTTAAACTCTATCCAGTCAATCTTACCTTGTTCTTGAAGTAGACCTCAATAGGCATGAGGAAGCCTGCGTAGCCCGACTCCTCCACTTTGTATGGAGGCTCCTTGCATACTGTGGACGCACAAAGACGTGTCATTGGCATCATGAAATAATAGTAGAGTAGAAAAGTAATAGGAGAAATAAATCTGTTAGTTTATTACCTCTGTTCTTCAAAAAGCATTAATCTGATACAAACAGAAAATACAAACTGGATTTATCTACTAACTAATTTCCATCTGCAGTCCCTGGGCAGCTAAACATAAACACTAACATAACAAATGACAAGACAAGTTCAAATTATTATAATTTTGCTTTTTTAATCACAGGACAAAGTATGGAAATCTACTTATGTTTTCAAAGCATCAGGGAGCGGATCCATTCATTAATGGTCTTAAATGAAAAGGAGGATTGTGCAAAGGCCAAGTTTCTTTAGAGGATTCAACAGGCTCTCCAAACAGCTGACCTTTGAGCTCCTATCATTTCATTCACTAAATGAACTCCAAGAAGCAAACAAAAAAACACATCCCTCACAAAATGAGACGTTATTAGACAAATGTAGTCCTGTCTAACTTTATACTCCAATTATTAATATGGATTACAATCACAAAGAAACATTATATTGACTAGAAACTGTTAACGGAGTACTATATCTTGGCTATTTGGCTTTTAACAGACACCTTTCATTATTTTATTTCAATTTATTGACAAATTAATCAAAACGGAAGTAGGCAGATTAATAGATAATGAAACAATCATCACATAAAGCTGCAATTGTCGTTTGCTCACTTTTTTTAAATTTCTGTTATCCCAGACAAGGTTACGTTTCCATTGCCGCTTGTCGGCCTGTCTGCAGGAGGACTCAAAAACTACTGAACTATGTCAAAGACATTTTGTGGAGGGATGGGGCAAGACCCAAGGAGGAACCCATTCAATTGTTTTGTTTTTCCACTTTCTTTAACATGGCAAAATGGGACTTTGGTGGAGGATTGTGTTTTCATGTGTTTGAGATGTCTCAATCTGTATGTATTTCACAATTAATCCCCCATGTTAATTAACTATGCTACATTAATAAACCAGACATATCTTGTAGGATTAGTGAGCCTGAGAACATGTGTCTGTGTTCACACGTTGATATCTCTTTGTTTTACCTCTTTTGGGTTTGGGGAAGCTCTCGTGCAGGCGGAAGACAACCTTCTCTACAAAGTGCTGGATGTCGCCGGTCTCTGGCCCTCGGACAAACACCATCCAGTCGTGGGTGAAACCTTCCGATGTCACTTTCTTCCTTAGCTGGGCTCTGTGGCCCAACTCCAGCTTCACCTGCACTGTGCACTGTAAAGAGATAAGTAGAAATACAGGTCACAAACTCAGCCTGTAGGCTAGAGGGCATTCAAACACGAGAACAAGCAAGTACTATATGAACTACAAGGGCAGGATGTTGGGCAACAGATTTACTCAGATCAGGAAAGTAATTATTCTACCATTATCAACACATTGCACGTTCTGCGGCGAGCAAAGGAAGGACAGATAAAAGCCTAAAGGTTGTCTGCTTGTGTTTAGAAATTCCCCCACAATGAAACCATCTGGCAACCCTGGTCAATATTTCTACTTGAGTTATATACACGCGAGTTTCCAAAAGGTATTAAGTTGAAGATGACACATTTATTTAATCTTTTAAGCAAGATAGCAAGACTAAAATGCCCAAAAACAAGTTGAACCACCCTCCATGGTCAGTAGTTACTGATTCTTTGGCAAATATCAGAGTTTGTAGATGCTTTTTGTAGACATATATATATAAGTCTTTTGATTATTGTGTGTGGAAATTTTACCCTTTCTCCCTTGAAAAATGTTCTCATTCAGTGTGATTCTTTGACACTGATCGTTAGAGACAGATTTTCTATTATTTCTAGGACAAGCGGCTGTGAGGGCCATGGCTTGTGCCTCTTGAGGTTTGAGGTCATCATCCTGTTGTAGAAGTTGGCCTCTAAAGCTTTTCTCTCTTATTTTATTTACAGGTGTATTATTTGCTGGCATGTAATTGAATCCATTCTTCTCTCTACCATTGAAATGTCTGCAGTTCCATTCACAACAAAAGAAGCCCAAAGCATCATCGATCCACCTCAGCACTTTAACGATTGGAGAGGTGGTCTTTTTTATCAAATTCTGCTCGTTTTTGCTCCAAACACACTTTGGCCAAAAGTTTTTTTTTAACTTTATCATTAAAAGGATAGAGGACTACTTCAAGGCCATGGTAGTACTGAGGATTTTCCAGAAATCCTTTCATATTACTGCCTATAGCAGGCAAAACAAATATTTTAAGACTTAATGATCCCCTAAAACCTTTGTTGGAGAAACTGCTTTTTAATGAAGACTTTAAGACCGGCAGAGACCGTAAAAAACAAAAGCAAACACAGTAGTGATATATATCCAAAGCGCCCATTATTCATTGGTTTCTGATTCCGTCTTAAACAAAGCCTCTGAATCTCTCCTGTGAGTGTGTGGACTTTATACTGAAGAGGAGAGGTTGGACAAACACAAAGCTGAACTAATGATGGGACGCTCCCTGTGGAATGGGAGTGATTAGCTGCCCGAGCCGACCGATCTCAAAAGGTTTGTCCAGAAGAAGGGCACATTGCTGAGCCACCTTGCCCGGCCAACAACAATGGCCGCGGCAGGACGCGCAGATGACACGGCGCTGGTGATTGGCATAGCCAGTGAAGAGGCTATGGAGATGGGAGTGCAGAAGGGAATGAGGGATGGGTGGGTGACGGGGACAGGACAGAAAGGCACTTCATGTCCAGGGGACAACTGAAGAATGTGGGGATTTGGCCCCGGCACTGAGCAGCTCGTGAGCTGGGCCTGAGTGGGGGGATTAGAGGGGACTGGATTGAGATGAGCTGGTCTAGCACTCTCCAACTCACACACACACACACACCTCCCCTGCCTGGCATTCTGCCCGGCCATTCTGTGGCAGTAATGCCCTTAAACTCCAGACTCCACCACACCCACAGTGAGCAGCCATGGAGCACCCCCCCCCCCACCCGACCACCAAATCAACACCCCCCTCCCCCCAAGGCGTTCGTAAAATCAGGAATGTGATAAGGACAACACACAAAATTGGGACGATAATGAGCCACTGAGGAAAACAGTCATTCGACAACAAAACATAAACAATAACCATTAAATAAATACTTAAAACATGTAATTCATACCAAACACTAACAGCCCAGGAGGCAGAGAAAACATTGGGCCTACAACAAAGAATATTATTATTATTTAATCATATGATGATTGTTAATTAATTGATTACTAGATTAATATTGACCAAGATGATGTCTTCACCTAATTACTTCCAAAACAGATATAAGATACTATAATACAGGATAAAGAAAATTTTAAACAAGTTGAATAAGTTATTTGGTCACAAGTAGTTGCCAATAATGTTTTCTGCAGATCAATTAGAAAACATATTACATTTCTGCATTTCCAAGAAAGTCAAAAATATTGAATATTCACTTTTATACATGATAGAGACATGTAAATAACCCCTTTGTTTTAGAAGCTGGAGAAAGTTAATCTTTGGACTTTTATTAATAAAAGCATCAATTAATCACATGTGAAAATAGCTGCTGATTAATTTCCTATCAAACGACTACACTGCCTATTATTATTATTACTTACTTTCTTCTAATAATGTAGTTCAAAACCCCAAAAATAAAAATGATATGAAACTAACGAGAAATAGTTCTGTATTTTCACTCTAATTACAGATTCATCGGCTAATTTCTGAACTGACTTAAGATTTCAGCTTGAAAAAATACAGACAAGCAAAGGAAACTATATGAAAGAGGCTGAATGAACTGAGTCAAACTGTCAAAGCAAGATCTCAGAAAACACCTGAGAGGTTTAGAAACGTGTAAATATCTGACAATAATTTCGACCTATAACCAAATTGACGGAGATGGCTTTTAATTGAACTGCCTGAAAAGATGAAATCCATAAAACAATGGCGTTAGTCTCTCAAACTTTACGATCTTCCCGCATCAGATGGACAAAAAGACAAGAAGTGATACTTATTCAACCCTCCCTGAGTAAAGGCAATGCAGGAGATACAAAAACAAATCACACACAAAGCGACTAACACTGAGATGATGTGTACAACCCCTCTCTCTCTCCTGTTTCTCATACACAGAGCTCCAATTGAGAGGAAATACAAATTTTGGCAGACACAGCGGCTCCCATGAAAACAATGAACTCCCAGCTGCCATGTAAATACCACCCCTCATGACCATATTAATCTCTTCCAGCTAATAAATGACTGAAATGAAAAGTCAGAAAGCTTCCCTGGAAGAGGGGACACACACACACACACACACACACACACACACACACACACACACACACACACACACACACACACACACACACACACACACACACACACACACACACACACACACACACACACACACACACCCACCACCACCACCACCACCACCACCACCACCACCACAAGAGCAGTTGTGCAAAATCCTTCATCATACCCACCCAACCTTAAATACCTGGAAGATGACGTGAACAGAGATCAAAAGGTTACTGGTATTGGAAAACGATCAAACCTGGAGGGTCACAGTGGAATCGGAATTGGCCTATCTGCAGCGATCAAGGAAAACTGCGAGTCTTGCAAATAGGGTGTGTGTGTGTGTGTGTGCGTGAGTAAATAACATGAAGGTGATCATTAAGTTGAGACTAACATCAGACCAACATCACAGTTGTGCAAATAAAATCTGTTATTTCAGTGACAAACTACAACAATATGTGTTATATTAATATACTTAATAATTCCCCTTACAACAAAGCTATTTAAGTCAATGCCATTAACCGTGGGGCTGAATCAAAGACTCTCAACAGTTTAACAGGATAGTAAACATCACAACAGTTATGGAGGTAGGTTTCAGTGCAAGGCTGATGCATTAGTCTGCATTGTTACCGACATGTAAACTAACGTAAATCTTTTACTTGCAACATGGGTAAATATCTGACCACCTAACAACCTGGTTTTCAGAGGAGTTCCACTGGCATCACATCCACAGAACTGGTTAAAACTTCAAAAGGGGACCCAAGCTGAATGGAGACTAGTTTCAGAAAAGTGGCTGAGCTCCTTCCCATGGGTGTGTGTGGTCTAACCATCTGAAATATAGTCCTGAATAACCTCAGGCACTTAGAGAGCAACCCATTCGGAGGCAGTGTCTCCCCTGGAGTTAGCAGATATGCAATTCGGGGTTTACCAACTTTCCTGTTTTCTGAAAAATAAATGATGTGGCTTTTTCACGATGACATAAATCTTAAGTGGGCCCATCTGTACATGCACGAGTATTCAATGTGAATGCATGATCTTGCCATACACAATGAGTTACAGTCCTTAAAAGTACACCTTGTATTTCAGGGATCTTTCCTATGTAATGATCAGCCCATGCATGGGTGGTCATCATGACTGGATTCAAGTTCAACGTTTGCACGCACACACACACACACATCAGCTTGCTCCACCATGCTACATGCATGTTGCCCTACAATCAGAAATGTTCTGCGCAAGAATTACACACAAGGTTTGCAAATAATACTAATATTGATTGCAGAGGTTTTGAGGTGGTTGCTGTTTGAATGAGCCTCGTAATGTGCTGGGATTCCAGGCCCCTTGGCAGTGGAGGCACCACCCCGCCTCTCCAGCCGACCTGGGGAGGACAAATCTTTTCCCCGGCGCCTTGTAGCGGCTCCTTAGCCTTTAGCCAACGGCCGACACTCTCCTGGAAGGTAGACTAGCTAGCCACATTAGCTTAGCTGCACAAGAAGCTCGCCCCGGGTGGCTTGTAGTGTGAAACCGGGAGCACCCGCTCGTGGTTAAAAACACAACACGGGGGATCGAACACAAGGTGTGGGTCTCTTTGTGTGGCTACGGCCATGGAGCTGAGCGGTGCGGTGCACTGAGGCTACAGCTAGCGGTAAATACCGATGTATGAGTGGCCAGCTAGCATAGCTCCAGAGCCAAACAACTACGAGTTCATTAGCAGCGGGTTTTTTCTCTGCTGGCGACCAGAACACAGGACCGATTCCCTGCCCCGCCGCCGGGCTGCCCGCTGCCGTTCCCCCCGGGGAAAGTTCGCGTTCCCCCGGGAGACGGAAAAGCCACAGTACCTGGTTCTCCATGTCGCTCCGGCCTCAGTGATTGTAGTATTTATTTACAGCGGTGTTCGCAGCGCGTCTCTCCAGCCTCGGCTCCTCATTGTGTGTCAATCCAGCCCAGAAGCGGAAGCCACACGCGGCCCCGCCCCTTCCCCACGGCCGCTGGCAGGCGACCCAAACAGAAAGCTCCCGTGGCCAATCACAGCGCGGGAGGTTTAGGCACTCTTGAAAGCGGCCAATCGGGATTCCCTGGGGGCGGGCCGTCCCCCCGAGCTGCAAATACAATTAAAGCATTGACTGGAGGTTTTCTCGAGTGACAGCGGCTCTGTCCCAATGGCTGCTGCTCCGTTTCAATTGTAAAATGCACATGACGCTAATTGATTAATCAGGTTATGGCTTTCACGTTGTAAGCATCACTAACAGCTAAATGCAATATCAATAACATGGATGGATGAGGATAATGTCTGAATGCGATCTGTCCCGTGTGCAGGGTTTTTATGTTCGAGCACAAGTACAAGAATGATTCATCAAAAGTTAATGTCAAGTGTTTTAAGTATACAATTAAAATTTAAATGAGAGAAAAGCATTTTTTGGTATAAAACACCCTGTTTTTGTATCACTGAATATTTTAATATTTCATTATCTGGTATTGTATTGGTGATACATCCCTGTAAAGCACTTTGCAATTTTTTATTATTATACAATTGTATTATTTATTTATTTTCTTGTATTTTCCCACCCTGTCTGAACTGAGACAAACCTGATTGGTATTTTCCAAAATCCTGAATGTATTCCAAACACTGTTTTCTTTGGTCACATGGTTCTAAGTTCACAAGCAATGATAGATAGCATTTTATAACACATACATAACATTTATGTAAAATTACATCAATCACATATCAAATGCACTAGAACTGCACCAATGGGTCTATTAACAGGTTAGTCAAAGTAAATTAACTGGCAAATGAAATGTCAAATTTTCTGGTTTTAGCTTGACTCCTGCTTTTCTGAGTCATGCACGAGTCTCTAGTTTATGACATATTATTGAGTTTTGACTGATAAACAGACAAATCAAAAGACATTTCATTAATATTGTTTAACTGCCTTGTATAGAGTCAGGTAGTTTAGTCCAGAGGTTCCCAAACTACAGGTCAGGCCACTTTAAAGGGTCACCAGATAAATTTCAGGTGTCATGAGATGATGAATAGAAAAAGTCAAGGGGAATAAACAATGTTCTAATCTAAATACATATATCTGTTTGCACCTTTCTCTAATTTATGATTATAAACATGATTAGAAGAGAAATGGCAAAACAGCTCAAATTAAACTGTATTTTATATAATTCATGGCACATGTGTTTATTTTCTTTTAAAGTAAACTCTTGTACAAAACTATACATATAACACTATACACAAAATTAATATACTTCATTGTTCTCCCTCCATACTCTTGGGTCAATCTATTTCAAGAACTCTGCACCACTGTTTATGACTCATTATCCTCTGTATTTACATAAGATATAATTTATCTCATTCCATAGAGTTTCTCTGAGAAGTTCACAGTTTCCTATATTTCATGAACACATTGTGTGGCACTTCCAGTCATTCACAGGTCTTATAAAACCATAATACAATCAGTGGAAATCAGTGATGGAGAATAACTTCCTATATTAACTCATTTCCATTTTATATTACATTTGGCTTCTACACCAATACAAGTGTCACATAAATACTGTAATTTATCTCCACAACAGCTTTAAAAACATCGGATCAGTTTATTAAATATGATGTCTCTGCAGCAGTGCTGTCCCCTTGTTGAAGACGTCTCTTTACTTCAGAGTCAGGGAGTGAGGGCCTTTTGCGGTATAAAGTCTCTGCAGAGCTTGGACTTTGATGTGAGATTATCGGGCCTCAGCTCTGGGACACAAGGTCACCGCTCTCTCACTGGCTTTGGTGCCTCCCAAGATTGATCCAGTCTCCCTCTTAGTCAAATCTGAGTGAAAGGTTCCACCTGGCTGTCAGACACGATGATGTCCCACTTGTAAAGAGACGTCGACCTTTAAATCCTCCTTTTCAGTCTGTGGATAGAGACATATAAACAAAACAAAGACATGTCCCATAGGTTTCACGCACACAACATACAAGTTTATAATGATCAACAGCAAGTGTGGGATTTATTAAGATGTAAAACGATTGAGAATGTTCAGCAGATGTTATCGTAGTTAAATATCATTTAATTTATATAAAAAAAAAATACATTAACCAAGTCCAAACTTGCTCGTCATTCATAAAAAGAAAATAAATCCAGTGAGTGGGACATCACAGTCTGTGTTTATTGCTGATGACATATGTTCACAACTTGTTTCTACTGCCTTCAAGTGGCCCAAAATGTGTAATTTCAGTAAAGTAGAGAATCTGAAAACCTCCTGCTCTGTGTATTCATCTATATGTATTGTTATGTTACAGTTTAAAGCAGTTTCACTGATAGGCTGATACATTCCTCATCTAATGATGAAACCTTCAATTTTACAGAAACTGAAATTCCATAAAGATTAACAAGTATGTATAGTTTGCCATAAAACAACATAGGATCAGTTTATGTAATATGACACATTGTTACTGATTGAATTATCAAACAAACCAACAAAAATCTATAGATCTAATCTAATATTTATACATGATAGCACCATCAACACAACGAAGACATACACTTATGTAGAACTTAATAATAACCCATCGTAAATGTTTAGCTTTTTACAAAACCTGAACATATATTTAGATATTTCTCTGAATGAAGAAATAATCAATCAGTTCTCAACCTTTTTCACTTCTTTTTCGGTTTTGTCAGACCACTTGTTAAATCCTTAGAATTGACAAGAGTTGTTTGCAAAAGTCAATCTCGTTGCAGTGCGAGAGGAAAAATCAGGGAATCAAACAATTCGTATAGATTCATCATCACAGGGGCATGAATATCTTTATATAGATAAGGATTTTTGCTCCAGTGTCTCTGAACAAAGATATCAGTTTTCTGTAAAAAAAAATATGACAGGGCACTGACAGTTTACAGATAATTAACCCTGACAGGATTTCATTCTTCTCACTCGTTCTGATCATCAGTTATCTGGCTTTTAATACATCATCTTTCTGGAGGAACAGCGTTGGTTGCTGTTCAACCTACCCTCGGCCACAGGAGGTCACTGTTGAACACTGAGGCTCAGGGAAAGGCAGCGAGTGCATTTCTTTGTGTAGTGGCTCTATTGTTGTATGCATTGTGTCCTTCAGGAATGATCATGTGAATGGAGGCACGGTTTACCTGAATATTCTCAAAACACAACCAATTTATTCAACAAAAAGGTCGTTTTGGTGAATTAGGGTCAGTCGTACAAAAGAAACACGAGATTGTTGTGGAACGCTCAGTCACACAAATGCACTTTAGACTCATATTTAACAGGTCCTGAATGAGACTGTACACATTTTTTTTTACAGAGAAATAGATGAATACATTATTTGATAAAGAAAAATGTGTGTGACACTACGGCCTTCCAACATGTAACTAAACAGACAATTATAATTTTGCATAGCTGTTGATAGTTTAGTTGAGGTTACAGCTCTGACTCCGATTCTACAATTACACGTCAAGGTTTTATAAGAGTCCATGTAAACACATTTCACCGACAAACTCCCTGCACCTGAGGAATGACAGCAAAGTTTCAGCATAATAAATCATGAACAGTGTGTTAACATATAATCTGTCATGAGCAGGATCAATTGTGCATTGATATGTTGAGAATAAATAACCGCAATGGATTGATTTATAAATACAAAAACACGTGTTAATTGTCAGACACAGACACATCTTCAAAAAGAGACGTAAACAGACATTTTATGAAAGCCATTTCATGATTTGTAAATTCATAATGTTTAACAGTTATTGTCTTAAAATCTGAAAAAAACGTCATAAAACCACATCTCATTTCACACTTGCCTGTAGAAAATCAAAATCAGTCATCTGCTGTAGCCTCTCGCTGTCTCTCTATCAGTTGATTAACACTTTCCGAAAAATGCTTCTGAAAACACAGTCATGGCTTGAAAGAGACACGACAGTGAAGGTTATGGTTACTGCAGCGATAATAGCTCTTAATTTGCTAATGTGTCAGAAATGTGAATCTGTAGGATAACAATTAAATGTAATACTTTTTAACCATATGGTTTTATTTAAGTATGGATATGAAGTTGGATCTGTGGATGATAAATTAGGGCGGAGCAATAAAACAATAACAATAATCCTTGCAATATAATTCTCATCAATAGACAAAAGCTCAAAATATATATTATGCATAGGCATTGTGCAACCACAGTAAGGACATGAATTGGTTTTAATGATCTCCCTCAGATTTGAAAATGTTCAAGTCCTGGTCATTCTCTGCTCATAAAGAGTTTAAAAACCACAACCTTCACTCAGGAGCAAAAATCTGTCTAAAAAATGGTATGTGACATTTGTGGTGATTATTATCGATAATGACGGCTATGAACATTTTTATCTTTATATACTTTTTAGCAGTATCACTCAGCCCTATGACAACTAATGATTTTGTGTGCATGAACTAACAGTAGGTCTATTTGGCAACACAGGTGTAAACAATCCTTTGAAAGGATCAGTGACATAACTTAGATTTTGTTGTAGTTTGGTATTAATCTGTGTATTAAAAGTCGATATGTCAGTAAGTTTGTATTCCTGCGTTTTGAATTCTGGGATAGCGAGGTCAAGCCTTGGATTCACAGATTGTGTTGTTAGGGTTAAAAACCTGCCAGTGACGAAATGACTCTGGTGACTTGTCATTAATGAAATACTGTACAAATGGAGTGCACCAATTGAAATGTTCTGAAGGTAGAAATGACCTCGTCAGCACTGTTTGCGTGTTTTGGTTGTGCCTCTCAGGACGATGTGAGGTAATCCAACAGGCCATTCAGCACAGGGCCAGAACTGCAGTCCAGGCAGTGAGTACGGTATCTCAGAGCTGGCGTCCAGGTAAGCTATCAGGGTGCTGCCATAAGCCACCGACATCACAATGAGAATGTGCCTGGAGGAGACATGGAGTAATGATCAATATACAGAACGTGAGCTTTTGAAAGAAATAATCCTGTTGTGTTTATACATTGTCAAAACATTTCGTCATCATGTTGATAAGGAACATAAGTCAGTGGGCGTCACGTTAAGCAAAGCACAGGAACGGAAAGGGACACATCTAAGGAAGCACTTACCAGAAACCGTGCAGGTAGCAGAAGTTCAGCTCCTGCCAGAAGCTGCAGCCAAAGCGGTCACTAATCCAGCAGGAGATGGCGAGCAGCCACAGAGCCACCGACATCATGGCCAGTCGCAGAACCTTCTGGTCAGTGCAGCTGAGGCACAGAGAAAAGAGTTCATTTTTAAATACAGTGAAACTGCACCAAACACCCTCACAGGAGCCCGAGAGGCCACAGTTTTCATACCATCTCATCTCGACTGCCAGCGTGTAAAGCAGGTGGAGGCCAAAACTGTTTAAAACGTAGGCGTTGGCTGTAGGTTTGACGAATGATGACACCGAGGTGACGACAGTAATCAACAGGACAAGCCGGGAAAATGTGGACCTGTGGTGGAAAAGACACAGAGAGAAAGAAGTTTGTGGATACCAGCAGAATCTAAGTCCAATATTCATGTTTTTAGACTTCGGAGAATGTCCGGACGTTTGGGTCAGGACATTGTTTCTCCAATATGAAGAACGCAGCAGGAGATAGTCTGGGTCAGATGTGTTCACAGCAACAGGAAAATGTCCAGAACATTCAGGCAATGGGTGGCGCCTGGGTAGAGCAGCCGAGGACAGGATATGACGCATAGATTTCCATTTTTTTGCCCTTTTCACCAAAAGCTTTTTCGAATCTCTTTGTTTTTCCAAGTTGACTTTTTCATCTGCAACTTTGTTTTCCTCCAGTTCCGCGTCTTTGTATTAGAAACATCATCAATCCGTTCTCACATGGGCTCAGTCATACATTTTCCAAACACTTTACTAGGGGGCGGGAAATGTTCTGGAGCAACTGACTCGGACATTTGTGTTTTCACACACTGCCCCTCCAGAAATTTCAAGAAAATGTCTAATGTTGGTCTCTACCAACTCCTGGTGGAAATATCTGGCTCTTCAGTAGCTAAATGCTCCACTGTGCTCACCTGCTGAGCCGGCAGTGTACAGTGGGTTATTGTGAGTGAATCAAAACAGTAAAGCTGTGGCTGGGAGACCTAAACGATGATCTGAATGAGGGATAATTCTCCTCATGTTGATCACTACAAGTGACCTCTTTCATCTGGATGTTTTGATATTGTCAATTAATTAGTTTTATTATAAAAAATATCCATCATAGGCACTTAAAAGAGGAGCTATTCCACTGTTCTGCTTCTACTGCATTTTAATTAAATTTTAATTAATATCTGTTGCCTTAACATTTCATGCAGCTGTAAAATAAAGAATCTGGACAACCTGTCACCTTCAGGCAGCACGTTGTGTCTTTGTGACTCTCGTTGGGGCTGTCGGGCTGGTTCCTCTGCCAGCACAGGTAAGGTTTCAGAATGGCGTCCCTTTTAAATGCTCCCTCATTGTTCTTTTTAACTTGTTTAATTAAAGGATTAGTGAGCCGTGTTTTGAGTCCTTAGTAACACATGGAGTGATGTGGAGTATATTTTACAATTTGCTGAATAAAAACATACACAAACTTGGAGTAAATCAGTCGTCTGTTGTTGTGTTGATTTTCACGGGGTTATCTTACCTGTCTTTTATAAAAGAAGGAAACATCCTGCGGGGGAACCACAATGAATATCCCGCCGCCAACACCCACAGGATTGACAGCTCATCCAACATCTGGCCAACGAAACTAAGAGTCATGTGGAAGTAGGCTGAGAAGAGTCCTGCAAGAAGAGAAAACTCTCATGTGTAAAAAGAATAATTGAGAAGCTTGTAGCCAGAAACAAACACATTCACATAAAACAATTGACGAAACAACTGGTGAATGATACAAAACTACATGAAATGCACAAATAAAAGGAAAAGAGCAACTGACCTACAAAAATCATCATGATCCAAACCATGTGGATGGCCAGGTTCCTCTCTTTGGCGTAAGGATGAAGGAGGTAGAGCATGACAGGAGATATAATGAAGAAACTAAAGCTGCTAATCTGTAGGAGAAACAGCAATCATTCAAAAAAAGATATGACAATAAGTCAGACTTAAGGATCAGTTTTTATAGAGATGAATCTGAAAACATAAATCTTTGTTTTGACATAAACGCTGGAGTATATATAGAACGTACAGTGTTGAAATATTCCACCACGTGTTCAGAGTGTTTGTAGTTGTCTTCACACCAGTCGAGATCTGAACTCTCGTAGGAGAAAACTCCTGCCATCCTTTCACTGGAGTAGACGCCTGTCAGACACAGAGATGGGAAACAATAATCACTGCTTTCTAATTGATGAATAACCCAGAGTGCATCTGGAATCAGAGTTTTACTTCATGTCAGTGGTCCTGACAGATTGTGTATGTCTGGGTTGAGCATTTGGTTTATGTAAATCAGTTTCCTCTCCCTCTTGGTCTTTAGTCCTACTTTATTCAAACGTTGCTTTGTACCCTCTCACAGATTCATGTCTTTTAAATAGACATTTAAATGAACTCTTTCCAGAAGATTAGTGGTCAAACCGAACTTTCCTGATAAAACAAGTAAAAACTGTGCCGTCAGAGGACTTTCCCAAAACCTGATTAGCCTGTTATGATGTTGACTAATAATTGATCTATAATATTAACAGTCAATGAGGCCATTAATTACAACTTTAAACTGTATTTGTATAAAAGGTTTAGTAGGTTTTTGATACATAAATACAGATGTTATAACAAGGATGTTGTATTGATTGATTAGAACAGGTTGTACTCGTGTACCTAATATTGTGACTACAGTGGAAATTGAGTCATATAAACACAGTAAATAGAACTTGGTTGAATACAGATTATTATATTGAGCCGTAGTTAATCAAATAGCCATTATATGAGGAACATCACAGTGAATAAACTCAGTATTAATCCCCACATACACTCTCTCAGTCCTGTCGGTAAAACAACAGGAATAGTTTCACACCTTTTCTGATCCATAAAAGTTGAATTATCTCTCAATATAAAAGGTCTGAATTCATTAGAAGTGAGTGGATCTTACCCCCCATGTTGCTGCTGCTGCTGCCTCGGCCTCAGGTCTGTCAGTGCTGCTCTGCTGCCGGTGGAGCAACAGGTGCTTCTCTCTGGGTGGAGCCTCCAACCGCTCCCTCCTGGTCCTTTGTCATCGAGGGAAAATGTCTGGAATGGACTCATTGTTTTTTTTCTGCTGGATCTTCACAGGTAACATGTTTCACTTCAGAAGAATTAGCATCTTTGCATTCTTCTGAACAGGAGGCTCATCCCTCATCCCTCATCCCTCAGCCTGTCCATCTGCCTGCGCTGCACCAGGCCAACAACACCCAGCTTCCTTTCAAAATAAAAGCAGGAGCGTTCTAAGAGGGCAAAGGGCATGTGTGCAGTACAAAAAATTCAAATTTATCCACATTTTACACTACAGTATACTTTATATACTTAGAGCTGAGGAACAGGTATATAATGTATTTATTATTGATTATATAATAATAACAATGTTATTATTATCTTTGAAGAAAACATGTTTAATGTTCCATCTCTATATCATCTTTATAAAAAAAGAAAGTTTAAAGTTCTCGATAATGATAAGAATTATATTTAATAATAATAAATACTAGTGTTAATTGGGGATATCAACACATACAAAATTGGTTTAGATAGATTTATATTCAAAAAAAGATATTTATTGACTGTGAGGGAGTGACATCATTCAACAAAAATCAACCAAACTTGAACAAAATGCAAAACTGGCAGAAATACCTGTTAGTAATTGATAAACACTTACTAAATGTTCAGTCACCTCTTTCTGTTTTATCATCTTATAACTTACTGATGACACAATCTGGACCAGTGAAAAAGTCATTGAGGTGAAATACTAAAATATATTTCTTTATTGTATTGAAGTGACAAAACAACTGGAAATGCATTATACTATTAATAATCGATTACTAGAAAATCTAGAAGTTTGTTTCAGTGACATCAGCAGTATTGTCTCTAGGAATGGCTTTGATTCATCTGATGCAGGTTCATCATGGTGCAAATGTACAGTCAAGTTCACATATTTAACACATGATCTAATACAGAACCGATTACTACTTAATGGACTTAATCTAGAATACTGATCAGGATCTGGCGTTGCTCTAGAAAAGCTTCAGGCAGATACAAACACTGTAGACAGTAAAAAAAAAAAAAAAGCGACGCAGCGTTTTCAGGTCACTCTGCTACTGAGTGTGTGTAACTGAAGCTTTGAGACGTTTTCAGTGGTGTAACAGCTTAAAGGAAGCTGTTGTGGAAGTGTAGGCCCAGTCAGAGATCTTGTTGCTCAGTCATTGTGTCGTCCGGGGACAACAGGAGACATGAAACCTGAGAAGCTCTTTGCACTGGATGTGCATTTTAAGGATTGTGTCCCTAATGATGATGTTTCCTCTTCTTGCTGATGTGTCAGAGGGGTCTGGCCTTCTGCAGTCCTGTTCTCCGTCATGGATGCAGATCTACAACCATGAACTATTCACTGGCAGTTTCCTTCTCAAGCAGAATGTGCTGTTTTCATAAAATTACACATATTTCAGAACAAACATAGACAAGTCTACGAGGAAGACATCAAGTCTTGATCAGATCTTTTCGACATAGTTGCCAGGAAAGAGGCCTTCACTTCCTCGAATCCTGCCCCTCCACCATCCCGATGAATCTGCAGAGAAACACACTTTGTTAGAGACTGTGGAACATGTGAAATCTAACAATAGATCCAATTATTTCCTCTGATCTTTATTAACATTTCTTCTCATCCTCACCTTCTTTGATCAGGTCGAAGACGTCGTTGACCTCGAAGCTGATCTCGTCCGTGTCCTGGCCGATATACTGATACAACGCCCTGCAGCGAGGCCCCTGGGGTCGAGGCTGATGTTTGGGAGCAGGAGGAGGTCGGTGATTGATGCTCCTTCTCCTCTGCTTCCTGTGACAGAGAGCGAGAAATGACAACAGGGATGAAAGAAGGAGGAGATGACAGGAACTCACCAAAGGGAGAGTAACGCTACAGAGCTGGTGTGTAGGTCCTCTTGAGTTTCTACTTTATAGATCCATTATAGATGTAATAGGACTTTGATTTAGGAGCTTTGTATCGAAAAGTTTTTAGTCTGTTCAATCAAGGACTACAATGATGTCTACCCATAATACCCTTAATCAAGGACTGACTCAGCCAATAGGAGGCCTCCTGAAGGTTTGCATTAATCAATTAATTGTGTCAAATGTTATAATTAAATATCATTGTAATATCTAATATATATTTAAGAATAAGTGCTTGGGTTTCTGATTTTCCAAAAGTCAAATAGTATAAGCACTAAATGTTAAGTTAAAACTGGTAATGGGTTATGATTAGTTATAATACATTTTGGTCCATATCCTCAGCAGCACTTTTCCTTTTCCATATAAAACTTTAGTAAATTAGTAACAAACCCTTAATGAAGCTATTAGTCCGAATTTATTGTTATTTAATATTACTCTTAATGGTTGATTGATGTCTGAATGCTTTGTTTCCTACAGCACATGTGGAAATAAACAGGTTTATCTTTCCTGTCTCTCCATTTGGTTTTGTTTGGGCTCACTGGATGTTGAGCCCCACCTTGACAAACCCTGGAACACAACAAACCTGTATGTGCTACTTTAAAGTGACTAAACAAGTCCACCCACACATTCCACATTCATAGATTCTTGAGTTTTCAGTGATCTCTCTCACCCTGACATGCCCTGGTCAGGCACATTCAGGAAGTCCATGTTGCCTTGGCTGTGCTGGTTGTGGGCCGGGGCTTTTGGGGTCCTCTGGGAACCCAGTTTGGGCAGAGCGGCGCTGGGTGGCCGGCCCTGTTTGTGCGAGGTGGAATAATGGGATTCTGACGGTTGAGGCTGAGGAGCTCTGGAAAACTTGGCTGCTCCATTCTGTTGAGCTGAGGAGAGGAACAGTGGAGTCAAAGTAAAATGAACCCCCTGAAACTAAAGCACAAGACCCGAGTACAACTACTGCTGATTGGAAACGGAGCTGCTCAGATATTTCCTTCAACATCCACCTCTATACGTCATATTTAACAAGATTTAACCCATTTGGTTCTTCAATCTTTAACATTTATTTAAATAATATACTTGAGTACATGTACTTAGCTATCTTCCACCATCTCTATGTAATAATAGAAATGAATACCTCTGCTGGATACATGATTTCTCCCTCCACCATGAGACTGTGGGTAACTCTTCCTGGTCGGCTCTGATGAAATGAATGTTCAGTTAAAACAATATCTGGACATACAAGAGTCATTTTCATATTTAGTCGCTTCCCTTAAGTATAACTAAACTTTACCTCAGCTTTCCTTATTTCAATAGTCTGCATCTTTATTTTGTTTTAACTCACTGGAGGACTTGGGTAGACCGTCTCCTACTGTGATTGTGAGGGTCTTCCCTCCAGGTTTGAGCTGGGTTAGGTCTCCTTGCCCCCTCTGGAAGATGACCATCCTGGAGCCTCCTCCACCCCAGCCCTCCTTCTTCACCCTGAACTCCAGTCTGAGTCGGGAGGAAAGCAGCAGTTAGTGGTTACAGTTTTTCCGATTATCTATGTAAAATGCAGGAGGTCTGAGTGTGAGTGTGTTCCTCTACTTGTCAGTGAAGGAGATGGTCAGTTTTCTCTTGGCCACGTCCTCGTAGCGCTTGGAGAGCAGGCTGAGGAACTCCGTCTTGAAGTTGGACTCCAGCAGGCTGTCGTACTGAGCCTCGTGCAGGATGAAGAAATCATCCTGTCTCGTACTGAAAAGAAAAACAAGATCATTGAGAGCTTCTTAAGCTAAATTTTAAAACTAAACTTTTCTGAAGAAATGTTTGTGTCCACCGCTGAAAAGAGGCCAATAGTCACAACTGATCTCATGTAGCTGCTTCACTTGTCTCTTGTGAAAAGGTCTATTTGCTCTGTTACATGACCGCTCACTTCATTTAAAAAATGTAACTATAGGTAACTATATGTAACTATGAGTATAACCATTTCAGTATCTTAATAAGGGCTGTTTAATGCGAAGCACTGAAAAAGCAGGGACAAGAAAAGGTTAATAATTTTTCAAGTCTGTCAAAAATCAAAAGTCAAACACCCATATGAACACTGAAATAGTTTACTCACTGTAATTCTTCCCTTATTTGTGTCTAAAGTGATAGGGGACAAAATCCACAGTCCTAATTCCTGGCTTTAATATTTAAAATTATTTTGTTAAAACTTCTGTGTCAAACTGAAATGTTTCCCTGTAGCAAAGGGATAGTAACAAAAAGAGAGAAGTTTGTATTAAAAGGACAGAAACTTTTCAACTTATTTTTCTGAATTTTCTTCTTCTCTCTCTTCAGACTTTTAGCTAAATGAGGGAAAGTGCTCTTGCACGGACGGAGGACTGTGAAGTTTGTCCTCAGTGTATCTTCTGCAAACGACAGCTCTACCTGAGAGAGACGCCGCTGATGCTTTCAAACTCCATTTTCCGTTTCAGCACCTCCTTTATCTGCCCCTTCTCAGGCCCTTTCTTCACCTTCTCTCGACCAATCAGATAGATGCCCTTCGGGGTCAAGATCAAATCTCTCTTGATGGACTGGGTTGTGAAAAAAAATACAGAAGTGAGAACTGTGAGCAAAACCAGAGAGAAAGGAGAAGAGGTACAGTTTGACCTTTCTGTAAAGAGCATGTGGTAAATTTGGCATCTCTAATCTCTAACACAGCTTTTCCATGATTCTTTGAGGGATAACAACACACACGTGCTTTCGCAAAGCTTCACCTTGAACCTGCGATCAAACTTATTGACTGAATCAGCGAAGTCTACGCGCTCCCTCTTGGCCAGAAACTGCCGCAGCTCGGGCCTCTGCTCCAGGCCGAGGTAGTCGCCGACGAAGTTCCTGTTGATGCTATTCTTCCTCCGCTCCTTGGAGTTGTACAGGATGTCCGAGGCTGAGAGTCGCAGGGGGGAACACACAGTATATTCAGAACAGTGACTTGAAGCTTGCATTAGGGTGGAGACAGTATGAGGAGTGTTTGTCTTTTACTCACCCTCCTCTCTCATTTGTTCATACTTCTTCCTGGAGATGAAGCGTCTCCAGGCTTTCTGGATGATCCTGGCGAACGTGTCAAACTTCCTCTCCCTCATCTCCTCCAGAAGAAACAGCTGAGGATCACGGAGCATGTGAAAGTATGTATGTACATGTTTTCAAGAATATATTTACATTTCACTATATACATTCTAATGGCTTCAGTCATATTTCACCTTCTGTTTCTGGGAATTTGATGGATTTATGTTCCATATTGAATCTCTTTTAGCTCTGTTTTTGGTCACTACCAACTACCAAAGGAAACATCTGGCTCTTCAACTGGACAACAAATAAGATAAAAAAGTGTTATTATACTTATTATGTGAAAAATGGCCCCCGTTATTTATATATATTTTATTAACTGATTATTATTCCTTTTGCTATTATTTCTGTATCAATGTTTGAGTAGCATTTTACTGTAGTTTGATATCAACTACATTCAACTGTAGGGTGTTAAGAAGCCTGATCTATAACAAAGTGTCATATTTTATTAATCTACTATAAGTCAGATAAATGTAATAGAGCAAGAAACTACAATACAAAACTACACTCATGACATGAAACTACCCAAGTGATCCCAACCCGTACCTCAAATTTGTGAGACACCGGAATAAAACATAAAAAGTTTGTTACCGATTCAGGGTTCTTGACGAAGATTTTGGTGCGTCCCATCTGATACTGGTCATTGTCCATGTTGACAGAGCGGAGGAGGTGAAGGACCCCCTGCTGCTCCGGACCCCTCCAGCCCGGCCATGTCTCCGATGTCAGAATGGCATACCTGGATAGAGCGCAAACACACCAAAGGTTCCTTCATTCATAACAAACACACAGAAAATGATGAACCCTTTCAAAAACACGCGCAGGACGAAACTCACCTCGTCAGAAACTTGTTGAAGGCCCTGCGGTATGCGTATCCAGCTCTTCTCACTCGTATGTTTTCCCGCAGTCCCAGGTATTCAACCTGATGTCGCGCCCTACAAACAGAGAACCACTCATTCAGAAGTGTGTTTCCTAAACTGTGTGTATGTTTGACAGTGATGCTGCTGACCTGCTCTCCTCCCAGTCTTTGGGTCTTTTTGTCTCATTGGGCTTGATACAGCGGATGTAGTGCGGAGTGCACTTCATCAGGGTGTTCACCAAGTCATTGGCTTGTTTCTGTGGGAAACATCAATGTGAAATCAGAACAGTGTTGGGAAAACTTAATTTCATGGTTATTTCAGGGGCGGATCCAGGGGTGGGGCTAGGGGGGCGCTGTTAGACATATAATTGGCCCCTCTGTGTAAATTGTGGCCCACTTTATGGCCCCTGATATACCCGCCACTGGGTTACTCTCAGGTTCACCTCTCACCTTGATCTTGGAGCTAGCTGTGGTCGGCCTGCTTTTCTTATCAGTGCTTAGGTTTTCAGGGAACAAGCTACGGATGAAGTCACTAAAGAGAGAAATTCAGGAGAGAGTTTATTTTCACAGTGTTCTTTACTTATAAATACACCACAAGTGAGAACATCAAAAAAGAGACTCACTACTCGCTGCTCTGCATGAGCTCTATGAGGTCAGGGAAAAGCACATCCCGGTTTCTCTCACAGAAGCCCATGATATCATAAGACACCTGAGATCACCAAAGGTTACGTTTAAGTTTCATGTTCAGGTCATTCGCTTCACAATTTTGAATTCAAATTGGACCCGAAACCGGAGTCATGCATCTACAAAAAAGAAACCGCACCAAGTGAGTCAGTTTACCTTGCCGGCGTAGTGATGAATGACGAAGCCAGAGTTCCAGTTGTTGAAATGTTCATGTGTCCCCACAGCGGCCGACAGTTTCTGCAGCAGAGTGCTGTCTGCACCCTCTCCTTTGGCGTGCATAGTGGCACACACATCATCCAGCACACTCATTATACCTGGAGGGTTCTGCAAGGAGAGGATGGTGATGAAGTTTATTGAAACTAGAACTGTCACTCAGTAGAGCACCAAACTCCATACACTCTAAATGTCAGTCTCCCAAACATGTTTGATAATTTTCACCAAGATCCATGAATTATTCTCTGAGAAATCAAGGAAAATGTTGAAAATCGCTCAATGTTAAAGAAAGAAAGATCAATTCCTGGATCCGGCCCCTGATCCGGATCAACACCAAATTTGAATGGGATACCACATCCTTCCACCAAGACTCGTGTTAATCCATCCTGTAGGTTTTGCATAATCTTGCTTACAAACAATCAAACCTTTTTTTTAAAGATTTGGGAAGAATAAAAAAAAATTATGTTAAGCCAATAATGCACGAACACGATCTGAAAATGAATTATTCATGGCAGTGGGAAGTTTCTGTTTCCTCTTCTGAACAGCTTCAAAAATAGTTTGCATTTGCCAGTAAAGGAAGTGCAAGTTAGGAGCTTACCAGTTTATTTTCAATGAGGTCACACACAATCTTGTTGTTGAAGTAATCGATAGGTGTCCACTTGATGCCCTCCTGAACATACTCTTCCTATAGGACAGAGATGAGACGCCACACACAGAAAACGGCTCAAACATAAAACATTTTGAATTAAATTATAAGAAAGTTGAAATAAAATATTCACCAAATGAAAACGAAAAGAAGCTAAATTCTTGCCTCCAACAAACAGATGCTCATATAGGGAGCATATGTCATGCAGAGATTTACATCAGTGATAAATGTGTGGTAGCTACCTGCTCAGCCTTCAGAGTGAGTTCAATAAAGATTTGCTGCAGTTTTTCGTTCACAAAGTTGATGCAGAACTGCTCAAAGCCATTTTTCTGCAGAAGGAGAATAACAAATGTCAGAGAATCACCGCATTAAAAACAAACCTGCTGTGTTGTACCATCTGTAAAGCTAACATCTTGTTTCAATACTATTAGTAGTGTACAAACCTTGAATATCTCAAAGCCATAAATGTCGAGAACGCCAATACTGAATTCTTCATGTGGTTTCTGAATGGCTTTATTTATGGCCTGTAGAAGACAGACAAGGACGTGAATTTAAAATACAAACGCATTTATTTCAGGAAGATAAATCGAGGAATCTTTCATCGGTGCACCTCAACCAGGTAGTCGAAGAGTCGTGCATAGAGGGCCTTGGCCAGAGCGTCTCGTGTGTAGGTGGCCTGCTCCTGGTTCAGTGTCACGTTGATGGACTCGTCCTTCCCTCCCCACTTTGAGTCCATCTTCCTGCCGGTCAGCTTGTCCTGCAGGCGGCTGGAGTCAATGCCCAACAGGTAGGCGGGGAAGGCGAGCACTGGAGAAAACGTGGGGATTTAAAACAACATAAATGCATGAATTGTGTCAAACGTGTTTTGAAACAACTTAAATTGAGCCGCTCCTAAAAGAGATTGGCTGCTGGTAAAATGTCCACCCTGTAAACGCTAATTATTTGTTGAGCAGGGACTGTACTGATGCTCACAGATTCTCTCAATTAGCACGGTGACTGTCATGGGACTGCTTTTGTCATGGTGAGCTCTAATTTACTCATATTCCTCAGGGGGAACATGGGTAATTACACACTACTGTGCGTGCCCGGTGGGAATGTGTACATGCATGTGTGAATCCCTGTGTATCTGGTGAATGTGTGTGTGTGTGTGTGTGTGTGTGTGTGTGTGTGTGTGTGTGTGTGTGTTTGACTCACGGTCCGTGCTCTCCACCTTGCCGTAGTTGCCTGCCTCTATGAAGCTGATGTTTCCCAGGTGGAGGATGCCTGCGATGATCTGCAGCACCTGAGCCTGGATGTCGCCTGGGATCCCGATCACCTGCATGGCCTCCTGGAGACCAGGAAATAAAAGGGGTGGAGCAACAGGTTGAGGCAGGTGTACCACTGCAGAGGTGTGTGGATCAATCAAGTTTGATCTTATCTGATCTTAAAATCAAGCAGCAAGATCTACATTGATTCCTAAATCAGTTTTTGTTAAATCCACTACGCAACAAATCGATAGATAAAAAAAGTGTGGTGTCAGAACATTTTTGGCTTGTGACCTGTACAACTGAATCTCGGGCTACTTTGAAAACCCCACATCTAAGAGTCTGATCAGTTTCAAACATCTCAAACTCTCAGAGGCTGTCTGGTAATTCAACAAAAGTTACGATTAGGGAGAAGTCAGAACAAACAGTATCAATCTGTGAAGCAGAGCAACGTTTTTTTGTCTTTCCAACATGTTTGAACCCCTCTAATCCAGTTGATCCCACTCCCAGGGTCCACCCACAGGTTAATCCAGCCATGTGTTCATGCTGGTTCTGTTAAGGACTGAAGTAAAATACATCATACTGAGGATAAATGACTGGATATGTACCATCGTCTCTTGGAAGTCTTTGCAATCATTGGTCCCATCCACCTTGTAGGTCCCAGACTGGTTGAGGTAGTAGTAGTAGTCTGGGGTCATGATGCCCAGACCCTCTTTCTGCTGAGCGTTGGTGCCCTCTATCAGCTGAAGGACAACAGTGCAGGTGGAGGATGTGATTACACATGTAGTGTTGTTGCCCACAGTGTGCACCAAAATAAGGAAGTTTGACATGAGACTGCAGCATCTGTGATTGATCAGTGACCTTGTACATCTCTCAACAGCCTCTGACCTGATAGTAGATGTGGAAGTTCCTCTCGTTCTCGTTCTGGCTCACCACCCTCGACTTCTCCAGCAGGAAGTTGGAGATTTTGCCTCCATCTGGCTCTCCTCCTCTGCTGAACTGAATCTCAAAGTATTTCCCCTGGTAGATGGGAAATCAGAGCCAACAATACGAGGTGAGATTCTAAAGTCAGGTGATAAATCCATCAAATCTGATTAAACTCAGCTCAACGATTTCTGATCATTGAGCATTTCCCCCCCGACACAAAACCCCCACCAACATCTGTTGTGCTCCGACAACAGGAAACTCACACGTTTTGCACGACACCGACCACATCAACATGTCGTGTTCGTGTGGTTTACAGATGTGAACTTAGATGTGCATCTATTTTAAAATCAGCTAATTGTCATTATATATATAGATGTGCTGTTATTAACATATTCATGTTAAGCAGGTATAATATTTACCTTAGAATATGGTTTTGTTAGGGGGCTTATACCAGACTTCCTGCTGGTCACTATGTTTATTCTGTTTGTTGGTGGGTTTGTTTGATAGTTTGCAGGATTACTCCAAAACTATTTGTCTCATTTGCCCTGAAATTTGGTGGAAGGACGCTGTATGAATCAGGGAAGAACTCCTTAAGCTTAGGTGCTAAACCGGATCAGGTGAAGGATCCTTGTTATCTTATTTATCACTTTCATTGTGAGGTCATTTTTTTCTCTTTTGACATTTTCACCAATTCATTCAATTCATGGATCTCAATGAAGGAAATCAGGCACATTTAGGGAAGTGATTTTTTCAAGGCCTTTACATTGAATGTAAAGGCCTTGGTGGAGGTAAGCGCTCTACTGACTGCTGCTGTTGTTCGGTCTGGCTTTGTCACCTGAAACTGAAATTTACTAAACGCGAGAGAGCAAGAGACTTTGGTGAACACACCCACAACTACACGTCTTACTGTAATACATATGAAGTCCATGAACAGCAGCTGCTGCAGTAGATGCTGAAGATCTTACTCACAAAACGACTGGAGTTGTTGTTGCGTACAGTCTTGGCGTTACCGAAGGCTTCCAGCAAAGGATTGGACTGTAGGATGATGTCTTTGACATGCTGCAACACACACACACACACACAGTACGTCAGTGTGCATGTAAATGTCTTGGTTCATATAGATAAGCAGCAGTGTTGCGTGCTGTCTGTCTCTACCTGCACTTTGGATCCTCCTCCAGATACTTTGGAAATGTAGCCCATGATGTATTTGGCAGCCACTGTCTTTCCAGCACCGCTCTCACCACTACAACAACACAAACAATAAGACACAACACGGCCACAAAAAACGACACATCGTTGCACAAACTGCACCAGCGCACACGGCAAAGGATAACGCACCTGATGATGACACACTGGTTTTCTCCATCGATCATCATGTTTCTGTACGAGTTATCGGTCAAGGCGTAGATGTGAGGGGGATTCTCATACTGGGCCTGAGGAGAGAAAACAGGTCTGGGGTCAGTTCGGGAAAATGGAGGATGTGGTGAGAATATGAGGAGGAATTGGACTCACGGCGCCTTGATAAAGTTCGATTTCTCTGTCGGTGAAATAGGGCATCTGTTTGAACGGGTTCACTGAGATCAACACGGGGCCGATATAAGTCTGAGCAGTGAAGTTAAGGAACCGGATGGAGAAATATTCACCTCTTACTAAGAGTATAGAGCTTTAATCACACTGACCTTTTGAGATCAGATATGGTTATTAATATTTGATACTTTAAAGGGTTGATTATGATATATACATTAATGTTATTCCTACATAAATACATGAACAAACATTTTCTTGTAAGTCTTTAATTAATCTGTTTAAATAAAGAACTGACCATACTGATATTTTTGGACGACATGACTGCTCCCCAAGTGAAGCCAAAGCATCTTGATCGCCCCCTGGTGGATGGCTGCAACATACATCATAAATGCCTCCTCTTCCATATTAATGGAACGGATGTGAGTCCAACTAAAGAAGCATACGTGAAATAAACTTTTCTCAAATATGATTTCTGATATTCTAGGTACTTCTCACCTCTCCTAGTTTTCATTTTTCTTGTAAGTTTGGTCTGAATTAGTTATTTGATGCTATAGAAACATCCTGATTAACAGCTGAGACTGATTCGTTATTGGTCAAGCGGGTGCACTGACGGGACCTCGCTACCACAGCTCTATTCAATGTAAGGGAATATTTTAGCTTGAATTCTGAACAGTGGAATAAATTGAATCAACCGCACACACTCATATAGTTATCGCTCCCCTAAAGGTGCCAGGCATAGATGTTTTTCATCAAGATCAATGAACTATTTCCTTTAAATACCTCTAAACTTTAATCCTAGAGATGCAAACATTTGCTGATTAGCACTAAAAACAAAACTGGGATTGCCAATAGTCTGGCAGGTATTTGATCATACATTTTGACATGAGTTTAAAGCAATCCAGCCAACATTTCACTAAAAATACATAAATATCAGCCTGTGGTGTGTCGAGAAGAAAAGTCAGAGGATCACCAACATCCTAAGAATGAGTCCTCCCTTAACTTTGATCATCTAAACAGAATGTATTACAGGTGGTGCAGGAGTTAATGGGGTAATGAGCCGGTGAAAAGAAGACCAATGTGGAGGTTAAACAGTTAATGTACTTCCTGTTAAAAGAGACAACACGTCAGCAGGAGATCAACATTACCGTCGCAGATCCTCCCCTTTACTAAGCAGTTTTTGACCTCATGGCTCATCATGATAAGTAATGAGTTAGCCAACAGTAAGGTCATCAGTTATAAATCCAACTTGTCCTGCTGTGTTGACAGCTGTTCTTGTTTGCAGATTTATTTCCATACTCTAAATATGGGTTTGAAGTTTAGCTCCACCAAAAAGGAAGTGAGATGTTGAGTCACTCGGCGAATGCAGAAGAGGAAGAGTGGATTCCTTGTTTCTATGCCCATATATGATTTTGGCCTATTTAATTAAATGTTTATGTATAATAAGGACACTTTCTTTCTTGTGGAAACACTCATTGAGTGTATTCATATTATGACTCCCCTGTTCTCACGGGTCTGAACAAGAATTTACATTTGTCTGTTCATCTACAGGCAAAATAAAGTCCACTGTGGTCGACCAATCCTCCTGAGGTGTAGCTAAAAGTATTTTTAAGTAAGTATTAGTGGCTTGTGAGAATTAAAAAGAGCAGTAAAATAATGCCGACAGCCTGTAGGATACGAAGATGTAGTCGTCCATGTATCTCTTCTTCAGGTTGTCCACGATGGCGTCCTCTGTGATCTTGGACAACAGGACCATGTCGTCCACGCCGCTCTGCTTCACATTCTGACTCTGCCAGTGATACTTGGCCTGAATCACACACAAGAGAGACCAACAAAGACATTTCAGCCTGTTCATTCATCTGTGTTTATCATTCAACATTTTAACCATTTGTTAAGTTGAATAATTGATAAAAAAAATATTACACTATTACAAATATTACAATTCTCGAGGTGGTTCAGAAGTCTAAAAAGAAATGCTGATAATGTCCCAGGGTTGTTTGTGCCTGTGAGCTACATGTTTTGGAGTTTGATAGACAAAGGCATGTTCTAAATGTAGGCTCCAGTTTTTTAGGAACTAAAAGGCTAAAAGTCGGTATAACAGACTCTGTAGGACACACAGACGTATCTGGTGAAAAGGAAAAAAAAACAACAGCATTAGTGCTGACATTTGTACATGTGTTTTTAAAAAGTATACTTGCGTGGTTTCTATTACAGGAAGCCAGGTCAGGTTGCTAGGCAACAGGTTACAGATTAGGTGAACTCATTTTCTATATTGGACATTTTAGAGAAGCAACATTAAACCAATGAACCAGTCTAAACATGCACCTGATCATAAATGACATGGTGATGACACAGCATCCTCTGCTTTAATGTGATGTTTTTCTTGTTAAATGAATTCTGTGTGTTTCTGAGTCACAGTCTCACACTTCATATTCTTACAGTCAGCTTGCTATAGAGTAATATACTCTATACTCAATACTATATTCTCTATACTCTACATACTAATATACTTGTCTCCTGTGTTTTGGTTTTCCCTTAAGGATGCTGGTCTGTTTGATGTGTGCAGTCTGACAGGTCTTTCCATGAGCAGAGTGGTTGGGCTGTGGTCTGGGGCATCCACTGCTTCACTAGAAGGTTACACACACGCCTCATATGCTGCGTCTCAGGCCGACGCCGACCAGAAAACAAACCATTAAATTAAAATTCATACTGAAGTAAAGAGGTGAAGGTCCATGACAAACCTATCAACTTCGGTTTCAGTGCAGCAGTGTGTAGACAAGGCCTCGAAACCAAACATGTTCAGATGTTGTCCTGAGAACAACAATTTCTATGAGGTTACTGGGACAACAACTGCCTCAGCCAATCAGCGGCTGGGATATCATCACAGAGAGCAAACCCTGACCAACCAGATCAAGAGGGCAGCTACCAAATTGCCACAAAAGGTCCCGTTTTACATTATTTCCTGAGTAAAAAAGTAGAAGTACAAATACTGAAGTAGAATATTGATGGTGACACTTTACTTTAGGGTCTGGGAATTTCCATTTAGTTTCCTGGAAACTGTTATACTTCACTGAAGAACTGAAGTAAGTTTTAAATTGGTTCATAAACTCCACCAAGGCCCAACAGTCCAAAATCCGTCAATTATTCTCTGAGAAATCAAGGATTAAGTTGCATAACGCCCAAAATCTCCCTTTCCACAGTCCTGGATCTGCACCCTGATCTGGATCTGCACCAAAATAGAATGGCTTCTCTCCTGACTCATACTGTGTCCTTCAACCCAGTTGCATGGTCTTCCATAGTAGTATTGCATAATCTTGCCAACTGACAAACAAACAAACAAATACAGAAGAAAAAGATAACCTCCTTGGCGTTGGTAAAACATTTCTCAATCAAACCCTTTGTCCGAATATGCACCAAAATCAAATGGGTTCATTCTTGATCTGTACAGCATCCTTCCACAAAGTTTCAAGAAATGGGGCTCAGTAGTTTATGCGTAATCCTGCTCAGTGTCAGACGAACAGCACTGAAAACAAGATTTGCAATCACATTCACTCCTCAGATGTAATTCCTCTCAAAGATGTTTTAGAAATTGCCTTCTTTGGACAAACCTATGGACATTTAAATACTTTCCCCTCTATGGTACGACAATAACTCTCTGTGCTGTTGATTGTGTGATTTGGATGTTTGAGGAGTCAGACTCTTCTGAGCTCGAGGAGGAAGTGTTGTGACAGAAGCTGCAGGCCTCTGCTGCAGTCCACTTCCTCCTCTCACACCTTATTGCTGCCTCTTGTGAAACCTTTGAAACTTTGAACATATGCTAGCCGTTCTCTTCCTGCAACAGGCTGCAGCTCGTTTTTGTCACCTTCCCTAACACATACAACACATTTTTTATAGAGATTTCTCGGTTTGAGTACACCGAACATGTGTTTTATTAGTGTTATGAGTCCACGTGTAGGATTTTATAGGAGATGGTCACAAATCAAAGTATGCATGCTGTGGAATAATAATGTATTTGGCTGCTTTGAGCCGCTCTCAGTGAAAAGGTTTGACCTCGAAAAAGAGGAAACTCGCTCTGCTGCTGCTGAGATGGAGCTTGCTCTCCTTGAAATGATGGCACATGACATTATCATCGTGTCAAAACTGACTTCACAGCATGAAATCTCCTCATTTTGTTTGTGGAAATGAATAAACTGACATAGATTAATATTCATCATGAGCTATTTTCAACTTCGAAACTAGAGCATTTGTTTAAAATGCCGTTTCTGACAGAAAAACATTTTCTAATGTTGGTGCTTGTTAAAATATCAGCAGGCAGATTCAGGAGATACACAAGTTTACTAAGTTTTAGGTTTGAACAACATTATAGCTGTTTGGGAGACAAAAAGAATTAAGGTGTGGTACCGTACCATTCTTCCTGTCCTGTGGGCCTCTCCTCCTCAAGTATTCACTGTCCAGACAGTGTGTGTTCGTTTAAATCCACAGGTCGACCTCCTCACACAGCAGCCATCACACAGCAGCCATCACACAGCGGTGCACAGCAGCCAGCGACCTACAAGACACCCACTGCGAGATTCAAAAACCTTCTTCCTCATACTCCGACAGGCCAAGTGTGTGAAACAAGCGAAACAAGAACTGCTCTCAGATCACGCACACACACACACACACACACACACACACACACACAGAGAGAGAGAGACACACACACACTGATGGACTTACCATGCATTGTTAAGCTGCTACTTCTGTATTTTTGTCACATTCACAGTCAAAGGACAAAGGATGAAAATCATGATCTGACAGCATCTGTATCAACAGACCTTGAAGTGAAAGTCAGACGACCCACTTCATTGTGCACACAGGTGTCGACGGCAATAACAACCACAACTGCACTATAGTAATTACAAAAATCTGTTGCCAAATGATGGTGTTCAGTTGTGAGCTGCCAGCTCCACCCAGGCTGCGGTTGCCTCACGTTGTGTTTGTGTCGTCAGAGTGGCTGCTGCTTCCAACGCCCATAATGACTGATGCAGGTTCACACAGGGTGTACACCCTGTGTGAACCTGATACGCTGATAGCACTGTGTGTGAGTGCAGGTTTCAAACTGTGTTGCCTTTTGCTGTTCTAAGTCATTTTGAGTGAGAATGTTTTCAGGTGACAGCACAGCAACAAAATTAATGTGGATCAGGTCTCATACGATCAGAGACAGGTGTAGAAATGTTTGTTTGGAGGGTGGAGGCAGATCAGAGTTTTGAAGAAGAGGAGCACTTTTAGTAAATTAATAAGTTTGAGATGTGACTCACATTTGAAGCTTCTTCATAACTACGAACTGCATTTTATTAGGGCTGCCAGACGTCAAAGTTTGACGTTTCAACTTGAAACTTGACTATATTTATCCAATCTGCACCAAACTTCTCCAGATCGGATCCAGCTGAAATTTGGTCCAAAGACCTTTGAGAAAGTGATGAAGACATCTTGTACATGTTGTCCATTTACGTTGAACGCTGTTGCCGATGGCAAATGTTGATGTGTATTTTTTACAGTTGATCGCATTTTTGGGAGGCTAAACATGCACGAGATAAGTAATATCTAACAATACATGTTTTGCATATGGTCTGAGACAAATGGCTCGATAGCGCCCCCTACAAAATTTCTACAAACCTTCAACCTACATGTATAAAAATTGTTAGGTATATGTATCAAGGCCAGACTTACAATGAAGCGTCTTGGACCCATACCCTGAAATGAACAGGAAGTTGGCAATTTTTCCAAAGGCACATCTTTAATGGTGCCACGTTTAGGGTATAATCACCCCAACAACTGTAACGTGTCATATATCAGATGTTTATTCATTAAAATGTTCGCACACACACTAAATGATGTAGAACTTTCAATGAGCAGTTTGCTTTGTTCACATGCTACTTCGCTAACGTTGCTAATGTCTGTGAAAAACAGCCTGACAGTCTGGTTGATTTGCGACTTTATGTGAGATAAACCGTGGAGATGTCATCAGCCCAGTCTACACAAAGAGTGACTTTAAAAAATATATAATAGTCACAGATCAACATTTTCTACCTACTTACATTCAAAGGCACACAGGATTGTGACTGCTTTGATCCTTTTCTCCTCTTTGAGCTTTAATTTAGCCTGAGATTCCTTGATCTCTTTCAGAATCAGAGAGCTCCTCCAGGAACGGTGCACCAACACAGTAGTTGGTGGTAATCCCACCAGCCAACAGACTGAGCAAAGCAGAGGAAGAAGAAGAAGAAGAGGAGAAAAAACCTCTGTCTGACTACAATGCAGAGGATGTAGTTATTATCAACTTAGTGTGGGGAGAAAAAACACTCAATCCAACACTTTTGACAAGATGGTTTGCTCTCACTGGCTCTGCCCTGTTGCTGGGTTAATCTTCAAATCAGTCCCTGCTCTTCTACGATGGAATCAGTCGGACACCCATGAAAGTAACTTGTCACCTGCCCGGCCTCAATACTGTCTGTACCGGACCGAACCAAAATATGTTCCACCAACAAACCAGGAAATGACTATCAGTCACTGGGGGCATACTTTTGCTGGGGATATCCTCAAATCAGTCAGTACTGGTAAGCGATCGGATGAGCATGATTGTATCTACCCCGGCCTGAACTGTATCTCTGAACTGAGCTTGTCAAATACAGATGGACTTTACCCCAGAACAGATCTTTCTCAACCACTTCATGATAGCAGAAAAACCCAGGACAGCAGGTCATCAAAGAAATGTGGAATTATCCTCAATAGACTGAGAGGAATCCTGATGATCCGTTTATTGTCTGATCTGCCAGCATACCAGGATGATTATTTCTACCAAGGACATGCCTGTATTTCTGCACCAAGCTTGCAAAATATGAATGGAATAAACCACAGAATGGATGATCCTGAACAACTTCATTATAGCAGAGGAGCCCAGACCAGACAATCAACTGCTCTATCCAAAAACCAGAGTCACTCTCTGGACACAAGTCATGGCCGGAACCCTGAACAGAGCTCGTCACAGGTGGCAGAGAAGATTAAAAGATTGGAAGCTGTTAAGAAGAGACTCAAGTTTTTGGAATTCGTATTAAACTATTTAGATTTTTGAACTATTACTAAAATTACGAGCATGGAAGGTAAACAAGCCCATAACCCACAACATTTGTAGAGATGGTGCTGGTTTCCACTTCTTTCGACAAACCAAGGCAGGAAAAATGCATCAGATGACTTGTAATATTTTTCTTGGGGAAAAAACGTGTGGATTTACTCCTGGTGCTCAGGTTTCCACCCAGTCTTCACGAAGTCATGCAGCAGTTGAGTACTGTGCATCCCCGCTTTAATTGTTTATGAAATAAAAATTATTCTGCTGAATTTTTGTATTGCACCTTTCAAAACCAAAGTTACAACGTGCTTTACAAAAACAAACGATTCAAGATTCAGAAACTAAAAACATTTTAATGATGTGAAATTGGTCCCAACTGTTAAAAATATGCCATTTGATTAAAGTGAGGGAGTTCCAGAGTTTAGGAGTCTGGACAGCAAAGGCCCGGTCACATGTGACCAGTCAAGATTTTGGAACCACTAGTAGGGCCCTGTTTGAGGATCTCAGGCAGTGCTCAAACTAATTATGTTGTAATTATGATGACTTCTGATTTAGCCTCATCAGGTGGTATTTGGACATCTAATATTTAATGTCAGCAATGCAGGACATAGTGCGAGCAACATCAGTGGTGCCAGGCTTTAACAGGACATACAGCTGGGTGTTATCTGCATTGCAATGGAAATCAATTTCATAGCCATGCATGATTTGCCCCAGTAGCAGCATGTATATAGTAAACAGTAGGGGACCCAAGATAGAGTCCTGGGGGACTCCAAAAGAGAGAGAAGCACATGAAGAGGAAGCATCTCCCAGCATCACAGAGAAGGACCTTTTTTTGTACAAATACGAGATGAACGAGATGATGATCCAGCGCTACATCCCTGACACCAACAACATTCTTCATACGGCTGATCAAGACATTATGGTCCACCGTGTCAGAGGCTGAGCTTTGGTCAAGTAGAATTAAAACTGTGCAAAGTGTAAAGTAAAAAGTGCAATAAAAACTGTTTGTTCATATGAAAATCACTAATATTCATACTACAGTCATGACCTAAAACAGTTCATAGGTAAAGTAAGTCTTTCAAAGAAAGGAAACATTTGTTGATTTAAAGAAATTAGCCATTAAAATAAAAAATAAAAGACAATGCTTGCACATAAAGGATGTTATAGAAAAATACAAACACATCATATAAAAGTACAAGTACAGAGCCCATTATAAAAAAATTATATAAAGAAAAATTGTAAAACATTTTTGCGCTGGAGAAACCAGATTCATAATCATGTATATTCGATAATTTGCATAAACAGCAGCGATTTCCTGTGATGTATTTTTTACAGTTGATCATATATTTGGGAGGCTAAACATGCGCAAGAAGTTTTGCTGTGAATTAGGAAGTTGAATTTGAGTGTACATGGTCAAATGTTGTTAAAAGTTTAGACTTCCTAACATTAATATTTAATTCGTAAAAGTTGTGCTAATCGAAAGCTTTCCTTCAACAGCATGCCTGTGGCCGTATCGCCATGAAACAGGAAGTTCCACTAAGACTAAGACTATACTTTGTCCAATCTGCTTACACCTTCTTAACATTAGAGGTATATCCTTCTCCTCATAGTTTTTACCCCTTTGACCCTTTGGTTTAGTCTGTAATGAAGATTCACACTGAAGACGGACGTCTCAGCCTCACTGAGACAAAAAGAAGAACCTCTTGCTTGAACCTTTCCTTGAAAGTTGTCTGATCCAGAAATAGACGACCATCCCTGATGATCTCATCCTCCGTCTGGATGCTGAATCTATTTCAACACAAGTACAGACAAACACTTGTATGAAAATGTAAAAAAAAGACTCAACTGATTAAACCCCATGTTTTTTTTTTAAATCAACAATGCACTATGTTTAATCGCTTTAATATTTCCTTTTGAAAAAGATGTACATAGGGGACAAATGGTTTCATCTTCTATAACAACGTACAGTACATGTCATGTTATAATTAGCATGTGAAAAACAAAAGTTTACTGTCCCTCTTATTTAGTCTGACAACAGGTTCACCGCTCAGTGTGAACATTTATTATAGGCCCAGGTAGATAGAGAGAAAAACACTGAAACAGGAGGATCTCTGGCAATTACTCTTTGAAATATCTTCTGAAACTGTAAATGTGCAACTGAAAACGTTATAAATAGTATTTCCACCTTTTTCAGTCCTGAATAACAGCAGGGGGCGGCTGTACACTCTGATGACACGACTTGACTGAACATTTCATTGGATTGGCTCGGCTGGCCAAAGCTGAACATATCCAAAAGACTGTTGGAGCACTTGGAAATCATTTTGTATAATGAACACCAAGAACATTGCATTAATGGAGCACGTTTCTGCCCCTTTAACGGAGTCACGGAATGGAAATTATGATAAAAATGAGCAGACAATCCCAGGGGGGCCCCTGGTGAGTGTGCGGGGGCCGCGAGCAGCTGCACTCTCCCACCTCAGGCCAGCTCGGATTTTATTACAACAGGCTCAAACAGATTTCTAAACAATTAAACTGTTAAAACTACAACTCGGAAACAATGACAACAACAGTGAAGTAATAGCACCAAACCAAACCAAAGCACCAAAAGAAAAAAAAAGGGAACAAGATTGCGGCTCATCCCCACAAAGACATGCTGTAGCCTTCTCCTTTACAATGAAATGATGTGACACTACGTGATCAGTGTGAGTGTCTGCGGCCACAGCTCAGACTTCAGGGCACAGTGGACATGGGAGCAGTGATGTCATCTTATGTCAGACATTTCTAAGAATACTCTCTGCAGGATGGAGAAACGGCTGAAACAGCAACTTTAAATGTGTCACTACTCCTGAATGAAATCTGTGCTACACAGCACTGGGTCAGGTGACGTCCGTCCTGCCCAAGAGCATGGAAACCTTATTAGTCACTGTCTTTGAAATGATTTTTAGATTATTGTTATTTATACATCCAGCATCCACAAATGTGTTAATCTATTAAAGCACATGATAAGTAATATTTACCTCCACCAAGGAATCTGCATTAGCTTGATTTTTACGCCAAAACTACTCAAGCGATTTCCATGAGACTTGGTGGAAGGATGCGTTACGGGTCTGATCTAGTGAATTAAAATGGGGGTTGTTAAGGGGACTGTTGGGCCCAGGCGGAGGTGTGCACTCCACATAGTGACATTGTAGTCCAATATATCAAATGACAATGTGAAAGTGGTCAATGTAAAGGGTAGTTTATACCGAGTGTCACGTCGTTCTTTGACTGTCCACGCCACAACTTTTGCGTTTTACAGCTGATTTCAGAAAAATAAAACTCTAAAAACAAACTACCTGCTCGGCACCAAACAGCAGACGGACATAATTAGTCACTGGCTTGTGAACACAGTGTAGCATTTAGCAGCTGAAAACAGATAATTCCCCTGAGGAGTTGATGGTTATTGGACTTCAGATTCACCAACAGGAATTGAAATGAAAGATAAAGTTGCTCTGTAACTGCCGGATGTGGAAATAAGGAACCTTTTGCTGATATGTTATCAAATTTAAAAGGTGATGATAGGTCAATGTGGCAATAAAATCCAGTTATTACAGGTTTAACATTAACATGCAGGAAGATCAGTTTAAATAAGCTCTGATTTAAAGGTTCAGTGTGTAAGATTCATGTGAAATTGATCTATTGGCAGAAATGTTATATAAAATAATCCTAGTGATGTTTTACTAGTGTGTTTCACCTAAATTGTACGAATTGTTGTTTTCTTTACCCTTTAAATTTTAATACTTTATATTTACATTGGGAACGGGTCCACTCTACGGAGGCAGCCATGTTTTTTACTGTAGCCCAAACTGGAGGCTGCCCCAGGTTCTCTTGTTCCCCATGTTTGGAAGGGGAGGGGTATTCAGCTGCAACATGCAACTTCACCACTAGGTGTCACTAAATTCTGCACACTGAACCTTTAAAAACTGCGTGTCCCAGCATTCTGAATGTTTTCATGCAGCCATGATCAGTGCCACTAAGAAATCTGATGTTTTTTGTGAGTGTAAATCCATCCTCAGATTAGCGATCTGTCGATTAAACGCTGTTTGAAATCAGTGCGGTCAGAGGTGGTCGCTCCTCCACACTGGGCCTGTTCCTGCTGGCAGAGACTGGCTCGCTGTGTCTCACTGTGCTCTGAATTTCCACTCATGGTAAGAGTTACAAGAGCTGGCGAGTAAAGGGGTTACATGTGGCAAAGATACACTCTCTTCCAATAGAAAACAAAAAAAATCGACAGCACTGATTGGACCGCTGAAGGATTTTCAGATAATGACACTAAGTTCCTTTTTAAAGCCACTGTCTGCAGCCACAACACAATATAAAATCCTATAACGTAATAAAAAAAAGTCCAGGTGATGTGAGCACTGGCTCTGCTCACATTACTGAAGGTAGTGTTGACATGTGAACAAATTAAACCCCAAAACGGCAAGAGTACGGCAGGTTCACCGCAGTGAGACGGTTGTAGCTTCCATGTAGACGTCAAGTCGAGAACAGACATAAATTCACACGTCCTCTCACTGCTGACACTGTGCAAATCAAACTCATACTTCAGCTGACTGACAGTGAGGACGTGGTGAATACGATGATACACAACAAAGCAATAGCACAAAACAACGAGCTCAAGTAACAACTATCAGATAACATGGAGAAATCGTACATTTCATCATATAGCATATTTCTTTTCATGGGCAAATATATTTGGAAAATCATTTTCTTTACAAAGTGGATTTCTTTTTTTTTTTATAATTCATAACTATTCAGATATCACCTGTAAACATACAGGTTTAAGAAAATTAGGCCACTGAGTCAAAGACAACCTGCAACCAGTCCTGTGGCCGAAGAGAAATATAAGTAGCACCAAAACATTACAAGAGAGAGACGGTTTAGAGAGACAGAGAGAGAGGGTTCATCCTAAAAGACGACGGAGGGAAGTCTCTCCCTCTCTCTGCCTCTCCAGCTCTCAGCAGCCCTGCCTCCAGTGGAATGTTTTAACTCCGCTCAGGCTGTTTTGGCCCGGCTCGGCCCAGAGAGGCGTCTGGTCTGGATTCTGGCTGGAAAAGGTCCCGTCTGACCAGACCCAGGACCAGGTCAGTCTGACAGCGCCGCGGTTAGGTCTGTCTCTCACTCCTCTGACAGAGGTAGCGTGAGGGCTGCTGCTACACGGCTCAGTGGGAGGTTCTCAGGCGTACTGTGTGTGAGTGTGTACACGACCCAGAGACGGATGCTGCGTGGTTTCATGGTGTCAGTGTCCCTGGCACGTCTTGCAGCACATTTGTCTGAAATATGGCCGGCTGCAGAACTTGAACCTGAGCACCAGGGGGCAGTAGGCCACAGTGTTCACATCTTTACACTCTGTAGGGAAGAAAGACATGCACACGCACACACATGCACACACGCACGCACACACACACACACACACACACACACGCAAAACGTTTAATTGACAGCACCAGAGTAACAGATTTTTTTTACTGCAGATCTTACAGAAACAGCAGGATTTCAAATTAAAATATCAAGAAATTAGTCGCTTTTATCAACCTTGATTGTTCAAAGACTCCCTGAGATCCTCTGACATACGGCCTGTGGATTAAAACATTTATTAATTAACTTCTTGACGCTTGAGAACATCAGATAATTCACATTTGAATAAAAATGTGCAAAGCAATATTTAAAAATGTCTTAATATCCTTCTGTAAACTGCTCTTTCTACTTTCACTTTATATTATTTGTATATACGTGTGTGTGTGTGTGTGTGTGTGTGTGTGTGTGTGTGTGTGTGTGTGTGTGTGTGTGTGTGTATGGTATTTAGTCACATACTCATTTATTGCATTTTAATTATAAGTTATCTTATATGATAAATACAATGATGTGAAGCACTTTGTGTGTATAAAAGGTGCATCATATGTAGATGTATACACATATATGTATGTATATAGTTAAAGAGATTTGCCTGTGTAACTGGGTTAGAGTTCCACTAGAGTTTAGTGAAAATTGTCCAAAGACATTAAATTGAAAAGAAACATTAAATGATTTGATTATTACAGCTGTAAACAATAAAAAAGCTGGCTACAGAATTACTGCTTTATCTTTACTACCTTGTGACTCTGAAGTTAGATATCTGGAAGTATACATTTATTCCAGTTCATTTTAAAGTCACAGAATAACGTTTCCAACAAAAAATGTAATTAAAATCTAAATTTGGGCAAGAACATGTTGTTCAAACTCATCGTCTAAATTGGAAATCTTCCTACATTATTCTCTCAACTAAACTTGACACTAGAGTGAGTGGTGTTTGACCTCTGACCTTCCGGGTTGTCTGTACTGACGGGCAGACTGAGGTCACATTTGCTCTTGCACTGCTGCATGGCTGCTGGTCGCTGATGCTCCAGACAGTCGATGGACATTTGACTGGTGTGAGCAAGACACTGAACTGAACGCATCTCCTGACCCAGGCCACACTTAGCGGAGCACTGAAACACAACAACACAGAACATTGTACATAACAACAGAACAGACACTGATTTGTACAAAAATGCCGCACTAGACCCATAAATAAGACCAGTATTACACCAAAAGTATGTCTCACCTCTCCCCAGGGACCCGTCACCCACTGAGGGGGAGGGCAGCGCTGCAGGTTACAGCGCACCCTGGAGGTGGGCCGGCCATGCTTGGGACACTTAGACTCTGGCAGCGTGTCCCCGCTCTCCCCGCTCTTACACAAGACCACACGGTGCCTGAAGCCAGGACCACAACTGGGCGTGCACTGCAGACTGGAGAGGGAGATGAAAAAAAAAAGGAGGGAGAAAGAAAAAAAGAAAGAAGGGAAAACATCAGGTGGGAGGGAGGGCAGGGAGATGGAGGCGATGGGAGGGTGCAGGCAGAGGGTCACTGCGGTCACAAGCATGCAAGAAGAAATCTTCTTAATCCATTCAGCAGAGGTCAGCAGCTGTATAAGAAACAAAGTCGAGAGCCCGCTCAGTTCCTGTAAATAAGCTGCACATAATTCCTCGCCTGCGTGCGTGTGCCATTGCTACGGAGAAGAAGTTGAACACTGGAGCGCTGTGGACATTTGGTTTCTATTCGTCCTGAGCTGTGAAAACAAGATTGAGCTCCAGGAACATAATAAGGTATCAAGTGAGAGACTTTTGAGTTGTAGTTTTAGCAAAGTTCAGCGACACTGGAGGTGGAAAAACTCCCCAAGGCTGCTGCTCAAACTAAAAGACTCAATTAAACTTGTGTGTGAACGTGCACAACTAACAGTAACTGACACCACTGACTTGTAGTTGTTCTTATTAAACTTCTCTTTTAGTCTGCTTGGAGGATGCATATGCAGTTGTAGCCCACTGGCCATGCGGACGACTGAGTACGCTCTCTGATGATCTAAAATCTACATCATGCAGACCCTCTCGACACAAGCTTAATGGTGAGAATAAAAACCAGCCCGGGGGATTCCCACTTGACAAGTGTAACAGTATGTATTCATGACTGAATCAACATGTTCGTCGTGATGTATTTGTCTGCTCCGTGCCTCTGTTTTTTATTTCATGGTTTAAGTTTCTCTCTCTCTCTCTCTCTCCTGGCAGATGTTTGGGTTTGTAAGGTTCATCTGGAAGAGAAACGACTCCTCCATTTGAAAGGCATTTTTCAAAACTCCAGTGTTGGTTCAAGTTTTCCCTCCTCAGAGTTGACTGAAAACATTGCAGGAGCGCATGCAGAACACATGCGTGATGGGAGACCATTCGACGTCTGCCTACCTCGGACCAGTCCAGGGCCAGCCATTCGGGGGGGCAGCTGTGGTTGCTGCAGGGCTCAGTGAGCGAGGGCCGAGTGGGGGTGCAGGCTGAGTCATCCAAGACTTTCTCCTCTGTTGCAGAGATTCTCCTTTTGCATAAAACCTCCCGACTCCGCAGGCCTCCGTTACAGCTGCGGCTGCAATCCGACCACCCTCCTGTCCACCAGCTGGAAGCAGAGAGGAGCGGGACCCTTAGTTTGTGTTCAATGCATTAGCTTGAACGCATGGCATTCTATAGTTTAAAATATATAGTTTATTATACAGTAGGTAATTACACTGTACAAACAGGAAACTCAGGTAGAAACTGTTAATAAAGAGAGGTGAATGTGCATAAATGTGAATTATACAGTATGCATAAGACTAATGTCTCCTAATCAAATATGAAAAATCCATCTAAAAGTAAAGAAAAGGTGAAAATTAAAGCTATAAGTGAGATAAAAACCATATTATCAACAAGAAAGGTACAAAACCATTAGAAAATCGAATGTGTGAGCGAGAACTCGCCTTGGGGAGCACGGCTCAGTGTTGCAGGATCTCCTCTTCTCTTTGGGTTTGTTCTTCTTGTCACAGAAGTGGTTGTAGACGACCGAATGATCCGAATGCTTCCTGCACACCACCTGCTGGACCTGAGCACCTGACAGGGGAGACAACACAAGAGCCACAATAATTAAGCCTGGAAACCAACACCTCCACAGCTCACTAATCAACATACTATATGTTGGTTGTTGCATTCACACAAAAACTTTCACAAAAATGACATAAATCTTTTTCTAGTCTCATTTAAATTTCTAAATAATAACATTATTAAGAATAAATAAAAAATGTGGGTTTTATGGCAATGACTTGGCTCAGAGTTTTGCTCATTGTGATTACGGTTCTGTTTCTGTTTCTGTTTCTGTTGTATAGTGTGGTTAAGTCTCCAGGGACCTAAACAAAGTCTATGCAGTGACCTAGTAAATGACAAGAGCTTGTAGGAGTGTTGTTGGGTTTCTACCTCCGGCGCAGACAGACGAGCAGCGGGACCACGAGTTGTGTTGCCAGGTAAAACCGCTCAGCGGATCCCTGTTGAGCGGAGGGTTGAAACGATAGTGGATCCCTGGGTTCTCCTCCCTCACCAGCACCTGCACACATATACGACCGTACACGAGTTGAATCAAGACAAAACTTGATTCAACTTTTTTATTTTTTTACTTTATGGGAGTTTCTTATTACCATGACAATAAGGGTTATGTTTGTTGGCCCCAGAGCTTCAAGAGTTTCTGGTCCGTCAGTGGGCCGCCTGTAGTGAAAGGTGGTACCGGCGATATCGAACCTGCGCGGTGTGTCGATGGTCAGCTTCCCATTGATGAAATACTGGTCACCTTTACTCTTCAGCACTATGGCACAGAGGAAAGTGACATTAAATAAAGACAGTAAATGGAAAATATACTTGTTCTTATCAGCATAGGTTCTTATACTTGTTCTCAAACAAGATACATTTGAGTTTTGCCTCATTTGTTCTGATCACAGGCCCAAACTGTTCTGAATCTCGACTTTAAACACAAGTCAACACCCCTCTGAGAATTATCTAGCCCAGCTGCCACAAACACTGCAAACAGGGGAAACAAATATCCGGCATGCTCCAGTATCCTGAGAAAAAAAAACTGCATAAAGCTCCAGTTAAATGAACTAAATCGATTTTATTTAGATGTAACTGTGGGAAATAGCAGCCACAAGGTAAAACAGCAGCGTTTCCTGATATCTCAGATTCATAATCGAAATAGAGCGAAGATGACGTCAACGGTTTTTCCAACTTGGCAGCTCATTACAGATTTCTTTTTCACTGTAGACGTTTAAACTTGTCATAGCCAGAAAAGCACAGGTGAAACACATTTAGTTCCATCAGGCATCCCAGTAAACCATGAGAGCGAGCCAGCGTGCAGAACACCAGGATGCCGAAAGTAGCTGATCTAAATGAAATGCCAGTTTCCAGTTATGACAAGCCAAAATGTCTGCTGCGAGAGAGGTCGATTAAGGTCTGATTGACATGACATGAACGCACCATCGGTCGAGACTATGATCTGCTGTACAGACATTTTATCAGGCAGATGTTCGATATTAACAATAAAAATAGCTGCAATGGTTCCACTTTATAGGTTCTGATATGATGAATGCTGGCTCTCTGGGAAGTTTCCTACATATTGGAAACACCAAATCCAGAGGACGGCTTCCCATGGGGGATCTACTTCCTGCTGGGGTCCAAGCTCTTTTCTCCTTTGTGCCTTTATAAGTCTCTCCTGATTTAAATGTTATTAGAGGAGCTTGTGCTCTTCCTGTACTCACATCCCAAAAAAAACCCCCCATTGTTTAAATACAAAAGCGTGCAAAAGTTTTAGATACTTCTGACGTATAGTTCTGCTAACAAACCCCAACAAAGAAGACCTTGATGTAGATCGACTCATCACGGGCGCAATAGCACTATTGCTATAAATGATGAAAACGAATTGGCAAAGATGAGTTAGTAAAGCTCACATCTGTGAAGATTCACATCATCCGGGTCATGGTATCTTCAGGAGTTGTACTTGTGTAGTCGCTTGTGTTTCCATTTCACCTCTTATCCAAATCACTCCTTCAGTTCAGAACTGAAGATCAATTGTGTCATATTTCAATCTCCTTGAAAAGTGTCCTTCTATTCCCGAGCAAGGGAATCGAATGGGTGGATCTTTCTCAGGCCAACATATCCCAGGATTCATTAGTAGCTAACGATAACAAGCTGGGGACTGTAGGAAATCCTCTTTAGACCAGACCACAGCTGTAAAGACGACATTCGATTCTCAACTGAAGAAGCCTTTTGGATCAGAGGTGAAATATCTTCAAGAAGCACCAGCAAGTCCAACTGCCTATGTGCACATGCACAATTCTAGAAGATTGGTCATTATAGCAGCAGTTTTGAGGTTCCTGTCATAGTTTTCATATTTCTTTCCCTAGTTCCCTTGAAAGGCTATTACACTCAAAGTTATCGTGAATATCATCTTACCAAGGTAGTTGAGGGAGATGTTGAGCTCTTGTATGTGGAGGAACACTGATCCTTTGGGGATTCGGACCACTTCTTCGTAACCTGAGACACACACACACACACACAGACAGAGACCAACACAAACTCAAAAAAATGAAAACAAAGCGATTGAGGTTTATTCGCTGGGGATCAGGGGAGCGACTTATAAGTGTTTAGCTCTGTGGGACAACGATGGACTAAGCAGAGGCTTGAGGTTCCAGTTGCATTCCTGGGCAGCCGGCCGCAGCCGCTCGGCTCTTTGTTAGAGAGTGAGAACTACGCCAAGAGCCGGCTCGTCCCCTCTTCTCTTCTTCTTCTCTCCATCTGTTTAAGTAACTTTTCTTTTTACGCTCATCTCACCTCCACCCTGCCTCGCTCTGCTTTTCTAAGCTCTGCCCTGTAAATAACTTAGGCCTCACTGGACGAAGAGGAAGACTAAGATAATTCCTTCCAGTGCTTTGACCACAAGAGGAAAGGAGAGGTTTGGCTTATGACCTCTTTGTGGAGCTTGGAGAGGTCACATTGACTCTGCTCTGGGTTTCAAGATGGAGGCGCGGAAGATCAGAGGGACCGAGTTTGAGGGGTTTTTTTTGGCTTCACAGACCGACACACACGGAGCGAGGGTGTGAGGTTCTTCTGTTAACAATCAGAGGAGCTGTGTTGTTAACAGTGCCGAGGAGATGTAAATCCCTGGCCCATGACACTGCAGTTACCCATCACCTGCCTACTACGGCCACAGGCTGGACAGATGGAAAGAGAGTTAAAGGGACATTTTTGCATCTAAACTGAGAGCACAAAGTAAGAACACAGCATCTTTAAGAAACTTCAACTTTCACTTTTCTGGGATGGGGAAACTGGGATAACGGTATGATGTATATCAGGATATTGTGCCTCGCTGCATGAGCTTTTACTCACGTTTACTCTGCAGCCCTCTCTGCCAGGAGACAGACCATATTTAAATCACTGGAGCAGAGACGAGAGGTACTTTAGGAGTTCAGAGAAATAAAAACATTTGCTGTAGACATGAGTGATTCTGCCAGTTATGAATCTGCATGAGGTCAGAACTAGCCTTCAGTCCCTGAGGCCTGGAGTTTGAATTTGGTTTGAGATGAGATCAGGCTGTACTGTAGCTTGTGACCAAGTTATCTGAGTGTTGGTAAGAGAGTATTTGGGATATTATACACTTGAGCTGAATCAATCAGTCAACTGGGTTTTTTTATTTTAGATTTCCCCTACTAGGAAATTAAAGTCCATAAATATCGACCTATGTTTCATGTCTTTTGACAATTCCTTTTTTCACTAAATTCTTGCAATCCCCCCAAACTTATGACAGAAAAATACTAAAATAAAAAAAAAACAGCCTTCTATACTATAAACAGCCCTGACCACGGACACCTTCCTCAGACCACCAAGACCAAACAACCTACGACTTCAGCCTTACTCGCTGACTTTTTTCAACCCAGTGACAATGTCAGATATTTTGAGGGTGGTTGAGACTTCAGCTGGGGTTGACATACTGGCCTGGTCACTGTGGTCCAAAGTAAGGCTGCTTGCTCAGGGTGTGTCCCCCATGAGGAATCCTGGAAGGGGGTGAGTGGTGTTAACAGTTGGGTGAGAGACTCTGGAGTTTGGTGTTGTGGTGAGAAATGTAACCCAGAATAGAAATGGCGGCTGACGGACCTCAAGCCACACTGGTTGGACCTCACCTAAATCTGTCTTCCACGTGTCTCTGGGTGGCTGCTGGATATATATATATATAAAAAACACAAATATACAGTATATATATAAACTTGACATACTATGGTATGTACATATTCATGTGTGCTTGTTAATGTGCTCTGGGTACTATTTTTTTGCGTTCTTAGTTCTTGGGTTGGCTTGGAAATTAATGATGTACATCTGTATATGATATCAATTATAATCTTTGATTTATAATTATCTCTGTATAATCAGTGGTTTCTCTGTAAAGTGGCCTCTTTGACAGACAACATTTGCGGTGTACCTGCAAGGATTGATTCTGGGCCCTATTCTTTTCTCTATTTACATGCTCTCTCTAAGTCCCATAAGTAGAAGTCAAAACATTGAATTTATATGCAGAGGATACATAAGTATAAGTATATCTCCATGACAAATCTACAAAAAAACTGACTGATGCTTTTCCAAGGCCTGCCAACAAGACGTTAAAGGATTAGCCAGGAATTTATTGACTTTATCTGTAATACCAATTAAATCTGGGCTGCATTAACTCTCAACTGCTGTATATACACACTGTGTATCTCTAAGCATTCATTAGTGTAAAACAGCGGATGTTATTGCTTGTGCAGCTATGTGCTCAATCAAATAAATAACTGTGCCGGCACGCTGCTTCACATGTGAACAAACAATCATATGAATCACTTTGAATATTTGGGGTATCCCAACTCATTGGGTAAGGCAGCTTTCCAAGATGCATTCACAATCCAAAGCATCAGAGTCCAAAGGTTGGATATGCACATGTTTGGCAAAGGAGAATTGTGTTGCATAACTTCTCAAGGTAAATGCCTCATGTTAAAAAGGGGAAACCAAAAAGTGAACCATGTTTCCCCACTGCTTATGAAGGACACATCAACATCTTCATCTACACGAGCAGAAATGTCTGTGGAAACCACTCCCAAAAGTTAAATTAATGTGATTACAGGGAGAGTAAGACAAGGGCCAGTGTGTTGTATGTCTCTACCTCCTTCGGGCAGCGAGTCGTTGAAGAGTCCCTCCACAGTCATGCAGTTGCTCCCGTCACCTCCACAGATCCGGCAGCGGTCCTCGCGAACGTCAGAGCCGAGGATGCGATCGCAGCCTACGTGCTGTGAGAGGGGAGAGGGGAGTTTGTGGTTAAGGGGGGGGGTCACTCGGGGCCATGGGTGAAGGGGCACAGTCAGTAAGTCGAGAGGTGTCAGAGGCCGGGCTGAGGGATTACATCTAATGTCTTCCAGACCACTTTTCCCAAACACAGAAATATCAGATGGTAAGTCCAGATGTGTTTTGTGATCCTGTGCAGACATAATGCTCTTCGGTTGCTAAACTCATAGCTGTCGACATAAATAAGTTTCATGATGAGCAAAGCAGGTGGTTTCACTCAAACTCTTTAACAGTGAACTAAACCTAAACAAAAGGGCAGAAAATGAATGGCAATGGCTCTCATACTCATATATTCATATGACAGTTGCTTATTGTAGAAAGGGATAATGAGGCTTAAGTTTATTATTACTTTTATGTCGATTAGATCATAATTCAAGACTAAATCCGGCGTTGAAACTGTGACTAACCCCTTGTTGCATTTGTGACGTTAAAGATTAAAAAGATTAAAGGTCAAACCTCATCTTTACAGGCAAAATACATAATCTTTATTGAACAGTTAGAATATGAAGTGAGGCGACAGATCGCTGCTTTAAAAACTGACTTTCAAACTACACCTTCATCAATCTTGAGTTGATTGAGAGAAAATTCAAGGACTTAGGTTTAATAATCGCTCCACGCACAGTGAAGAAGAAAGTCAAGAGCCTCTGACATTTTAAGCAACATGGAAAATGTGCAAGCCAAAACTATGATTAGAGTATATGTGCACACAAGATGCTGAGCCAGGGACCCCGTAAAAGATATTTGAAGCTTTATTGTGCCTGTAAGACACTCCTTTTAAAAACGACAGACCAGCAGCAGGAAAAGCTTTTTTCAACGAAGTCTAGATTTCACTTTTTCTTATCTGTCCCTTACACTGTACAACTGAGACAGATCAGCAGGTGAAATCCCTGTGAGAGCGCAACCTTCACCTGGATTTACATGATGCATGAATAGGTGTTCCTAATGTTTTGTACACTCTATATTTTGTCCGACAGATCCAGGAAAAAGTGACTGGAGCCGTCGTGCCTTTTGTCTGCAGCGGCATGTTGTGTTCAACTGGACCATCTGTTCCTCGGCCCCTTTTTCTACCACCCTCATTTCTCCCTCTCTCCTTCAGTTTCTCTCTTCTCCCTCATTGGCAGACACCACCTCCTGAACAAATGCCAGCATGAGGCTGCAAACACAAGAGATAGAGATTTCTCCACAGCGCGTTTCAAGTATTGTGTGTGAATAAAACACATGAGAGGTGAGACGATAGAGGAGAAGAGAAGAGAAGAGAGGGTGAGGAAGAGGCAGTGACTAGATGGCAGCCAGCGAAACGGGATGAGGGAGGAAGGGGGAAAAGTTGAGGGACAGAGTAAGAAAATGGGAGGAACGGAGAGATGTGGAGAGGGAAAGAGACAGAGATAATAAGAGTGCAGTGAATGAGAGCCAGTCTGCAATGCAGACAGAGGAACAGTTGAGCTTGAGGGTCACTGAGTTCTTGCAGACCAGAACAGAGCAGAGGACAGGGAAGGAAGAGCAGCGAAGGAGGGAAGGAGAAGGGAGGAAAGAGAGAGAGGAGGAAAGAGAGAGGGGATGTTGATAAACAAAATCCTCTCTTTGGAAGAGCCCAGGATCTCCAGTCGCCTTTAGCTTCTCAGTCTAAGTTAAATTAAGTGAGGGGGCTGAAAATAACATCTTTTGACATTCAACAAAACAGCAAGTTGACTGAAATTTAAGTTGATTTGTTTTTTATGGGAAAGTTTCAACCCAATATTTTTTTTCGATATAAAACAACAGACTGCAAATCAAAAGCGACCACGTAAACAGAGCCCTATTAATATGAGGTGTTTCTTTATTTATCAACATCCCTGAATTGAGTCATGCTGCTGTCACAGTAGGTTCCAGGGATGTCTTGTAGCTCCAGGTGGTCTCTGCTTCCACTGTGAGACGATTTGTTTTCATTATCATTTAGGATTAAAGACCGAGCATCGGTTAATGGGAATCTGAGACCTCCGCCAGAGTTAAGATCATTTTTCATTTCAGCAGCTGATCATGATGATCGTCGGCAGCCCGCGTGTAAAGTCGACAGTGGCGACTGTCCAGAGTCTGGAGAGCGAGAGCAAGCAACGCTATCTCGTGTTGATTCTTTTATTCTGCTACTTGAGCTATTTGGCTTGTCAGCTCACATGTGCATGTTTCAATTAAAGCTTTGCATGGATGTGTAGAACAAGAAACAAAGAAAAACAAAAGCTAGAATTACCGCCCTGCTGTTGTATGCCTCTTTCCAGAGTCATATGAGATCACTGTGACCTTTGACCACTGAAATGTAATTGGTTCATCTTTTGAGTCCAAGTGACAACTGGTCAAACTTTAAAGTAACTGCCTTAATGCAGATTTGAGATATTATGTTCAAGAAGCCAAAAACCTGTTGTGAGTCCACTGTGACCTTTGACCCTCCACCACCAAAATCTCATCAATTTATGAGTTCACTTTACAATATTATAGTGAACATTTTTGCCAAATTTGAGAGGATTCTCTTGAGGTGTTCTTGTCACTGTGACCTTGACCTTAAAATACCAAATTTGTATAAGTTCATCCATGACTCCAACTACACGCTCGTACCAAATTTAAAGAATATCCCTGAAGGCATTGTTGAGATATCGCATTCACAAGAATGGGCTGAACGGAGGGACAACCCAAAACCATAAAGCCTCCGACCTCTGGCTGTAAAAGGCATAAAAAACAACAAGAGCATTCAATCTTCATATCTCACCTTACACTCCCCGTTTACGCACACGTCCAGGGAGTCATCTCGGCAGGGCGTGCCGTCCACCACAGCTGGAGCTCGCTCCGTGTAGAAGTTGTAACCTTCGGCCAGGCAGTTGAGAGAACACGACTTCACTCCACCTGGACACACGGACACAAGTGAATGAAACGTGTTTCGTATTGACACATTAACTGGTTTTGGGTCTTTGTTCTGCCGAATGTGTCACAATGAATAACAATGACGAGAGCAGTGAAAAGACAGAGTGAGAGAGAGAGAGACAGAGTCTGCAGGGGAGTGGGAAATGTTTTTCAGTGCTGACAAATGAAGAACAAGCAGCTGAATGTGATTAGGCCCCGGCTTCTCTTGAACATACGCACACAGACACAAAACTACTGTTAACTGCCACTGCTAAATACATACTGTACAAGAGAGTGGCTGGAATCCCACACTAACCTTACAAAAAGACGTATGAACACATGAAACTAAACTGGCAACAAGGACAACCTAAAACTAAAATAATAAACTAAACTGTAAATGTAAAAATCATTCATAAAATTACAAAACTTGCCAAATCGCAAGCCACCAACAGAGAGTTTATGGAAGTGTCCCGGAGTAAAAATGATATTCATCACTAATCGACACTCATATTCCAAACTCACTGCCATTTTCTACAAGGGACCATTGATTAGTTCATCAATAAAGGTCTCTCTGAGGAGCAGTGGTGATAAAGAGCTCAACATTACAATCATGTCATATAAAGCACATTATAAGCTGCATGATTGATTAGGGGGACAACTGATTATAGGTTTTCTAAAGATGTGCACATGCATCTTTTTGTCCTTTCACGCTTATATTTTCTCTTTGTCCTCACCATGACACACACACACACACACACACACACACACACACACACACACACACACACACACACACACACACACACACACACACACACACACACACACACACACACACACACACACACATACACACACAGACACACAAAGGTTTTCTCGAGCCAAATGGTATATATCCATCATTCATCTGTACAGCTCGCCAGCAGCTCCACTATTTGAGAGGCTGTTGACAACAGTCTGGGCTGTGTTTGTTTGTGCTGGCAGCACTGAGGCAGGTACAATGTGTACTGGGAAGGAGAGAGAGGGAGAAAAAGAAAGTGTGTGAGAGAGAGAGAGAGAGAGAGAGAGAGAGAGAGAGAGAGAGTATGCACTGGCAGGGCTCGAAAACGATAAAGTGGTCAGACCATGGAAAAATACAATTCCCATGGTGCCTAGCTTTGGCAGGGCAGCCATGGCTTGCAGCAGGGTGTGTGTGTGTATGTGTGTGAGTGAGTAATAACTTGCAGGGTATGTTGTATGGAGTGAGGGTTGAATGTGAAGGCCGTTAGACAGAGAACAGCAATGCCAAGCAGCTTGTTTAAAATGTTTTTAATGAGAGTGAAAGACAGTCTCTGTTCTGGTGTCTCAGGGCAGAAAGAAGAAAAATGGAGAAAGAGATTGCATAATGGTGAACAAAAGTCAGGAGTCAAGAGGGGGAGAAAGGTTTCGAGAGGCGTCCTGAGGAAAGAGGACAGGGGGGTAGAAGAGAAGGAGGCTGCTTTTCCCTGAGAGAGAAGGTAGAAGTGAAGGGAGGAATGAGACTTTGAGGACAGAGAGAGAGGGCTGCAGAGGACAGAAAAGGGGCTGGGAGCTGTGATCTGGCCTTAACGCAGGGCAGAGTCACTGGCACGGTTCCTATTTTAACAGCTGCAAGGGATTTCCATTGTAAAATCAGCTGACTTGATGAAAGGAGCACTTGTTGCCTGAAGTTGGAATTGGCTGGCCGGCCATCTCTGTAAGCCATTATGTTATTGGAGGGCTAGATTAAAGGCAGTTATGTCGTTGAAACTATTTATCTTTCACGTCCAGTGTAGTGCTCATCAGCAGCAAGGAATTCTTGCAAGGCATTGTGGGATGCAGTGGCTGTCTGCAGCCAGCATCTGCGAGCCAGACTGGAGAGAGGCTGCAGCTTTGCTTCACTTTCTCCTCGCGCTGCGCACGCATGGACACATACACAGAGAGAGAGAGAGAAAGAGAGACAGAGGGAGAAGAAGAGAGAGACAGAAAAAGAAAGAGAGAGAAGCACAACGAAACATGTAATGGAAATAATTTAAAATTGGAATGACCCTCAGTAGAGTGCATTCCTCCACCAAGGTCCAACAGTCTTATGACCTTATGAAGCCACATTTTAATTCACTAGATCTGGAGTTTTATTTGGATCTGCATCATATTGCACACAGGAATAAATAGCAGTCTCCTTAACCTACCTGACTTTGTATGTATGCTTGTTGTGTGAATGCACACAGGGAAAACAGTATCTATCTATCTTTATGCTGGATCCTACCGGCTGAGGATCGTAACGTCTTTATGGATGTTTTAATGGTCACTCACAGACGTAGGTTAGGATTTCTCCTTGTGCTTCTAAAGGTCAATCTGGCTGTGACAGATGGTTATTGTGTTTGTTTGAGTGTGAGAGAGAGAGAGAGAAAGAAAGAAAGAAAGAAAGAGAAAGAGGGGGAGCGCTGTTCTTTTTGATGCCCTCGGTTTCAACGCTCACTTAATGGGGGATCCCGATGTGTTCCCGGGCCAGATGGGATAAGCAGTCCTTCCAGTGAGTGCTGGGTCTACCCCTGGTTCACATCCCAATTAGGAGTCTTGTAAACCTCCATTGGAGGCCAACATTTCCAAATCACAGCAATTAATTCAGGGAGTTCAGAGCTGTAACTACAGACAGAGCCAATAAAACCGATGGTTGACAGTGATCCAGAGGTCAAAGAGGCCATTTGTAGTAGACAGTAGACAGACACACATGTGCAAGCGTGCACACACACACACACACACACACACACACACACACACACACACACACACACACAGTAGGTTTACTAACTCACCTCCTCTGTATGGCTTCCAGGTGTAAAATTTTCCCCGGAAAGGAACGCTGTCAAAGTCGGAGCACTGAATCTCCCTGAAATCCCGAGAGCCTGCGGGGCACTCCTGTAACGCAACCACACACACACACACACACATACACACATTCATATACACAAAGAAAATGCACCACAAACACATACAAGCAGAGGCCGGTGCAATGACCATCGTGCTGACCAATTAATGATAATGATGAAGAGCAGTGATACTCACATCAATATTGCAGGACCTGAAACGCTTTCTCTCCCCCAGACAATACTTTCCACCGATGGTTGGCCTGCACCCAAACAAAGAGAGAATCAGGCCAGTCCGTCACATCTGATCACAATTTAAGAAGATCTAACCTCCATCACATCAGCACACAGCGCTGGCTCCCGATCGCTGCTTCGTCTGCCTTTGTCTGTCTAATGTTTGTTGCTTTATTGTGTATCGTAAACCGTCGCGAAAACAACTTTTTTTTAAAAAACAGCTGAGAAGGTAGCCAGAGCCAGACACCATCAAATGGCTGCTCCTGCTAAACTTTCAACAAATTTGAACATCACGGAGCCAAATGACGCAAAGAAACGATACAAGAAAAGACCACAGGCCTCAGATTTGGGTCAATTCATTCTTAGTTTTAATCAGTTCAAGATGAGGAATCCGGTGACTGCGATTCAACAGCAAGTCTGTTAGTAATTTTGTGATGACTCAGATATCAGACATTTTGATATATATTATACATATTTATATATATATACAGAGAGAGTGAAAGAGAGAGAGAGAGAGTGTGTTTCACTTGGAATAAGATTAGTGAATGTAAATCCGTCACTTCTGCTCTTATTGTAACTCCTATCTAGAATATTGTATCACTTTCTAGATTGGACATTTAAAAAAAAAAAGAATTTCATATATTTCTCAGGGGAAAATTAATGGATCTTGATACAAAAAAATTCTGCATATTTAGAGGCTGGATATTTATGAGTGTGTGTAATTTTGTGATTGAAGTATATGCTCTACTGAGCGCAATTCTAAATTCTAGATTCTTATTCTTCTTATTCTTCTCTGATATAACCTCAGCGATGTAGCACAATGAAACAGCGGTGAGATGACTGAAAGAAAGAAGGGAGCAACACTCAAAAACCTATCGTACTTGCTGATCCTCACTTTTAAGTTACTTAAGTTGACATTAAGTGTAAATAAGCTGAGTTGTATGAGTCGATCCACCAGGTCGAGTTTTTCACCACAATAATAATAGCACAGTTCAGACTGGTCCCAGCTGAGGTGTGTACCTGGGGCTGTCACAGTGTCTGACAGAAGAGGAGACTCCACCTCCACACGTCCTGCTGCACTCCTCCCAGGGCGACCACAGGCCCCAGCCTCCGTCCACGCCCTCCGGACGAGTCCCATACACCACACACAACCTCTTGTAGCACCACTGTGGTAAAATACACTCATGAACACACAGCACCAATAACAGCTTCACATCTATGAAAGGATGAGTTTCATTTTTAATAAAGGAAAAAGCTGACCCCAAAGGTTATGGAAAGCAAATATCCTAATATCAGTCGTAATCTCAAAGGGAAAACAAAACTAACAAAGAATAAGAGCAAAGCACACAGCTCCAGGAACAGAACTTTGTTTTCAAGGGTGATTTTAGTTTTTTTCTTCCTTTTACAACAGTTCATCTTACAAATATTTTCATTGGAAAACATTTGATCCAAACAAAACAACAGCCAAGATGAGTCAGGATGAGGACATTAGCAGCGGGACTGGAGCCTCCACATCCTCCATCCCACCTCCACCACTGACAACCTTTAACAAGAATAATGCATTAAACAAGTTGTTTTCCAGAGTTCACTCACCCCTTTCTCTATTGTGTTGGTCTGACAGATGGTTCCCTCTGCAGCAGGAATGCTACTGGTGATGCAACGGTTGCTTTTACTCATGCACCATAGTTCACTGCAGACTTCCTGTGTGTGTGTCAGTGAAAGGAGAATAAAATACAGACGATAGAGACAGACAAATAAAAGGGAGAGAACAAAGACAATGGTCAGACAACCTGTCAGAGTGTTTCTACATACACTAAGAGACACAGGGCGGATTTGCTGACTCCTTTCTTCTGCCTCTACAGCAATGTCTATAACACATGGGGCTACGTTTTATTGGGTACATATGCTCTGACCACATAGTATCCATAATAATGAGTCTATAAAGCCGTGCGCTGTTCCAGATGTCCATTCACTCTGAGCCATCACTCGAGTCGACGCTGTTCAGCAAAGGTACTGCAAGATCCTTCATATCAAAAACACTTACTGTGAATTCCTATCTGCCAACTATTGTATTTATTTATTTATTAGAACCCTTTAAATACATTTTATATTTTTAAAGAAATTTACACTTTTAGCTCGACACAACTGAACCGCTTTTTTATTGTGTTATCATTTTCATACATACATACATGTTTGTCAGTGCATGTCTGTATCTTGTTTTTTGATTCTTGTGTTTTCTTTTCAGTTGGATAAGTATAAAAGTCACTATATGTTCATATACTGTTTATAACAGAATCAAATCAAATCTACCCACCACCAACCACGTCTGAAAAATAATTCAAACGCTTCAGACTATTTGTCATCAACTATCAGACAGAGATGGCGGAGAGCAAGTCAATAGAGAACAAAGAAGCTGAAAGATGAATGAAAAGTGTGGACAGGTCACTCACCGCGTATTTACATTGTCGAGATCTCATGCCGTACTGGAAGCGGCACTGCTCGTCCGCATCGTACGCCTGACCTGGTGCCGTGGTGGGGTACACAAACTCCTGCTTGGGGGGGACGTTGTTCAGACAGGAGCCCATACCAGAGCTACAACAGAGGGGAGAAGGGAGGGAGAGTCAAATATAGAATACCTGGTAATGTTTGAATTGGTACGTTATTGAGACATTGAACAAGCAGGTGATTAAATCTAAGTTGATTTGCCTTCTGTCACGTTCAATCTGTAACTTGAATGTTTTCTCTCACCATCAAAAATGGTACATTGACGTCCAAGTGACTGTTTCTCTCTGAAACCTCTAATTACCAAATGATTTGTGGTGTTGCAGATTTCTGATAGGCTGACTCACTCCAGGAAGCTGGTGATGTAATCCCGGCTACAGGCCGACCAGATGAACGGGTTAGTTTTCATAGTAATGTGGTCGGCCATCAGCTTGGCGGTCTCCTGGCTGCGGGGGCCGCAGGCGTTCCCCATCCCGTCATGGTTCATCCCAAACCTAAAGCCAATGATGATACATCGACAACACTTTGAGGCTTTGTGGACGGGGACAGTGGGAAAAAAAGATCCCTGTGGATAAACTGAGGGGGATCTGAAGCACAGACGAATTACAGAGTAACATCCACAGCTGTTACAGGTGTTCATCTATATCCATCAGAAATATATGATATATGACCACATGTTCATTATTAGCATCATATTAGCATCATAGGACAGTTGTTCTTTAATAAACTGGGACTCAGAGTCCTGCTGGTTTTCAACCTGACATTAAATCAGGGCCTGATTTACACATTGCGGTGACTGAAAGCTTTTCCAGTCTTATCCACGACCCTCAAAGTGCTTTACAGCACAAGTCGCATTCACCCATTCACACACACCTTCATGCTATACACTGCACTTTTTCTAAATTGTCAATAAGGCTGTCAGGGGAAATTTGGGGTTCAGTATCTTGCCTAAGGAACCACCGACCTTCTGGTTGGCTGGACGACCCTCTCTACCTCCTGAGCCAAAATAACAAAACAAGACATTTGATGACAGTGAGGACGATGAAAAAATGTGTTTTATTTATACTATTTCTTCACCAAACAATGAATGCATCTATTAAGAAATGAGTTGATCATAAACATAATCATAGTTGTGACTCAATCCTGTGGCTCCATACCACAATCACTACAGGCTCCATATAATGTCAACAAAGCACCAAGTGGCAGCACCCATATGTGGGACATAGCTTCATTTTTGGTCAAGTGGAGACACACCGTCCCTCTTGATATAGAGTCTATGTTAACATCCATGTCAGACAGTGATATCACTCAGTAGCTGTGCTTGAGGCTGAAATGTCCTGAAATTCCTCTGCTGAGTCATTTCTGTCTTTTCCTGTGGGTACTCTCCACCACAGACAGGCCTGTATTCAATCTAATCCTGCGCTGAGATGTCAAAACAATTTATAAGGCAATTATGAACGACTGTTGATTGTGTAAAGAGTCGGGAAGCGGACTAATACGCACACATGTGATGTTGGCTTGACAGCTTCGGGGTCACAGCACTCGAAAGCTACCTGCGTTAATCATTATGGAGGCAGGACCCTCTGATGGATCCGCCATCTGACCTAACCTAGCTCTACTCAGTCACTCTGAGAAAGAAGAGTAAACAAACAGTGGTTTCACAGAAATCAAATCACTGATCCTTGTTGATTTCTAATGTATTCATAACAGAAATAAAGCTTATAGGCAGCGACAAAGTGATCCAGAGCAGCTGCTCTAGGAAATCACCATCACCAAGGAGATCCAGATATGAAAAAAAAACCCTGCTGCTGTTCCAACCACACATGTTACCAATTCCCCTGGCGAATAAATAGTGTGACTGAAAAGAAAATATACAACTATTAACACATTCACAACTGATGGAAATGACTCATGGTGCAGGATATTACATAAACTGTCTCTGGATATGTGGAGGTGTAATCTGAGGACTATCTCTCTGCGGAGGGAAGAAAGAGCACGGCACCGCACCACAACACTGGAGGACGTGTGTCACTTTGACAGAAATGTTCATGCGTGTGTATGTGTGTAACTCACGTGTGTCCTATCTCGTGGGCGATAGTAAAGGCTGTTCCCAGACCAATGTCTTCATTGATGCTGCAGCTCCTCTCCGGCTCACACATCCCTCCTACAGGAGCCAGGCCTGCCACACACACACACACACACACACACACACACACACACACACACACACACACACACACACACACACACACACACACACACACACACACACACACACACACACACACACACACACACACACACACACACACACACACACACACACACACACCACAAACTTTTATGAATACATTTTGGAAACTTGCAAACCCCCATAATGTGACAGATAATTACACAGAGTTAGGTTCAAAGTGTGTGTGTGTGTGTGTGTGTGTGTGTGTGTGTGTGTGTGTGTGTGTGTGTGTGTGTGTGTGCGTGTGTTACCTAGGGTTTCACATGGCTTGTTTTTTTGGATGCAGATGTCGTACCTGCAGACGAGAAGGAGAGGTGGTTTAGAAAGGCTTTTTTAAAACTCACACACATACAAAAACCCTCATTAGCAGTAATCACACGTACACACTGTATGCCTACAAACACACACACTCGAAATCGATGCAGTGCATTCACAAATATACACTCAGACGTTGGGGACAGACGGTGGACGGCAGTGATAGTGGACAGATATCGTTTTTTAAAAGAACAATTGCAGGAAGTCTTGGACGGTCACTGTGGTGTCGTCTGTCTGGACAGCTTCCATCCTCTGCTTGATGAATGCCATCGTAAAAAACCCAAACGTTCTCACAAAGCCGCAGCCACAGCCACAGCTAAAGAAACAGTAATGACATTTATCTGTTTGAATGTTCACCTCCTGCAACACGAGCTGGTCCCACATTCTGTTAGAAAGAAGAATAGGAAAGTATTTGTGGCAGCCCAGCCCAGCCCGATCAGATGACTCTGAGCAAACCGTGGCTGTGCTGTTTGCTGATGGACATTCCTCAGTCAATAGCACCAGTGTTTTATCTGTTTAATACGTGTCTGCCATTGTTGTGTGTGTTTCCCCTGCAACACAATCAGAGTGGAGTTAGAGAAATGACGAGACGACTAAGGTTTAGCAGGGCTGTCGCATTCAGGTTCAAGGCAGCTTTGATTTGATTTCTGCTCCATGGCTCATCCTCTCCGGGTGTCTCGCCATCTTCTTTAACCTGTTTTTAATTGTTTCTCGCTTCTTTCTTAGATCTCTCTCTTTTTCTCCAGATGCTGAGAAAAAAAATGGAGATGAGAGCTGGGCAGAGCGGTCCCAGCTATCGTCACCTCAGTCGGGACAAGACACAGATCAACTCTCCGGGATACGACTAAATGAAGGACGTGTGAAGAGAACAGCTGGAAAACCCTGTTTAATATATTGAAGTAAACTAAAAATATTCTTATCTACAACGATGTGGAGGAGCTGCAGCGTTAGGTGGAGTTGTATATTTATAAAGCTCTCACAGAACTAAGGGCTACAGCAAACATAAAGACTCCTTTCTGGTTTGGGCCTGACGTGAGATAGGTGTTTGTTACCTGGTGATAAGCACAGCCGTGTCGTGGTGTGCGATCCCGTTGTCTGGAATGGCGTTCCCATAGCTGCTCCGGTGTTGGATGTTTTTCTGCCACTTGCAGAAGCTGTCTAAAGACTTCCCTGCATGGTGGTTGATCTCCAGTGTCGGCTGGAGGAGAAGACAAGAGAGGAAACATGGACTCAAGGCAAATCAGGAAAATTGCATTGCTTATTTAAACCTTAAAACACTACAGAATGGAGATTACAACTGGGCTACAGCAATTTCATGTTTTCGCAAAGATACTTTAATAATGTGAGGTTATTCCAATGTCAACAAAGAGGAGATTTCGACTATCAGACGATAGGCCAACAATGCTATCTTAACCCAGCCCCAGTCTTCCTGTATTGCACTTTCAGGCTTGTTTTCCACCCCAGTATGTTAGTCTTTCTGTTCTGTGAAAACCATGCATCTCAGAAATGTTGCGTTTTCACAGTTTTTAACATTCTTTTGATAATCTGATGGTTTTCTTTGATATAAGAATTAAATGAATTTACCCATTGCTCAATTTACATGAAATGGTAGTTTTCAGTCTCAAATATTTGAAGATAAATGGTTTTCAGTGGCCTTTATGAGACTGTATGTCATACATGGGGAGACCACATTTCTAACATTTGGATTCCCTGACTTAAAAAGCTTGAAAAAAGAACTTCCCTCCACTGTCTCAAAGAGGCTGAAGTGGAGGGAGGATTAGAGTGGAATTGCTTTCTAGTACTATGAGCGTGCCGAGAGAGGAAAGAGAGGAGGGAATGCACCGCTGGCCACAGCTGGCGAGAACTCGTAACCCAGGAATGCATGCGGTGACATAACTAGTAATTGCCTCATCCCACAGTCGCTCATTTCTGGGCCCACTGCTGGCCGGCTTTCCTTTTCTAGGGGCAGCTCGCCGTTTTCAGACCTGGAAAGCTAAAAGCACCACTCGACTCAGACTCGAATCTCGTCCCGACCTCAACCTCAACGCTCCATGGAGTAAGAATAACAACATTAATAGTGCCAACCACTAATGATCCTAACATTTACTTATTTACTCTCTCAGATGACGAAAACACATCCGAGTGGTGAATTACGGAGCTAAATCTGAGGCATGGCATGAGCTGTATGAATCATGAATGTTCCCTAATAGGATATCTGTGGATGAAACCTCAAAGCCACAGTCCAGTTTGATTCTTCTGTCAGATTGCAGTAAAGGTCAACACGACGATGGAGGCAGCGGCACTGTCTCGCCACATGCTGTTAATGGCAGGCTAATAGGGTCATGGACTAGGCGGTCAGAAGGCTCCGTCATCTCCTGAGCTGTGCTGGTAAGGTCAGGCACTTTTTATGAGCTGGACTCTCTGTCTCTGTCCTCTGTAACCTGCATTCACATCATACAAAGACAGGAGACCACGGCCATGCTAGCCCCTCTGTATGGAGACACAGCTGCACATTGGGCTAAATGCTTACATCAGCATGGTACAAATAAAACCAGAAATCTGTCTCTCTCTCTGTCTGTCCTATAAGTTTCTAGACAATTGCTAATCCGATCAACTTCAAACTTGACAGATGTGTCTCTGAGGACACCAGGAAGTACAGTGTGGACTGTGAAGTGTCCCCCTAAGGGCACGGCCACACATACGCAACTAGGAATGATTATCACCTGCCGAGGAGAATAACGAAATCATCCCCTGCAGAATGCGGGCGGTGCAGGATGAAAACACCCCCTCGCTCGCACAGAATAGAAGTGAACAGGAGAGGAAATTCGCCACTGATTTGCTCCTGTGCAGTCAGAAATCTATCCTGAAGGTTACATGAACATGTTGACCAAATTTTATGCTCATCCATTCAACGGATCTCAAGGCATCTGACTCAGAAACAGAAAAGGGGAGACAGGGAGAGAATTCATGGACTCGTCTACAGGAGGAACAAAGCCCCAGATTCTGTGTCAATCTATCTGTAGTAGATGTCGACATATTGCACTGGATAAGTGCAAAGTTTAACCTATTTATATAGAGTCTATGGACATTCCACGAAAAAAATCAAAATGTCAACCTCATGGTGGCCCTTTTATTTCAGTCTATCCGAGGGTTGTTAGGAAATTTCTGTCTGGACAAAAGTGGTGGAACATCTGACAGTGTGGCAAGGACATATTAGTAAAATCACCAGACCTTGAGGAATCTGGTAAAAAAAGGAGGTGATGGTGTTCTCTTGTGCTATAAATGGTGAAACAGATTTAGACGCTGATGTGTTTTACATCAGCGTCTGAATCTAAAGTCACAGCAGGTCAGAGAGGTTACTGTACACCACAGGAACCAGCCAGACAGTCACAAAGCAGTTCTGTCTGACAGGTACAAAACTCCCCTCATTCCCTGACTTTAACGCCTTCCCTCACCCATCACCTTCCTCCACGCCTCCCTACATCCTCTTTGTCCCTTTCATTACCACAAGACGCGTTTGCTCACTCAGTCCACCGGGGAGTGGTGGAGGAAAAGACACTTAAGCCAATAATTTGACACAAACAAAGAGTGCATAGATGCTTCTCAGATGGGGGGGGGGGGAGAGGAGAGGAGAGGAGAGGAGAGGAGTATTTACCTGGTCTTCCATGAGCAGGATGAGCCGTGTCACCACTATGTTGACTGCATTCCCCAGGCTAGAATCCTGGAACAGTTTGGCAACCTGACCTCCAGGGAAACAAGAAAAGACCAGTCTTAAAAACAGCTGAGACACCAGGAGAGCACATTACACCAGAGTGGAGACAAGACGACAGGTTGACAGAAGTCAACTACATTTGCTCTGGATTTTTCGTATGCGTCTGTTTGTTTGTTTGTGATATTTATGAGTGGATGCAATTTGGTACAGATTCAAATGTACTCTTCTGAGTGGCCTTGTAGTTTCCTGAGAAATCGACAAAAATGTTGAAAAACATACTATCAAGAAAGTGAAAAGAAAATTCCTGGATCTGCCCCCTGATCCGAATCTGCACACAAACTGAATGTGTTCTTTCCTGACCCATACCGCATCCTTCCACCAAGTTTGGTGGCAATGCGTTGGGTAGTTTTTGCATAATCCTGCTAAATAACAGACAGACAGACAAACAAATGCAGACGAAAACATACCTTCCTTGGCGGAGGTAATAAATATTCATACAGAGAAGTTAAAGAAAACATAATCCCAGTCTTGAAAATGGAATAAATAACGTCCACTGCGTGCGAAATGGAAAACAGCCTGATTCAGCCGTGATTTTCCTGTTGAGAAAGAAAACATCCCTGTCTCGTGTCCCTGCTGAGATTGATTTTAAATGATAACCAAACACTGTATGAAACAGACGTGTGTGAGAGTCTGTATGCAAGCTGTAAAGTCAGAGCACCACCACAGCAGCAACAAGTGCCAGAGGTTATTAAAGAGTTTAAGCACCGAGAGTAATAAAAGGTAAAACCACTGCTCGCACTGAGGCAGCTTTCTGACTTTCTGACACACTGTCATTACTGGTGTCTGGTGTAGTTTGGCTCCACTTTGCTGCAAACCGCTAAAGAGACGGTGTTGGTTTCTGTGATTCTGCACCAGTCTGGATGCAACCTGCTTTGTGACAATGGCAGATGAACAACCCTTCATTAAATACATTCCTAACATGTGTGTGTGAGTGTGTGTGAGTGTGTGTGCGTGTGTGTGTGTGTGTGTGTGTGTGTGTGTGTGTGTGTGTGTGTGTGTGTGTGTGTGTGTGTGTGTGTAGGTTTAAAGTGATTAACTGTGTGTGAAGTGATCTTCCGTGATAGAAATAGTGCAGCTGATGACATACAACCTGAGCCTGTCTGACTAAAACATGTGGCCTCACATACACATTTGTTTTTACTTCCTGTCTCGAACCATTATTCATGAAAATAAATGAGCCTGGTGGTGATTTATTTATATTTAATTTTTGGGTTTTTTTTGACATTGTAAATGTACAAGGTTTATGTCGAACTAATCCTTGTGAATAGAGACTCACTGAAACGTATTTCGATCCCAGGAGACATTTCTGTTCTTCCCAACTGAGCCTTTAATCTCACATTGAAAATGTTTTTTAGTTTCGACTCCAAGATGTTCATTTGTTTTGCACGACGCCAAGTCACCAAACCGTGACTGGGTGACGGAGGAAAATCTGCAAAAACAAATCATAATTTTTACCACATCTTCTCGGCCTGGCTTTGTTTTCGTGTGAAACTTGGCCCTGAGTTTTATGATAATTCCACCATGTGTGAGAAACTTCCACCACTGACTCGACCGATGCTGAAAAAGTGACTTTTCAACTCATTTGTGCGTGTGAGTCTTTGTTGTGTTGTGAAACTTACAATATTCATGACAGCCAGGATGTACTGCTCGATGTCCCTGCGACCGTGGTAACCCACCATCATCTTATCGGCCACGACCAACGTCTCCACGTAGCGCTCCCGGCTGACCGAGCGCTTCAGAGGCAGCTGGCCGCGACCGACATGGTGAGGGGGCGTCTTCAGCGTCCGCTGCCACCATGACGCCCCCTTCATCGGCTTTTCATCTGAGAGAGATCACAGACACACAGCCACACATTTTGAACACATGTAGAATGAAATAATGCACAACAGCAGAGCAGCCCTTCAGCAGAATCATTCACTGAATATTTTGTATTTGTCATCACTTGCCAAGAGATTAATGACCATATGAAACACTTTAACCAAGCGACCAATGACACATGAAGACGATTTCCAAGACTGCAGAGCGGAGCTAACGTACGACATTACAAGGTTGGATGTTTTGTTTGTTGAAAGTTAGTTTTCGGACCAAACATTACTGCTGCTACTAAAAACCAGAATATCGCCCCCTCTCACCAATGACTCCGCAGGATAGGCCCTTGTACTGATGGCGAAGCGATGACCGCTTGTAAACCACATGGGGGCGCCCCTCTGCTCTCTCCCCCCTCTCCGTCCTGCTGGTCTGGTTATCTGATGAGACAAGGGGTTCAATCAGGTACTCCTCTCCCCCCGCAACAATCACCCCCTGCTGCAGAGAGACAGATTTGTAGAATAGAAAAGAATAGAATAGAATAACAGGAACAATTTCTATGATAAAAACGTCACAAATATTAAAGACAGTTCAAATCTTAACTAATTATCCCTGTGAAGTCAACGGCAATATGTGCAATATACATACATGTTCATACAATCACATCAATCCATCAATGAAAAGGGCTAAAACTTGTTTTCAATCACTCATACTGTGATTATTGACAAATATGGTTCAGTAGCAGAGTGAAGGTCAGGTAAAGATAAATCAAATCTCCTCTGATGGGTCAGAAAACCTGCAGAAGAGATTTAATTAAGATGCATCAAATCTTGAAAACAGTAACAGGTACATGTGAGCTGTTAGATTCTCTAGACTCTGACAAAAGCTTTTTTCGCTACAGGGACTTAAACCAATGGCTTTTGATTGAGAGTGGTGATCACCAGTTTGTAGAACCAAATTTTAAATCTGATCTAAATATGATTTCAATCTCAAAAGAGAAGATTTGCTTCTTTTCTCTGTTTTCAGTTTTCTTGGGGAGGTTTTAGACTTTTTGATCATCAAAACAAGACTTTACCATCAACTCAGCAAAATTATTTTATTTATGTTTCATACACTAAACAATTCTGAGAAACATTCTGCAAGTTAATCGACAAACTGCATAAATGGCAGCCCTAATCTACAAATTCTCTACAAAGTCTTAAATGCACAACAATATACACGTTGTTTGTTTATATTCATGTAATGACTATTCACCAAGTACAGATCAAGTATATATAAAGATACAAGCCTAACATGATTATCTATTGCTCTGTTTTCCCAATGCATCAACAAACAAAGACTGCGCCTCTTATTGAGCCCTCTGATGAACACACACAAAGACAAACACACGTGACATGAAAGAGTGAACGGGAGTGAGAAACATGAGAGGGTGAGGCAGAGAGCGATACACTAACACTCGCTTTGATTCCGCTCAGCTGTGTTGGCCTCGGTCAAAGCGAGTGTCTCCCCTCGACTCACTGCGGCGGCTTTCAAAGTGCCTCTAATCCCATAATAAAGTTAGTGATGCCCCTCTGGACACACAGCACGCTCGCTGGTGAATGTGCTCATGCTGGTTTGACCAACAGTAATTACGTGTGCTACTTATTAACGCTCTGTGAACACATCTAATCCTTCAGCTGTATATACAACTATTATTGCGGGGCCTGCTGTTTGGAGTGAGAGGACACACAGATACACGGTGTCGTGAGCGAAGGAAAAAACGATGCATCAACAAAATGATACATTGCGATTCAGAATAACCATTGAAGTGATTCAGACAGAACCAACCGAAGGATGAGGACACATGCGGTGTGCCGAGAGGACTTTATTGGAAGTAGAGCGGGAGGTAAATAAGACGTTGTTGATCCTTTGAGATGGACGGATCAAGTCCGCTTTGAAAAGCTGCTGAGACGGTTCAAATCAGATCCTAAGTTCATGTTTTTGCTGCCTCTTGGGACCTGCCTTGTTGACCACAGCTTCAGTTAATAATATCCTACATTTCCCAGACTGCCTTTGAACATGCTAAAACTTGATGCACTGTGTGTTACAGGAAGTCTGCTTCAAAGGGAGTGATTGTTGTGTCGTCTCACAGTGTCAGGCTGTTTTCAGACACCCACTCGAGTCTGGACATTTTCCTGACATTTTTCCAGAGGGGCTGTATGTGCGAATGCAAATGAGTCAGTTGCTCTGAAATGTCCCAAATGTCCAAGTGAACCCAAGTGAGAATACAGCAGGAAAAAGTTGATGACGTTTCTAACAAGAAATAAGAAGAAGACAAATATCTCCGGATGATAAAGAGGCGCTATACACGTAGAAGACGCAGTCACAGTATGTCCTGGCTCCTGCAGGCTCCACCCCCAATGTTTGACTCTGACAATCTCCTGCTGCTTTCTTTACATGTGAAAGGCAAACTCCAGAAAATGTCCAGAACCAATTTTTTTAGGACATTTTCTGGAGTTCACGCAGTGTTTGAACTTCTCGCTGAAGCTCTCTTCCATCGTTTTTCCTTGTTTTCCCAACTCCTTCTGTTACTTAAAGTGTTTAGACTAAGGTTCCTTTGTCATAGAATATAAACCGGCCACCCAATTTGTATGACTCTTTCTCATGACAGCAGCTTTGGGCATTGGTTATGCCAGAAAAGAGTTAGTTTAAACAATGCGTTGTCTGACCACATCGCATGGCAGAAGTGTTTATAGCTATTTCAAAAGGGCCACACTCAAAGGTGGAGTGAAAAGCTGCTGACGGAGCGATGCGAGGCACGGACCAATCACTGAGAGACTAAAAAGCTGGTGCAACTTTTGCCTTTTTTACTATAAAAAGAAACGATCCATGAGAAATAAAACAGAGAGCCTCTTTTAGGAAGAATCTTTGCTTGAAGCTTCACTCGAGAAGCACCTGAAGTTTTCATTCTGGATCATTTCACTTTGAGAACCACACGGGTTGACTTGGCCGAAGATGAAGACTGGCTTTAAGACCCAAGCTTTGTTAAAATGTTATGCTTTGATGTCGGAGTCAAGCGCATCTGATCCCTTATTTGCTGAGCCAGCACTCCTGCTGCTGACCTCACTCAGTGTGGATTAGACCAGGGGGGTTGAGTCTTACCAGGCCGTTACAGTTGCTCAGGGCCACTTTGCTGGAGTGCGGCTGGTCTTGCAGGTGTCCTATGTAGTGGCAGTGGGGAGAGTAAGGGTGACTCCAGGCTAATCTGCCCCTCTTCCAGTACTCGACCCTGAACTGCCGCGACAGCAGGCCTCCCTGCAGCGTCAGGTTGAGCATGAAGTTGTTACGTGATGTGGACAGCTGGTAGAAGAGCTTAGAGACAGAACAAGTGAGTTAATAACTGAGTAAGACAAACGGACAGAAAAGAAGAATTAAATTAAATTAAATCAAGCAAAGTACAGAGTCAGGAGGCCTTTCTTCAGTGCTGCGTCTTCTTCTTCGTTGGTGTTGAGGCGTTTCTGCTTCCAGCGTCTCGCCATTAGGTCCTACACGTACTGGGATGGCGATTTCATACTGGCCCAGACTGGACAGGAAGGCAGCTAGAGAGAGAGAGAGAGAGAAAGTGAGAAAGGAATGAAGAAGGCATTAAACCACAATCGCAGTTTAACTTAATAAAATGTAATTCAGCTTAATCCAATTGACTCTAATTAAACACAGATGAGGATTTTGGCGTCGCCTACTTTGAATAGAGCTCTTTTTATTGAGAGAGTAACCCAGTTGGCGAAAAGGGACTTGCTGACTTTTTGGCCGATCGCTGACGAGGCTCCAAGTCCTCCATGAGGCCAAAGGGACGTTGCCACGGTTACCCTGAAACTGTATACTTCCTGTCTGTCCCAGTCTGTGCCGGGGCCTGGGGGAGATTTATTGTCCAAACACACACAGCTAACTAATGGGGAAAGGTCACAGGCAAATGAGCTGTTTTTTTTTGTTTCTTTAATCAAACCTTTGGCCTCCGTTGGTGGAGAGGCAGCCCATTCCCACAGAGAGTAAATACCCAGAGATCAGAGTTCCCTGGTACAGACTCGGAGAGCTCTGCACCGGGACATAAAAAAACACTCTGAGCTTTAAAAAACAAGAAACCGCAGGCACAATTAGAAAAGCTGCCTTCACGTGACTCAGGAGGCAATTTAGCAGAAATACTCTCTGCGTACAAACGGTTTCAGTCAAAAGACTGGAGGAAAAAAAATGGACGGTGACATGTTTGCGTTTGAGTTGCTATTTCTCACATGTTCATTTCTTTTGGTTGACTACGGTCCTAAAATAGGTGAGATTATCTTTACTGTCCCACAAGGGGAAATTAGTTATGCAGCAATAATTCGCAAAGAAACAACATCCACAATAAAAACACATTTTAAGCAAGTACAGTGAAATGGAAAATTCCTACCACTTACAAATATGGAAAACAGATGACAATTTTTAAGAATGTGCAATAGAGAACAAAATCTTTTTTAAGTGTTTTTTAAATGGACACCTGAAGGCAAGCTGTCAGCTCCAGTCCTTGGAAGCGTCACCTCCCTAATACCAACAACACGTCCGTCCTCCTCTAATAAACCACACAAAGTGAATCCGACAGGTGGTTTTCATTACCTTTAAAGTACAGGAAAAACTCCTGGAGAGAAAATGAAGGGAGTGTTTTAATAAAGTAGATATGGAAGAAATTAATCAGACCTCACACAGAATAGACTAATAAAAAAAACTGTAAAAATGGAACTAGTTTAAACTACAAGTTTAAATAGACGGTAAAAAGCCACATCCTCTCATATCCTCTTGCTCCCACAGGAGAAAGGAGACACAAGTAGTCGTTCAAAACTGATGACTCAAATACTACAAGTGTAAAATCATTATCAAGTCATTGTCCCTCTGATGGTTTACGTTGTTTCCCAGAGTAACAGATACACACCAGATGTTAGAGCACCAGTGTTCAGAGCAGCAGCAGGATGTTGATGCTGACAGATTTAAAGCGTCATGCAAACTGCTGCGTTAATCACATTTGGATGTGTACAGTTTATTGGAAGACGAGACAGGTTTTATAGCCTCGCTTGTAATTTTCACAAATAAAATCTCATCTTTATTGCGTTTTTTTTTGTTTTACAGCTTTTATTAAAGGAAAATGAGGAATGAGTTTGAAGAGTCGCTCCAACTGCTTTCTATCAAAATTCCTGTTTCTCGATTCATGTTCCGTAGAATTACTGTGTGCGGCCTGGGTCTTTTAAGAAAACATGACAACATGTGTTATTCTGCCAACTATTAGTCCTGTGTGGTCTGCTTGTAAACAGCACAACGTCAAATACATATCTGATATTTTACCTCTAAATGGTGGTAACTTGAGGCCATACAGGGAACTTGCAAACAACAGTGCAAAATACAGTGTGCTCAGTGAGTCTGAGTCAGAGTATCGAAGAATAAAGCACAGAGAGACTGAGAATGGAAACATGTTTGCTAAATTTAGGGGACGCTCCCTGGCTAAAAGAAGAGTGAAGAGAAGCTGATACATCCACCCATGAACAGGGCATCACCCTGACTTCATTATCACCATATGAGAATAGTGGAAGGAAATACTCTGGATGGAAAAACGTCCCTCCCTCAGACCTCAGGCCGAACGCTGCCAGAAACAGTGGGTATCACAAACTTCACTCTGATTTTGTCTATACATACAGCTTTCTTTTTTCTAAATAGGTGTGAATGTGAGTGTGAATGGTCTCTGTGCGTTGGGCCTAGCAACAAACGGGCTAACTGTGCAGGATGTACCCCGCCTCTCCTCCAGTTTCAGCTGGGACTGGCTCTGGCCCCCCGTTACCCTCCAAAGATAAGCGTCTTTCAGTGCCACTTATGCCTGCAGTCAATGTATCATATAGGAGCCTGGAAACCAGACCAATCAGTGAGATCATGTTATTTGCTCTTTCTGAGAGGTCTGCCCCGTCCCCACCCTGAAAGTAGTTGGGCAAATCACAACCGTGATTTGTTTTGGTCCCAGATTTCAAGCTGCTTCATCATCTAGTTAGACTGCGTTTGCTCGTTGATCCGTTCAGCTTTAAGTGTCTATATGAAATGTCCTTAGGTCTCCTTAGCTACGTGAGTGCTTGAGGGGTGGGGGTTACTTAAAGGAAGCAGTGTGACAGACTATTGGAGATAGATGGCAGTGAGGGGGTCAAAGGTTAAGTTTAGGAAATACACAATCACTGCTTTGTTCTGGGTGACAAGACTCTGACACTCAGGGAATTTATGTCTTTGCCTTCAGGAGATTTCAGTCGCTTCAGCCTCAGTGCGTAAGTGAAACTGACACAGACACTGTGAGGTGAGGAGGAGGAGGGGGGGGCAGGCACGTGTCTGTGCCACTTGTAACATAATTTGTGGAAGCAGAGTTCAAGTTCATCTGACCTGCAGACCTGCAGAGCAGCTCAGATCCCCAAACGTGTTCTACACCTTGTTTCACCCAACTTTTTACCATCTGAGCTCTGTGCATGGGAATTACATATAAAAACAATTACACTAACCAAGGAACACATAGTGATCGTTAAGATTAATTTATAATCACATATTCTCATTAAACACAAATTTTAAAAAAGGGTATTCAGAGAGGGTTTTTATTCCCCTTACAGAAATGAGGAACAGATTTCACTCTGGGCACCTTGAGCTTACAAATACATTTAAGTACTTTTCCTCGAACGACTGAAAGTAATTAAAGCAGCCCAGACAATCACAGACTGTAAACCAGAGGTGTTTCCCAATTACTTATACAGGCCTCAAAGAGCCAAGTAGTTTTACTCGTGTGTTTAATCCAAACGGTCTCTGAAACTCTTCTCTCAACTAGAAGTTGTGATTGGTTTGGAAAGTTTAACCTGTGTTATGCAGCCTGGCTTTAGAATGAGGTGGGAAACCTGACACGGCTCAGAGTTTAGTGGGAAAGAGTGAACACACATTTCTATGACAGTAAGATCACATAATAGAAGATACTTTTACAACTATGATGAAGTATGTTGACTTGTATTCGTTTTTAGCCGGATTAGGCAAATTAAGGCATTAAATAGACAAGTCTCTCACTCTGTTTACTATACCACAATATTTTCCTCAAGTCCATTCATTTTCTTTCCTCTCCCCACCAACGTCTACCCTGAGGCCTCCAACCAGTTGCACAAGCCCAGAAAACCTCCAAACCTCAAACCTCACATGTCCAAACCACCTAAACTGGCTCTTTTTCGACACAGAGGAGCAACGCCTCCACTCCGGGCTCCCTCCGGATGTCCGGGTTGAACCCAGTCACCTGAAGTATAGGAAACCCATTTGTATGTGTGCTTCTCATCTTTTTAGCCACTACCCAGAGCTCATGATGGAAGTTTAAGTCGGGTGAACGTTGGAACGTACACTGACCCGTCAGTCAAAAACTTGCTTTGAGGGTTTCATCCGCTCTGTCCTATTCAAAATAAATCAAAGACGGGTTAAACACAGATTTATTATCTCATTTCAAACAGGATTTCTTGGTCTAAGTCCGTCTGACAGAGCTGAACTCCTCACCAGAGTTGATGTTCTGGTATAGAAGCAGCAGTTATTACAGGGTTTGTCTGTTTTAGACATGTTTTTCCACTGCAGCCTCACAGCAGGGAACAGCCGCACCGAACCCACAGGGCTGACAGTGACCGACCTGTGCCGCTCTCTTCCTGTGTCCTTTTACCTTGCAGTGATAGAACAGTTGCACACGCAGTGGAAAATCACAATCACACACAAAAAACAATCGCCTCCTCTCACCTTGAGATTGAGCAAACTCATCCCTGTGACCTCCTGCGACCTCGGTGGCAACCATGACGACGATGACAGTGCAGACCAGACCAGTCCTCCGTAGCATTTCCATGGTTACTACAGTAGTTGCTATAGTAACTGAATTCAGTGCAGTGGTTTCCGGGCCTCTGTCCCAACATGTCTCCTGCCCTCTCGGATTGCCCCGTCGCCTAGCAGTGGGACAGCTCAGCGCTCTGTTGGGCCATGGCTGCAGGAGGAGCTGAGAGTTCACACGGACATAGCGGCCTCTGCAGCGCGTCGATCAGTGAGTGGGGACGGAGTCCGGAGAAAAGTCCTCATAGACGTAGAAAAAGCCTGGACGGATCTCCCAAGGGGCTCTGGTGGGTTTAGTCTCCTCTCCTTGCCCTGCGGAGGAGAAACTGTTCAGTGAGGAGCAGTTCATCGAGGAAAGGCGGTAAAAGGGAGGAGAGAGACACAGTGAAACACAGGCAGAGAGAGAGAGAGAGAGAGAGAGAGAGAGAGAGAGAGAGAGAGAGAGAGAGAGAGAGAGAGAGAGAGAGAGAGCATGAGATCCCTTTGACCCATGCAGTTCCCAGTCTAACAAATACCCAGGTCACGTTCGGGATCCAGTGAAGGGCCGCCCAGTCCTGCATTATTCCCTCAGCTAATCAATCTTGTCTTTGGCGAAGGGCAAACACCCTGCCTTTCACTCTGAAGACCAGAGACAACAGCAGGTCCCAACCTGGGGCCCCTGAGGCCCCGCTCTCTAAGCTGCCTGCCCACCGGAAAGAGTTCAAACACAAAAGAAGCCATTGATCTTGTAAAGAGCTGCTGCTTAATGCCCAAACAGGGCTTGAAGTGAGTATTATGTCAGAGGCTCTGGGGGTAAAATGAGCCAATTTGAGAGGAGCAGCAGGTTGCCATCACCGCTACGCTGGCTGACTGTGATGGTTGGCTGTATGGCTGAGTGACTCGCTGGCCGGCTGCCTGACCGTACAGCTCTCTAATTGGCTGGTGTCCAGGGTCACAGACGGACAGTTTGATATCTATATATCTGTATGAAGCTTGTTTACATCTGAGACTAAGTTTAGAGACCTGTAATGATTATAGCCTGAATAATGCTGAGATTTTTGGTGAGTTTGTGGCAAAACATTTCTTTTTTTTACTGATATAGATTATATATAAACAGTCTTGATATGGATCCCTAAGATTTTATGTAACAGCGACACTGTTTCTAAATTACTGGAAAATCACAAACCTAAAGGTGAAATGAGATAAGATGATCATTAAAAACAATAAAAACAGGTAACTGTCAGTGACGAGAAACCAATGAGGATCTCAAGCAGTGACTTAGCTCTGTATCAACAGTAGCTGATTGTGCAAGACTTCCAACAATGAGCAGGAAAACCGCAATATCAAATCTAAACAACCAAACATCCATTATCTAAACCGCTAAGGGTCGCCGAGGGGGGATGGATCCATCCCAGCTGACATTGGGTGAGAGTACTCCCTGGACAGGTCGCCAGAACCTATGGTCAATTTAGAGTCTCCAATTAACCGCAGAATCCAGGTCTTTGGACCGCGGGAGGAAGCCAGAGTACCAGGAGGACACAGGGCAGACACAGGGAGAACATGCAAACTCAGAACACACAGAACCTTCTTGCTGTGAGATTGGTGAACAGATTGGTGCAATTCATTCTTTAAAGACGAGTTAGAATCCTGCTGTTTTTGAATAACAAGAGATGAGGATGATCATTTAGAGGCAACAGTCAACTACACATCACAGGTTTAGATCTTGAAAAGTGGAACTTTGATCCTTTTCCAGACTAATTGTTAGACTGGCCTTGATGTAAATAAACCTTAAGTTACATTTAACTGAGCTCTTTTCCTTCCTTTTCATTTTTTTATACTTAGAGACCAACATAGAACGAGTCTGCTTCATAATAACAACGGAAAATGACTTCCTCTGACCCACAGCGCCCATTATAACAACAGAGCAGAGCCAGGATCAGGAGTCACGGTTTCATGGGTGAACTTCTTGAGTTTCCTGGCTTTGGGTTGCAGTGTCAATGAGAAGAGAACAAAAAAAAGAGCCCTCACTATCCTCCAGTAAAGTCTGCCCACCCAGCTCACTCCTGTCCCTGGCTCCTCTCTCTCCCCTGCATCCCTCCCTCAGAGCAGTCTGGGGCGAGGGGAGCGAGAGCAGAGACGCCACACTGGCCCAGATGGCTGGCGGCAAACCAACTGCAGCCAAAGGTAATCGGAAGCAGATGGGAAACTTTTTTCAGTGACGAGAGCAGTGGGGTGGGGGGTGGGGGGGGGGGACAAGTTGCCTCCTGAAAAGAGGAGGAAGAAAGAAAAGAAAAAGACGAGTGCAAAGCCCAGAGGGGAATGAAAGAGAGACGGAGAGAGTGTGAGCTGCTCGAGTGTTAATACCCTGAACCGAGTTTGGGGTAATGAAGTTGAAAAAAAAAAGCCCTAACATGCCTCTAATTTCATTTCAAACTAGAAAAGGGACGGTACAGTAAAAAGAGAAGTTGCTTAAAAAGCACTGAGGGGTCTTTGTACTGTTGCAGCTCCGACGTGGAACAACCCAAAGTCTTTCTCTCTTCCCCCTCCCTCAGGCTTTCTCCCAGCCATTTCCTGCACAGGCCAAACTCCCCCCCCCACCTCCTTCATTACCCCTGATCCCGCTCGCGATTTATTGCGGGGTTATTAAACTTGCATCTTGATATCAAGTGCTTTTCATTAGCACTAACTCCCCCCGTGTTTATTTAAACGAGAACCAAGGGGAGGCTGGACCCCACCCACCCCCCACCCCAATGCCATCCCTCTGTGCTTTCTAAGTAAAGCTGCTTAAAAAGATTTGTGGACAGTGTTCGAGAAAAGATTCCCACAACAACGTGCGTGCACTGCTTTCTGGGTAAATTATTGCTCCATTATAAACCACATATAAATGCAGGTAAATTAAGAGTCGACCGTCTCTCAGAGGCGATGGTGTCGTACATCTTCCACGACGTGTATGTGTGTGTGTTGTGAAAAACTTTCCCCTCTGGGCTGTATAACTTTTTGGGGGGCGAAAATAGAATACGTATGTTTGTCAGCAGGCCAAGTGAGCACATACGCTGAATCTCTCCACGGTGTTCTGCTTGGATGAACTGCGATTATCCCGCATGTAGCTGCAGAGAGAAAGAGAGCGAGAGCGGTGCGAGCTGCAGACAGGCCGCACAGTTTCCAGCGCAAACACAATCTGCAAAATAGAAAAAGGAGGAGAGCAGAAAGAAAGAGGTCGTTGTTGGAACAAGGGACAGAGAAATTGCACCGCTCGGGATAATTAGGTGGGAATTTAAGGGTGGGCCAAATTTGCGATGTAATCAAGCTACTGGAGCCAGAAGTGTTTTGACACATCTTTTTTTTGCTTGTTATCTACTAGTGGTGCTCTGCATGAAAAAGATGCACAGTGAGGTTTTTTTCTGCTTCTTTTCCTCTAAAGACTGGAGCTAACTATGCTGTCCTTGTCTCTGACTGTTGCCAGGGAAAGTGGAGGCTATCCGAAAACTAGCACACTAATCAAAGCCATATGACCGGCTCAAAGTAAAGTCTGTGTGGAGCAAACAGATGCTAAGTGTCCCTCAGCTTAGCTTCAAGTCTCTCTCTCTCATTAAAGCTCCAGTGCAGCCTCTCTTTCCTAATAGGACCACAAGGCCGTGGGATCAAATGGCCCAAGAGACGAATGTGACGAGTCAGATGTGAGCTTCACACAGATCTCCAGATGAAACAGGTGATAGAAATAATACAGAGAAGTTGAGGAGGGGGGGGGGTATATCTCAGACTAAACTCTCTGTCTGGTACAAAGGCAGAGAGAAAGAGAGAGAGAGAGAGAGAGACAGGCATTCCTTTCTCTATTTCCCCAAATAAACAGTGTGCAGATGAAAAGTGGGAACGTAAACAGGCCGGAGAACCTCGGATGTGCTCCCCTAACTCCGAAAATGTGCCTCTCAAGTCTGAAACAATATTTAGTGAGGCAGAGAGCTGACTCGACACTGAAAGTGAGTCAGCCAGCAGCACTGGGAACACAGCACAGATGGCAGGTGGACACTTTTCTCTATTCTGTCTCCTATCATATTCGTTTCTGTGCAGTTTTTAATTTGGTTTAGAGCTTCCAGGCATCCAAAACACTAAAAACACACCACACCAGACAAAGAGAAGTAGCAAGTATTCACATCTGAGAAGTGAGAGTAAGAATGTTTGGCTTTTCGGGAACCTGACTTGATGATTGATGATCAATAGTAGTTAACTTGTTTTAGTTCTGAACCTTTCTGTAATTGTCATCGCCATTTTGGCCCTAAGGGGTCATGATGCCGTCTATCCACTAGGTGTCTCTCAATCAAAACAATAACAAAAGACCTAATTTGATGATGTCATGACGCAGCATGGTATCATGGGAGTTGTCTTTACCGCCACTGCCGAAGAAAATCTATCTGACACGACATATGCGCAAATCAAATTCACGTATTAGGTGATTCTTATTCACGTTACGCAGCGAATGGCAACGAATAATTGCGATCGCTTACGAGTGACCAATACAAACAGCAGAAAGAAAAAACTGCTAATGGGATAGTTGTGTATTTTTCCTTCTTCGTACGCAGTTTGCCTTGAATAGAATTGGGGGATTTCTCTGGGTTTGAACATTGTTGGAAACATTTTGGATAACGTGAGTCCACAATATAAAAAAGATCCATTTGTTTTTAGACATTTTTAAGAAGAATTGTGAAATTTTATATCTTTAAACACAGTTTGCAATGAAATTCTGTGTTTTTTGCGGCCTCCTAATATGTTCCATTAAGATTGTGCCAAGTGAGTGAGGTCTGGTGAGAATGATTAAACTCACTCAAGCATAATACAGTGTGTTGTTAGAGAATACGTTTTGTCTTGGTGATGACGGTGTCTGGTTTCTCCACACGGGCCAAATAAAAAGATGCATTTATATGTAACTACACAACGTTTTGGCAAAAGCAAAACAGAGTGATTCTACAAAAAAATCAAGAATGCAACACATCAACCTGCAGATTTGTGTCCAGTCAGCAGAAGAGCAGCAGGGACCACAGACATGTCACACACTAAAAAGTGACTTTTAAATATCATCTTTGTACATGTGTAATCCCCACAGTAGGTTACACACACTATAAATTATACTGTAGTTGTTTAAAAGTACTGTATACTGTATACTCATACTAGTGAAGGTGGCTGTTACTGCAGCTTCTTCTGCATCTGAGAGAAACTGCAAGTTGCTCCCCCATCCGGTGAAGGACTCAATGCCACCCTTCACTCACATACCTGATGTCTGCTGTCGGCCACATCATCCCTGCACACAGACACACACACACACACACACAACACACACACACACTACACAAACAGACAGACACACAGACACACAGACACACACTGCCCTGTCATCAGCCAATGAGGAGCTCCCAGCAGTGAGAGCTCTTGAGGAGAAGAGAATATCAGGATAATGTCCAGTGGCAGTTAAAAAAAAAAAAGAAGAGGAATTGTGCAAATACTATGAGATGGAATAAAATCCACATACGTGCAAAAACATGAGCCTACAATGAAAAGATAGAAAAGACTAAATCAGAGGCGACATTCAAAGTCTGTGCAGAACTACTTGCAGAGAAAAGAGTGTGAGCGCAGAGAACCAGCACCAGGTCTCCTCCAGGGTTTGTGCATGAAGAGGCAGAGAGTGTGGCCGGGCTCGGTGACCTACCTTCCCGTGTCCCCGTGCACAAGTGTCCGCTGCGAGGCCCGGTCCTCTGCAGGAACAGTGGAGGAGCTGAGAGGAGCTGAGAGGAGGAGGCTCCGGCGGGAGACTGAGGAGACTCAACTCCTTCCACAACCTCAGAGCTGCAGAGAGCTGTCAAGTCCCCTGTACTACAGCCATCACACTTCCTGTCATGGATTTCAAATTAAAAGGTGCACTGGAAAAGAGGAGTCATTATCATTCGTAGCTGCAAAAGACAAATTCGTTTCCACATTTCTGCACATGCTGATCAAAGATGGAAACAAAAACACAGTAAAGGTACTAATCTGCAGTATTTTCATTACTGCCTGGATTGTAATGATATTCTAACAAATTCCTACGATTGAATGTGTCTCTCCAGGATTTCCAGGAGTCTGACCCTGTTACTGTTTAAAGGTCCAGTGTGCCAGAGTTAGGTGAAAGGGATCTATTGGCAGAAATGTAATATAAAATAATCCTGGTGATGTTTTAACTAGTGTGTTTCATCTAAATTGTACTAATTGTTGTTTTCTTTACCTTAGAATGGGCCCTTTATATTGAAATACTTTATATTTACATTAGGAGCGGGTCCTCTCTACGGAGGCAGCCATGTTTTTTACAGTAGCCCAGACTGGACAAACTAAACACCCTTTGAGTTTTTATGACAACTGAAGGTTTCCACAGGTTCACTTTCATGTTTGGAAGGAGAGGATGAGGTGAGGGGGTATTCAACTGCAACGTGCAACTTTACCACTAGATGTCGCTAAATTCTACACACTGAACCTTTAAAGTAAAAATGACTCAGGATCAAAAATTTTACCTATGCCACAACCTTATGTTTAAAAAGTTTATGCTAGCACTTTATTTCTAATTGGAAAAGTGTTAAATTAGTCATTCCGATGACAGATGAATCCGTTTTACTTTCTCAATATAGACACAAGCAATGGATCTGAAATAAAAATGCACACAGACAAGTTCCTGCACCAGATCAATGTGGTGGATGTACAGTTTTTTAGGTGAACTAATCATTTTTTCTAAGCTCAACAAAGTTAATGGTTGTATGTATGACATTCATCGCCACTAGATGATGCACTAGGATGTGGATGTGTTGTGTCTGGTGCTGTGATTTGTGTTGGAGGCGCCTGTGTTAACTCTTGCAGCCCCGAGCTCAGCACACTGTCATCAGGCCTGCGTGGCGGCAAAAGCTAAAGACTGTATTAAAATAAGGGGTGAAAATTTGTGTAATAATTGATTGTTATGTTTACGTCACCGCTTATTGGAGCTGGAGCTTTACAAACATGGAGAGAGCCAGTGGTTTCACAAACTCTGACTGAGCCATTGAAAATACACTCTGAAAAGTGTTTATTTTATTTTGAAGGAGCACATTTTCCTCTCTGGATTTGTCTCATCTTAATTTATCTGATTTTATTTAGACGGTTCCTGCTGATTGGCTGCCTGATCAGAGACGGTGAGGAAGCAGCTTCAGCCGGTGTGTGTGTGTGTGTGTGTGTGTGTGTGTGTGTGTGTGTGTGTGTGTGTGTGTGTGTGTGTGTGTTATATTATATTATAGTCCTTAATAAAGAAGTATTACACACATCAAATAGAAATTAAGACCAAAAAGTATTTTACCATTATAAGGTCACTAATTTATATCCCTAACACATAAATATATATATACTTTTACAAGTTTATTTATTTATATGTATATGTGATACAAACACATGGTAGGGAATTAGAGTTGAAACTGTAACATAATTGATGAATCAGTCTGACATAGTCTGAAACAATTTTGGTTTCTGATTCATTGTTAATGCTAGTGTGTGTGTGTGTGTGTGTGTAGTTCATTCGCACTTACCCACACTTGACAGCACGTTACACCACCGTCAGATGAGCAGATATCCCTTTGTCTGTAAAGCAGCAGCATCACAGTTGAACGTGAGTCGATTCTCTTCTTATATCCGATTTAACACAACACATTTAACACAACAACTTATCACAATAGGTGACAATACAAGTAGGTCACAAATAATCCTGGGGGGAAAATGTGTATTTAAATAATTGAATAATTCAACAAAAACAGTCAGAAATCTTCATTTCTCTCTTAAATACTGTGTTTCAATACATGGTTTATTGTGCAGTAGTTTGATGGTAGTAGTTACCCATCATGTTCATGTAAGTGTATTCTAACATTTATTGTAACCTAACCCTATTGTTCAATAACATCCACTTAGGAAAACTCAACCACAGCTTTAAAAAGACTATAGATTTGTTTTAATTTAATCTAAACTGAGTCTGTAAACATACAACAATCTGTGATATTTATTTATATTCTTGCTGATCTGTTAAAGTTATGAAACTTTCCCCTCAATATCCACAGCTGTGTCCGGGCTGTAAAGAACGTGTGTGCACCACAGTCAGGCTGAGCCATTGTTGCTCTGGTTCACAAAATTAGAGATTACTTGTACAATATAAAAATAGCTGCTTTCATTTAGCCTTGGAATAGAAAACCAAAAATGGGTAGGTTTTTTAACACACCCAAGAGCTCTGTGTGTGTGTGTGTGTGTGTGTGTGTGTGTGTGTGTCTTTTATCGCTTGTGACTTTTCTTGAAATGACTGGATGTATTTTGGGTTCTGGGCTGAAGCATATCTGTGCAATGTTCCAGCCCCAGTCGGACAACACTGGTCTGTTCAACACAAAGAGGGATTCTTATGGGCCGAAATGTGCTTGTTAATTTTCTGCAGGCGTTTATTTTTCCGTTTTATTAATGGAGATAGAAACAACACGAGGCTGCGCTGCTTGTGTTGTTTTAGGCCTGAAAGAAAGAGAACAGAAATGGCATCGAACAAAATTCATTGATTGTGTGTAAACCTCAACAGTTTCATTCGAATGATTCAACAGGAATCAAACCTGAGAGTTTGTCTGAATGTCACTGGTTTCCATTCGACCTGACCCCTCGCCCCCTCCCCACGCCTTCACCTGTATGTTGTTTAAAAGATGTTGTATCTGCTGGTGGATGCCAACACACAGTCAAGTGTTCATGTTGTACTCTATGTACTCTGTGTACATTCTGTTTCTGATAGCGCAACCAAAACGATCATGACCTCAGAACAAAAAATCGACAGAAAACAACTTGTACCAGTCAGAGAATCAAATCACTTCCGTCATTGGTGGAACTTTCAAGTGATTCAGTAAAGTGTAAAATGTCTACGTGGAGGAGGTGTGGCATCGGAAAGACTTTAGTCTGACTTGTTTTTTAGTGATTACTCTGTGTCTGCGTGTGTGTCTGCAGTGTGTGTCTGGTGTGTGTGTGTGTGTGGGGGGGGGGGGTTAAGGGTCAAGGGCAACAAAAACATATTCTGAGATATCGCCACAAATAATAAGGCTAGAGAGAAATTTAAAGCTTATATGATCATAACAAGATTCCCATCAATTGATATCGTATGAATAATCTGAGGAATTTATTTATCTATGCAAACAACATTATCTCTTTCACACGTTATCCCACAGGATTATAGAGACAAACCAAATCTTATAAAAGATCTAAAAACAATCCGGATCATAGGGTAAGAATATCATCATCATGAAATCAATATGAAATCACAAAATGACCTCAATAATTTGTGTTGATATATGTCTTCCACGTGACTCACATATTCTACAGAAAACACCTTGTTAGTGGAATATATCTGAGCTCCTGAAATCAATCAGAGAGATTTTATTAGCACCATTTTTTAACATTTACTTCACGGCCAGAAGAGCAAATTAATGCCAGAGAAAACTTCACCTCCTCTTCTCTGAGGACAAGAAACACTCTGGCCTGTCGATTTTGGCCTGTGCCTCTTCTCGTGTGACTCACAGGACTTTTCCCACTGATCACTTGGTCTCCAGCCGCTCACTCTGCAGCATCTCATTTACAAAACTACATGTTTGTGCAGATTAGAGGGAGTCCCGCATTTTCGGCCTTTTTGACGAAAACGGCCGGTATGCAAAGTCGTTATGGAAGATACCACGCAGCACAGTGGGTTCAAAGTTGTCTCTTGTGTGTCACCTCGTCATCTCGCTCCACTCCGAGCGTCTGTGGCTCGTGATATACAGCAAAGGAGAAAAGCCATAAAAATCATATTTGGAGAAGAACACGATCTGTGCTGAGACTTGGCTTCTGCACGTTGTTGGATAAGGGAGAATATTTGGGTTAGTTCAGCCGTGTCATAAATAACACCAGGGTGGATAGTATTCTTGTCATGGTGTGTGGGGAGGGTTTGTTGAATTGTAATTAAATTCACTTTTCTCTCGCTGTTCAAGTTTTATCACAGACCTCGGTGGTGAAGTCACAGTCGACAGGGAAAGTTCATCATCGTGGGAGCGTCGCTGCTTAGTGTTTAGTGGGAATTCATCTCAAAGACGAAAAAGGAAAACTTAACTTCAATTAGGACGAAAAACTTAAATGGACTGAAGTAAGATTTACTTGAAGTAGTTTTAATGTCAAACATTTTTTTATTAGACATGGAGGTTATGTTTTCTCCCCAGATCTGAATAAATGGGCAGATCCAGGAATTTGTTGCCTCTTTTTTTTTAACATCGAGTGATCAGGCCTTTTATTTTTTATTTACCATCTTAGTTACTGGTGCATTAATGTGTAAACAGCATTTCACTGTTAAGTAAATATTTCACACACTGTTCGGTAGTTGAATCTGCAAATTATATCACATCATCATAGGTTTTGTACGTAGAATAATAATAAATTATTATTAGCTGATAAATGTGTTGAAATAAAAACATTTCTCTACGAATGGATCCTTTACTCCCTCAGATTTGTACAGTTAATATGTACAATCAAGTCAAACATCCAAACATCCAAACATTTAAAACATGAGACGTGTCATATACACTTGATGTTGTATGGTAAACCAACAGAAGCCGTAATTGGAGCACATGCATGAGCCTTAGCGTGTGTTTGGGGTCTGGGGTCTTTGTTGTGGTGCGACGGGGGGTCAAGTCACAGTGGAGACTCGTGTCTTGTGGCGTGTATGCGTCTCTGCTCAGTTGTCCACTGTGGATGTGGGCAACATCACAGGAAACTGTCAAAATATGCAGGTTTAATGTCTCGTTCATTAACGTGCATTTTCCATTCACACAGAAATTGATGAAAGAGGAAGACACGGTGAGGATTGGCTCAGTAAATAAAATTCTCGTACACGTCTGCCTGCCCACATTGTCTCTTCTCTGTGGGCTGACGTGTGTCAACGGTTCGTTGAATACAAACAGATATTTTCCGTGTAACTTTTCCACCCTGCAGTCAAAACCTGCTTCATCTTATCTCTACATCTGCACTTCGGCTCAACTTAATTCTGAGTTATTCTCTCAACCCCGGTGGGTTTTCCTCCAGTAAAAGATCAATGTACGAACATGTGCTTCTGAAGCAGAGGGAATATTCTCGAACCGAAAAGCACCTGTTCAACGGAAGAGAGCGAGATGCTGGAGAAAGGAGGCTGTGAGGGCGGACTGCGACTTCCTGTTGTGGCTTCTGTCACCAGTGTGTTATTCTGCAAACTTCATGCAGTCTCAGCGTGTGGGTGCTTTTCGTTTAAAATCTCATCCCGACGCATGGGACCTCACAGCTCATCTGTGTAGAAGACAAAACATCATCCTCTAGTTTGTCCTGGTAAAAAACGTAGAAGCAAAGAGGAGGAGGTGAGGATCTCAAGAGGTTTTTTGTTGGGTATTTTGTCGCATTGGTTGTTGGTTGGTTTGTTTGATTGTAAACAAGATTACACAAAAATAATAGAATGGATTTACGCGAAACTTGGTGGAAGGATATGACATCGGCCAATAAAGAAGCCACAAAACTTTGGTGAAGACAAAGGGGGATTTCTTTCGATTTTTTTTAACAGTGTGAGATAGTTTTCAAAATTGTCCTTGATTACTCAGATAATTATTCATTCATCTTGATTTATTTTAAATCAGGCATATTTATGGGACTGATACTTGGAGGAGTGTGTGGAATTTGGTGCAGAGCCAAAATCAGGATCTAGTGAATTTAAATATGGTTTCAAAAGGGGACTTTGGGGCCTTGGTGGATGTTTGTGCTCTCTGAAGGACATTCTAGTTTTCTAACTGTTTAAGTAATGGTAGTTTGCTAAAAGGCTGAAAGGTCAGAGGTCACAGACTGGATTCAAACCTGTGTACTTGTCACACACTGCTCTTCAGTATCAGCTTCCTTGAACCAACATTCTCACTTGGTTAAATTATTATTTCCATCTTTTTCTCTCTGGTTCTCTAGTTGCTCTCCACCATCTCCATCCAGGACACTGAGCTTAAGTCCAGCTGAAGTCTCACCATGTCCACCGACCCTGCGGCCGAGCTGCCCTTCTACTACGGCAGCATCAGTCGCGTGGATGCCGAGCAGCACCTGAAGCTAGCCGGGATGGTCGACGGTCTCTTCTTGCTCCGGCAGTGTCTCCGCAGCCTGGGAGGCTACGTCCTGTCTATTGCGTGTAACGTGGAGTTTAACCACTACTCCATAGAGAAGCAGCTGAACGGGACGTACTGCATCGTAGGAGGGAAGCCTCACTGTGGGCCCGCAGAGCTCTGTGAGTTCTACAGCAAGGACGCTGACGGGCTGGTGTGCACCCTGAGGAAACCCTGTCTGCGCTCTCCAGATATGCCGATACAGCCCGGCGTGTTCGACAGCCTGAGAGAGAACATGCTGAGGGAGTATGTGAGGCAGACCTGGAACCTGGAGGTGAGGCTGAAGTGTTTTTTCACCTCACTTCACTCACCACTACACCGAGGACGTTGTGTTTCAGCCAACTGTATAACTTATTAAATCTTGGGGTGTTGCAAAGCGATGCATCCAGGAAGTTTTCATCACTTTATCTTTAACATAAAGACTTTTTTGACATTCTGACCAATTCCACTGGGAATTATTTATGGATCTTGATGAATAAATCAGGCACATTCAGAGGATTTATATCTGAAACGTGAGAGCTTCGACTGAGGAGACTGAACCCAAATATTTTGCAGATATTACTTAATTCATTTGTAAATATGGAAGTAACATCTTGATGCATACACAGGGCACAATAATAATCACATATAGTCCAAACGTGTGTCCTCTGTTTGTTTCCGTGTCTGATTCTCTGTTCAGGGAGAAGCCATGGAACAGGCCATCATCAGCCAAGCTCCTCAGCTCGAGAAGCTGATCGCCACCACGGCCCACTGAGAGGATGCCTTGGTATCATGGTAAAATCACCCGGCAGGAAGGAGAGAGGCGGCTTTACTCTGGAGCCCAACCGGATGGAAAGTTTCTGTAAGTTGCTGTGAGATGATACTGCCGAACCACTTTTTGGCCTCCGATTGTTTTTTTGTGTCACAGGTCCTCTCAAGTTTGTGTGTTTTGTGTGTTTTGTGTTTGTCAGAGTGCGAGACAGAGAGGTGTCTGGGACTTTTGCTCTCTCAATGATATATGGCAAAACAGTTTACCACTATCAGATTCTCCAAGACAAATCTGGTAAATTCTGCATGCCAGAGGGGACAAAGTTTGACACGATCTGGCAGGTAAATGCTCTATCGCTCCTTAGATGTTGCAGCAGTTCATGATGGTCTTTTCTGAATCAAAATGAAACTCTATCTCAATCTCACCAGCTGGTCGAGTACCTGAAGATGAAACCTGACGGCCTGGTGACGGTTCTCGTAGAGTCGTGCCTGAATGGCAAAGCTGCCACAAGTAAATTACATTTTATTTTATTCTTAAATTATATATATATTATATTATATAATTAAATATATTGTGTTATTGTTTTGAATTGAGTTTCCATTTCATTTGAAAGATTCAACAATTAACAACAAATAAATCATTTATAATTAAAAATGTTCATATAACTTTAGTTTGTCTTCTAACTTTGCAGAGATGCCAAATCTTCCTGCATCAGTGAGTATGAACAACACCCTGCATCGTGATTATTATAATTATTATTATCATTATTATTATCTGACATTTATTGTACTGTCACATTTTCAGAGACGTGTAAATGGATACACACCGCCACCTCGAGGTCAGTCTTGTGAAGTACAACCAATAAAAATCACTTCCTGCATTTCTGAACACAAACAATGAGCTGCTCTGTTACATAAAAGTTTATAATATTATTTCTGCAGCATTATTACATAAGCAGCAATTTAGCTGAATGAGGTGACCTTAATTTTAACTTCTTTATTTATTCTTGGGGGGGGGCTCTAATTCAAAACAGTGCATCATATTTTACACAGTAATTATATGTTGTGTGTGTAAAGTACTGGAGGGATTAACGGGATTAAGTACAATAATCTTAAAATTCTAAGTGCTGTGTTTGAGTAAATGTATTCAGTTTTATAATTCAAATTTTAAAAGGAGCTTAAAAGATGCCATCTGTTGAACAGTCTGCACCGTGGGGGGGGGGGGGGGGGGACCTGGGCATGTGAAAACCTGCCAGCAGATTAATATCAAAACATGCTGGATTGTGCTTTTTCCCACATGTGGTTCCTACCTTCACCCCACAGCTGTTGCAGAGGCCTCCAAACCAGCTGCCGAGCGGGATGTTCTGCCCATGGACTGCACTGGGTTCAACCCATACCACAACCCCAACGAAGTGAAGAGGTTTAACATCAACAGGACCCAGCTGCTGATGGACGAGGTGGAGCTCGGCTGTGGGAACTTTGGCAGCGTCAAGAAGGGAGTTCTCAAGACTGATTCGTGAGGACTGAAACATTATAAAACATAACGATACGAAGATAGAACCTGTAACATGGACAAATAAGAAATAGGCTATTGTATGATGTATGCATGTTATATCATGTCTTCACCCAACCCAATGTTTGCTATGTTCATTATGTTTGTTCCCGTTCAGAGGTCAAATCGACGTGGCCATCAAAGTGCTGAAGAATGAAAATGAGAAGCTGGTGAAGGAGGAGATGATGAGGGAAGCCGAGATCATGCACCAGCTGAACAACCCCTTCATCGTCCGGATGCTCGGCCTCTGCCACGGCGAGAGCCTCATGCTGGTCATGGAGATGGCAGCTGCTGGACCCCTCAACAAATTCCTCAGCAGCAACAAGTGAGATCCGTCAGACTAGAATGTCACTCAGCAGAACATAGACCCTCACCAAAGCCACACCACCCTAAATATGTCAGATTGTTTTTATCTTCCAAAAAACTTCCTTTACAATGTTAATGGATAAAAACCAAACCTCCTTTGCAGAGCTAACAACATTTTTAGCAATCAAACATGATGAGCACGCTAGTAATATTTCTACACATTTGAATCTAATTTCAGTTTATTTAATTTTAATAATCAAACAAACAGCATAGATGGATCACTGCTATGTACGATGTACAACATCCTTAGGATCATGATTTGTAAAATGTACTAATCTTATTTCCATTGAATCCACAGGGATACTGTAACTGCAGAGAACATTGTCAACCTGATGCACCAGGTGTCGATGGGGATGAAGTATCTGGAGGAGAAGAACTTTGTGCACAGAGACCTGGCAGCTCGTAATGTCCTGCTGGTCACGCAACAGTTTGCCAAAATCAGTGATTTTGGACTCTCCAAGGCCCTGGGAGCAGATGACAACTACTACAAGGTCCTCGTGATGTGACCAAATGTTCTTAAAGTAGTCGCACTGCACTGAAGTGACACAAATGCAGAATAACCAAAGGATGGGGGCGTGAGAGGACATCAGTGTTGCGGCTAACCCGAATAGATAGTGTATCTTAAATTGATTACTTTTCTGGGAATGACTGACCTCACGCTGCACAAATACTAACTTGACATTATCATCCTAAAGCTCAGCACATGCTTCTCTGTGTGAACTAGAGTAAACACTGAATTGATTTCCTTTTTTCTGGTCGACTGACCCACACCTGGAGGGAATGCAATTATCAGAGAACGGCCATGAATGTCTGTCTGTGTCCAGGTGTGGAGTCAAAGTCGGGATGCATTTCTCCTTACCTTAAACTGAACTCAGCCTTATACTGAAGCCAGCAGTAGAGAAGAGGGTTTGAAAGCTCCACTGTCCTGGTAGTTTTTGTAGCCGCTGGTTGGACGTGATGATCTGTTCACCTGTTCTGATTCTTATTGGTAGTTAGTGTTTTGTGACATCATAAATTCGCCCTGAAATCCCACCCACTTTCAACCTGAGCAGAGTTATTAAAAACACCAGGCGAGCATTCCTCTCATAGGAGCATTAAAGGACACAGATGGGATATTTCTAAATCTCTATGCCGTGGGTCAACTAATTGATTTAAAGAAAGTTGCATTGACCCATCTTAAATCACCCCAGTGCTGCGTCGCCCTCATTTGGAACCGTCCTCTTTCCCCTTTCGCCTCTAATCAGTAATAGTGACGTAAGCTTCCTTTTGGTGACTCATTGACAAGCAGCTCACTGTCGCACATTTTGTGTTGCACAGGCTCGCACTGCAGGTAAATGGCCCCTGAAGTGGTACGCTCCAGAGTGTATCAACTTCCACAAATTCTCCAGTAAAAGTGACGTGTGGAGTTTTGGTATCACCATGTGGGAGGCCTTCTCCTACGGAGGGAAGCCTTACAAGGTACAATACTGTATACATTATCCTCATCACAGTATTCACACTAATGCAGGATCAGGATTGGTCCTGAACGTCACCCCACCGCTCTTCTCTCTTTTAACTTTGTCCAGAAAATGAAAGGACCGGACGTGACACGCTTCATTGAAAGTGGAAACCGGATGGAGTGTCCAGCGGCGTGTTCAGAGCGGATGTATGCGGTGATGAACGAGTGCTGGACGTACAAGTGAGAATCTCCTCCGACTGAATGTTGTGCATGTGTTAGATAGTTGATCTTGTGAGTCCCATTGAAATCCAAATCCCTTTTACGAGAGAGTGCTGAGGACAAATTACACACATACCATACATGCTGTACTGGAACCTGTCCTGTGATCTGGTGTCATGTAAGAGTATACCTAATCTCATAATCCACAGTAGATATGGTGGATTGTATGATATAAATAAATAAATAGTAGTAAATAATAGTTATTCTTGGGCAATTGGGCAAGATACTGAACCCCAAAGTGGCCTATAAAATATATATCTATATAAATAGAGACCATTTAGCATTTAGACAGCAAAGTGTCTTTAACTCTACAGCTCTTGTGACATTTTATCTTCCATTGGTCACAACCTTTCAAACGGCTGTTCTCCTCCTCACCAGGCACGAGGACCGTCCAGACTTCAAGAAGGTTGAGGAGTCCATGAGGTCGTACCATTACTCCATATCCAACAAGGCCAAGACTGAGGGAGCCGCAGCCGCAGCCGCTGCCGCTGCCGAGCCTGTCAAGTAGACAAGAAACAAGCCACATTCTGTTCCAGTGCTGCACAAAGCCTCCTTTCAGATGGCCATTAAACAACCAAGACAAAGAGCTTTTTATGAACGGGCCACACTGACCAGCTTCAACTACAGTACCCACACAGCCAAACAGGCCTCAGTGACAATAAATGTGCATTTGTAAATTAAACTAAGTGTGTTGGCCATGTGAGGAGGGTCTCTGTCTGTCAGTGGCGGTTTGAATGTGTTGACGTCTTCGCGTTAACAAAGTCATTTTATATTCTGATATTTTTGAGTGTAATGAGAGGAAATGGTACAAGTTGGTTTTTTTTCATTGTAACCTGCCACCACCTAAGAGAGATTTATTGTTTGTTTTTTCAATGCCAAATAAAAAGAAACTTAAATGCTGCGATTGATTTGATTTACTTCCACACAAAGTTTTTCAGACTGTATATAACAATGCAATGATATAATTGTCAATTACTGGTGAGGTCACATGATGATACTTAAAGGAAGAAATGAAGCACTCAAATCTGTTTGTACAGAGTATTTGACAGAAATGTGTGGAGAATAATCATTGAAATCATCTACGTAAACTAGTCTTCTAAAATAAAATGGAATACATGGAACAGCAGCACAGTTTTTGGTGTGGTAGGGAGGGTTATCATAGACAATAACATATTTTTTTTATTGCATCATGTAAACAAATAGTCAGAAATAACCAGTAGTTTAAATTGGCATTATGTGACGTATTATTTGAGGGGCCTGTCAATAGATTTATGTGCATGTTCAGGAGCCAGATGTTGACTTTGGTTTTACTATCAGTAATTCAAACATGATATTGTGGTTCATAGTAACTGTGTTATTAAGTAAATGGGATTAGTCAGGCTGCCCCCTGCCAAAGGAAGTAACGCTGAGCTGCCAGGCAACACCGAGGGCCACACAACACAGGAAGTTCATAAAGTAGTCTTCAAAGTAAAGGCCTCAAAGAACTCACATAAACCAATTGACCCCTTTTTGTGGTACTGAAGAATAGGTGCTGTTGAATTTTATGGGCAGTGTTGGAATGAGTTTGCAAATCCTTTGTTTAGCGAAATTAGCACAACTAGCATGAAAAAAGACTGTATTTGATGTTTGTATAAAGTACAAGTAAAGAAGTACAAGTATCACATCTCACATTTGGGAGATTTATAGAAACATTTAATCACAGTATTACACACTGGTCAATGCCAATCACCCTTTGGGATGCTCTGTATGAAGTGACATTTATTGGAAAGTCAATCAAATGACTACAAAGAGGCACAAGACGACCACAAAAATATTAAAAACAATAACAAAGTAATGCAAAACTACCTCAAAGGGACACAATATTTACGCAAAGATAAGGCAAGACAAATAAAGGTCTACATATGTCTCTTTCTCCACTGTGAGAGGGCCAGGGACCCCAAGGGCCCATTGTTGTGATCATCCCTGCAGTTAATATTAGATAGATAGACAGACAGGCAGACAGATAGATAGATAGATAGATAGATAGATAGATAGATAGATAGATAGATAGATAGTTAGATAGATAGATAGATAGATAGATAGATAGATAGATAGATAGATAGATAGATAGATAGATAGATAGATAGATAGATAGATAGATAGATAGATAGATGTGTGCTCAGTGTGACGTTCATACCAACACAAACTCGTCAGAAGCGGCAGATTATTTTGAAAGTTCCCACCGGAAGTGTGTGTCAGTGCCTGTAGTTTGACTGTGCTTGTACTTTTCGTTCCGCAGGGAGGAGTCCGCCGTTAGTGTCTGTAGGAAAGTGGCGTGTTTCTTGAATTATAGGTGCTTCCACGACATGTACGGCGCCATGTGTCCATAATGTAGTCCGTGTGAGCTGCCTGCGTGAAGCTATCGATCAGTGACCGGGCGATAATCGATCAAACACCGAAGGAAACTAACGGAACAGGAAGGCGGAACAAGTAAGTTCTCTGGAAAGTGGCTTTGATCTGAGCGGTTTGATCAGCGTCTGATGACCTGTCTGTAACTCTGACGGGTTTATTTCACATAGGCTGTGATTAAATATGAGCAACGTGGGTTGATTTCGTCCTGTTTGTGTTTTTTAAGTTATCAGGAAGCAACAAGTCGGAGTTAGCTCGTCCCGTCCGCCCGTCACCAGTAAACTTACAGTCGTCATGTGCCCCCGCTCTTTTAATCTGCGGCTCTGATGCTGCAAAATGCGACAAAACAAAAAAACACCTAAAAGTTCGCGTTGTTGCTGAAGACGGAGGTGTGAGTGTTTGGGTGGAGGTGTGAGCGAACCGGGGGATGGTGTTAACACCCGGTCACCGACGTTTTATTGTCATTCCGCAGATTCCTGGCGGTGAATGAGAGTCAGAAGTAGGAAGCGGGTGTGTGTTGTGTGACGGTGAATGAGGCCCTTTGTGTTGACACTGCTCAGACTTGTACCTGATCACGATCAAAGGCATCAGCCTCCTCAACACAAACATGGGCTGATTCAACTGGGCCCATCATCTGATCTCTTATTCCACACGCATTCCTCCACTCAAACACCCATTTATGGTGTTTTACCTATTACATCTTTGATATTTTTTTAATGCCTCATAGGTCTTAACAATAAACATTAAATCAGTAATTACGTACACTGAAAACAGTAATACGGCAATCAATCGGTAATACACTAGTGAATTAGTTTAACTAACTCAAAGTCAACAAGTTGTGGGCACAGTTGCAAACTTTCATTTGACAGAACTAAATTAATTTGTGTATTAGGTCATTCTCTAAGTTCTCTGTGTATCTGTTATATATATGTTATAAATGTATCGCGCTGACACAGTGAGAAGGAAGGTTCACTCGGAGGCAACAGGCAAAATAATGCAATTAATTTAAAAGCATTTGGTAAAAGTACTTTTGGAGAATAGAGTGACGTTTCACTGTGACTTTATAATGTGACATTTATCGTGATATTTATCAATATCTACTGATTGTATACATTTTTATCTTGAAGGTTTTGGCCACAGAGCCCAGCAACTAATGCCATACCACAAGATGCATTCATTTGAATTCACATCAGCCTAAGAAGGAGAATAAGGAGCTTAAACGTCACCACACCCGTGCAAGTTTAGACCCAAGACAATATAAACTGAACCCAATATGCTATTGTTGCTGCATCAAACGATTATTTTCTTTCAGAATTAATTTGATGATGATTTTTTTTGTTGAGTCTAGAAGACCTAACATGTCAAAAATAAAGTGAAGTCTTCTGATGTCTTTTTCTAATATTTAGTTTGTAATGACATAAAACAGAGAAAAACTAAATACTTTATTTACATGTTTTCTATCTCAACAGTTCCAGTGATTAATCAATCATCTGTGTCTATCTTCTGTAAATAGAATAATTGATGATTTAGTTAATAATTTAAGTGAAGTTTAACTTCACAGTCAACTCAGATTTTCATCTGTAAAATTGCGATAGGCATGTGTCGCTGTTGTTTTTATATATAGAGACCATATAATTAATTTATTCATCAATTAGAAAAACCTGAAAATGTATAGTTATTGAAAAATATTTTGTTGTTTTCAGCCCTAGATTGTAATATTTGGTTAAATGTTTTTTTCACAGAAACTGAAACGCTTTTTCAAGGCAAGTGTACATTCATTAACCAAATTCTGTCCCTTCCTCTCTATCCACTTCTTTTATTCTACGCAGGATCGCAGAACCACAAACTGACACCGTCCATAACAAAACTCTTCACTGGTCATTTACTCAACCCTTTGACTCTTGAGAGTAAATAATTCACCTGAAGTGTTCAAACACATCACCAGCCGCTGTAGCCGCCAGCGCATACAACCATGTCCATGGCGCTGAAACAAGTCTTCAACAAAGACAGGACATTCCGGCCCAAGCGTAAGTTTGAGCCTGGGACGCAGCGCTTCGATCTGCACAAGAAGGCCCAGGCCTCACTGAACGCCGGGCTGGACCTGAAGCAGGCTGTGCAGCTGCCCCACGGCGAGGACCTCAACGACTGGGTGGCCGTCCACGTGGTCGACTTTTTCAACCGCATCAACCTCATCTACGGCACCATCAGCGACTCCTGCACCGACCAAACCTGCCCCGTCATGTCCGGCGGGCCCAAGTACGAATACCGCTGGCAGGACGAGCTCAAGTACAAGAGGCCGACCGCACTGTCGGCCCCCAAGTACATGAGCCTGCTCATGGATTGGATCGAGGTACAGATCAACAATGAGAACATCTTCCCCACCAATGTCGGTAAGTGCTGCGATTAGACACAGACAGTCAAGACTCAGAATTAGGTCATTCATTTTGGGGGTTTCGAGTTTTTCTTGGGTTTGCAGAAGTCCAAGAAATCCAAAGATCTACGTCAAAATGAGTGAGGTAGTGAACAAACCAAGTCTCCACCCATTCACAGACTCAGTCCACATATGAACCAGGGCTGTGACCTGTCACTCAGATGTTCATCTTAAAAGGAAAGTAGATAGAAACATATTTATGCTACACTGAGTTATGTAAATTTTTTGGGGTCTTCTAAAATACTGAATTATTTTAGTTTTTGGAAACTCAATAAAGTATCCCCAAAACGTGTCTGGTCACGCTTTGACATCGTAGACATATGTAACAGATGAGTGTGGGTTACGAGTATAGTTAGTTTAGTTTTCGAGGAGTCATAACCTGCACCTCCTGCTGTAACATGCACTCGTGCTGTGTTTTTTAATAAATGACCTGAAAGAGTTTCTGTCCTCTCAGCATGAGTCACATGAAAAAGGGCATGAAAGCGTCTAAAATTCGAAGCCGCTGTTTCTCAGCTACCAGACAACAAAGTGATGTGTCTTCGATGAAACCTGCAAGGCCACATTTCTCAGATCACCTTCGGTGCTGCAGATTGTACACATTGTCAGTTTATCTCCTCTTGCTGTGGCATTCTGGGTAATCTTTCTATCATCTCAGACTGTTGCATCGTCCATGTGTGGACTGAGTGCCCATGAGCCGCCGCTCGGCATCTGACTAACTACAGAAAAATCCCAGCAATGGATTTAAAAATGGGTCACATAATTTACAGTGGGCTATGAATAGATACGACCTCTGCCACATGTGTCCTCTGGAACAGATTCCTGAAATATTATTGAATTAGTCAAAGCAAAACAAGACCGTAAATGAATCACATGAGCTGAGGATTATGCCCCCTCCCATTCAAGTTGTGTCGTGTTGGGTTTCCATTCACGTATGAAGGGCCTCCATCCTTAAGTACGCTGTTTTCCAACCTGAGGGTCTCCACGGCTCAGTAACACGTGGTGACTTGGGTGTTAAAGATCCATTTATAACTTTAACCTTGACTTGAACGTCTGTCGTCCCTAAGTGACATCTAGTCAACATATAGTTGTGTTCATGTGACTTCGTTTGAATTTGTGTTCCCACAACATTTCCAAAATGGCCGTGTGCATTATTGGCACATGTGACTGAACCAGCTAATAAAGAAAAGCTGTTTTTTGTCACTAAGTTTGAACCCATTTAACAATTTAAATGCTTCAATGAAAATGTCCTATATTACATTCAACATGTTCTGACCAATATCAAATTGATGTCACATGGAGCTTTTAACCTTAAAATAGTCACAGACGAAAAAACATGTGACTTCTTTGTCTGAATAAGAAATGATGGTAGTGAGCTACTAAATTTATTTAACGGATTCAATTATTTAGTATTAATATATTTCCCATTTTTGAATCAAAGCCTGTTTAAATTAATTGAACATCATAAAATAACACAACGAGATCATCACGTTACCCTTGTGTTTAAAAGAATCTAGTGTTTTAAACCTGTCTGTTGTCTAGACAGTAAAAGGTCAGAGTGGATTGACCGCCGTGTTCTCATGTGTCCATCTGTCCTGACTCCCAGGTACTCCATTCCCTAAGACCTTCATGCAGGTGGCTAAGAAGATTTTGTCTCGTCTGTTCCGGGTGTTTGTCCACGTCTACATCCACCACTTTGACCGCGTGAGCCAGATGGGGGCGGAGGCTCATGTCAATACCTGCTACAAGCATTTCTATTACTTTGTCGTTGAGTTCAACCTGACTGACCACAAAGAGCTGGAGCCTCTGGTGAGTGGATATTAAATAAATGTGCGAATACATGCGTTTAACCCTAAAGAGGAGACATTTTCTGGATCCAACAAAAGTTGATAGATATTTCACTGAAGAAATTAGTTGTGTCAGATAAAACTGTAGAAGACCCGACAGTGTGCATATATGAAATGACCAAACTGAGCTACAGCGTTAAATAGAAGACTAATCTGAGAGGAGGAGCCTGACCCATACTGGATTATTGAGGCTGATATCGCTATTTGAAGGTTTACATTTGTAATATTTGTTTTAATGTTTTAGTCTTGCTACCAATTTGCTTACTTACAGAGTGGCACATACTAAAAATCAAAAAATGACTAAAATAAGATACAAATTACAACCTGGCCACAGTTTCTGAATTATTTTAGTTTTTTATGTTCTGCAGTATTATTTAGATTCGTCACAAACATATACACTGATTCTGAGATTGCAGATAAGCTATTGGTCCTTGGTAATAAAAATTATGACCTAGAGAGGTTTAAGAAATTTTATAATAACTTTAATCAATTTGACGAATCAAATCAAACGTTTACGCAGTAGGGCGTTGTGGGTCTTACAAAAAGAACGCTTGTGACGCAGTGTGTTGCAAGAGGCCTTCCAGTGTGACGGCCATTTATGAAACGGGATGCTGCCGCCATTCGTGCTCTGTACCCAAGAAGTGCTCACGCTCCAACTTTTTCATTTTAGGTCCGATTTCATGAGATGTGTAAAATCAGTTTGATCTCATTAATCTAGATTAGATTATTATTTCTCTATCTCCAGAAATCATTATTTCACGACAACATCCCAATGAAATACAGCAAAGGGTCATTGAACCACTGCACAGCCCAGACTGGTTGTTGCACTGACATTGATCGATGGTGCTGATTAATCGATTGTTAATTAGCTCTGAGAGACTGTGTGTCCTGTGTGTGTTTGACATGTGTCATCCTCTGAAGTAGGTCAGTGTAAACGAAAGCCTGGACACACATCTGTGGAGGATTAAGATGATTTTTTTTTATTTTGCACCCAGAACCTTCCAGTCTGGAAACAGTACATAAAATGCAGTTCTACAATATATGCTTCCGGTTTTATTTTCAAAGATGTGTCTGTTGCTGTGAGCATCGCTAATGCTAACGATGTTTGCTAATGATTACCAGTGTCGGAGCTTAGCACCCCCACCCACCCGATGTCACAATGCTTCACTGTGCACATCGGTTATATGCCAAGTCAGTCGACGTCGGCCAACACTAATGAGCACAAGTACCTCCTTCACTGCTGTAACCCGCTGTACTGTGTCTGTGTGTCTGCCGCAGAAAGAGATGACCTCTCGGATGTGCCACTGAGAGGAGCCCAGCGGAGCTGTAGACGCACGCCGGACACACACACACCCATCCGTCCATCTAGATGACTGCAGCAGAGAACAAACAAATTCAGAAAAAGAGTCTATTTTTGTATTTAAGTACTGTAATCTATTTTAGCCACATACTGTAGGTTTAAACCTTGTCATGTGAGTCGTTCTGTTCCTTTCAAACATTTTATCAGAGCACAGTATTAAGAGATGTATGTTTGTATTTTTTTTTGTTTTGGCTTGTTTTTCTATTTTATTTGAATCTCAATCATTCCATGATGCTTCGGTCTTTCTTTCCATAAAAAAAAATGATCTAAAATTAGTACGATTTCTTACTGTAAATCTATAAAATCACTATGTCGCAATATTAAAATGATTACTCTTACTGTTGATGTTATAATTTGAATTTATTAATCACTATTTGATTGACTTTCCTTTTCCTAAACTAAACTTAATGTATTGATTTTACTATTAAGTTTTGCGGGGTCAGAAAAAGTATTATGTACAAACAGTCCCATAATGTTAAACCACAGTGTGGAAAATGCTTTTTCCTCTCTGTTTCATACTTTTATGCTTTGAATACAATTGTAGGCATTTAAATATATGTTTTGAGTTCAGTTGCATTCATGTAAAAGTCATGTGGAAACACAAGTACAGTGGTACAGTGCTGGCGACCCAGACATGATCACGTCTGTGTTATTGTACACTTTGGGCCTTGAGCCACCGCGCAGCTTCTCATATGTCAAACCTGCAGGTGTTTGTTGCAGATACTGTTGGCAGCTGAAGGTCACACGAGACTCGAAAAACCTCCCACGACAAAACCCTGCTGACGGTGGCGGCACAAAACAAAGCAAAACAACGTTTTATACCGTCCACTGGGGGGCGTCGGGCACCAGAACTTTATTTTTTTTCTTCTATGTTGATAAATAGTGTAATCCAAGTTAATGTTGCCCTTCTGAAATCTGCGCAATGTCCCAGTTGTGGTCGTGAAGAGGGGATGGCGGCACTCGATCAGGGTTAATGATTCGACTCAGCAGCAGGTTATGTAAGAAACAGGCCACTCTGTGCTGTGATGGTGAACACACACAGAGAGCTTTTGTTTTGAATGAGCCCGGCTGGGTCAACAGCATTCATGAACAGGCTCGAGGACAACATAGCTGGTGGGATTTAGAGGCAGTCATCAGTCACAATGGCTCAGATTATGAGGTTAATGAGCAGTAATCTTCCACAGAAGAAACACCCATATAAACACACTTACAGGATTACCTGCTAGAGCTTATGCAGTTTGTGGCAGTCATAAAATCAAGGGCATCTCTTTTTCCGTATTGACGTTGCAGGTTTACGGCTTGTCGAGAGGGACGGGGCATTGGGGGAGGAAGTGATTATATTTAAATACTTCATAAGGAGAAAAGATAAGTAAAAGTACATAGATATTATCAGGAAATGTTCTCTGAAGTACAAAAGGACTTTTATGCAGAATGAAGGTGGTAAACACTCAGCAGCACCTTTATTAGGTTCATGTGTACAGTCTGATGCAATAATACAACATGCAATGCTGTGGCATGTGACTTTCAGAAAGTTATTTACATTGAAACTCAAGAAAAATAATGTTTTTTGTCTTTATTTGTTGTTCTGGTGGTGGAAGGATGTAGTTTAGGTCATAGAAGAACCCATTGTACCATACCTCTTGTAACATGATGCGTTTAAACTTTATCTTTAAAGTATCGTGGAGGAAAAGGTCAGACATGTACTTCTGAGATACTGTTGTGGAGGAGTATAAAGCAGCAGGAAGTGAAAGTACTCAAGTAGAAGTGACTCAAAGTTGTACTCAAGTACAGTATGGACTAAATGTACGTGGTTACTTTTCATTCCCATGTGAATGGCTGGGGATGATGTGATTTGTTCTATCAGTCATTAACTGGATGTTTCACCTTTTGATGTTTATCAGTATATTTAAAAGATTTCACGTTATTATAAAGTTCAATAGACCAACATGATGTAACTATCTGTCCCATAACATCAACCAATGACTGCTGCAACCTGATCCTCTTTCAGGATTGTCCCTCCTCTGTCAGTGGAGTCACTTCCTATAAAACACTGGTGACATGTGTTACATGTGTTACGTGTTGTGCCCGCCTCCCGCTCCTCCCTCCCTCCCTCCCTCTGGTGTGTTTTTCTCTTTTCTGGAATGTATCAGACAGCCCCCAACGACCTCAGTGGTTGCAAGAGTGAGGTGAAGAACTGGAGGGACGCCAAGAACAAGGGAGAAGAATATCAGGTTACAGCCAATCAGATTGCTCGTCCAACTGTGTCAGGGTTTACGCAGCAGTGTCGAGCGTGCTGCTTCGATGGCCCAGTGTGATTGTTTACATGGAGAGAAAGGGTTTTGGGACACAATGTGAATCAGCAGAAGTCGGATTGAGCCCACACCCTAACGGCTTTTGTGGTTTGCCAGTGAGTTGCCTCATGAGTAGCCAGTAGCTACTGCAGCCACGGGGAAGAGAAGCGATTATGAATTCCGGGGCCCACAGTTAATGTGGAGCCCCAAACGTTTCAGATGATTAGTTATATGTTAGTTCAGGCCCAAAAGTACCCTGAAATTCAATCAAATATGTAAATATGCCGGATGTTTTCATCATGATCCTTGAACCTGGGAAATTGGTGAAAATGTCAAAAGAAACACCACATCTCTCAATGGTAAAGAAAGTGATTAAATATTCCCGGATCTGTCCCCTGATCTGGATCCGCCCCTAACGTGAATGGGTTCTTTCATGACCATACGCCAGCCTTCTGCCAGGTTTCGTGAAAGTCCATCCTGTAGTTTTCGAGGAATTTACTCACAATCAAACAAACCAAACAAACAGGATAGGGGTGAAAACATAACCTTTTGAATTACATCACATTAAATTAAAAAACAAGTCAATTGTCTTTAACACTTGAGTATACAATAACCTGGAAGACTGAGAATCTCCACAGACATAAAACTAGATTTTAAATATGTGCATTATGGACTCATGGACACATTTTTGAGGTTTGCAACTAATCAATTAACAAGTTCATTTAGAAAAGAATCAAAAATAATAATTGACTAATCATTAGTTGCAGCCCTGTTTGCAGAACAATACAATAAAATCACAGCATCAGCTGTTGTGAAATCGACATTAAACAATAAAAAGCATGATGCTGAACTCAATGTTCTAAACTACGGGCTCATTCAGAGGTGAAGTCGCGACACAAACACAAAAACAGCTGAGCCTGAACATTTCAGCCTCTTGCAGACGACTCAGCGGTTGCAGCTTCTGGTGTGTTGTTGCCCCATCTGAGAGGAGATTGTTGGAATTCAAAGGCACGATTAATGTTGAAAGTTTTTTTTATTATGTGGTTACATAACAGAAACAAAGTTCAGGGGGGGGGGGGGGGGGGGTTACAAGGTTTTCCTAAGCACAAATGGAACAAAGTGTGTTGCAAAATCCTTGTTAACTCCTCCTGTGTGAAAGGATTTTTCTGGATATTGGATTCATTCCAGTGCTCCAGTGTCTGTCTCCTGCAATGCCTAGAGGCGCTTACAGTTTTGGCAGAGGTTACATCGGAGTCTTTTTCTCAACTGTAGCCTGCGTCCTTCTAGGAAGTTTGCTCTGGGAAGGTTTCTTGGAAATGGTTCAATCATCGCCCTGGGGCCCAGCAACCTTCCTACTTGAGAAATGGACGCAACGCATTGTTCGAGTGGAAGACTGCGGGCTGCTTCAAGCACTCTTATCTTCTTGGCTCTTGATGAAGTTTTATTTTTACTTGCTCAGGCACGTTTTTCTTTAAATACAGTTGCAGGTGTATCTATATTTACTCACATGTAGAGATGCTATTGAGGTTGTGCAGACTTTCTGTCTATCACGTATACAATAAGTGCTCTATTGGCTTGTTGCAGCTCTCGGTTAAAGTAGCATAACGTTTACATAAAGCGATGTATTCACACCCAAGGCTTTTTTTTATCTTATTCTTTTCTATAGTAACATGGCAACAATATACCATTTTATTTAAACTAGAAAAAACACCCTGACATATGTGGGATCTTGGTAAAATGTGGAACATGTGACTTTGAACAATGTGTAGAATGAGGTGCTATTTTATTAAATAACTTTGTGCTGTAAGGTTTCTATTTAGTGCTGAGGCCTCTATTAATGAATTTCGAAACATCTGCAAAAACTATTTACTTGCTGTAATATTATTGCACTTTGCTGTATTGCACAATCAAGGAGTAAAGGCGACGATGCAGATGCCAGAACAACGCAGCACAGTGGTTGATACCTGTGAAGCTGTGTATCCGTACTGCATCGGGACAGTGTGTGTCAGTAGTGTAGTTTTCTTCATGAAACACCACAACAACAACAGAGACACACCTCAGTTATATCATATTTCTCACTAAAATAACCTCCCTCCTGACTGTGTTCTGGTCGAGGGCCGTTCACATCAGAAATTGGGTTGTTGCAGCCTAAAGTTATTTATGATGGCCCATCCCTCTCCCTTTTGACCTGTAGTAACACAAGCCCACCCCCTGAGCTTTGACGTGTGATCTTGTTTTCCTACTAAAACCTGCAACTACACCATGTGCTTCATAGGGGTACTCTGCCAGCAGCTTGCGTAATGTTTGCTACCACTGGGCTTATGTTTGATGGGCAGAAGGTGAGAGGAGGAGGAGAAGGAGGAGGAGGAGAGGCAGGAAGCCTCCAGTCACAAGACAGGAGCTCCTGAAAACAAACCCTACATGGTTTTAACCAAGACACCCTTGATAAACAATACATTAATATGATACATAGCAAGTCTGCTGACTCCGGCTCACTCTTCAAACAGTGATGACAGTAAAACATCACAAGACGATGTTCATTAAAGCAAAGCACATGGCATAATACAGCATGTGCACTTTACATTTAATGCAACACAATACCTGCTATTTTTAACATCTGGATTTAATTAGGATGATGCATGTACAGCAGCAATAACAAAAGGGATCTAACACTCCTCTCTTGTGCCTCCGTCAGAAATACCTTTGCATTTAATCTCACAGAAGAAGCAGGGACATGTCACCTCTGTGGCATCTCACAATTAGCAGACGAGTTAAGAGAGTGCACATTTCCACCATCATCGCAGTTCTTGGATTTTTTTCATTATCACAACCATGAGACACTGTCCCCCCCCCCCCCCCCCTCGTCGGAACATGCCTCCGCATCTGGCTTCAAAACGTGTCGTGAATGCCTGTCACATACAACAAAACTGCGTACATACGCAATTGCCATATATGCCATATATATGCCATATATACATTATATTTCATACAACTTTGAACAATGCTGAAACAGATTTTACATAGAAAAATTAATCAGCAACAACTATGTAGTGTCAGCATATAACTCTAACAGGAGTGAGTGTCTGCAGTAAGAGTAGCCTATACTTTTATTTTTTATACTATAAATACATGTAGATGCCCATCAATCATTCACTTAAACCTAATTTTAACATGAGATACTGTTGCTTCTACTATGCAACTCATTGCAACACTTCTTCCAACTGGTTCTATATCTACATTACATTGCTTGACAGTGTATAAATAAAGTCATGTCACTGCCCCTGCGATGTGGGAGACAGACGATGCAGGCAGTGATTTCTTTGAACACCCATCTGGCCACTGCAAGTCCATCACTGGGTGTGAAACTGAAGTTTAGGGCATTGTAAAATGCATTTGAAATGTGACCCAAACTAAATGGCCAAAATGCTTGAACATAAATTTGATTTTATATTTTTAAGATTTCACATTCAAACTTTAACTTTGTAATTTTTATCTGTGAAATAAATTGTTGAATAATATACTTAATAATGGCTAATAAAAGTACAAGTAACTCAAACGTTGTAGTTCAGGGCAGTAATGGAGTAAATGTACTTAGTTACACTTGGATGCCTGGTGTATATTGTGACCTTCTCGGGTCATTAAACTGGATCTTTGTGTATCAATGACAGAACGTCTGTCCATGTGAGGCTGAGGTGTGGTGCAGGTTGTGTCTTCTCACACTCTTTATATAACCGGATGCTGACCAGTAGACGTTTATGAATGGCTCTTGTTTGTACAGTGGCGGCAGCAGCTCCACCATCACGCAGTGAACTGGTGGATCTGGTCCGTCGGCATGTTGATGTGGGTCCGTCTCCATCTGCACCGACATCCTCTGGCATCAGAACAGCCTGGAGCTGCTGATTGTGCTGATGAGCACGTACTCGCCATTTCGCCCCTGCACGCGTCCTTCCGAAACAAAATAGAGCTCCACGTCCGCGTCCGATTTCGGAACCTCAACACATTGTGTTGCGTGGAGCTTGGTCAGAACAACAATCAATGATATATAAAACCAGCCTCAATAAATGCATTGATAGTTGTGAGTTTTCTTCAGCACGTTGCGGGGTGAAGTCTGCGTGGTTTTAACGCCTAAAAGCTTCGCAGAGGAGCGATGGAGCGAAAAGGAATGCGTCCTTTCTAGAACCTACTTGACGCATCCAGCAGTGTTGACGCGACCCAGGGGCGGAGCCAACGGAGGGCGGATGACGAGGAGGAGGAGGGGTCAGGGCCGGGGAGGTTATAAAAGCCCCCACGCTGTTATTACACCGCCACCTTCTCCTCCACGCACTTACGACCAGGCGGCTCCCTCCCCCCTCGGCGACCGTCCTCTGCGGCTGTTGAAGCAGCGGGTCAGACAACAACGCCAACACTGGAGCTGTAACATTAACAACGGGGTGAGTGGAGAAGCGTGAGACGAGGGTTTAACACCAAAAAGGGCTTTTATCGAGAAGCTTTTGCAATGGCGATGTGTCTCCCTTTGTTGCTGTCTGCGTGACGCGACGCGAACACGGTGACGTTACCGTTTTAACCCGAGATAACGGCAGCCTTCTGACGGCGGATTTAAAAGTTGGATTTCAGCTCGAGCACGCTATTGCTAGCTCATCAAGTGTTAGCCTCCCTGCTGCTAATGTAGTCGTCTTATGTTTTATCCCCAACACGACGTCCCCCCCCCCCCCAAAAAAAAGAAATTGTGCGCATCTTACTCAAACCCGCTTTGTTTGACTGAGTTTTCTCTGCGCTTGCTTCTTAATTTGACGTCCAGAATACAGCTAAGCTAGCACGTACGCTATAAGTGGGTGGTGGTGTGTTTAGCAGCTGTCCGTTGTTTTAATCACCACGGACGTGTGATAGGTCACAGTTAGGAGCGTCTTCGTTTGCCTGGTGGGTTCGTTTTAAGCGTCGGTCGTTTTTTTTTTTGTAGACCATGCAAGTTTACAGACAACTGTCTGTTTCTATGTGTCAGTACTAAGTTGTGTGTTGTAACGCCTTTTCCCTGTGTCTTGTCCACAGGGCTCCCGTTCAAAAGCTGACCAGCCAGCGCAGTGTGATCACTTGCGACTCTCTCTGAAACCACGTTCTGTTTCGGAGAAGTGCAAATTGACACCCCCCCCCCCCACCAACCAAGAAATACCCCCCACCACCCACTGCTGCCGCTGCCGCCGACATCCGCCAGACTAACACCCAATCTCCCCCCAAAATCGAAGCCAACATGGTGCAGAACAAGATCACCGAAGTCACCGGATTCCACCGCTCGTTCAAGGTGAGATTTGTGGGCAGCGCTGCTCTCAGGCCTCTGGGAAGAGTCTATCTAGAGGAGGGGGGGGGGGGGCTTCACTTTGCTATATATAAACACATCTGCTGCTCTCTCACATCTTATGACTGATAAACCCACCACGTGGCTCATGGAAGCATGATTTGAGAAGACTATAGCATTGAAAAGCTCCGCACATAGCTCTGTCATGATAATTGACTTGTATAGCTGTTGTCGGGCTTAAGATAACCCGGTAGCTGTACATCACGCATTACAGTTTTAAAAGTTCCAGTCCCTCGGTTGTATTTTATAATGTAGCTTTAGTTTATGGTTGCACGGTGGGAGATAAGAGTGCCTCTCTCACAACTAGTGCATTCAGTGTCATTGATAAGATTGCAGACCTTAACAGGCACATTTGTTGTTGTTTCCTCTTAGGGTCAAAATCCCTTTGAATCAGACGACTTCACTAAAAATGGATCCCATCTAATTGATTCGTCCTTTAATTTTGATTCCTCCCCAAGACATGGTGAGTATTCCAACCCGCTGAGTGCAGTTTAAACAGTAACTTATCTGTGTGTGTTGATGATGCAATCCATAATCCATTTGGTGCAACGTAGCCAACCTATCTATTCAGGCAGCTTTCTCTAAATGAAATGTACACTTTTATCTCAACTGATGTGACTGCCCTCAAAGTGTTTGTTTTACTTGCTCATAATAATGTGGGCACTCCTGTTTTCACAGACATGCCTTCCAGCCAGCCTATTGACATCCCCGATGCCAAGAAGAGAAACAAGAAGAAGAAGCGTTGCCGGGCAACTGACAGTTTCTCTGGCCGATTTGAGGGTAAAAAGCGTCAACCTATTGTATTGCTATTCGTAACACTCATAATCAAATATTATCTGCAGCAACTGGTGACATTCTCCTTTCATCACGATTGAATTAGTCATTTTTCTAACCGAGTCCACTTTCTGCCACAGATGTCTATAGACTGCAAGAAGAGGTACTAGGGGAGGGCGCTTATGCCAGAGTGCAAACATGCATTAACCTCATCACCAACAAAGAGTATGCTGTCAAGGTAAGACATTTTTACACACTTATTGCAAGACTGGAGTATATTAAAAAAATATTCAAACTGCATGGGGTCTTTATTCCTGCAAATCTGCTCTCCTCTGTAAATGTTGTTGCCATTGTAATGCTTCCTGTCTGTCGGGCATCTTGACGAGTAATCAGTATGATCGGAGTTGTGCAGTTAAATGTCTATACACAAGGAGGAAACCTGTCTTACATGCTGTTTGAGAGTTAAATGGAAGAGTGTGGGATGTGGGTCAATGTGTGCCAGCTGCCTTCCGTTCACTGGTAATTCTTTAGAAATCTTGTCATGTGAAGTGCTGGTCCTGGGGCCTTGTACTGTTTTTCCCCCACTAGTTCAGCGCTCTTTACCAGATAGCTGCAGGCTCTCATCTGTGTTGTGCTTTTTTCTTTTCGTTTCCCCCTAGTGTGCAACATTAGCTGCTGCTTACAGGCTCGTCTCCTCACTGTTTTTTATAATTTTTCAGCCAATCAGAGGACTGGGAGGGATATACCCACCCCCTTTTCTTTACTCATTTTGCCTACAGAGGACGCTAGTGCTGAGAACATTGTGTACTGGCAACTGTGCCAAAACAAAACTCAGAGAGGAGGGGGGGGGGGGGGGGTGCTGGGTGAGGGTTGTGACCCAGGGTGTTTACATTGCTTTGTTCTCCTTGCTCGGCACTTTTTTTTTACTTTTCCTCTCCAAATTGGGCGTGGAAGCATATCTTGACTCTTGGGCACTTCCCTTTTTGCTTTTATGCACTTAATGCTCATTTCCTCATTTTTAGGAACAAACGTTCACAATAAGTGTGAAATTATTTTCTCCTCTGTTGAAGTGCAGCAAAGTGGGACAAGAGCTTTTTATAGAAGTTCTTGGCCTGTAACCTCTAATCCTATTGGGACACTGGACATAAACAGTGATCTGTCTTTTTACTTCTAATTATTTCAAATTTTCTTGGGTAGTTCTCCTTTAGTTTGGAACAGTGTTGACCGTTTAAGGCTTGTTTGACCCGAGAGCAAGTGTCCATGTCATACCAATTAATATTTCAGAGGAATAGGAGACCTGATTCCATCATGTGACCATGATCTCTTGGTACTGTTTATCCTGAGATGATGTGGTAGATCCCTTGGGACTTAACGATTCTGGGGTTGGAGACACAGGGTTCTGCAGTTATTGGAGGTCAGTCGGGAGTCGGAGGGGGCTCAGACTGCTCCTGCCAGATGTCCTGTCTCTCCCCTCCCCCTTCAGACTGGGATGAGAGGCATGTGTGGGCTCCTTGTGTTGCTATTGCAACAAAAGCATCAGCACCAAGGACTCACAGGAGGGTGTGCATTGCAAGCCCTAACTAAAGGTTGATGTTTAAGCCTGCCGTGTGGCTTAGTGACTTGTTTTGCAGCCGGCTGCTGTAGCCTCTTTTTATTTATTTTTATTTTTTAAAGACTGTAAATGTACCACCTCGCAAATAACAGCCTACCCACTTATCATTTTGGTAATTAATTTGATAACATTGTGTTGCAGATTGTTCTTTATCTGCATGTTAGTATCAGTGTGTGAGATTTGTGTTGTGATTGGGAGAAAGTGAGCTGATCAGGGGACGTTTACTCTGCTGACTCAGACTGGAACATTGCAGTGGCTTTGGGCTACTCACAGGCCTCTTGTCTGTGCATTAATCCTAGACATACACTGCAGCCTCTGGCCCCAACAGGCTTCAATAGCAGCTGTAATCCAGCAACCAGGAAGAGAAACACGCACAGCCTCCCAAGCAGACAATAACTGAGCAGGGCTGGAAAATTCAGGCCTTTTGCTCCGGTGTCAGCAGTCTATCATTCTGTCACTTTTTGACCTTGCAGCCCGTGGCCCTTCTGTGTTTATTACCAGGCAGCATGAAGGTTATTTTTAGGCAGGCTTTTTTTGATATCGTAAACACTTTTAGATTAGCAGATGGGATATACTAATGACTCCTTAGGTGCAATTTAGATTTACACATGACTGCTAAATATAGATTCTGTGACTGTTCCAATCTTATTCTGTTATAGCTCTGCTATGGCAGCAACCCTTCGAAAGTAGGTTAGACTATCCTTGCAACTGTGTCACAGGGTGGGATGAATGTTTGGTCTTTAAGGCGACCAGTTATAGGGCACTCTATATGGAGTATGTAATCTGGGCTATACCGCCTGCTCTACAGTAAACATAGACACAGGTGGTGTTTTGCGGTGCAGTGTTAGGGGGGTGGCCTTCGCCGGAATAAACTCTCCCAGATGAGCTAGATTCTTCTGTAGCAATCAAAGCCCTAACCTCATTTTCCTTCATTCAACCTCTGTGAAACACATGAATGTTGCAGGCTCTCATGTTTAGTGGTCTATTATTAGATAATGAAGCTCAGCCATTTCATTGTTCTGTTTCAGATCATCGAGAAAAGACCAGGTCACAGCCGCAGCCGTGTCTTCCGTGAGGTTGAAATGCTCTACCAGTGCCAGGGCCACAGGTAATGTCCTCTGTCATGCCCTGTTAAACATAATGCCACCTGATGATGAATGTATAGATATGGTGCTGCAGGCTGACCCAATTTGTGGTGGCTGTAATTACCCAATACTGTAGAAATTGTATTAAAGTTTCCATTAGAGGACTCATGGTGCTTTTTTCTACTCTAAAGTAACATCCTGGAGCTGGTGGAGTTCTTTGAAGAGGAAGACAAATTCTACCTGGTGTTTGAAAAGCTCAGAGGAGGTGAGTGAATTATAGCTGCTGCTGGATGTCTGCATCATTATCCTTTTATTTATTTAGTAAGATTCCTCTAATGTATGTTTACTGTCTGTGTGGTAAGACATTGATGTAGTCTTTCATTTCCCCCCGTTAGGGTCAGTCTTGGCACACATTCACAAGAGGCAGCACTTCAGTGAGCAGGAAGCCAGTGTTGTCGTGCAGGACATTGCCAGTGCGTTAGACTTCCTGCATAACAAGGGTAAGACAACTTACACAAAATTGTAAAATGGCGAGCAATTAAATTACTCATTAATTGCCAAATGTTCACAATTGCCCCAGATTGGATTTAGGGATCCCGTTCCTTACATTAGATAAATTGCTCCCATTGTTATTTCTTGTTCAGATTGACCAAGGGAGACATTACCATATTTCTACATTTCTTTTAACAAGAAAATAGGACTTGCTACATCCTAACAGCTTGGCCAGATGTCGGTGGAAGGAAGCTCATTGTTTTCATTTTTTTAGGGATGGCACATAGAGACCTGAAACCTGAAAACATTCTCTGTGAGAGAGCGGACAAGGTGAGTTTACTGCAACCATGTTTGAGTCACAACAGTTCAAAGGGCAACTAATGTGGTGATAAGTTTAGTAATTTGCTCATAGATTGGATAACAAACCACAGGTGATGATAAAAGACAGTTCAATTATCTGCTCCCACGAGTTGTTTTTATACGAATATCCAAAATCCAGATGAATTTGAATAATCCTGAATTTGTATGTCTTTGCCAGATTTCCCCAGTCAAGATCTGTGATTTTGACTTGGGCAGTGGGATCAAGCTGAACAGCGACAGCTCACCGATCTCCACCCCTGAGCTCCTCACTCCTGTAAGTCCAGCTGCTCGTGTTTCTATTTTGCCGTACAGTTTAGCAACCCTAATAAACAGGAGAAAATTGCTGCTCAATGAGGCTAATCTGATTTACAGTCTGAGTCACGTTTCCCAGTTCACTCATAAATTCCTGTTTGTGGATAAGAAAGTTGTTTTCAGGCTGTAAAACCTCTTTATCAAGTCCAACTAGCTGGTTGTCTATTGGGCAGCCTGAGTGGCGCTAGCTGCAGGACAGCTCGCTGATTGGTGGAGTAAATGTTGGGTTTTAAAGTTACGGTACTTCAGTGTTAGGCTGTTTTCTCTGACATGATGGCTAGGATTGGGTCCCGAATGTCGCAGTTTGACAACTTTAAACCTCCCTTATCGTACTGAAGTATCAGCAGCACTTGGGTATATATCTCTCAGTTTAATGTCCACGTCCTGTTGCTTATCACAAATATTTAGGCCCACAAGTTTTGGGGGGGGGGGGGGGGGGGTCATGAGTGTTTAACCCTCCTGCTGTCGTCACAACACAAAAGTCTTCTAAAGGCACCCGGAAAAGCATGATGTTTGCAAACTCAGAGAATTGTTGAAGTTGAACTGGCGAGCTTTCCACTTTTGTCAACACAGGCTTGTCTGGGGGGGATGGGGATAGATGGATGGGAGCAGGTGAAGCATAGTGGTTTAGCCTGCTGGAGTGTGTGCCTGCATGTGTGGGGGGTTTTCAACGCCGGTAACTTCATCTTCCTTTAGCAGAACTAAAGGACCGAGAGCCCATCCCTGAACTATTTGAAGGGGGGATAGTTATGGGGCCTCATAGCTGAGCCTGATTGTCTTTGTGCAGTGCAATGCACCTTTTGGTTTGTCTTCATATTTCTGTAATTATTTTATAACCTGTTACACGGGTTGTTTTGGTACATAACTACACGACTTGAACTTGTCCAAAGTTGATCAAAAGATGAACAAAAGATGATTCCTGAAGACAAGGCACAATGTGGTAGCCTTGAAATGCAATAAGGTTGCAGGGAACACATTTTTACTTTACAAGGACAGTCGCATTGTTTGAAGAAGTTGCAATGAAAACAAAACATACACACTCCTGCTCATTTCCTTTCTCTCTGTGGTATGAGAGAGGAAAAACATCCACCCTCTCTGTTTAGTCTCCGCCCAGTGGCCCCAACCACAGCTTGTGCTGCTCTGCGCTTTCTTTATGTTCTTCATACAAAGGCTGTGCATAAGGCTTGTTCTAGAAATTGTTAGTCTCTCCCCCCATACCTAGCAACTGAGATGTGATTGGCTGGGCAGTGGGAGGTGGGGGTGAGTGGGAGGGACCAACACCCAGTCTGCTCATGCGCACTGACTTGTTTTCTTAGCCTTGATCACAGGGACAATGTTATCTGATTTTCATCTCACTATTGGCATTCTCACCCTGCCCCCTTCTTTGCCTACATTCCTACAGATGTTGCACAATATATTATGTAATGTTACATTTATTGCACAAGTTTCTGATCCTACTGAGTCAATTTTAATGGCTAAAATTTGCTGTTGAAGATGTACAAGTTTTCTGTGGACGTGTTCGTGCAGTCTATAAACATGAGGAACACCAGGGAGGGGAGAGGAGAGGGACCTTTCTAGGGAAAAGGCTAATTTTAGTTTACTGAGAACGCTGCACAAGTGACTGCCTTGCCCAAGTACTTGGCATGAACCAAATCTGACTGTTCAAATGTCCTCACACAAGTGCCGCAGCTGTGAACTGGGTGCACTACACAGCTCCCCAGTCTGTAGTTGGTTCTCGTGACAGTTGCAGGTACAGCTGCATGACGACAGAACAGGTCCCCTCTCTGTAAGCTTCTTCAGCGAATCCTGCAGTTTACAAACTGCAGAGTTGTGAGTCATCGCTGCTGTTAATATGGTCTCATTTGTCACATGCTCACTGGAAAGCCCCAGGTTACAATACCAATAAATCCTGCGGCAACAGCAGCTGATTATATATCTGCAGCTCACAGGGAGGTTTGCGGTGGTTGTGATTGTAAGTGCAGAAGATGTTTTCAGGAAGAATAAACCTGAGGTTAGGTTTTCGACCAAAGTCGCGATTGCTTACACTCCCCTCGTTTTCAGCCCTTATCGGTGGCAGTGCAGGATTGGCTCTTTATCCTGACTTGTCTTGGATTGGCAGTGTGTCTGGGCAGCTTTTAAGCAAGATTAGCCTCGATAACTGATTTCGATAGGACAGCTATCTTATTGCCTTTCTGTTTTAGGGTACCTTGGAAGGCATAGATGTTTGTTTACGTGTGGGTGGGTGGGGGCTTCGATTGGCCTCAATCCTTGAGGCTTGTCTGTGGATGCAGCTGCCGCAGACTTGATGTTGATGCAATCGTGGGGGTTGGGGTGTTCTCTCCCGACAAAAGCAGCTTTGTCTGACTCTAGATTCCGGTGCAGCAGATTTCATTACATAAGGGTGCAGTGGGGTGGAGGAGGAGTCCAGAGACAGCTGGGTTATGGTACTGGGACACAAAAGAGCGAACAATTCAATGTAAACATGCGCCTCCACAGATGGAAGGAAGTATATAGGATGGGGGGTGTTTGCCAGGATGCAGGATATTTTTAAGGATGTAAAAGTACTTGTTGTGAGGTTATGGAATAAGTCTGGAATAAAACGTCCTGTCCACAAATATCTGCCCTGCTGAACTACCGACCTGCTCTTTTTTTCAGTATCAAAACAGCATTTGGTGTTTCCAAGTTATGTAACCGGTGAAGTCTCAGCCCAGTCTCTGCTTCTGCAGGACAGCCAATCCTCTTTTCCCCGCTCAGTGTTTGGCCTAATTTCCTTCTTAGCTACATAACAAGGCACCGTCAGAGCGCAGCCCATCCTTGCCATCAGCCTGTTTAGCCTGGCTTGTGTACAGTTGAATGGTTAAAGCAGTGACTCACTGCTGCTGCCTACCCACACTAACCTGCATCATTATAGCCCAGCTCTTCCCTTCTCCACCCTTTTAAATGTAGCTGTACACAATGTTTCTGCATCTGTTGTCAAGACATTAAGAAAAGCTGTAGAGCTAATTTTAAACGGCCAGCGCTGCAGATAAGCATGTGACAGTCACATAAGCTGCCCCCCCCTCCCTCCCCAACTGCACAAACCAAGAGAAGGCATCAAGCTGAAAGACTTAAAATCATGAGGTATCAGCTGAATGAAGGAATGTGCAGAGGGCTCAGTGTTTCTCTTTGTACTATTTTTACTGTTTTTCATTTTATGTCTCATCCCTGGGGCTGACAAACGTCTTCTCTTTTGTTCCATGTGTATTTTTACAGTGTGGCTCAGCAGAGTACATGGCACCTGAGGTGGTTGAGGCCTTCAGCGAGGAGGCTACAATTTACGACAAGCGCTGTGACCTGTGGAGCCTTGGCGTCATCCTTTATATCATGCTGAGTGGCTACCCACCATTTGTAGGTCGCTGTGGTGGTGACTGTGGCTGGGAATCGGGGGAACCCTGCCACACCTGCCAGGTAAAAATCTGTCACTGCTTTCCTATATATTTTAAAGGACATTAATGAAACTACTTCAGTGTCATTCTTGCCCATTCAAGTTGAGTCAACTAATTGTAATTTGTCTCCACTCCCAGAACACTTTATTTGAAAGTATTCAGGAAGGGAAATACGAGTATCCAGAGAAAGACTGGGCTCACATCTCCTCAAGTGCCAAAGACCTAATATCCAAACTTCTGGTTCGGGACGCCAAAAACCGCCTGAGTGCCCGCCAGGTGCTGCAGCATCCCTGGGTGCAGGGGGTAAGTCTTCAACTAGGAGTTCTTTTCTGCATATCTTTGACACACATTTTTGTTTTTTATGAAGTGTTTCAAGGCACTAAAATGTCTTTTCCTTTTTCAGGGTGCATGTGACACTTTGCCAACATCCATTTTGCATCAAAGGTGAGAGGACTTTAGAATTATACTAAAAGCTTCTATTCATTTTGACACTGATTTAAAATATTTGCAGTTTATTCATAAATTTCACATTTTCTGTTCTTGTCCTTTTTTAGAACCAGCAATGCCAGGGATCTGACTTTCTTTGCTGGAAAGGCCATGGCTGTGAACCGGCAGCTGGCTGAACAGGACGACATGGAAGATCAGCAGCAGCAGGAAGTCCCATTTGTTGTTACTGCTGCTGGCTCTTCTACGCACCTCTCACCTCCTTCCAACTCCAAGCTGGCCAAGCGCAGGCAGCGAAGCAGCCAGCCCAAGGTAGGGCCTGTCTCTGCTGCGGAGCTCCGTCAGCTCTTGGCCCCTCTGGTTATCATGGGAGACTGTGCCTGAACGTCATCAACCCTGACCTCCGACCTTCCGATAAGATTTAAGTCCAGATCTAAGACTGTCCTGAAACTCTCCCTCCCCAGTTCTGGCCACTCTCTCTGATTCTAGCTGGCCTTGATTCCTCTGCCATTCAGGCTTTATTGCCTCGCTGTAAAGGAAGATGCTGCTTGCAGCTATTCCTCTAAATGCCTTCTGCCCTTCTGCAGCACTTCTGAAGCACATTAGCCCAGGGCCTGCATATAGCAAATGTGCACGTCCAGGTTGGGGAGGAGGGCCATGTAATGGTTTGGGGGAGAGAGAGAGAGATATAAGTATTTTCTAAGTTCTGTTCTGTTTTCTTTTCATACAACTCGGTTCAGAAGAAATCAGAACACTTATCTTCAAAACTAAGCTCAGACACCAAAGGACAACCTGTTGTGCTGCTCCCACGTTACAACTGGATCCACTGTGAATTAAGTTATCTGGAATGTTCTCTTTGCCTGTATGTGTTTGCATGAATGGCCCATACGCAGATACATACAAGCTTATGCAATATGCCAAGATGAAGGCTGTTCCTGTCTTGAAGGGATTCAGTATACAGGGCTGGGGGGGCTGAAAGTCAATGCTGTCCGTGCCTGGTGCGGTTCATTGTGTGGCTGGGGACTCTTCAAAGAATTTTCTTTCCTCCTTCATTTAGGATAAATTCCTTACAGCTGAGCCTCTTCTGTAAATGTCTGAGATGAAACACGCCCTCATCCAGCACTTAATGCTCTGGTAGAATGTTTTTCTGTACCCAACCAGCTCTGACTTATTGTTGCGCCAATTCGTTCAGTTTGTCATATGATAAGAAGCCAAATCATCAGGGGGCCACACCGCTCAGTGTTTATGAGACAGTCAGGCAAGTCTGATAGTATTAAATTAAAACTATTTTTCTTGGGCCATGATGCTTGGCCACTGCAAAATAAAACCTGAGCGTGTTCGGAAGTTTACCTGGTATGTTGGTACACGCTGGTTATACAGTATATTAAATGGCTAGACAGGTGAAAACAGGCAATTTACTTTACTCTGTAAAGAATTCATGACATGTCCCCTTGCCACAACGAGAACTTGTTTTTTTTTAATTTTGGGGTTATTTTTCGGTAAGATCTTTTTTTTTTTTTCTACAGATCAAATGATGCATTAGATTTAACCTCAGAACTTTGGGCAGTAAAGGTGAAAGCTCCTATCAGGGGTTTGAAAAAGCACATTTTGGCCAATGTGACAGATTCTCAAATACATTTACCATCTTTTTCCATGGCTTCACTGTTGTCTTGTTTCTAAAGAGATGCACCCATTTCAAAATGAATGACATTTGACAAATTTCTCTTTACAAAATAAGAGGCAGATGAGATTACTCCAAAAAAATAAATAAGAAACAGTTTAAAAAAAAGAAAAACATTCCATAAAAAGAAAAACAACAAAAAAAAGTCTTCCAAGGATGTGTAGCTGTATTAGGTTTACTTTATTTTTCATGTTTGAAAACTCCATGTCAATGTGCCACACTGATTTATTTCCCCCCCCTCCCATTTTTGTATGGCTGTTAATAAGCTTCTATTTTCTATATGGTGATTTCCATGCAGGTGCAGTTTAGTGAACACCAGATGTTTTTCCTTTTTTAAGTTTTCTTTTTTGTATGTTTGTGTTTTTAAAAGTTCGGAGTATGTGGTGTATGAGGCGAGAAGATGGAGTTTGTTTATTTGATCTGGAGCGTTCATGCCCAGTGAAGGCAAGTTTTTTTTAAGTTGTTGGTTTTTTTTGTAAGAGTTGGCAATAATCTTTTGGTTGTCGTTTGTTCGGATTAAGTTAAAGCTCATTCTGAAACTGACAGGGAATGGACTCGTGATGAGGTGGTCTCACAACACTGTAGCCATTTCACCAAAGACGGCTCATTGAACTTGTGATCCATCACCTTGCAGTGACAAGTGGGAAACTTCTGATTGTCCATGTCCTGTTGCCAGCACTGCGGCGATGGTACTCTGGAAATGGTGTCAAAGGACCCATTATGCTGATAATAGGACACTGTATTAGTTCAAAAATACATTTCTGCAGATGCATCGTTATGGGGTTTTATGTCTTATACTAAGACTTACTTGAATTTGTGTATGCAGCTGTTTCTTCTCCATTTGGGAACCTACTTGGCTATCGGTAATCTCAAAGCATTAAGCTAATGAACAAGGCAATCTTGGGGTTTTTGAAAATACCTGTACACTTCAGTATTCTGCCTTTTTCCCCCTTTTGAGCATCAGACAAGTTAGTCCCTACTTTTTTTGATAGGGTTGGATACTCAGAAACGCACAGACTTTGGCCATACTCCGTAATATCCTCAATGGTATATGGGAGTTTGCTTGGTCATGACCATTTCTACTTTTTCCTCAAGTGGCAGTAGCTTTTTTTTTTTTTTTTTTTCGACTGCCCCTTACTGGTGATACCGGGACAAAATGATATCCTAAAGCCTCCCAACTTTTATATTGTATGTCATTTTGAAAAAGGAAGTGTTAAAATTCATTCATTCATTCAAATAACCATCATCCACCTCCCTGTAATTTGAATGTAGCCCAAAGGCAAAAGCATTTAACAATCCAGCAACACTGATCAAAAGTTTTATAAACTGTTTGTTTCATGGACGTGGTGTGGGGTTATTCTGTCTAAGTGGATCCAGTCCTCAACATTGTTCCTTTTTTTTTTTTTTTTTGGGGAACGTCTACACCTTTAACACTGTCTGAATCACCCATTGTGTTCATCGGTAAGAAATCTGAAATAAATACAAAAGATATTTTGATTTAAAATAAGCACTTTACTGTACCATCTGAATGATTGCAGTTCACTCAAGGCAACATTTATGACTGTTGCTACAGATTTTTGTATTGTTTTTCTAAAAAAAAAATAAAAAAAAGCAATAAAGCGTTTTTGAACTACACACCTTTGTCTGTTTGGTTACTGTCGTCTCATGGTGTTTAGCCCGAAACCAGAAAAGCTTCCGTGAAAACAACTGTACTCTCCCAGGTAGGAGCTCTCTGTTGTATCACTAGTTTCGTATTAACCAGCCGTCTTATCTCTTGGCCAAGGTTGAGGTTGTTTCATCTGATTTCCCGAGCTGTAAATCCTTCTATCAGTAGCACTCCCTGATATCTGAGCTCACTATGTCACATGTGTCCTTGGCAAGTATGAGATCAGTTGTCTCCTCCGTGTCACCTTGCATTACTCATGCAGGGAAAGCGCCGGTGGGGGGCGCTGCAGCCACGGGCCTCATCTGACGAGACTGATGCAACCTGCTGCAAGAGCTCCAGCTCCAGCGCGACACCTCCTGATCTCCCTGGTGATACAGTGACTTAGTGAAATGAGTTCCAGTGTATTACGTCGAAACCAATACGAGGCCGGATGTGTCATACTGGGGCTAAAACCAGCTGAGTACACGGAAATGATGCCTGTAGAAATTTCACTGGTATTTAATGGATGGGTTATTAAAGGGATAGTTCACCCAAAAATGGAAATTCACTCATTATATACTCACTACGGGGGCGGTGGAGGGGTGGGTGAATTGTTTGAGTCCACGACACACTTTTGGAGTTTTAATACAATTGAAGTAACAGAAAAATATGTAAATACTATAATTCAGTAAGTGTCCATAACCCTGGACAATTTGACTTCCATGTTTTCAGCCTAAAAGTCGATTTGAAGAAGTGGTCCCCCATTTACTTCAATTGTGTTGGATTTGGCTGCAACTCTTTTTATCCCTGAAACTCCAAAAGTGTTTTGTGGATTCAAACACCCCCCCCCCCCCATCACATTCATCAGTAGTTGTGTGAAATATACATAAATACATTCATCTCAAATAAAGATGAAAAAATGCTCTGCAACTGTTCATTTCCAATTTCTATTTGAAGTCCCTTGACAGATGAATGTGTGTTTACAATTATCACCCATTAATATTTTTGGTGTCAGGACGATTTCTCTATTCATCCCACGTAATTGGACTTTTCTTCACTTTCTACAGAAACAAAGTTCAAGTTTCACGACTAATCTAAAAGCCAAACAAAAACCTGTTTATTGCACAACTTCTATTTCAGTTTCGCAGTATCATATGGCAGCAGGAAATGAAATGATGCAACCACAGTGTTTTCTGTGCAGCCTCCAGAGAAACATCACATACAGTTGTCTCCCTCTACTGGAGAGTTTTAACAACTTCATGTGGCACTACACTGACAGGATTCAAATGAAAGTGGATCATCTCTGTATTTAGTAGTAAATAACTGTCTGATACAGGTGGAGCTGATTGTGTCTTTAATAAGGAAATAAACATATTTTCTTTTCAATGTCACTACATCGAACTTCACTGTTAAATGAGAACAAATCGATCTGGTGTGAGCCACAGATCATGTGATTCCAGGTCATGAGATTGAATTGTTTGAATTCTATTTCTGCACTGAACACTGGTCCTCTCTGTCTCAGTTATCTTTGCAGACTGAGATGAAAATGAATCTTAAACCCACCCCCGATGAAACCACATTTAAATCTGCTAGAGTTCCACAAACTTAAAGGTATCAGGCCCCTAAATATGCCAGATTTTTGTCATTATTCCGTTTTGTAGTTTTAGTTTTTGTGTTGTTTTTCTGACAAACAAACAAATGGACAGCGTTAAAAATAGAATAGAAGTAAAACCCTGTACAGTAAAGCCTGTGTGTCAAAATAACAGAAACTATATGTGTGTGTGGGGGGAGCAGAGTGGTATGAAGTGAACTGAAAACAACAGTTGACCTGCTTTTGGAGCCTCGGTTCCTGTGTCTGTGATCATCTGAGCAGCACCTGAGGAGGATGAAGGTGATTGGTTCGCATGTCTGTAATGGAGAGCACAAAAAGCCTGAGCACATGTTAGTGTGAAGTTTGAGAGGCCAACTGTGTGGAGGTAGGCATCAAGAGGTGTTTGAGGAGGCGCTTGTTAAGGGACTTTGTAAGAAGCTGTGGTTTATTTTTAATTATTAAAACTTTGAACGTAGACATTTTGTTACTGGTTGCTCAAAATGAAAAAAAGTCACTGATCACATTCAGTAACTTTGATATAGGAATACAGTTGGCAGATGTATTGTGGTAATGGTTCTTAAATGAAGTTACAGTACTAGCCTATGTCTACTTGTTTTCTGTCTTGTCTGTCTTGTTTTTCTGGAATGAAATGTTTTTAAACTACCGTGACCTTCAGTCAATGTGTTTTAAGATTTAAAGAAAAACCAACAAATGTGTTCATCTCTAAATCCTGTAACTCTTCTCAAACATGTAACTGAGTTTAGCTTGTTTTCAGGCAAATGTGACTCAAATGAATTGATCAGATTAGCATTTAAAGCAATGGTTCGACATCTGTGGAAATGTATTTATTAACTGTATAGAGGGATTCAGCTCTATTTGTAAAATGAATGGTATTAATATTCTTAAATGCTGCTTGGGGAAACGATGCAAATAAAAGTGTTTTACCTTTTAATGTTGTAACTGTTCTTTAAATGTGATAGAATGTCATGTGATATTTGGGTCATGGACTTTGAGGACCCGGGGGGGGGGCATTACATCAAATTTTAGTCTTCCCTCCCAAAAAAAAAAGCATGATGGCCGTTCCAGTCTTCCAGCAAACCTCTAAAACCACCAGTGGCAGACAGCTGGTGGCGTGGAGCCTTGTTGGTGGAATCTCCAATCCTGGCGTCATTGCTGTGTCCTGTGCACAGCCATCATGGACTTTAAGGGATTTAGTATTTTAGTTTTCTTTTAGTCTCCGGTTGAGCAAAGCAGAGAAAACATGAAAGAACAAATTATTCAATGAAAACTGAAATATTTGGTGTGTGTATTTGTGATGTGATATTAAATCAAATGATTTTAAAGGTGTTCTCACCTAATTGCTGTTGAAGCCATTTATTTTAGGGTCTCTAACACTTCCTGCTTTGCCCTCCCTGTTGCAACGTCATGTTTCCACAGCAGTCGACCAGAGGCCGAGCAGAACCACCGCTGGACTCCTGAGAAATAAAACCTGTTACACTTGTGTCATTAACCTTTGTGACAAACGTGAGCTTCTACATCACAGCTTTGCTACTTCAGGCACATTAAAGTGTTTCTGTTCACTAATGTTTGAAGTGGTGAGCGACAGCAAGTTGATAAAGTTGAGAGGAAACTTAAATCCCCAGCAACTCGTAAATAAATACATGAATGAAGAGCGGACATCTTTATTTCCTGGAACGCACTGATTCGTTTCTTTGGCTGACATTTAGCAGGTTTGTTTGTTTACTGGACAAACCGGAAGTTAACCCAGAGGGTAACGGGTTGATTTCCTGTGTGACGTCAGCGGAAAGAGATGCGCGTAACTTAACGGAAGACCACCCCCCCCCCCCCACACCCCGCTCCCCCCTCCTCCCCTTCCCCTCCTCCGACTCCTCCCACCGATCCAACATGGCGCCGTAGGGACGTTGTTATTGTTCCGTCGCTCTCTCTGGTTCTTCGCAGCGCCACGAAAAACTACGCAGTTGAAGCCACCCGAGCGAGTCCACGCGGGCATGAGCGCAGCACCCGGACACCATGTTACGCTCCACCGGCTTCTTCCGAGGGATCGACTGCCCGTTTTACGCCGAGTCCGGCGACGCTGGCGGCGGCAGGAATGGGTGTAACAGAGCCTACTGTCACTTCAGGCACAGCCAGCAGCGGCGGCCGTCCTACGGAGCTCCGCCGGCGGATGTGAAGAAGCACAGGGAGCCGCTCTCCGCCCAGAAAGGTGCTCGTCCGTGGTTTTACTGGGGTTTTGACTCGATGCTGGGACGTGTCGGGCCGCTGGGTTCCGGGGGGTAAATCCTCGCGAGGACCAGACCTCAGTGTTTCTCACGGTGTCAAGTGATTTTCTGTCGTTAGCTTCGTTTACATCGAGCTAAATATCTGCACTGGGTTCATCGGATCCCTCCACGGAGAATGTAAACTGAGAGGTTCACTAGAAAGTAATGGTTGTCTTTATTGTGTTGACCTGCCAGGGGAGTTAAAGTGCACAGTGTCAAATCTTGAGACATTTCTAAACACAAAATAACTGATAATCGTTTAAAACTTGTGGCCTCCAACTTTACAACCACTCCAGGGACCATCGTTGTTATACATGTAATACTAATATCTTTGTTTATATAGCACTTATCCTAACAAGGTTACAAAGTGCTTCACAAAAACCCATGGCAAGAAATGAATCAACTAAAATAAAAGGTCTTCAACTCAGCTCAAAATTAAGCTCCCAATCATACATAATAAGGTCAAGACCTTAAAAGTTCAGTTCCCACAATGAGCTGTGGGAACTGTGGAGAGAGAGAGAACTCATTAACTGGATGTCATGTCGCACTGTCCCTGAAAAATAAACCTAATAGATAAACAGAAAGTATAAAGCAAAGGTACCAGATACTGTCGCCACCCACATACTCTCTGTTCTCGGTTTATTAGGTACACTTAGACAAAGCGGATTCAGTCATATGGTTCAATCAACTCCTCTCCAACACTGTTTCTGCCAAACACAACATTGAAACCTCCACGAACAGCGATCTAATAGAATGACTTGTACTGTAACAGGGTAATTTAGTTAATTATAGTTGTGTGATGTGTTGAAAGGTTTTTTAAAACCCGGTGTGAAAGTTAGTTGTTGAATGTGGTTTGACAATTTGTTTGTCTGGAGCTTTAAATCACATTTCAATGGCAGATTGTAACTTATATCGGAGTCATCTGATGTGCATCGGTCACACCAGCTCCATATCGGTGCTTCTCTATTAGAAAACTCAAATCTTAAACAAGTCTTGGTTCAGTTTGAATCCAACCATTTCCCTTGTGTCCCTGCAGAACAAGGTTATGATCCCTTCAACCCAGAAGTGGTGCGGCCCCAGGAGCAGCAGAATGGGAAGCCGGCTGAGTCGGGGGACTTCAGCGGGGCCCTGGAGCAGGTCAACAGGGCCATTGAGGAGGTCCGCAGTGAGGTGGAGTGGGAGAAGAGGAAGCTCTCTCGAATTGGGGACGAACCATACAATCCCAGTGGGAGTACCAGTTTGTCTTCATCTCGTGCCACAAAAAGTAAAGCTGCAGCTTCGCACATGGCCTATGATCCCGGGAGTTATCAGATCACATCAGTTGGTTATAATCCCTCCCCCAGCTGCAGCAAGTACACCTTGGATTCCGACAACCAGGGGAACAACAGTAACTCTATGGAATATGTTCCTACATTGAAAAAGCCTCCAACTCGGACAAAAATGTACAAACTCCCCTCTCCCCCTTCCAGCCCAAAGTATTCAATCAGCGCAGTCGCCACAAAGTGTAAATACACTGTGGACAATTCAAAACCTTCTACAGACATGGAGTATGACCCACTCTCCAACTACACGGCAGGAATCGCAGCGAAAAGCAAGAGGGCAGAGGCGGCCCGGGCTGCTAAGACTCATGGGAGCAAGACACACAAATTACCCGTGCGTGATTTATCAGATGAGGAGTACGTTGTAGCTGTGAAAAAAACACAGCAGCCGAGTGTAGACATGTCCAAATACACTTTTTCTGACTCTGAGGATGAGAGCTCTGGAACGGAGTATCGACCCACCTCTCTTAGAAATCTCCAGCAGAGAAAAGGCCACACTGGAACGGCTGGTGTCGCTTTTGCGAAGGAGAAAAAAGAGAGAACTGAAAGTGTAATAAATGCACTGACACAAAGGAATAAAGAGGACTCGGCACAGGACTCGGATGTCCAGGTAGACATTAAACGAAAGGGCAATCCAGAGAAAAAGAAGCTGGTTAGTCGAATTAGTCATGAGAAAAGTGGCAAATCGGAGAAAATCCATAAATTTGAAAAAGAGGCAAAGAAAACATTAAGTAGTAAAAGCGGTAGCAGCAGTCGTAACGACAAAGGTTCAATAAAACACTCAAACCAGGAGTCTGCAAAAAAAGAGAACAAGAGTCTTGGGAAGAAAGATGATAGTAAAAACACGATAACGGATAAGACCAGTGATAAAATTCAGAGGGAGGGAAGAGACAAAACGAGAATTGATGGTAAAATCAAAGCTGTGGAAAAAGTTCAAACCGACTCAAGCAAACGACACATAGACGCAGAAAATGATTCGAGGGAAAGAAAGAAACCCAAAACATTAGACAAGGAAAAGGAACCCAGCAGGAATAAGGACCGGCAACATAGAAATGGTAAACTTGACACGAGTAAAAGAGAAAAGGATGTGAAGAAAATTAACAAAAGCAGTTCTCACGGTGGGAGCAGCAGCAGTCACAGCAGAGGAAGTTCTGCAAGCAGCAATAAGACGAAGCAAAACGTCAGCTCATCAAATGGGAAAAGACCTGAGAACAAGCGGAAGAGTCTGAGCCACGCAGATCTGTTCGGAGACGAGAGTCCAGAAGAGGCTGATCCGATGGAGGTGGACGACGACGACGACGACGAAGATGATGGAGAGGAAGTTTTGGTGAGAAAGTCAGCTGATGCTCTAAAGAGGGCGTGTCTAAACAAGAGGAAAGCGTCCGAGCTGACTCCGTCTTCCTCTGACGATGAGGGTGACGTGGAGGGAGGCAGCGCAGGTAGGGACGAAGTGGACCATCTCGAAATCGACTTCTCCGGTTTCCAGGACGATTTGGACTTTGACTCAGATCCCATGGAGGAGTGTTTGCGGATCTTCAACGAATCCAAGGATGTAAAGAAGGAAGACAAGGGCAGGCAAACTAAACAGGTATCTGCACTTCCACCAGGATGTTTCTGACCAGATTCATATTTAGCTCATGCCAGTTGGTGGAATTTGATTTGAATCAACATGCTATGTTGTCCCCTCTCAGCCCTCTAGGGATTCAGAGGAGGAGAAAGGCACAGAGACGACTCTCATCCCCGGTCAAAAGAAGAGAGTCTCACATTGTGTTGCCACAGTAAGTGTACGTTTTTTCACCATCACACCATGTCGTAACAAGACGGGCACAAGCCCCGTAAATGTGTTGTGAAACAGTATCAGAAGTTGCAGCAATTCAGAACATCCCTTTATACAAAGCATGCTTGCAAAATGGTATTGAAGAGGTTTAAATAATATTTTTTTAAAGAATAATTTGATTAAACTTATCAAAGTCCATTTTTTTTCTATGGGAGTACTTTGGTAACAACATCTAAGAAATCATTGCCAATGTTTTTTCTCAAGATATATATTGATCATAATATATCAGTATCAGACATTTTTACCCTTAAATCTCCATATCGGCCAGTCTCTACTGCATAACTCCATTTTCTTATTTGGTTATGATGCTTCAGTAAACTGTTCACATTGTAGGATTTGAGTCCTGACTTCATACAAAGCTGGAATGGTTCAGTTCATAGTTTGACTCCAGTCAAATCTGAGTTTACGCTTGAGTAAATGTTTCCGGTCAAACTTCGTCATTATTCTCTCGTCATGAGACACAAACTCAAAGTTGCCATAAGTGACTCTGAAAACCTCACAGATTTCACTGAGTACTTGTGTCACTGTTCTTTGTAGATATATGAGGACAATAAATGACACAGGGACTGAATACAAACCTCTCTGCCAGAGGCAGAGTGCTGAGGGCTGCAGGCATTTACAACAAACAAGGAAGTATGATGTGAGAATATTGTGAGCTGAGGCAGAATGCAGTGGTGGTGGGGTTTTCCACTTCATCTGTGACAGTAAACCTGCTGTTTCCAAAGGGGCAGTGAGCTAATCAGTCAGCTGAGGTACTGGTAGTTTGATCAGTGATCACATTCTCAATGTGACTTTTGTGGACTTCATCATGAGAGGCTGTATTAAAGGCCCAGTCTGAAGAGGTATTGTTATATAATCAAGCTTAAGTTGTATTTTGAATGACAATGTATTTCTCAGCTGATCATAATTTAAATTATTGATGCCTTTTACTTTTTACCTCCTGATGTAACAAACAAGTAAACGAATGATAAATGCATTGGTGCATTTCAGCATCAGCTTGATCTTTACATGAAAGACAGATTTAACTATATATAGTAGTGGGCAAAGGCCTTAAGGTAAAGTGAGGATGTTTTCACAAACACATGAGTAGCTTTAATTCATCAGTTTACATACAAAATACAGTAAAGAGAAAAACTAAATCACATCAGCATTTGGTGTGTTTCTTCATGTAATTCCAATCGTACTCGATGATGATGTGGTCATGGCTCTGTGGGTCCTTCACCATTTGCTGCAGGACTCCTTGTTCTGCTTGTCACTGGTGATTGTTCTCTGCCTGTGTGTTTGGGGGTCGCTGTAGCGCTGCAGAAATATTTCGGGAACAATCGAACACCTCCCTGATGGAATATGAAGGATAATAATCTTAACATAAGAGCCTCGATCCTTTGCACACTATAACATAAGCTGTTTAGCTTCCAGATACTTGGTTTGTCAAAGAGGAATCGCAACAAATACTTCATATTTGTGTTCTTATTTGCATTAGCAGACTTTCAGTCGAATGCCGCGGTTGAGTAATTTTCATTGAGTGTCATATACAAATAAATACTTGACTCTTCCTGTTTTTCAGGAAGCAACTAAGGTACGACCGTACAAGAGAGCCTCGGCCCAGGAGGTCTGCTACCAGCGAATGCAGCTGGCACAGCATCAAGCTGCTCAGCTCTCTGCTTCAGTCAAAGTTGCCGCACAGAGCTCCAGCTCCAGCTTCCCTGGAGAGAGGAAGAGGATAGCACACCGTCCCAGCCCACAGATAACGTCCTCCAAAACAAGTAAGGGTGCCTCTGTCACATGGTAGCAGCCTTCAGCTTTGTCAATATGTTTGGGGTTTGGTGGTTGAACCTGGACTATCTTGACATTCAGAATTTGAAGTCACATCTGTGTTTGTGTGTGTGTTTTATCTCACTAGGTTCTGCAGATGCTAAACCAGCTGTCAGTCGAGTGTTGTCCCCCAGCCAGACGCATCAGACTGTCAAGGCTCAAACCACAGCCGGTATTTTGTCCAAGACTATGTCCACTGTGACGGGGAAGAGGATGGCACACACTCCCACCATGAAGGTATCCACAGGTTTCTGAAGCCTATAAAACTAAAATAAGTATGATCTGTAATGTCTGATGTTTTCTCTGTGCTCTCGCCCTTTTTCAGAGTTCTTCAATGAAGCGGCCCATCATCCCCACTGACTTTGGAGCCAAAGTTCCTACCAACGTCCGCCAGCGCTACCTCAACACTTTCATAGATGAATGTGTCAAATTCTGCCCATCAGAGGACGCTGCCTTCCAGATGGTACTGAAAAACCTCCCCATAACACTTAAAACTGGGATCTGACTTGGTGTAACGGACGGATTTCTTCTCTCTTGTAGCTTGTAACTATGTATAGTTCGTAAACTGTTTGGGAGAAGATGCTTCCTACATAAAAAGTAAAATGATTTTATTCCTAGGGCCTCTCGATTTGTTTTCCAGTAGAACAAGCTGAAGTTCGGACAGTGATAGAGGTGGAATTCTGTTTTCAGGGTCTCGACGAAGAGAAGCTGGTGTATGAGCGCAGCAGCAGCAAGAACATCTATCTCAATGTAGCTGTCAACACCTTGAAGAAGCTTCGCAGCAAGTGCAGCTCCCGTCCGTCGCCTGTCACCAGTAAGTCACCTCAACATACAGGAAACATAACATGACCTGCGGGTAAAATCCGGTGTTTACCTGCAGTTTGCCTTTCAAACATGCACAACACAGCGGGAGTTTTTCTGCACAGACACATTCACAACAGCATCGAATCCTCCACATTATTCATGGTAGAGGTGGAGCAGCCGGGGGCAGCAGGCAGAGGCAGGAAGCGACACATGTGGCGTCCGATGTGGCGATCACAGGATTTACTGGACAACACACAGACGCCGTCGTCAGCTCCTATCACCACAAACTGTCCTGACTTCTTCATCGGTGTCTTCGACGTGTGCGTCACCGCTTTTTCACCGGGAGATATTTGTTTTCTTTGAGTTTTCTTTCCATTTTTGCATCTGTTGTGTTTTAGAAGCGCAATCAACCCCCCCCCCCACTCGCACACGGTGAATCCAGCTGGGGATCCCCTGCTGTGTTCTCACGACTTTCTGTTTACATACATTTACAAGAAATAAAACTTAGGATGCCTCAATGAGCCGAATAAATGTAATATATATAATATGATGCACTGCAACACGTGAGCATGGGCATTAGTGGTGTACTGGTTTCATCCAAGTAAACTCTAGTTGTAACCCTGTATCTTTGTGTGTTTTTGTTTTTACAGAGGACCCGGGGGTGTTTGCTAACAGGAAGGCCCAGTCCCATGAGGAAGTTCTCGGGGGTCGGTTGGCTGCTACAACCAGCTTCACTGTAAACAGGATGGGTAAACATCAGGAGGAGAAACTCACAGGTGAGGGACCAATTCTGTTTTTCTCTTATTCTGGGCTGAGCCAACAGTGAAGCGCCTGGTTCGCGATGGCGTGAAGGATCATGTTTTCAGTGTTTACACATGTTTCTTTGTAGGAGTCACTCTGTACAGGAAACTGAAGGCGTACATGATGACAGAGGAGCAGCTGCAGGAGCACGGCTACCCAAGATTTAACCCAGAGGCTCCGGGCAAGGCCTTCGTATACAACGTCCCAGAGAAAAAGGCCATCACAGATCGTAAGTATCACATGGGTATACAGCATGTGGTCCAGCAGTTATGACACGTTCAGCTGCCAGGTAGTCTCATGCACCAGATGTAGACTGTGGGTATGAGTCTGCAGTTTGCCATATGCCTCACATGGCATCCTCCACCCATCCTGTTACTGTTTGCTATAAGAAACAACAACTTCCTCCGAGCAACCTTCACTCCGAAAACAGCAAGTTTTGACAAAGATTTTGACTGTGCAGCCAAACACCAGTCACACGCCTTTTACTGTTTTTTGTTGCATTTTCAAGAATTTGTGAAATTTAAAGACAGTGATCACTTCCCCACTTAAAAATAAGTTCCTCCCTTACAATATTTCACTGGGGCACTGACACTGCATCCTGTCTGTAGCGCTGCTCAAGATGATTGGAAATGTTTTAAAGAATTCAAAACAAAGTGTCACCATTCCTACAGTGCGGACTCAGGACTGCGAAGGTTTGGCCTGTTTGAGACTAACTGACATGGCCCTGTAATATTTCCCCAGCCTTGAACAAGATATGCTGTCGATGTGGAGCAGAGTATAGGATCAATGTCAATGGCAACTGTGTACGGAAAGAGGAATGCAGTTTTCACTGGGGACGTCTACGGAGACACAAAGGTAGGTTTGTTTCCATTGATGATTTATTAGTGTAAATAGTTGTAATCGTCCAATTTAAATCAGATTTGTCTCTGTCTCTTCTGTCCATCAGGCTCTGGAGGCTGGGAGACCAACTACAACTGCTGTGCTGGTGCGGTGGGCGCTCCTGGTTGCCAAGTGTGCAAGGTATCATCAGAACCTCACACAGTGTGAAATGACTGGGCTGGGTTTATGTGTGTCAGTATCAGGACTACAGTTAAATTAAACTGAAAACAACTTTCCATTCAACCACTAGGGGTCAGTCTCTTTCCTTTTATTTCTGTGCCTTCCAGTTGAAAATGTAAATAAACCAATTCCAGGATAAATTCTTGTTTTCATATATCGTCCAAGCTTTTTATTTTCTTAAGATGTCACCCCTAGAGTTCACTTGTTTCCTGTTCCCACAGCAACATGTTCAGGACGGGCGTAAAGAGTCGTTAGATGGCTACGTGTCAACGTTCAGTAAATCTCTACCACCAGATGGCAACGGAGGAGTGTTTGCTTTGGACTGTGAGATGGTGAGTGAGACACGTTTTCCAAAACATGAACCTACTGAAAAACTCCAGTGTAAATACAGACTTGGCCTTTGAACATGTATTCTGGAGTCAGTTTTATTATTATTGGGTGAGTCATTCAGAGCTCAATCTTTTATTAATGCACGTTATTCTTCCATCTGGTGAAATTAGATTCTGAGAAGCTATTTGTCATTTTCAGTGAACTGCTGTGTGTTGTTGTCTGTCCTAAGTTCACAGGGTCAGCGTTGTTTTCATTCTATCTTGTGTTTTTGTTCTTTTTTTCCGTCCTTGTGTAACAGTGCTACACAAAACAAGGCCTGGAACTGACAAGGGTGACGGTCATTGACTCTGAGATGAAAGTTATCTACGACACCTTCGTCAAACCTATAACCAAAGTGGTGGATTACAACACACGGTGAGTTTGGGGACATTGGACTAGTTTTAAACTGTCATCTGATGCCGTGCCCTAAATTATTTTAGTCTTTTAAACAACAGTTCCAGAAACAGTATTGTAAAGGGAGTTTTTGTCTCATACACAGATTTTCCGGGGTGACGCAGGAGGACTTGGAGAGCGCCACCATCACCCTGAGAGATGTTCAGGCCGTGCTGCTCAGCATGTTCAGCGCTGAATCCATTCTCATCGGACACAGTCTGGAGAGCGACCTCTTCGCGCTGAAGGTGCAGTGACTCTACATTTATTAGTTCTTGAGACGCTCTATGTAACAATTTGGTTTAATTTGTGAAGTGAATATGATACAATCTGGAAGATGTGGGTTAGAGAATCATCACCTTGCTGAATTTGAATTTGAATTTTTATTTTCAGGGACAAACTGTGAAAACTAATACTGAGAAGATATGAGGAAGTATTTACAGGTGTCAGAGTATTTCACCTATAGAGCAAACAGACATTTTACAAATTATCCAGAGCAGTGTCGAGAAACACTTAAATTTAATTCTGTTAAACCGGTTATAATTGGTTACAGTTAATAATAGAGTGGTATCTGTAGCTGACTGTTGCTTCAATGGGAGAAACCCTTTGTTCATTGGCCATTTGCCCAGGATGAGACACTGGTTTATCGGTTTAATCACTCGGCCTCTTCCTGTCTCTCATTTTCCAGCTAATCCACAGTTCAGTCGTAGACACAGCGATCGTGTTCCCTCACCGCCTCGGCTTACCCTACAAACGTGCCTTGAGAAACCTGATGGCTGAACACCTCAAACGCATCATCCAGGACAACGGTAAGAGTTGTGTGATCATAACCCAACAGTAGGATTCGAATGGTCCAGTCCAGTGAAAGTCAGTCAATGAAATTAAACTGAACTCCAATGCAAAAAAAATCATAAATGTGTTATATATATTTCATCATGTGACTGCAGTGTGGCCATGTCTCCAGCAGATGTCGCTCAACTGCTTTGTGTTGGTGGAAGTCTGAGCGTTGAAGCTATATATTGTACAGTTTACTGAATTCCCTCATAGAGACACATCACTACATATGACGTTTTTCTGAAATATTAAGGTCTGTCCAGGACCAATGAAAAACCATTTACACTTTACTTCATTTCAACATTTCTTAGAAGTTCCTTTTTCATCTCCAGAAATCATTTAGTCTCTGTGTTCCTGTCCAGACCTGGTGTTAACATCCGTCCTGAGAGATTTGATCAAGTGGTCAACTCTAATATCGTCACTTCATGGCGTTAAAATGTGACCACTTGACATCTGATCTGTCAACCTGCTCTATATATGCAAAATGAACATGTACGTCATTTCTCATTTCTGTCCGCAAAGACCTAATACTATTTTTACCCAGTCTGAGTTTACAGATGTGTCGAGATCTCACACATTTAAAACAAAAGTATAGAATTTGTCACAACTGTTCCTCTGGTGCCATCATCCAGGTGATCTTTATGATTTAGATAAAAAACCTTTTAACAACTATTAACTGGATTGCAAATTTAATACAAAAACATGATCATTTCTAATATAATTTGCTCCTGTGTTTCCAGTGGAGGGCCACGACTCGAGCGAAGATGCGTCCGCCTGCCTGGAGCTGATGATCTGGAGGATCAAGGAGGATGCAAAGGTCAAAAGATGACCTCTGACCCCTCTGCTCCACTTTCCGCAGCACGACTTCCTGCGTTCATGTTTGTTAGCAGGAAGTCAGAAGTTCAGGAGGCCTGCACCTGCTCTCAGAGAGTCTCAGTGGTGGAGAGATCAGAACAGAGGGAAGTTTTCATCAGTAAAGTCTGATACCTGCTGTTTCTGAAAAGCAATAGGAGGCGGAATTGACAGTGTTTTCATTTGTTTGTATTTCAGTTCTTAACGACGTTAGTTTCAAAGTATTTCTGTTATTTGAGTGGTGTCTTTTAACACCTCGGACAGTCGATGAATAAAAACCTTTCTATAGAAGAACTACTCAAAACGCCAGGGCATTGTCCGCTGACCGCTGACTGATAAATATGATATTCATGCCAGGCTCCACCCTCAGCCTAAATTGCACTATAGAAATGCTCTTGTTGTATAGGGCCAAAGTCTGAGTACCTCATCTGTGTTATACTGCATTCACTTCAAATGGATAACACACGTTCTTAGTTACACATAAGTGCATTGATGTCTTAGTCTGTCAAGCATTGCTGTGTAAACGCACTTTTCACAAGGCGCCTCGTCTGGCGTCGCTGAGGCTCTGTTCATGCAGCGGTTCTTATCGCGTTCATTATGTCAGTTGGCTCTCAAACCTGAATAATCCTATAATACTTGATCATTTAAAATAAGCAAAACCCTCAGCAGACGTTGTAAAGTCTCTGCTGCTACCTGTTTGGTAAAGTTGATGGACGATGTCACTGTATTTTATAGTTCAGACAAAATACTATAACCGCCACCGTCTCTGTGTCGAACGTTGCATGAGATACAAAATATTCCTTCATAATGACAAAAGTAGCCTCAGTATTGTAGAATTAAGCCTGGCTTGTGAATTACTGACAGTTATCATTTAGTGTGAATCAGCTGTTTTATGTTGAAAATGACAGAAGATTTAACCAAGTGCTGTAAATATGCAGTTTCCTTTTGTATTTTTGGTTGTTCATCTTTTTCTATTAAAAGGTATTAGTAAAAAAATAAGATGTCGCTCTTTGTTTATGCTCCTCTAGACGTCTGCTTTCATCCTGCTGCCGCCGTCAGCAGCGGAATCAACAATACATGACAGTGTGCTGGTTCCACTGGCCAAAGCCGTAAGAGAACCAGGTGGACTGGTGGCTTTTCATCATGGCATGTTCCTGTTTAACCTCCACGCTTTCCTCTTTCCATAACTTTGCACGTTTGCTTTAAGTCTCGTCTCCATCACTGACGAGGAAACATGTCCGCCTGCACAGTCCTGACCTGCTGTGCTGTGTCATAACGTTTTTTTCTGCTCATCCACAACACTCGTGTTCTTCAGTCGATTAGAGTTTTTTGCCATTTCCAACATTTCCAGTGCTCCCCTGTTTTTAATGCCTGTGATGGCAATGAGGAGCAGCTGGAGACATAATGTAGTCAGGTTGTACGTCTGTCAGTCCAACCGTTGCAATTTGGGCATCGTGCGGTAAATGGTTACATCTCCCTTTCATTTCTTCCTATATTGACGTAAACCGACTAAAACTAAAGCTGAGACTTTGCGCTCAGGCATTCAAACACATTATATTATATCACATTGTACTTGCCGGAGCTCTGATCCTTAAGAATAACAAATGTTTTGCTTCACTTTCAGTCTGGACTGTAAGTGAACTCCGTGTATTCGCTGAATCAGTTAAAAAACACTAAAAACTAGCAGCAGGTTTCCAGTTATATACAGGACTACGCAGAGGATTTGGGCTCTAAGTAAAGTGAGGATGTTTTCAAAAAGAATACCATTCATATTTTTAACTTACCAATGAACTGCATGCAAAGTTAGGTAAACAGATTAAAACCTAAATCAAAACAATATTTAAAACGGTACATGGCAAATGTGTTGTTCTAGGCGTCTTGGAGATAATCTACTAGATCTGAAAATGAAAATTGTACGACATCTGTAAAACGTCTATATGAAGTTAAAGTTCACACTTAATTCCAGTAGTTAAAACTTCTACTTATAAGCTACTTATAAGTCCAATATAACGACAAACATCAGTGAGTGTTAGTCTGCGTCACAAATACTTTACCTTCAGATACTCAAAGTACATTTTACTGATGATGATTTTTTTTACCTTTACTTGAATAATCTTGTCATTTCTTTAGTATTTTCCCACATTTGAATTTCTACCCTTCCTCCAGTCAAAGTAAGCTCGGCACACTTCTCCCACCTCTGCAGCACAAATAGTTTTTGACAGTGTGACAGCTTTTTCTCGGTACAGTGCCGGGCCTCTTGCCGTCTATATGTCTCTTTAACAGCAGGTGCAGCGGCCGTAATTCTCCTTTCTTCAGCAGATGTGTAAATTGGGAAAAAATGGGAGAGAAATGCTAAACCGAGAGGCCCATCCTTTCTTCGATGTGTTTGCCTATTAAGCTCGTCCCGTCACATGTCAGGATGCATTTCCCGAGGCCGGGCCGCAGACCCCAGGTATTAAAAGAGCCAGTTAGCTGGGATCAATACCTACACAATGTTCCACTGACAGGGAGGGGGGCTTCCTAGTGTTTATCGAGTGTTGCAGAGATTTTGAACATGTGGAGCAAAGCAGCTTAGAGATCGTCTTCATTATCAAATTCGATCAGTGCCTCTCTTTCTCTGTCCCCAGTGATCACCTTTGACTGGTGGGGGTCACGAGGGGGAAGCTGCGGGCCGGGGGCCTCCACACTGACCCCATGCTGGGAGATGGAGAGCTGCATTATCTCCTGTGAGAGCCTCGGCAAAGAAACACTTTAACCGGGCTCATCCCAAACAGACCTGAAGCCCTTTATCAATCAGGAGCTCTTCAGAGAAAGTGTTTGATTATCAACTGAGCGTGTTGTTTATCAAGACATCTGAAGACGTCCCCTTGGAAACAAAACTTTTCTAAACATTTCTGTAGACCAATCGATTGACTGAGAACTAAATCAATAGATTTTTCAATCATCATTAGTTGCAGCTGGTTTGTTTACTTTCACTTTCACTTTGACAAACTGTCCAAAAACTTAAAGGTGCTCAGTTTTCTTCATAATATAAGCAAAAGATAAGCAGAGTTTCAGGTCTAAAGTTTTTTCGGGAAACGCTTGTTGGTTTGTTGCGTCTAAATATCTCGGTAATGGTGACATAAACATAAAGTTCCAAGAAGTAGACTTAACACTTCATTCTTGATCGCTACCCCTGGTGGCTGGTTGCAGTATAGGTCATAGACCAAGCCTCCTCCATGTTAGCAGAAGGGACGAAGCTTACAATTCAAAGTACATAGAAAATGACCTGGTAAGTTTTTTAATTACTTTGATGCTATTAAAATGGGGAGAAACACCATGATTGACAGCTGGGACTGACTTATGGTTGGTTCAGTGTGTATATCTACTGCAGCTCCATCCCCCGATCGCTACAGCTCAGACTCGAACTTCAAATGTTCAAGATGGCGGCGTTAGTATCCAGGATATTTTGGCTTTGCTTATGGATATTGCGGGGGGGGGACACATGTCGTCCATCTTTATTTACAGTGAATAATATAAATGGATCAGTGAAAAGATTCAGGTAAACAAGTGTGGCCATCATTGGATGGAGAGAATCGAGGATGTTAGATCTTTAGAATATTAAATCTGTGCACAAATACACATTGACGGGATGACGCTTTCCCAGTCTCGTGCAGAATCACTTCTTCAGATCCTGACCTTTCTGTGTTTTCTGAAACTTAAACCTGCTTGGAAGTGGAAGAAAATCGTTGTTTACACAGTTCGTACTATCACCGGGCTTTAAAACACCCGGGGTCTGCTTTCTCTCTGTGGCATGAGTTAAACCCTGCACCCCAGTCTGGCCCGCAGTGGGTACCCCTGACCCCCGCGGATACCCACAGCTGCCTGGCCCTCTCTCTCTTTCTCTCTCCCGGTCTTTAATCTATGGGACTTTCGTCCAACTAAGCGTCTGATCTTTGCTCAGTACCTCAAATTGATCTGCGGGCGGAGCTGCTTATTGCTCTGCTCCCGAGGGCCTTGCAGCAGATCATAAGAATCTAATTGGAAGCTAATAAATCTCTGGGTCGTATAAAGGGGGGGGGGGGGGTGATTATAGTCCAATGCACGTCTCACATGATCTTCATTCTAGATCATTAAATTCCCACTAATGGTTCGGTTTCTTAAACCTCGGCCTCTAGCAGTCGGGAAATTACATTCTCCCTCAACCTACACACACACTGTGAAGCAAAGCCGACTCAGTGTGTGTGTATGTTTGAGATTTCTGTGTGTACTTGTTGTGTTTGCAGCCGGGTCAATGTCACTCTAAGCCCTGAGTGTGTCACAGCCAGTGTCAGGCCTCACAGCGTGATCCTGGCACTCAGAGGGGCTTAAGAAGACCGGCTGACCTGCCGCCCGCTCAGCCTGTCCCCCTCAGGTCAAAGGCCAGCCGGGCCCTATTGATGAAGAAGTCTTTAGCTTCTCCACCCGCTCTCACTGCTCCGGCCCCCACATGCTCCCGGACTCACATCGAGGCCCCCGAAAAGGCCTCTCAGTTGTGTAATGCGTGCCGATCGATCCGAGGGGGCCTTTCCTTTGAGATAACTGACAACTACAAAGGTCCCCTCCTGACAGGCCCTTGTCAATACAAATTTCTACTATTGATAAGTAATTAAAGAAAGCCTGAACATAAGGGAGTGCTGCTTTATAAAACATCTGTTAAACAGGGGACATTAACAAAAACGACTGAAGGACAAAAAGAGAAAATAGAAAAAAGTGAGTCCCCCTCCGTCCTCATTCATCTCAAAGGAATCAGTGTCCGTCAATCCGTCTGTCTTTAACATATAGAATGAACACACAGAGGATTAATTGATTAGTCAAATGATTCAAATATTATTTGCCCACTAACAATTTTTTAAAACAAAATATGTTTCTCTGATTTCAGTCTCTACGTTGTACAAGTTGACTGTTTTTCATTGTTTTTTGTGATCACACACTGAATCTATTCTAGTTTCGGAGCTTTTTACTCATTATTTTTGAGTCCATTTTTTTTTCAGTCACCAGGATCCAAACCTTTACCCTAAAACCACAAAATAGCTACTCCGACAATGTGATGGCAGCAGAATTATAGAGGCTCGTATCGTTTATTATTCTGTCGGATCCAAGAGCTTCCAAAATGTTCCAATGACCTGATGTTTCAAGATTGAAACAAGCAGTTTCTCCTCATTGTTTGCCTCAGCATATAAAATGAGTGTGAACTTTAATAACTTCATGTGATTTGACACGGTGCAGGACAAACACTGGATGTTCGGACTGTTCACGCTGCAGGGACGTTTGTTTAATTCCCTCCGCTCTGTGACAACAGCCACTAAACCTGTGCGAGTTTCACCTGTTCGGCGGTCGTCGGTGATGTGGCTCAGCTTTTTGTCTTTTATTCCCTTTAATCCATGCATGTGTAAGTGGATCCTCTAAGACCAGGATAAGTCCCTTCAAGCAGTTTGAAACACTACAGGAGGGACTCAAATCCAGTATCCTCTCATTTACCCCTGCACCTCACTCCTTTAATGCAACATACTTAGAGTATATCCTGGTGATTAGACCTAAAGCACCCAGGCCTGTTTCTTAAAACCGCTGATTAACTTGAAGACTAATGGAATATGATGGTAGTGTTGTTTAGAGTTGCTGTGGGGGCCTTCGAGGATGAAAGCCCATCGGCAACAACTTTTGGATGAGTGAGAAGTGAGGAGCTAATTAAAGATTGAACCCTGCTCGTCTTGACGGGTATAGGAGGTGAACCCGGCCCGGGCCCTGCTGGCCTGCAGAAGGGGAAAGGATCCGGAGGGGGGGGCCGTGCAGTGAGTGAGTCGGTGGCAGCGGCTCCGGGGATGGGGAGGGTCACACACAACCACACTCTTTGTGTGCCTCTAATCCCCCCAGCCAACACAGCTTTGGCCAGGTTTCATCATGAAAGTGCCATGAAATAACTACTTTTTTTCTCTCTTCGCAGTAAATCTCCCCTAATCCTGCGGGCTGCGGAGACAAAGGCCTCTGGGACCTAATCCTGGAGCTTTTAGTGGGGCTGAGGGGCTGGCCGACAGAGGCTCTTCTAAATGACTTATTTCTATCGGACACTAATATAGCTTGACAGCCAAGAACAGCGAAAGGAGGCGGAAAAGAAAAAAGCCAGGGGAAGAAGGAGCACAAACATTTTCACATATTTTGGGACACTGAGCTGTTTATTGTGTGCGAGTGTGAGAGGGAGAAGTGAACCGTGGTTATTGGTCTATACATCCTCAAGGTACACAGCAGTGGGGACGTCTCACATATAGATTTAAAGAAAAAATAGACAGGTTCCTTATGTGCAGCTGATTTCGGTGCAGGAATGTACCTGTAGCCTCTTACTGAGCAGGTCTGTTGGATGAGAGTCTGCCCTTGAAACTGAACAGAGGGAAACAGCTCCACAATGAACAACTTGTCCTGCACTGACTGCAAAGCATTTTTATACCACATTAATTTCCCATTACAAACATTAAAAATGGATGAATATGATGGACGGTGTGGTTTCATGTGAGTTTTCTCCATATTCATTTGTTGAGACAGATTTTTTTTCTGTTTTGTTTGTAAGAACTTCTTACAAACACATTAGAAACATTAAAAATGTATTTGTTTGGCAGTAAAGTCTTTTATTAACAAGTTTACTTAATAAATGCTCCTCGTGACCCTTCACTGGGAGATGTTTATCTTCACATTTCTTTAAATGCAAGTACATTTTGAGTTAACTTCACTATAAAGGAAAGACACCTTGGAATTGTGTTTTTTAGCTGAATCATTTATTGATAAGTTAGTTGCAGTTTTATAATTTGAGTGAGTTGAGACATTTCCCTTCTGTGTGGACAAGGCTAACCAGAAAACTACTACTACTACTACTACTACTACTTCTACTGCAGTGGTCCAAGTATTCAGAAGAATCTGTCCCCTATAAGTACAATGTTTTATTAAATGTTGTATAATAAAACTGCACCTTGTGGAGATGGAAATGCTGTGAAAAGACAAATTGAGAGAACTTCTCCTCTGATGTTTTATTAAAGGTTTTTCTCTTCCTGAGAAACATTTCTAATTTCGCCGGGCTGCGTCTTAAGACCTTGTCCTCATTGAGCAGGCTTCAGATTAACTTCACACGGTGACAGTTTATGGGCAAAATATGGCGCCTGTTAGCAAAACAAACCCTCGGAGAAACCCCCCCTGTGTATGGGAGAAAGAGGGCCGAGAGGGAGAGGACAATCAAAGGCTGTTATTTTAATCTGTGCTGCCTCGGAGATTAGCCGACCACATTGTTTTAATTGTTTTAACGGGGGGAATGAAATGCTCGCTTATAGGGGGGATCCTTGGCATAAATCTCTCAAGTTCAATAGTTTCAAAAACTTGAGCCCCTCGCAGCCCCCCCCCCCCCCCCCCCCCCCCCCTTTTTCCTCATCCCACCTAATCCCGGCTAATACCTTTCTTTCTATTGGCTAATGGCTGAGGGGAGCCTGGGTAAATGCTTCTTAAATAGTCGTGGGTGAGAATGGTTTCGGGGAATGAGATGTGTGGCTCGACAAAGAGGCGCTGCTGTGTGAGGATTTAAGGCCCAAACTGAGACCAAACCCCGGAGCAGTGCTGGACCTCTGTGCGTAAAGACGCACCAGGACCTCCGCCTCTGGAGCTCAGGTAAAACAGACAAGGACTAAACAACTGTGTCATTAGAAAGGTTTTCATCTGTGAGTGAGGGGCCAGTTCTGTTGGTGCACGTCAGTGGTTGTAATGTGCTTTTTTTAATGGCTGTAGGGTGGAAGAGAGTTGTGAAGCTTGGTGTAAGGTGTGGATTTAAATTAAAACCTTTAATTTTGAATTTAGTATTTCGATCCCCAATTAACTCGTCAGCTAACTGGAGGGGTATAAACAAAGTGCGTTGGTTTTGTTTGTTCTGCTCTTACATTCACATTTCTACATTTAAAAATGTCTTTTAATGATTAATATGAAAGTCAACATGGTTTCATTTGAGTTTTTATAAACACAGCAAATGCTCATTGGGACCTTAGCTCACTGGGATAAGATTATTTTTACTTTCCAGTGAATTAAATGATATATAAGCAAACGTTACTATAAAGGAATCACACCTCAAATGAATTAGTAGAGTTTTTAAAACAACCAACTTCTTTTGTGTCTTTATATTTTTATGCCACAATAAGTTTTTATTGGTCAGTAAAGAAAATAAAACTAAATAAAGGGATACAAATAGAGGAAATGGTCAATTGTGACCTGATGTTGGTTCCTGTGATCGTTAATTCTCACAGTTATTATTGCTCAGTTTTATAAAGTGAATAAATCAGAATATCTCCCTTCATTTATTTCACCACATTTGCTGACTTCAAAAAACAGCTGTTAACAAGTGAAGCCATTCAAAAAGAATTTGATGCAAATGACACAGACTTTTGCTTTGAAAAGGAAACGAGCCTCAATGATTTAAAATGGCACCTTTCCCTCTCTGTTTCTTTAGCTTCGCCATGAACTCCTTGAATTTCTGCGGGACATCCAGCGGTGGAGTGTTTCCTCTCCACGGGGCCAGCTCCATGCTGTTCGACCTGCACCAGCAGATGGCGGAGCAGTACCACGTTTACTCTGCAGCAGGGCCCACGGTGCACACCCTGTCTGTGGCCGAGCGGCTGGCAGGTGGGTCCCCGGGCTCCTGCTCATGTGGAATCTAAACGTTTCAGCCACTCCATCATTTTTAAAGTTTATCATTCAATAAGAAATGCCATTTCCTTTTGTTTTAAATAATCTAAGTATCTTTCGAAGTGGGGGGCGGAGAGTGTTGAGGTCACATGTGAGGGTCACATGGGGTTATGGGGTGTCAAGCTGCCAGAGGAAGGAACTCAGCTAACTAACTAAAGTTAAAGTTAATCTACAACTGAAATAGCCCAATGTAGGCGTCTTGAGATTTGAGGTGATTTTTTACTTTAATAGAAATAACGTGTGAGAGGCTTTTAAAATATCATCTTTATTGATAAACGGTAAATTTAACAGTTGAAACTAAATCCACCTCGACCAACTACAACAGTAAAGTGTAACGTACACATGAATCCCTCCGTCATAATAATCAGATTATATAATGTGTCATTGTTTAGCACACATTTTCTGCCTGAGTACTTTTGATTTTTATACTTAAAAAACTTTTTAAGTGCACGACTTTAACTTATAATAGTATATTCACCATTAAGCATGGTGTCGCAACTCTCCCTTAGGTGAAGGACACTTTCATACTTTTTCCTCTACTTCATAAAAGGGCGAAATAATGGTTGAATAGGACTTTTATAACCTATAATAAAAACTAATAGAAATGTTGATTTGTGGGTTCTTGCCTCTGGCGACTTTCATATAACTGTCATTCATGCGACATAACTTTTATTACTAGATAGAGTAATGTACATATGTAAAGATTGTGTCAGACAAAAAAAGGAGGATGAAGTTTTTTAAATAAAAAAGCTGGAAAGTAGCAAAGTCACGTTTCTTCTATGGAGGAGTGTCATGGCAACAGCTGTAAAGCATTTAATTAATTTATATATATATATGGACAATAAAAACGGCAAGAAATTATAATTTTACCAACTAATTTAAACAAATTTACAAATGAAACATTAATGTCTCTATAAATAGTCAGAATAAATAAAATTATTAGAATTGAAGTAAAAATACATTGTTGAATTTGTAAAGAAAATGATGGAATGGTCACATACATTTTTAAAATGCAGAGAATTATTTAACTGAACCCACATAATGAATTAACAATACATGTTTTATTCCGCTTTTAAGTCTCATTTTAGCTTTTAGAAGGAGTTCTGTGACCCATTGGGCCTCGCTCTGCTAAAATGTCGTACAACAAATGCTTTATAACAATTGACCTGACATGTATGCTACTGACTAATTACACAGGCTGCTCCTTGTCAACCTCAGACAATGTGCTGACTCATAGCGTGATGGTTATTTTCCTCTCTCTGTCCCATCAGAGCTGATTCTGGAGGCTCGCTATGGGAACCAGCAGAAGCAGCGTCGCAGCCGCACAGCGTTCACCGTGTCCCAGCTGCAGGCTCTGGAGAAAGCCTTCCAACAGACACAGTACCCAGACGTGGGCATGAGAGAGAGGCTGGCTGTTTGCATCAACCTGCCCGAGGCTCGTATTCAGGTGAGAGAGCAAACTCCACCCGGCGGCACCTGACTGATCACCTGACACCAATGCTGCAGCAATGTGGCTGTTTGTTAATGGGGAACATTCAGCTGGAAAGCATGAAGAAAGCCCTGCTGCAGTTACCTTCTGATACTGATAGTGATTTTCAATGAGGTTAAGAAAGTGGATAATATGAATAATGGTTACTTTATTATTAAGATATAATACAATACAGCAAATATATATATATCTACATGTATATAAGTACAGTTATTTTGAAGACCTGCACCACTTTGATGAAGCACTTTGCCATTTCTATACAAGAAAATGTACAGTTCATAATAGACTTAATCTAAACAGAAACGTTTTTCATTGACTTCTATTCATTTTTACAATTTAATTTTCATTGTCATTTTCTTATTTGTGTGTGTGTGTGTGTGTGTGTGTGTGTGTGTGTGTGTGTGTGTGTGTGTCTTCTTTCTCTCTCAGTCAAAGGATTGAATTTCTACTAATAGTTAAGTGATCGTAAAAAAAATCGGTATAATGTATAATAAATAAATTTAACAATAACATAAACAAACTTACCGTGGTGGTTTCCTCTCTCTCCTCCAGGTGTGGTTCAAGAACAGGAGGGCCAAGTTTCGTAAAGATCAGAAGTGCTCGTCGCTCTCCAGGGACAACAGCGGTCTGGAGGAGACCCCACACCGCAGGAAGGTGGGTCAGGAGGAAGCGAGGCCTGATGACAAACAGGAAGTCATCACATCATGCACTGACAGCCACAGCCCTCCTCCTCCTCCTCCTCCTCCTCCTCGTGTCCGGGATGTTCACCCTCCTTTCACCACTTCAGACTCTGATATCTCACGGTGCCCCCTCCGACTACACTCCCCTCCACTGTTCCCTTTCATGACGGGGGAGCACTACGGCCTCCCACCTCACCAGCCGCTTGTTGGAGTGCTGTCCGCCGACCTCGCCCTCCCCCCGGTGTTCTGGCCCATCATACAACAGCACGGCTCAGCTCTGGGGTTGCCCCCATCATCAGTAACTAAAAACTGTAGCCTGTCCCTTCAGACTGCTTGTTCCAGAAAAGCTATACCTCACCCTCACCTGGGGCTGTAACTGATGTAGACAACCAGATGCATTCTCTTCTCATGGGACACCTGAAGAAATCCAGTGTGGGAGACAACAGGGCAGCAAGATGGAGAAGCCCCCTTTCTGCCTTGTTCATGTAAACCTGACCACAGACAGTGCAGATAATATGATTTCTCATTTAGATTTGCCTGTCTGTCTAAAGCAAAGTAAAAGCTACAGTCTACATATTCTCAGATGTGATTTTAGCAGCCAAAGTCTAATCCGGGTTGTAGTTGGTTGAAGTTGGCCTGTGGAGTTTGCTGCCGTTGTTTATTCCGTCACAGACAATCAGCAGTGTCAGCACCACATCTAAAGATATTCCATGTCTCCTTCAGCATTACTCAGCTGGCTACAACGCCAAGAAGCTCAAAAGCCCCTCGTTGTAACAAAGCACTGCAAAATACAAATGTGTAATAAAATTATTTGTTGTAGAATTTTCTGTTTTCTTTTTCTTTGATTTGTGAGGATATGTTTCTCCTTCTTAAAAATACACTCTGGGACCTGGGAATATAAAAGCTAAAGTAATTTAAGAAGCAAAAATAAAGTAGTTGAGTATAAAAAGCCATGACGGTAAAACAATGGAACATGATCAGAAAACGTAGATGAATGAAAATAGATTAGAATTATATAAATAGATAAACAAGATAAATTAAATATATAATACAGGGATAAACAGGATTATTCAGTGTGAATAGGAGCCTATGTCAACATATAGTGTAAATACTTGTATGGGTGAAGTCTTCAGCTGGGAAATATGAACAATAAAACAATTATCCCATCAGGTTTTGAATAATCCAGCTGTCGTTTAAAGCACCATCATTTTTTGTATTTGATATAATTATAAATAAGTATTGAATCGTCAAACTAAAGCAGATAAACATCTTGGTCAAACCCAGGTTGTGTGTTTGTGTTTGTGTGTGTCTGTGAGTGTGTGTCTGTCTTCACGTCATCTTAACCTCACGTGTGTGTGTGTGTGGGGGGGGGGGGGTAAAAAGTTCAGATCTGATCAAAGTCATCGATCAGTCTGGCGCAGATGCGTCGCCCGCCCGATGTTGGGGCTGATTCACCAAAACCAGTTGCGTCGGTTTCCCAGCGTAGCGCCAGTGACGCCGAGCACCGCTGCGCTTAAAGAGACAACAGCGAAAACCATAGCAAGTTGAGGACGAGAGACGCGAAATGAGAGAGAATCTCCACAAACCCCAAACACCATGACTGCGTTTCGATAGCGGACGTTTGAAGGTAACACGCTTTGCTTTGGGGGACGGACATTCGGTCGTCCGTTGCTGATTATTACAGACGCCATGTACATGGGCGCCCTCCTCGGTGTTTCGTGTGCTAGCTTGCTAAGTGGCTAGCTGCCGTGCTAAGCGGTAAAGAGATCCCCCGGCTGTCGCTGGCGAGCAGTCGGTTGTTCGGGATTAAGGAGTTGCCCGGCGGCGGTCAGAGAAACGAACATAGCCGGAATCTGAAAGATTACAAGCGACACTTTCAGGTAAAACCAATAAACCATTTATTATAATGTCACTGCAGCTGGTAGCTTTAATAACAACGTCGCCGGGGACGTTGTTATTAAGCATTTACTAACTAAGCACCTAGCGTAGGTAATGTCAATCAATGAATATCCCATGCTCTGTCCCGACCCACTTCTGTATCGATACTGGTTCAGCAATAGTTATCTTGATGGTGTTGTCAACACACTGGTAAACGTTTCATTGGCTTTTAATCAGGCGCTGCTGGGGCCGAGGGGAACGCTGTGTTTGGTAGGAAGCTAGCCCTGGTTAGCTGTGTGACATGCCGACTTAGCTGTAGCAGGAGGATACACCTCCCCTCTGGATCCATTCTCTGCCTTGCGACGTGTATTTAAATCACAAGAGGTGAGGTGGATAGAAAACGAACGGGGCTGCGATCGAACGACACCAGGCGGACGGGAGCTAGCTAACTAACGCGAGGATATAGCCGGAGAACATTTGGCCTTGTCCCCCGAACCAGCTGGGGTAACGTTACCGCTGCGTTTTCTACCACACGCGTTTCGACCGGACCGGCTTGTACGATATTTCAGAATCTATTTCTCACCTCGTATCGGAAAACAAACTTTGTGCCAACCACGGGGAGAAATCAGGTACTTTGGAATCCACCGATCAGTGACGCTTAATGACAGCTGCCAGCCACTAGCCAGGTAGCTAGCAGCTATCTTTAGCCCAAGATCAAGAAGGCAGATATTTAACATCACGTACGAGGAATATTTGGGAATCTGTCCCTGGGTGCTAATGTTCGATCTCATGTGGAGTCTTTTTCTTTATTTGTTGTTGTGTTCATATGTCAACGTTGGACCTCGTCCTGCGTCGTGTTTGGTGCTAGCTAGCTGGGTTGAGGGTAATTGTAGCAAGGCTGTCGATGTCTGACTGGAAACGTACTTTTCAGGAGATATTGTTCACAGTGCTTTTGTTTCTGGGTTTATAAAAATCCACCTTTACACTTCCTGCACGTATAGATACACACTTAAAGTGTGTGTGTGTGTGTGTAGCCTGGCTGATATACCAAACAGCTGATGTGAAAAAACAAAATACAACTTCCTGAAATGAGTGGTTAGCTTTGCCAACACTGCCAGTAAGTTATCAGGGTTTAACATTACTCTGATCTTATTTGGATTCTACACCTTTTTATCTTCACCAGATCTTAACTGCTTCCAGATCACAATTGTCACATATTCTAACATTGCCATTGTGTTTTCAATTCCTTAATTGGAATGGTTTTAGGTTGGTCTCTTTATGATGTCATGCAGTATTTCCATGGTATGAGGAAGACATGACAGTACAATGATTGACTGCACACCCGGCTTATACATGTGCTCTTTTCTTCAGGAGTGCCGAGCGCAGTAGTCAGATTACAGAGGTTTTATTCTCAGCAGATCTTTGTGGGCTGCATCCTCAAGGAAATGTTATCTCATCCATTATTTGTGGACTAAACTTGTGGCCGATTGAAATCACAACGGCATTATACCTCCGAAATGATTTTGATAAATATTAAATGGCATAAAAATAATGCTCGCTCATCAGCAGCAGACCTCTGACTGATCATTTTAATCCTGTTGTGATTACAGTATTTTCTTGGTCTGTCGTATACGGCCGAGCTAGCAGTCGACTGGACTGTATGCAAATCCGTCCAATAATATGCTTCCCAATGATGAAAATGTAACGATGAGATGAGGCATTACAGCCATTGATCCGTGTAAGTGCCTTTCCATAGGAAAAAGTAGCTGCTCATTGCTCGTGCCTGCATTACCTGCACTCTTCAGCACCACCAACATCTTAGCTCATGGGCATGGGGGAGTTAGGAGGCCGGCGGAGAGACATCTGCATGTGATTGTTTTCAGAAAGCCGCACAGAGATGGTCAAATTACACTCGTCGCCAATATGATGTTGTCGGCTGTGCCTGGCAAAGCTTTTATAATAGTGTAGTCTGCTTTCTTGTCACTTATTTACCAGAGCACCTTTTGCGCCATTAAATATTCCGACACAAGTGAATAAATATGTGTATTTGTTTCTAATCCTGCCGTGTGCAGATGTTTATTCACTGTTCAGATTCTCTGTTTATTTTCGGATTTACACACCTGAAGAACGAGCCTGAAACTTATCCCAGTATCTCACAATATGCATTTGTCTCATATATTAAAACCCAACTTTATGATCTACAACATCTCCCTCAAAAATAGCTCTAATTGCAAAAGAGATATGTTTTTCCATGTCTGAGGTCCACTGTTAAATTATTATACTCGTATTGATTGCTATATTGAATTTGTCTGGAGCAAGATCTCATTTCAGCTTTAGTAAGAAACAGCCACAGTCGACATAATTTGATCTTCGAGTAAAAAAAGAGAGTTTTAATCTCCTAATGACCATAAAGTGTTATTGGGACAAATAATGATAGATTTGCCTTTTTAATACATTTTGATTCATATTTATTGCTTCACAGAAAATACATGCACAGTATTGAACAGTGGGAGTGTAGAATGCGGTAACCACTGGAGAGGCAATCTCATTTGCAGTTAGTAAACACAACATTTTTCTAATTTTCAAACAGGCCGCAAGATATTATGGTCTGCCATGCTTAAGTGTTACAAATGATTCACATGCTACTAAACTACATGAAAACCAGCATCATAACACACGGTTTGATTTCTGTCTGTTTTTACTTTTGCAGATATCCAGTACATCAAATCCATCTGTTGCCCGTCTCTCTCATCGCTGTGCTCTCTCAACTTTGGGTTGCCTCGTCTTTTGTGGCCCTGCAACATGGAGTCTAACCACGGTGTCACCAAAGGCTGACCAGAAGGAATGAGGCACTCCAGGAGATGTTTCCAAATCGCCTTGTGGATGCAGTAGCTGGGTTTTGGAGTGCTTTTTTATGACTAGCATTGTATGTGCATCTGTGGGCACAGCATAGCATAACCTGCCTATTCCTCAGGCAGGGAAATGCTACTCTGAGACTGGTGCTGGAGACAAGCACAAGAAAGGAGCCCCTCCAGTAAACGAGGAACACGAAGACAAAAGGGAACCCTCAGCAAAAGAGCTGTCTTGATCGACACACTTCAGCTGTAGTTTGAGCTTGTTTTTTTTTTTCAATGGTCTTGTGAACCATTGCACATTTTAGCAGCAAACACCTTTCCTCTGTCCTGATTTATCTTCCTCCCTCTCTCTGAAGCCTTCTCAGTCATTGTTATTGGGATTTCTATGGTTTGCATGGCTGGAGAATAACCGTGGAGAGGCCAGGGTATCACAAGCTTATGGATTTTGACAAGAGAGGGGGCAAGGGAGAGACAGAGGAAGGGAAAAAGATGTCTAAGACAGCAGGCAGCAGGACTGGACATGGGGGCCGGAGTTCTGGGACCAATTCTGGAGTTCTTATGGTTGGTCCAAACTTCCGTGTGGGCAAAAAAATTGGCTGTGGGAACTTTGGCGAGCTGCGGCTGGGAAAAAATCTCTATACTAATGAATATGTGGCCATCAAATTGGTAAGTGAATCCTCAAGGTTGTTTTATGAACCCAGATTTCCATGTTTGCACCATATCATTGTTCTAACCCACATCCCATGAGCAGAATCCTACACACCTAATGTTTATAATGGCATTTATTAAGTCATGATAAATGTTTATTTTAATGTGCAGCAGAATCTCTTAAACTCTTTGACCAGACACAGGAAGTACATTTTCACACAGCTCTGTCTCATGCACTGTTAATGAGTCAACCATGTTCCCCTTTTGCTTATGAAAGAGATGGAAGAGTTCGCTCAGATTAGCCTGAATGAGTTCATGCATTTCAAAGTAACAGCAGAATTTTTAGTTCCTTAAATTGGATCTAAATAAGTTGACAACTAATTCCAGGTTGTGCTCTGAGCTAAAATTGTTGCCTGTGAAACAAATGTCTTCGTAAGAACAGAATTTTCTCTAGTCAATAGAGATAATGTCAAATCATGTGGAATCTCTTCCTCTGATAAGCTCACACCAGACCCTATGAGCAATCAATAATTTGCTATGCTATGTTTTGCCTCAGCATGAATGCTTTTTTTCCACAGCGTCTGGTTTAGCAGCATTTAGACTGAAAACCACATGAAATGCTGAGGCCAGTTTGTTTACCGATTGTGAGGCAGCAGATGACGGCTCAACCATTTCCTCTGCACGCAAACATTTCTCCACATCTTTTCCTTTACAATAAATGTGTTGCTACTCGTAACACTTTAATCACTAGGCAGGGATACCCCCCCCCCCCGCTGGTAATGACTCAATCTAAGCAAGGCCTAACTCAGACTCGGCCCTAGTGAAACTAATGGAAGCTAGGCGTCATCTCCACCACAGCTCCACTGGTCTGTGTATGATTATCCTTACATTTGTATCTCTCAGGGAGGTCATTATCTCCCAGCGGGCATCCATTGAAGGCCTTGCTAACCACATAGAAGGCAGAGGTTAGCAAACAGCTGTAATTGCAGTCCTCCTCTTTTCAAAATCTTTAGTTGTGCTTGCTGCCTCTCCCCCTTTGCCTGTGAACCCTCCCATCTGTTTGGGTATTTTTATCGCCATGGTGTCCAGCTATATCTGGATCTGGCATTAGGGCCATAACCCAGCTCCATAGATCTTGTGGCCCACTGGTCCCAGCATTTATCTGAATGTGCAGGGCGAGAGGAGGAAGTGTGCTACTGGTGTAAACAAGCTTAACGAGGCCTGGCTAATAGCAGGGCCTGATTGAGAGGAAACTGGTTTATTTAGGATTTCATTTTGAAACTAATCTGATGGAGATTGATGTTTCGTTGTTTTTGAGGTTAAGTGATGACGCAAGTTTGTTCCTTTTGACACTCCCAAGGATTATCTCTTTTCAATGAACCAGACAAATTTCACTTTTATTGTTTAAGTGGTGTTATATACTGGTGTTGCTGAGCCTCACGTGGAGAGGGCAGTCTCTCCTGTCAGCTCTCAGGATAACCCATGATTTTAGCACAGTTGTCTGTCCACATGTTTCTGTCCCTGGTCTCGCACTTCCCTGGGGTAACTCTGTGAATGTGACTGACTGTCTAGTAGGGCATCTGTTTTGTCAGAGGCTGTTATCGAGCTCCTGCTTATGGACTAAAACAAATAACAGCTCTGTCATCTGTGACCGACCTGCTTGACATGAGTTGTGACTCCTCGTTTTTGTATTGTGACGTGCCAGGAAAATACAATTGATGGTGTTTATTTATTATAGTGCATTGCCTTTTCAGAATTTCATAAGTCATTCAATAGTTAATCCTTATCATCTAGTTTCTGATATTGATAATAATAAACCCTATTTGATGCCTGGTCGCTCAGAAAACTATGGACTGAAAATTCAGAAGGACACATGTGACACATCTAAGCATCCCTCAACTGGAGAGTCAATACTTTTACTGAATTACTTGACTTAAAACATAAAATGCGTAAGATCTGTAGTCATTGCATCACTAAAATAGCACATAAAGTGTGAGTTAAAACCATAAGACGTATAATTTTCAATTATTTAAAAAAGTGACAAATGCATTTTAGAAACTGGATAATAAGAATGTTTTTTTTTTTTTTCATTTTTAGATTGAATTGATGTCTATAAAGCAAAAATGCCCAAATTCTGGCAGTTCTGCCCTTAGATGATACTGTTGATTTCCCCGGTTGTTGGGTTGTAACTTGGTCTGTTTTTGTAACTTTTTTTTTGTGGCATCTTACTGACTAAATAATTGATTGATTGAAAAAAACAACTATTAGTAGCTGTACTTACAGACTAGACTCTTTTTAAATTCTACCCTCGTCATTAAAATCAAAAAGGTCCACAATAAAACTCATTACTTTGTGACTGGTTAAATGACCAGATGGTTCTTGGCTATACCAATGAGTTGATACAGCAGCAGTATACTAAAAATTTAACTTAATTTGACTCTGGTTGCTTAAATGATCTGTAATGAATTGTGGATGTTTGACTCTATACCACGGCACAAGTGCTGAGCTGGTGCGTTACGTGTTGAGTGTCTTGTGTACTGACTTGATGAGTTGGAAACTTGGGTGGAGCCTGTCTGCACCTGGGATAAAGGTGAGTCCCAGTGTCACCCTGCTGTACCGCGTGATCGTAGAGAGAGATGTGTGGCAGGCCAGTGCTCGGGGTCCTCTGGCAGTGGTCTTGAACTGCTGTGAATGTTGCTGCAAAAAGCAAGAGAGAAGTGGGAAACTGAAAGGTGGTCTTTGTTCGTAGGCCTTGTCGACACACAGTGGTTCAGTCTTTGGTTCAGCTGGGCGCTTTCTCACACTGACAAACGCCTGTGTGATGGAGGCAGGACCGTGCAGCCACTGCTGTAAGTACACTGCAGGCTTTACTCCCAAGGGGAGATCCCGGTGCCTTAAAGAAACAGCAGCATTTAGTGTGTGCCTGCTATCATGGCTCACTGTAGAAAGTCACACCCCCCCATCTCCATCAATACATTCCCTGCAATGGTGATATAATGTCCACTGAAAAAAGGAGAATTCAATTACTTTTTTGCACATTTCTGATACTCTATATATATTATTTTATTTTAGTGCTTAGTGTTTCTCTTACTATATGATACTAGCTTAATGGTTTATGTCTTATCAAGGTCATCGCCAGCTCCTAACCGCAAGCATTATTTAGTTTGCAAGTCACGTGCACACTCCCATCATCCATCCATTTCCACTGACATTTCTACAGCTCGACTCAGAGTTACAAACTTTATAGCTTGTATTTCATTATAGCCCGTCTTCATGTCGTTGGTCATTCACTGACATGTTAGAGGAGCCTATGAGATGCACCGTCTGCGAAGCTGGTATTATCAGCTGCAAGTAATAAACCAGCTGGAGGCTCCTCTTTGTTGTGATGGCTATCTTTCACTGTGACAAGTGGCCATTATATTTTTCCCACAAGGGAGGAGAGCAATAAGTGAGTGTTATAGTGTTGAGACTTATTGTACAACATGGTGCCTCCCTATAGCTCACACAGAGGGAGCTGCTATAGGAGTGACCATCTATGGAGACATACACAGTAACCACAGATACCTATTGTACATTATGTGGCAGCCATGTACATTCAGAACAGGGACTTATCCTATATCGACAGTTTGTTCAAAGCTGGGATAGATATCTGATTTGAAAATACCATTGTCTTTTGCTACCCAAATATTCATTGGTTGGCTAGGCGTCTTAGATTTAGCCTGCAACCTTGATCGCTCCGGCTGAAATGTGTTGTCGTCAGAGGCGAACCTTATCTGCCAAAGCTAATTTGGGTTAATTACACCAGTTGGACAAACTACTAAATTAAGTCTTGGTTGTTGTTAGACTTTTAAATGTGTTCTGCTGATGTCTGTACCTTTCACACCCGAGGATAAGGAAATGGCGTTCTTCAACGGAGCGAGAAGAACACTACTGAATATTTGGTTGATAGCATGTTTGTTAGGTTGCCAGAAACTCCTCTTAATGAATGCTAATATTGCTCCATTTCTCCAGGATAGCATGTTTATTAACATGTTAGTCATATCAGTTAAAGGCAGATCGCTGCCTTCAAATTGCCGGCTTCTCTGAAATCGGAGGAGTTACGCGTATCACAACAACGCCAGCGTCTGTGCCACCACCCTGACAATCCCTTTTACACAGATGTCAATTCGGCTCGGTCACTCCCTCCACTGCGTACATGTTGGTACCCTTTACATTCAGGGAACCTTTGTGCCTTGAACAGGCTGTTGTTTAGATTGTTGTGGAGTTCTGCTCCCAGGTGTAAAAACAATAAAGTGGGCTCTAAGTTCATATAATATATTTTGCTTCCACAGAATACCTATATCATGTATTTGCGCTGTATGTAAGGCGTCAGGTGAATTGCCTCTGGCAGACTTATTATTTTCCTCCACCTGAGTCACTGATGTGGAGGTGTGAATGTAAGGGAGATCAGATGAGTGAAGCCACACAGCGCCGGTCCAGTCGTGATGCTCAGAAGGAAATCTGAGGTGTTGTATCAAACTCTCTCGTCTGCCTCCCACTGTAGCTTGATAAGCATCCCTTGTTGCAGTCTTTACTCAGGCAGCTTACACCAGCTTGCCACGAGGCAGTTGTCAAAGGACTGTGCAGGCACAAGAGCTCCATCAGCATGTTTGGTGAGAGTTGAAGTGACATTTTGATGATATTTAGTTCTTCACTGTTGTGTTGCAGTTCTCCAGAGACAAAGATGGGCACACAGAATGAATAAATCCTTCCATATCAACAGCAGGGTTTTACCTGGTGATGAAACTGGAAGGGGTCCACTATCAACTTTTCAAGTGAATCGTAGGGAGCGGGATTACACTCAGAGTTTACATTTGCTGGAATACTGTTAGCTGGAATTATAAATGGTTGTCTGTTGGATGAAAATATTGTACCAAATGGGACTGTGTGTTTAGTTTTTTTTTTATTCAAACCAATTGATGGTGTAAGTACTGCAGCCAAGGCCAGCAAGACTGCAGAAAAGTGTCAGGCTCCTTAAGAGATGGAAAATTCACCAGCCCCCAAAAGCCAAAGGGTGTTTTGACCAAGTATGGCTGGAAAGTTCAAATGGTGACGACGTGGAAAGGTGAATGGAAGAGACACAATGTTCTGTGCCATTTGTGCAAGGGCAGGTAGAACAAATGTTTTTTACCAAAAGGTCGGTCACTTTAAAATCCTCTGCACTTGCAGAACCTGGTCAGTTCTGTGACCGCGCGCACGCTGTTCATCTACAGTTAAGTATCATGACAGGGCACTCTGAGAAGAGTGACACTTATCTCATAGCTGAAAGTCAATTTAATTTAGGCTGTTATCTTTTTCTAAAACATGTCGAGTAGTTTTTCTTTAAATGTACCGCACCATACAATTAACAAGGTGGCGCAGGTTTACTGACAAAAGAATAAATACGTAATTTGAAAGGCTGAATCCACCATCATGCAATCTGCCGGTAATGGGCGTAATATTTACTGAACAGAGATGTCCTGTTGTTAACTTAGTCACGGAGGATGTTTGTTCTGTCGACTGTAATATTCCGGAGCAGGTTCAGGTCCCAACACGTGTGGATGGATTTGCGAATTTGCTATTTCCAATCAGTTATGTTACTTCTCTTTTCACAGTTTGCTTTTTAAAACCCTGACACCATTAAGAGGATGAGACATTGATCCGAAACACTGGGTTCTGCCCCTCGGCTGGCTTCTGGAAATCAGCCAATCAGAAGAAAGTGGGTTTTTAGGGAGTGGGGCCTTTTTAAAGAGCCCACAGCTACTATTGCCCATTTCAGTTAGAGGCTTAACTGAGGGGTTGTATAACAGGCAGCTTGGGATAAAAAAAATATACAAAAAGCTACTTCAGCAGAGTCCCAGAATAAAAAGAAAGAGTTGGAAATGAGCAGGACTCCCCTTCAAGGAGCTACACGGACACTTCACTGTGTTTGGGTTTCAGTAATAATTAACCTTTTCTCACATTTTCTGATTACGGTGTCTGCCGTGTATTTACAATAAACTACACTTCACTTAACTTTCTTTATAGCATCAAAATTGAAGAGGTAAACTGGAGCCAAAATAACCAAACCAGAATCAGATGATGGTAATTTAAAAAGGGCTGAAGCCAAATTGACCTCAGGTCTATTTTGAGTTTGCTGAGGAAGACAAAATGTCCAGGTTTCAGAATTTAAGAGTCAGAATTAAAGCAGCTTTGTAGCATGTGACAAATGAAATGATGTTGCTGGATGACCAAAGCTTGACAGGACATCACGTCAGGACAGATGGAACTTGATAGTGACAAGTTTTTTGTGTGTATTGTAGTTTAGCATAATCCCATTTAATAAAACCATCTACCTTTATCACGGCCGACATTCTGCTGTGTGTGTAATTATTAATGAGGGTTGCAGGAATCTCACTATTTTGTGCTGAGGGTCACGGACAGAATTAAAAGGAACAAATCCATTTAATTGAGCTTTCATTTCAGGGTGTAACAGCCACATCAGAATGGTAGCACATCTAACCCCTAATACACATACATCCCATGTTTTAGTGTAGCCTTTTAAGGGATCAACAGAAAGAGTTTTTTGCTTCCAAACATTGTTCATCTTATTTTGTTGTGACACTCTTGATGCTGACAACTAGCATTTAAACCAAATTGTTAAATATAAAACCTAATATATTACGTTCAACAATGGAAAAGACTGTTCTACTGTTTAGTGTCTGTACTGTGTCATTACTCCGAGCTGCGTCAGGACCCGACAGAACAGTTTATATTGGGTACAGGCTCACAGTTAAACAAATAAGTGAATACTCTATGTTTACGCTCCGCCTCGCTCCTGTATTAAATGACAAAGGAGACTTGCATCTCATGTTTATGAAACTTCCCATGACTCTGTTTGTCACTGGCATCATTGTGCTGGTGTGTTTTGTCATCTGATTATAGCAACTGCGCTCAGCACATTTCTCAAGAGCCAGACAAACTTTTACAGATTTGTAAATCCTGTGAATTTGACTGTTGCCTACTTTGTCAGAGGCCTTTTCAAGTTCCATAGTCAATACTTTGCTATTGTTATTTACATCAGAATGAGAAGAAATTCGCTTTTTAAGTACTGTGCATTACAGCTTTTAGTTCCTCCCAAGGTGTGATGATGATACCAAAATCGAACCTTTGTGGTGGCATCTTGTCTGTAGCCATTTTCAGACATGAACTCTGAGTCAGACACGTTCACAACAACAGGAAAATGTCCGGAACATTCAGGCGAGGAATGGTGTAGAGGATGCAGAAGGTGGGACATGACATGTAAATTCCACAGCGGAAATCATATTTAGTTTACAGCACATTTATCCCGGTGTCTGTTCATGTCACCAAATTTCCCTGAATCCTGATGTCTTTCCAAGTGGACATAATCGTCAGCGTCTTACATATTTTAATCCTGAGAATCTTTATTTTTATTTAATTTTTTTCTTCCATTGCGTGTTAGAAACGTCCTCAGCACGCCCACTCGCTCCCTGTGAATTGTCTGGACGTTTTCCTGCTGTATCCTCTCGTGGGCTCACTCAAACATTCTTCGGAAATTGTTCCAGGGGGCTGACTGGAAAATCTTTTGAGAATAACTAAAGTAACTGACTGGGACATTTGCGTTTTTTTTAAATACAACCCCTCTGGATATGAGGGGTTGTATTATAGAAACTATATGTGGAATAATTTATTTTTTACCACTTTTCTACCTTTTTTGAGTTGGCGATGAAATAAACCTAGGTCAAAGGTCATGATTCTCCCACTCCAGCCTGTACAAAAGTTGCTGTAGAACCTACAACCGATGTCTTCTTCTGTCTAATTCTAGCAGTGACTGATCACAGTAGGTTTTTTTGGAGGCAGCTGACGGGCTCATCTGTGTTCGTTGAATCTGAGCTGAAACTGGAGAAGTGCTGGACTCGGGCCAGCTGTTGCTCTCGGACAACGCTCCCTCCTTTTAATACCATCTCCAAACCTTAGACACCTCTGATCATAAAGACGGCTTTGATAGAGAAACGCGCACACAAAGAGTTCCACCCTTCTCCATTTGTATCAATCTCACAGTACGCATCATTAATGCCTAATAGAGATGCACTGTGTTGACATTTGGGTTTGTTCTGTCTCAGATGAGATGAGTCACATTGCCGGTTGCATTTTGTGAAATGGTTTACTGGGAGTCAGGCAAAGGTCAGGGTCTATTCTGGTCCTTGAGCGTAATGCTGGATCTGTTGCCTTGGACATGTCACACATGCATACACATGCACACGCTGAATATCACACTTGCTTTTGCTAAACGACACGAATCATGAACGTAGTAAATTATTATTATATTTAAAAGTGGTAGTAAAATTAATTTGAAATTCAATTTCATTTGGCTTGCTACAATTTCATGCCTGTTTTTCCCCAGATAACACTTATGACTCTACCCACTGACTGCGTCGCTTGTGTGTAAAAGCAGAAACGGAGCAGCGGAGATCACAGTCGAACAGAACTTCTCTCTTTCATGTGCTCTCCCACTGAGAGAGCTCATAGTCAAGATTAAAATTCATACTAACAACTAATACTTGCCGTGTCGCACTGTGAACTAGATAGTTGCTGCATCATGACATAAAGAAAAAATAAGGTGCTGGATTGATTTATGTGTCATTATATTATTAATGTAATATCAGGAAGTCATTTTAGTACTGGGATATTTCGACACCCCTATTAAAAAGCAATCTGTTCACTGATTCTAATCCAATATTTGCCGTAATGTTGATTTTTTTTTTTTTAAATATGTATCTTGACACTGAAATGACAATTTTAGCTGTCGAAAGCTGACACATCAGTCATCAACACAATAAGTGTAATTACAGTTTGAGCATATACATACTAGACTTGATATTTCAGGTGGTAGGTAAAAACTGATCAGAAATATCACCTTGTTGAAATGTCTTTTTTGTTTTTCATTTTGAATTCAAAGTCTAGGTTTTGACCAGACATTCAATTTGGGCTGTGACTGTGGTTTACTGTGGTCGAGTGTATTTTAATTTCCACCGTTAAGCGATGACATCTTATCATTTATATTTTTCCTCATTTTGTTTCGTGGTCATTTTCCTCATCCAGTCACCACGGTCAGTTCTGATCTTTCTCAGCTGTGTTGGGGCAGAGATCAGATTTAGATGAGATGACATCATATGCAGGGTTGGTTAATCCTAGGAAGAGGACTTTATGTGGTGCCGATGGCTCGCTCCATCCCCACAAGTCTAGGGAGGCTGCCACAGGTTGAAATACACAAACCACCTAATCCACGATGACATAATCGCATATTTGTACAAGCTTCAAGTGTTTAACTCTAAGCAGGGCCCTTGAAATGGCATGTAATGTTTCATCTCACACCACTACCGGCGACAGGATTTGATCTTGCTGGAGCAGTATTTGCTGGTAAGCCTTTTAGCTGTGAGCAGCAGATAGTTAAGTCTGTTATCACTGTTTCTGTGTCCCTCTTGTCCATCGTCCCCGCAGTCTTTGTCATGATTTGATTGAGGAGGCAGCCAATAATATAGAAATTGTCGGATCTGTTTGGCCTTTGTGCAGTGGAAACGATGGCTCAGTGTTTTTGATTGAGGTGTTTCATGTTTATCAGCATTTCGTTTTTCAAGTTCAACCTTTCATTTTACCAGAGGCTGCTTTACAAAGTTTGGAAAATGAAACTAACAATTGTAGAAATGCCCGGGATGATGAAACTAGGGGCTAAAACCCTTTGTAACTTAAACATCTCAGATGTGTTGTCAAACAAAGTGCACAGACTTCATGACAAACATAAACTGGAATCAGAGACATGGATCATTCAATTCAGCCCACAACATGAAGACATAACGGTTGTATAGTGCTACAGAATACATCACAATACTCAAATTGAGATTCGCTGGTGTCGTGGCAGTACCTGATATAGGTTCAATCAATGTCCCTAAACTGATTAAGCTAGAAAAACTCAACCAATCCACTATAACACAGAATATTTGTGGCCTTGACAATTCACTTTCGTGAAGCTATAATTGGAATTAAGATTTCCCACTCATCATCTTTTTGGTTTCACCGCTGTACAAGGACAGTTTTGTTTCAGACCCATTGAATCAAGATTAAACAGAGACAGCTGCAGTGTGGAACAGCTGAGGTGGAGAGGTTCCTGTGGCAGCAGGTCAGACAGGAGAGGGCCCTTCTAGCCTGTGGGTCAGCTGTCCTGGACACAGGCCTGCACACTTTGCAAAAAAGCTGTTTTCTGCATGACACCACACAGGAAAACCACAACGTCCGCTCGACTTCATTTATTTCTGAAAAACAAGATGATATTCTGAAACATGACTCCTGATGCCAAGGGCCAGGTAATGATAGCAAACTAGAAAAAGCTGTTTCACATCCTTTTCATCTGTAAAATGTTGCAGCGCTGTCTTCATGAACAGGTTTTAATGATTTGTAGACATAAGGGAGGTGAAAGGTGTAGTTTATTTAGTAGAAATAGTCTAAATATACTTTAAATGCTATTCCCTCGTAGCATATTGCTTCTGCACGAGCAGCCTATGCCAGGGACGGCCCACTCATTCTAAACATGTCAGCCCAGAAAGCAGATCAGCAAGTATCTGATGAGAAGTAGCTGAGAAAAATCCTTGTCATATACAGAGATGTTACATCAGACGTTTGCAGCTCGGCCCTGGTCATTTACACAGCCATAGCTCAGTCCATCTGCTGGGAAAAGAGATGTCTCTTAAGTACGTAAAGCTGCCATAAGCCTCTGTTTCCTATTGTAAGCTGTTTTAAAGGGTCCTGCGGGTTGTGCCATCTGCTTTGACTCATTATTTATATATTTTCTTCCCCTCTCCTCCCTGACATGGCCTGACTTGTGAGAGACGTGCTCATTGTCCGTGTTCAAGTGGGAGATGGATGACACTACAGCAGTTCTCCACTCCGCCCTCTCAGACTCCGTCACGTGTCCTCCTCCCACCGGCTTCCACTCCTCTTTGCCGCCTCCTCTCTTCCACACAGTTGCTGCCTCCTCACATACTTCCTCCTTACTTCTCTGGCAGGCGTCCTTGTTGGTATCTTATTGCAGCGTGATGCTGAAATTCTTTTTTCCATAGATTGAAGAATAACATGTTTGTGTGAGATCATTATAATTTTTTTGTAGGGATGTTTTGAATTCGATTTATTTCTCTCCATTTTCCACATTGCATCATCATAATCCAGTCATTTTATTATGTGGCTGCTTTTTCTTCGTTTTGTATACAAACAAAATCAAACTGTCATAGTTCCTGCAGTGTTTGACAGAACCTCAGCATTATTCATAAGAAAAAACTTAAACATGTCTGACAAACAGCCGTGTTTGTCTGTTCGTCACTTAGCAAGACTACAAAAAAACTTTAGAACCGATGTCCTTGACCTTTTTTGGATGGGTGGGGCATGACGCAAGGAGGAACCCATTTAATTTGGCTTGGATCCTGTTAAACTGGCAGACCCAGGAATCTTTCCTCTTTCTTAACGTTGCAATTGATGGGGCGTTCGCTTTGGTCGAGGAACGGCTTCTCCAAGCATCCTTTTAGTTTCCTGATACCTGGGCTTTGGATATCGGCAGATGCCATGTACCAATCCAATACCAAAATGGCAACTTGTATATCATAAACTATAACAGTTTTATGCTTCTAACCATGTATGGAAGTGATCATTTCTGTCATTAGATTAGAAAGTCGCAATTTTATCCCGCAGATGCCTGACCCGGTATTTCTGTCAGTATCTGAGGCATTTCCAAAATTTGTATCAGAACATCTGTACTGTGATTTACAGTCTTGACTCTGTTTTAGAAACATTTCCTTGGATAGTCTACCACTGCTCTCACGTTCCGATGTTTTTATTGTCTGCTGTGTTGTGTTGTTGGGCATTGTAGATTAGCAGTAGATTAATACATCACAGCAAAATATAACAGGACTGCGTTGTGGCCAGACTCCTGAGTCGATCATACAGTCAGAACATGGCAGATGGTTATGTAAGACTGAAAATCACCGGCCAGTTGGGAAAATCAAGAGATGCTGAGTTCTTTCTTTATTGGATCAATAATTGTAATGACTCAGTTGGCTGTTATGGTTTTGTAAAAGGCAGACAGAATGAAATGAGGATTGTCTGCAGATTAAAATCCAGAGCTGTGTGAGGGATATTTTGGCACAGAGATGCAGTAACCCAAAGTTGGTAAATTCTTTTTTTTTTACCACCTCTGCTAAACCATCTTCTGATGACGCTCTGAACTAAAACCACAGAAAATACTGTATCAGACTGAGAACGGTCATCGTAAAAGGATGGAAAGTCCCTCACTGTGTTGAACGTGGCTCATACTGTGTGTGTGTTCACTCCTACACACTCACAGGGCACCAGAACTGAAAGCAATCCTGATTTGATAAAGGCCTAATGGAGTGAATGTGGGAGCTTAACAGCCTTTCGGCTATCAGTTTATGTAATTTAAAATAGAAGTGCTTTGGAATTAGATGCACATGGGAAACAGCTTTTAAGATTAAATCTTACTTCAAGCACCTCTGGAGAAGTTGCTATGCTAAATTAAGTTTGAGGCATTTTTGTATGTATAGTGGTAAGTTTAATATACATTCAGGCTAGCAATTCATTTTTCATAAGTTGGGCTGAAACTAAGCTGTGTGTGTGTGTCATTGTTTTATTTGAATGGCAATGTCACCATCATTTACATTTTACTGACGACAAATGATGCGTGTGGCTGCTTCACGATGTCGGACATGGTGCTTCACCCTCTGAAAATGGAAGTCCCTCTTGGCCTCTTACTGCCCACGGGAGATTCTGGTTTGCATGATCCTGTTCAAATCGATCTAGATTAATAAACCATAATAGGTAGAGCATTTATTCATTCAGTAGAAAATCAGGCCTCAGTCACGTTTTGTTGCGTGTGGTGGAAAACACGTTCGTAACAGAAGTAGCAGAAAAAATGCACAGGCTAAAAATACCTTATGTGGTGTTTAGAATTGATTATAAATATTATATATATATATATATTTTTTTTTATATATATATATCGTTGGGATCAGTGTGTTTCATGCATTTATTTTGCAAAGATTTGTGAAAAAACATCTAAATCTTTTTAAATCCCAAAACAATTTCGGTTCTTTTATCATTTATTATGGTTCATTGATTTATGTGACCATTCAGCTTAGGTTATACAGATTTAAAAAATGTGACTCATTTGAAGATGCTCCAAGAAATGACATCACAGAAAGCCAAAACACCAATGTCCTATTACAGAGTTACGGGTTAAATAATCCGTTTGAGAGACGGGATAATGTCCATTTTTCTTTGGTTGGCCGTGTGTGTGAAAAGGTGTCTGACACTGTACATACTTACACTGTAGATTAGGGCTTCAACACCGGCTATGGCACAGCTATTGAAGATTAAGGGAAGGATTTAAGTGGGTGTGTTTGTTCCCTCCTCTTCATGTTTGTCTATAATGCCCTTGTCATCATGAGAGTGGGGCTAATCAGATTACATTTTAGGTTGTAAAGCTGAAGCTAGCGAAATAATGAACAATATGTCCTGGTGGGTTGATTATCAGCCATGTCATCACTAAAGCCTGCTGTTCGCTGGCTGGAACTGCTCTTTATCCTATCACCTCCCACAAGTCTGACTTGAGACTTAATTGAAGTTCTGCAAGGCAGGAAAATAGGGGAAACATTCTACTGTAGGTATTTAGTTAATTGCAAGCCGAGGTAATTGTAATGTTCTGTGTGCAAGGTTGTCACTCACAAACCAGTTTCTTCCCTTAGGGTTAAACTCTTTACACATTGGTGCAGACGTCATGATAAATGTTTACATGTTCCTTTAATAAAGATATGTAAAGTATTTTTTAAATAGATGAATCCATCCACCCATCTTACCCTTTTCTGCTGTTTTTCTACCTCTACCTCGTGTTTAATGGTTAATAAATTATATTTTATTATTAGGAACTACTGTTCTGTTTATTACTGCTTATTCTGCAATCATGTGAATAATTATCATTATATTTACGCGCAGTTTAAGTGGAATTATATACTAAGTGCATTAAATGTATGTGCAAAAAATATCAATGAACATACTTTGACCAGTGTGACTGTGGAGTTACATCTTTATTACTATGTCTTAGATGTATTTTACTGCAGAAACCTTGTAAAGAATGTTGACGTTGTGCATTAACTGTTTTCTTTCTTTTTATCTCGTCTCTTTCAGGAACCTATAAAGTCGAGGGCGCCGCAGCTTCATTTGGAGTATAGGTTTTACAAACAGTTGGGAAATTCAGGTAAGAGAGATTGCAGCTGTGGACTATGAGTCACTGACAAACAGCAATGTAATGATGTGGGTGGGTCTTTTCACACAAGATTGTGAAAGCGACATCCATTCACGTGTCAGGTCGGTTTTGCTTTGATTGGTGGTACTGATGTTAAAGAGGGCAATATTATTATCATCACTGTGATTTTAATGTTGGTTTTATTCAGTTAAACTGGCTGAAGGGTGATCTATTTCCCTGCCTGTGTAAGACTGAGCAGGTTGCAGTGGTCTCGCCTTGTCTTGCAAGTGTGAATATTTTACTGGTTCTGTTTTTCAAGGAGCACTGGCTGCAAAGACATTACTTTTTATATGGACAAGTGCTTAAATGGGAGAGAGACAGAGGATGACGAAGATTTAATCCCTAAAAAACATTGACTCTGATATGGAGGTGGCTAAGTCAGTTGATTTGACTTGGCTGAGTGGATTTGTTTAATACCTCACCATTAGCGAAAGCCGTGGCCACAGGCATTATACTTTTGGGTTGGCTCAACCATTTGATTCTCATGAATGTAATTGTCATTCAGGAATGCCTTGAGGAGGTTTTTCAAATTTGACACAAAAAATGTCTTGAGCAAATATTTCATTTCATGTTTACACACATGGTCTGCAATTTATTTGTAGTGCAGTTATTGATTTTGTTGTATTAGGTTTGTTTACCCTTTTGTGTAGTCCTCCAATTAGAATGGATTATACTTGTAGATAATTCGTCTCTGCACTGCAGTGTTATGCCTCTTTTTTGAAGAATCAATCTGAGAAATGTAAATGTTGTTACAAATGAAAACTGCCAGCCAGTGGATCGAAAACAAACATGGAGAAGAAAAGGATGCATTTTTAAATGTGTTTGCACAAGTGTTGACAGGTAACACCAGGCAGCAGAGAAATCATAACAACTGTAATTTATGTATGTTTGTTTGCAACCTCTCTCCTAAAACCACCTCCACAGTTCCCAGAGTAGTCACTCTCCCTCAGTAGTGCCCAGAACATCCACATGTGTTATGATGCATAACTGTGGCTCCGGGGCAGCAGAATGCGTGATCTGGCCCGGCTGATCAGCTAGTTATGGAGGAGGAGAGAGGTGGAAAGAGTCAGATAGTTCCAAGGAACTGGGAGTTGATTTGTTTCACAGCACTTCCTGGTTTGCCGTCTGTTTGAAAAGGCTCACCTGTCATGTCGGTGCAAGTGTTTGTAGATGCATAGTGTTGATTTGGCCTTACAACGCCCACGCTCAGCCATTAATTCAGAATCATGTGCAAACGTTACTTTGTCAAACTGACAAAAGCAAAAAGTACAGTCTGGCTCTGTTCTTTGTGCAACAACCACATCCACATGTCCCAAACAGTTATTCTTCAGTTCAGTCCTTTTTACAGTCAAATAATTCCAGGCATCAATCCCCAGTTTATATGACATAATTTAGCCAGAACAGTCATTAACCAGATCAAACTACTAGTTAATGACTGTTTAAGTGTATATATGTTAGTATGTCTGTACTGTGCTTGACTGGTAACAGTGTCTTTGAGCAGTGTGGGCATGTTGGAATGAAGGATCTTGGTTTGTCAGACCTATCTGGTCAGACTGGCCATTAACAATACTGGGAGACATCCTGCCACTTCGGAGGGCTGTTAAAACATCCAGAATTTTTTGACTGTCCTTATCCGGCTGGCAGAACTCGCCACAACAGCGGTAGTCTCTGCTTATGCTCTATGCGTTCCTGCAGTTGTCAGCAGACAGTCAGACCTCTGCTTAACACCTGGCATCTGTTTGCAGTGCAATCACAACAAGCCTGCACCTATGCCTTTTTCATACTGTTTCATCTGTAGCCTGTGTATTTACTGTATTTCTCTATCTGCTGGAAATGGCCTGATCATGTTGTTGCAGTGGTCTGATTATGTGACACATCCTTGTGCCAGCCCTCCACTGCTGATAAGGAGGTGGGGCAATAGGGCAGTCCTTGACTATTTATAGATGTCCCTCTTCAAGCAATTGGGCCGTTATGGTGTCTCTACTTGGACAGCTTCCCTCTCCACAGTACCCTCTGCCTCGCTGATTGACTTTGTGCTGCCTGCAGGGAGTGCAGGGAAACTCTCCAGCATGCATTGCTGACAGGGTGTGGCTTATTTTCCTCTACACTGAACTTGTTTTAATCTGATCTGGCTGATCTGTAAGCGTATCTCACACAATGCATGCCCCCGCACATTCATAAACCCAACTGTTACTGTAATTGTAATCTCCTACGGCTACTTTGATTACATTAGAGGAGTCCACCAGTCCAGGCTTGCCTCTCTCTGCCTTTGGTTGTTTCCTCCATTGTATTAAATATGGCCTTATCACCCTCTCTTCCATTGAGACCACTGCTGATCTTCAGCTTCCCTGTCATTGACCGAGGTCAAGGGGTTGTACCGTACATATATGACAGAATGAGAGACAGGCAGTAACAGTGCACTAGGATAACAAAGCAAGCTAATGTGATGCTTCTAATGTGTTGATGATCTACAAGATTGACATGAGCCACTTTAGTTGCACTGAACTGTATTAATACCATAGTGATGTAGGCATAGCTTCTTTGTAAAACAATATAAATATGAAAATGCCATTCAAGAGCAGACAATTAACTCCATTGAATCCTGTACAGAATCCAGAGTGTACTGTGTTATCTTTACATGTACACACAGTATATGGTTATCTACTGTGAATCCTTTGAAGCTATAGTAAATCTGTGCACCCTAGGTCACAGTCATTCCCTTGGATTTTAGCCTACATTAGTTTTGTTGAGACTTATTGAGGCTACTTTGACCTTTGTCCACTATGCTATTATATTTCTGTCTTCCAAAAATGTAAACATAAAGGTAATACACGTTCATTGTATTTTTGTTGAGGACTTTAAAACATCCTAAATTTTCAAAAGTAAAATAATGTACAAGGGATTCAGATAAGTGAGTCATTTTGATGTAAATATTTTAGACGTGTATTGGCAGCGACAGAAAGGGAATCGTTTTCAGTAACTTAATAAACTATTATTTATTGAATGCACAATCCGGCCAGGAGGCCTCATCTCCTGCAGATGATTTGCCACTTCATCATGATATGACAGGATAGCTCACTTGACTGTATAGCATTAGAGGAATCAAGGCAATAGATTAAATCTACTTATGTTGTCAACTTGGCTAAATGGAGACATGTGACCCTGTTAGTCCTGCATAACCCAGGAGCCTCAAATATGTCACGCCCAGGAGGAGCTTATCTGCACACTGTTAATTCTCTCTTGTCCTGAACACATCCCAGCTGTTTAGTGATAGCAAAGCAGGTCTTTCTTTCAAAACCACTCAGTGGGGTCTTGGTCAGGGGTAGAGCTTCAGATCTATCCTCCAGTATTTATGGACCAACCGTTAGATAATAATATACAACTTATCTCATGCATTCATGATGCATAGATATTTGAGTAATTACTGTCTCATACATTTATAAGGAGATTTCCTCGCGTGACTGTGAATATTCATGAGCTACAGCAAGGCTTTTGATTGCATGATATGATGAACCAGTGACATGGGATCTATGTTGATCATTTTATTTCATGCAAATCATGGACTCTTAACCACGACATGTGGATAGTTTGAATGAAAGCTGTTCATGTGGTTACTCTAGGATAGATTGATGAGATCATTTTAACAGCTAACAGCTGACGTGCCTTTAGAGGCCACACATAAGACATAATGCAGTGTTGACCATATCTAGGCTTTACTCTGGCAGCCCACCTAGGTAGATTAATGTGTCCAGTACTCACATAAAGGATGCAGTGTAATAAAGCCTATTAGGTCAACAGTGGAACATTACATAAACCATTGTACTGCTTGATGGAGAATGACAAACCCTCTCTCATGACTAATCTTAAATACAAAGCGACGAGACTAAATCTCTTAATTTAACCTACTTCACACTAGTTTGTACACATGCATGAGTGAAGAAAGTGCTGTGTAGCATCCCAGAAATAGTTGTAGAGTGAGTTCTTGCAGATTGGAGGTTAAAAGCAACCAGTATTTGGTAGAATTAGTAATACATCTAATATGAACAACAGTTTTTGATTTATTCCTGATGAGGATTCAACCCTGTGGCTTCTTGTGGCGTTGTTGTGCTTATATGAGCTATGATGTGTTTGTAGCTCCAGGCTCAGTCTGTGCAAGCCCGAGCACTGATCACATTTCAGCCTTGTGAGAACATCTCCAGAGCACCTAATGGAAGTCACTACTACTCCTCCTCCTCCTCCTCCTCAATGCCCTCCATACCATAATCTAAATCTTTAATACACATCTCCTCTCCGCTCCTCTCCTCTCCACTCCTCTATGGCCCTTAATGCTGACATTTCATTGTATGGCCACATTGTCTTCAGTTGCCATGATGCGGCCTTCCCTCGTATACTGTGACGCCGGAGAGGGCCTGCCTGCTGATACAATAGATGGATTGTCTCAAATTTTCCGTACAGCGGGGGTCAGGGCATCATTTATGTTGGCCAGCAGTGAGAGCATTTCCTCAGCTATAAGATGTGTTTTATGACTGACTTTATTAGAGCCCAACCCATGTATCAGTTAATTAACAATAATTATTATTACAGACATTTATCCTAAGAGAGTTGATTTGAGTTTGCTTCCTGTGTTTGCTGAAATGAATTGGTTGGCATTTAGCTTTTGGAAAGAACACAACTGTTGTCTGATCAACTGTCTGTTTTGTAGTTTTGGTTGAGTAAGTAAAAGTTGAATAAATTCTTCCAAATCCAATAGCTATAGTGGGCAAGCTGTGTCCCAGTATCAGACCAGAATCACCCCCAGAATGTGCTCTGGGCGTTTTCTTTTTCCCCACCAGCCATTTCTAGACTGGTGCTTACAGCTGCTGTAAAGCACCAGTCTTTACAGATGAAAGATGATAATACACAGTCACACTATGCTCCCCTCTTGTGATGACTATGCTTTGAATGCCCTCTAGATTTGGGCCAAGCTTTGATGACTCAGCCTCCCAGTGATCTCTTCTCACTGCCTCATCTGTCATGGGCATCATTACCAGGACAGTCCTCGAGACCGAAGTGCAGATAGGTGTGTCCTGTTGCCCTGTTAGAGCAACGCTAAGGGGTGATCGGGTAAATTGAATTGTTAACTTCCCGTCTCCTGGTTAGCAGCTGATACACACACAGTCCAAACAGAATACTATAGAGCACATAGCGCTCCAAAGTTTTGCCTATTGTCAAAACTAATTTATCTTTATTTTTCTTATATACAAGTTTAAAACATGTTTGCCCATTCTCTCAGTTTTTCTTCCGTTTTCATTCTGTGTTTTACTCTCTGAGACTCTCCTCTTGTCTGTTTCACTGTCTTTTTCTCTCTGCTCACACACACCACGTCAGTGCTGCCACCACAGCAGGCGCAGCAGTACTGATGTGGTATCCTATGGTTAGTTGGGTTTCAGGGACATGGCTGCTTTGTAGACAGTCCCACGCCTTTGGCAGCACAGAACGGTTCCACAGTCCCAGAATGACTGATGAGAGAAGCAACTCATCACGGATGGCCTGACCCAGATCTCTGTGAACCTGGGGACCAGAAGGTCGTTCATTTATGTTTGATTGTGTCAGAAGTGAAAGGCTGTTAAACTTCTCTGACAGTGGATCTGAAACTAAATGCATGTTCAGGCTTCCATTTCCTCTGAAGTTCCCTTGGGAAGGGCTGACAAACATGCCAGTCAAATGAATCATGGCTTTGCGTCTACGTAGGTTTACTTTTGTTCCTAGTAAGATAATGCATGATAAAACATGATGCTGGTTTGTAAGACCTCAGCAGTTTGTCTTATTGCCAGGAGACATAAAGACATTAGATCACAATGAGACAGCTTTTTTGTGGTTTTCACGAGGGCTTTATACAACTTTATTTATTTTTATTGATTGAATGATTCAGTATCAATCTTTGCATTTGTGCCTTTTTGTTAGTAAGTCGTAGTTGGTTGGGGCACGGTTGTTGAGCAATATGTTTGTGGCAGCTTTATGAGGAACTTGGGCTCATAAACAATGACGCGAATAATTACAGAGCACGTGGTCTAATGACTCAGCTAACTAGCTTACCTTGGCTATGTCTAAGCTGAGTTGCAGATTGCGTCCATTAGATAGGAAACACACTCCGAACTCTATCTATGTCAGTCTATTGATGAAACTCCTGTAAGAAGTGCAGGTTTTCTCATGTTCTTGTTCAGGTGTCATGATGTATCGTGTTTTAGTCCTCTTCATCCTTGGTCCACATTTTTATAACCAGGAAATGTGTTTGCGGTTCAGACGATAATGTGAACTCGACATAATTTTATATTCAAAGAAACCACAGTGTTGCTCATTTAATGAATATTTAAGAAATGTTAGTGCGTCACGTTCATCTAATGTAACTGAATCGTCAAAAATCGAATTGAAATGAATTCATTTTAGATTTTGTGAATTGAAACCAGGTTAAATCAGTGAGAGCCCTTGCTAATATTAAGAAGTTGTATTTTTCAGTGCTGATTGACATAAAGAAGGTCAGATAAAAGCTTTTATATATTTCTATTGCGAATTCAGAAACACTATTCTGCTAGTTTTTGCCTTATTGCAGCATTAGAGGAACATACGGTCGTGTTTTGTTGCACCTCTTTCCACTATCATTGCATCACTGTAATTACAGTACATAGTGCTGGAACTATTAACATTCTTCAGAAGTCATACACACAACCAAGAAGTGGGTGTGGAGGTTTAAGACTCTTTCCAGTTTGTGATCTTGTGTTGTTCACGTTTTACTAGTGCTTTTTTAAGAGACCCTTTTAGAGCAAAAGAAACCTGTTGAGGGAAGCAAACTGAAATCAGCTGCAGCGTGAGGGACCAGTCTCCCGTGTTATTATCGGACGCCAGGGCTGTGATTCAGCCCAGTAAATGCACCTTGCACCTAATTTTTCACACTTTGGTTTTACACTAATATCGTATGTGGCCATATTTAGACATTTTAAATAAATAAAAAAACTGTGATCTTATTTGGTTCATATGTTGAAGAAAAAACAGCTTGTTTGTCAAAATGCAATGAAGACCATATCTCAAAGTACCAGTAGCATATTCGTGGTTCAATTTCAACTTTTAAATGTTGTACACTTGATTCAATCAGTAATTATTTGATTCAGTAAAAGGCATTGGCATACAGTAAAGTTGTAGTTATCAATGTATTTAGATTTGACAAATTCTCTAACGTTGTTTGTGTTTGTGTGTCTCCACAGAGGGAATCCCTCAGGTGTATTACTTTGGTCCTTGCGGGAAATACAACGCCATGGTGCTGGAACTGCTCGGACCCAGTCTAGAGGACCTGTTCGACCTCTGCGACCGCACCTTCTCCCTCAAGACCGTCCTCATGATAGCCATACAGCTGGTGAGGCCTGGAGGAGGGTGACAGCAAACTTACCTGTAGTTGAAGCTGGCATGTGTGATTTGAACCTGCACAGGAATTGTAGTACAACTTTGAATTTTTGAGCAGAGGAAGGAATGTTCAAGTAAGGAGGATGTTGGTGTGATTGGGGATTTACCTGAAAACACAATGTAAAAAAAGCTGTCACGAGTTGTCTTAAGTATAACCTCAGGTAAAATCTTACTGACTAATTTGATCTTTTATCCCCCTGTAGTACTTGATTTTCTTGTTCAGTAACTACCTGGATGACTGAGTGATTGAAATGAGGCTAATCTTGATTTGTTTCTTTGCTCATGCAGATAACACGGATGGAGTTTGTCCACACCAAGAGTCTGATATACAGAGATGTGAAGCCAGAGAACTTCCTGGTTGGGCGGCCGGGAAGCAAAAGGCAGCATACCATCCACATCATCGACTTTGGTCTGGCCAAAGAGTACATAGACCCTGAGACCAAAAAACACATCCCCTACCGGGAGCACAAGAGTCTGACTGGGACGGCACGCTACATGAGCATCAACACACACCTGGGAAAAGGTGAGAAAGTCTCAGGAAGCCATTGTCATCCCTCTTTCATGAGTCTTTTGTAAAGATGTCTCTGATGTATAACTTGTATTACACATTACTGGTTTTCACCTGTGACAGTGGTGTCCAACCATGTGCCATAGAAAGACTTCAGTCTCCACAATGTAAATTCAACCAATCCCCTCAGGCAGTGATTTCCCTGATTAGTTCCTCCCTTCTACTTAAATACGTGTTAATGAGTGGGTGGAGTGTTTGTTTGGAATGAAAACCTGTGGACTGTTTGTGCTCTGTGACACGTGATTCGGCCACACCTGCTCTATGGAGGAACTGTTGCCTTTTACACTGTATATGGTCCATTTTAACTTTTGGATGATTGTGCAATTGTGCTGTATTTTCCACTGCCCAGTTGCCTGTTTTCCTTCTCAGCTACTTATAAGATTAATTTGTTTATTGGCTAATTTCCATCTTCTTCTGTTACTTCCAGAGCAAAGCAGAAGGGATGATTTGGAGGCGCTGGGTCACATGTTTATGTACTTCCTCCGAGGTAGCCTCCCGTGGCAGGGCCTCAAGGTACTGTAGTTTGTTTGGTGACATCCACATGTTGACACACAATGATTTACATCAGAATGCTTTTTTATCATTTTAATGCTTAGTATAGAGCTCGGCCCTTTTCTTGCTGCACTCCTCAGAACAGGTTGTCTTTCATAGCTATTTGCATGACCATAGGGAGAGAGAGCCTGGTGTTTACAGGCACCATGTTACATTTCAAGGTGTTAACATTTCATCGTCTCCCCACCGATGTCCCTGTTTCTATTTCATTTTTAACCTAAAAGATTTAGAAGCCCCAAGTTCCTCCTACAGAAACCACTCAGTGGACCTGTTTTATCTGTGGACCTTGTGCACAATTGTAAGGTGTTTGTGAGTTTGTCTGCGCACCACCCAAAATATCAGTAGTAAAACAAGACTTGTATAGTACACAAATGTTCCCCTGTAGCCATCTGATAAGACACTTTCAGTTTATAATTTTAGCATCAGACTACATATTGATAAGAGATGAATGTGGGTGCTACGACAGGTACACACAAATTAACTAGATAGGTTTTATGTCTATAATAATATGAAACAGATGTTGGTGCCTGAACATCATGTAACTGCAGTAACACAGACTGTTGGGGCAACTCGTGTTGACATTCCTACTTGTCTTTCCACTTACATCATAGCCACTTGCCAACTAGCCTGCCATGTCATTAAATCCAATTATTTTTATTATGTAATGTGTTTTTGATCTAACTTGTTTCTGAAAGATCATGAAGTGTGTTTTCGACCTCTCCTCTGCTTGTGTTAGGACAGCTGGTGGCTTTAAAGGCTACAACTGGTTCTTGCTGTCGCTCTAAACACACAGACTTGAGTTTTAAGTGTCAAAACTGGGTTCTATTACAAATTGTATGATCTTTTAAAACATTACCAAAGCACAAGAATAGTGGTTGATGACATGCTTCCCAGCAGGGATGCCTCAACAAACCCTTTTCACCTTTCAACCAGTCAGAATCAATAATTCTCAGTGGCCTCGACATAACTGTAGATAATGTTGTCTTCCTTCTGTAGATCAGGGCTACACATTAGATGTGTTTTATATTTAAATAACGGTATCCGCTATGGGTGGTAACAGTCACGCCCCAGAAACAAAGACTGGGTTCCATCCCTTTGCTTTGCAAGTGTGTTGGTACATAAACAGTCAGGTGCCACAAAACAAACCCACCTCCACACTTCCAATGTGCATTTGAACAGTTTACTGAGAAATAACTTAAAGCACTAAAACACTGTCCTGATCACATGTTCCAGGAGGACAGTATGAATGTGTTTTCTTCATTTTGAAGGATTATAAAAGGTGCACAGAGAATAGACGAGAAGACAAGACACCTCATTCTGAACATTTGTTATGTGGGAGGAAGCTCTTGGTGGATGAATGTGAGAGATGCATGAATGTGGGGGATGTTGGGTGGCTCAGGCCAAAACCAGTTCTCATCAAAATACAATGAAGGACCAGAGACCAGATATTTATTAAACCCTGGAAGGAACATGTTCAGTGGTTTCTGTTGGTAAGGCTGTAGTAAAGCCTGCATAAGAGAAATTAGGGTTTCGTCTGGTCTAATGAATCCAGCTTAGATGTTGATAATGGTGGGTTCGGTCTAAACAATACAAGACAACAACCCTGTCGGACATGGCGACAGGAGACATATTCTGCTCATATTATAACTTGAAAATGTTTACATGCTCTAATGTTCAGAAAACACATCACTTTTCACAAGGCGTGTTTTCTGTCTTTACCATGGACTTTGGGCTTTTTAAGCATCATTTGCCTCTAAGTGCATTCAGCAATCATACAGTCAATCTGTTAACAACTAGAGCTTGACAAGGCTGGAGAACCCTTCAGGGGACGTGAAGAATATGAACTCTCCCAGTTTCCTGTGTAAACAACAGGGAGTTTTGTGCCAAATACCATTGTTCACATGGCTTTAAAAACACCTAAGCTACAGGTCCTTTTCTAAGTCGGTGCCAAAGCTTGTGGCACAATTGTTGTGGCAAAGTGCCATGGCCGACAAAGCTGGTTTTCAGCCTCACAAGGCTCCAGTTCATCTGTGTGATGGTGACTCAAGAATTCAGAAACTAACAAAAGGATTTGCATGCAACTCAAGTACCCACTGTAACCTTTCATTATCATACTTACTATTTACTCCACACGCAGCTACTGTAAAATATTTGAGTGTAATATTTGTATGTCTTCCTCCAGGCGGACACTTTGAAAGAGCGGTATCAGAAAATTGGAGACACCAAACGAGCGACACCAATCGAAGTGCTTTGTGAAAGCTTCCCCGGTGAGTGGAACCAACTGGTTTCCTTCTTACCTGCATTACTGAATGTCTCATTGGAGTTCCAGGTTTCCCGCATTTGACGTCATGTCGTTTTGTTACAGAAGAGATGGCCACCTACCTGCGCTACGTGAGGAGGCTGGACTTCTTCGAGAAGCCTGATTATGACTACTTGAGAAAGCTCTTCACCGATCTGTTCGATAGGAACGGCTACGTCTTTGACTACGAGTACGACTGGGTCGGCAAATCACTTGTGAGTGCCTCTTGGTGAATCCTCTCGTCCTCTTCCTGGTCTCCCTCTAAAATCGTTTGATTGGACCATGGCTGCAGTTGCTTCATTGCTCTCTCTAATCATTAGATGCAGTCATTAGTTTATAACCAATTGTTTTTGTACAAGCAAAGATCATAAATTGTTTGTGTAATTTAACGCTGTATTAGTTTTGACACCGCACTCTTTCCGTATGTTTCAGCCCACACCGATAGGCCCCATCCCCAGTGACACGCCCCTGCAGCCCAGCAGAGACAAAGCACAACAGCAGACCAAAAACCAGGTGAGGTCATCATCAGCATCGATAACACCGCAAACACCACACCCATTCACCCAGCGTGTCAGTCTGACAGGCCAACCAGCAGACCGACCAAACCCTGTCATTCAAGTTCCCTTGCCAGGCTCCACTACCAGCTGTAAGCAACTTCCTGGACAAAATGGCTGCCTTTCAGATCCAGTTCTCCCTCATTCATGTTCCTTTTCTATCTGCTTGGCAGTGAAGCCATCTTTCCCTCCAAGCCTTTGACAGACAATAAGACTTAAAGTTGCCTCAGTGGTTAGTAGCTGACGTGCACAAGTCATGAGGCAGACCTCCAGCTTCTGCTGTGAAACAAAGCACTGGTTTGGCTTCAATTTATTCTTCTCACCTTGTCACTCCAAGCTCCAGTCATTGCATGCACGAGTTGAAAATGCAAATAGCATTGTTCATACCAGTAATGACAGTGATGCTTCGTGTGTGACAAAATGTAGAGTTGATTATTTTTTAATAAATTTTTTTATTGGCATGCTATCCGAGCCTTGTTAGTTTTAAGAGGGTAATAATTCAAGAGTTTTATTATTTCAAAAAAACAATGAAATCACTCTGACGGACAGGAATCGGGGTCCAAGTCACGCTGTGATGAGTCGATGGTTCCTGTACAGCCACACAGGGAGTGCATTACATTTTATGACTTATTACTGTGGACTCTTGCCTCTTTTTACTGCTCTCTATCGTGATGGGCACAACTCTCTGTACCAGGCTTATTGACTGTTAAAAAACAACCTCCAACAACAGCCTGGTCAGACACCAAAAACAAATATCTGCACTGAAAGATTATCTGTCACATATTATATGAAGTTATACATTTTTATGTGTGCAATTAATAATAATGTAAAAACATACTGTAAATTTGAAGCTAGGTCACTCATTGTAACCATATTGTTTATACATGTATTGAGATCAGATACATGCAGATTCTTATCTGGATCTGCAGCACATTTGGCCATTTGTGTCAATTAATGTTGGCACTTTACACATTTCAGATTTTTTCTTGATAAAGAAATCATCATTATATCTGAGAAATTTACCAAAAACGTTTTTTTAAAAAAAGGGGGGCAGACAAAATAAGTGGATCCGCTGCCTGATCTGGATCCGTACCAGAATGTAATGGGTTCTTTCCTGACCCACACTGCATCCTTCCACCAAGTTCTGTGCTAATCCATCCAGTAGTTTTTGTGTAATCCTGCAAAATAACAGACAAACGCAGGTGAAAAACATGCAACACTATAACCATTGTGTGTCTTTATTTAATGCAGACACCCGGTTCCATAAACTTGTATTTAATATGCAGTGTTAGCTGAGGGGATCAAGGCTGTTTTCTTTTACTCCTGCATGACTTTATTAGTGTGTTGATCTGTGCTTCACATAAATATTTGCTTCCCTCTATTTCTCTTATTAACATAGTTTGTCTTAACAAGCCTGCTTCTGCTTGGAAGATGTCTTCTATAATTTTTTTTTTTTTTTTACTCACTTCCCCTCCTCCTTCCACACCTCTCCTCCCTCCACTCCCCCCCTCCCACCACATTGCCTCACCCCTCGCCCCCCCTGACCCCCTCAACCCCTCTCCTCTTCCCTCCTTCCCCCCTCTCACCACGCTGCCACCACCTGCCTCCACCCTTTTTTTGCTCTTTGCGTCAAGTCTCCCGAGCCCAAAGGAAGTGAGTCTCAGCCCACTCCCGTGACCAATAAGGAGACTCTGGGGTCGCACCTCACAGCTGAGCGGCTGGGGGGCTCTGTTCAGGTACTGCTGCTGCTGCGACTGCTGCTGCTCATATGGCTAATGCATGAAACCACATAGTTCTGTATGTGTATCCCACCCCCGTTGTCCCTCACTGGCTTCACACTGCCTGCCCCGTCAGGTGCTTTGTCTCAACTCCCGTCCTGCATCCAACTCCTTGAATCCCAGTGTGTCAGTGCTCCGCCTCTTCTGTTTGCTCTCATTCACCTCATGGGCTGTAGGCTGCTCACAGGAAGGGCCTCGCAAAATGTCATCCAGCAGCAACTGCAATGCAAACCCCACGAAACACAGATCATTACAAAACGCTAGTTTTTGTCTATATTTTATCTTTTAAATTGATTTTGTTTTGACACTACAGTCGTTTACCTTTTTATTTCAGCCCAGACTCATCAACTAAATTATATTTCCCCCTTTATACATTTAGACCAAAAAAAAACGTGTCTGTAGCAACAGGATTCAGTGGCCTCCATAGTAATAGTGGTGCTACTGTGCCACCTACTGTCTGGTGACAGGAGTGTAGCTTTTAAAGGAAAGGTTCACATTTTCTCAGTCTCTTAAAACAGTTTTCACATCCTGTGGAAATGTTATTTGCTGTTAAATTGTGCTTCAAATTGGAGACAAAAAAAAAATCACAGTTTTCAATACATACACATGCAACTAGTGTCAGCGTTGGATCAGTTTTTCCAGATGTAATTTTTACATAACCTGACGCCTCAGTGCTTCTGAATTCCCCAAAAATTCTAGTTGGCTTTGCTCTCACTTTCTGTCCAATTCATCTGAAACCAGCTCCAGGTCTGGAGACTGCGCTGCTCCTCCATCATGTGAAGCCACTCTCCGGTTCTTCTCTTATAATAATAAACAGTACTACTTTGAGCCCCTGTAGGAATCCATTTTGTGATTTTGCTCTTGTCTTTCGATGCCTAATTTTCTTACATCGCTGCAAGAAAGCTGTATTAACAAATTTAGTGACCATAACGTTTTTTAGGGTCAGTTTACAGCCCACCTTTGTACCTTGAGGTGAAGTTAGTGGCGAGATTAAGGACTGTGCATGTTATCCCAACCTTTTCACTGGTAGCACCTTTTCAAAGGAATCTCATGATAGCAGTACAAACAGGATGAATGATTACAGCCAGTAAAATGTGCTTAAATATCCATTTGGGAACTTACTCATGTTTTAAAAATGACATGGAAAAAATGTGGACATGTCCTTTTAAATATCTATGAAGTTGCTTTAGTTGGGGCAATCCAGGTTCAAGGTTTAACCGCTGCCCGTATCTGACAGATGATAATCAAGGTTACATATTTTTATATGAATGTGCAGCTCCACCCTGCTCCCAGTGGCTTTAAGTCTGTGTGTGTGTGTCAGCAGTTTTGTTTCCTTTTGTCCTCATGCAGGTGATGAGCTCAACGAATGGCGAGCTGAACACTGATGACGCCACAGCTGTACACTCCAACGCTCCCATCACCGCTCCCACCGAGGTCGAAGTGGCTGACGAAACCAAGTACGAAACGGCCGTCCAGATGCACAGAGAACATCTGTCTGTCTTTAGCAGCGCTGCTAGCTTTAGTGTTGGGACTCGTTTGCACTGTACTGGATCCAAATCCAGCTTTGAGTTGGTAGCAAATGGACTTTAGTCCTTAACAGAATAACTTTTAATATTTGAAAGATCTGATTTGCTGAGAGGGAAGGAAAAGTTAAGTTTTGACAAACGAAATCAGAAGAAAATGCATTTGACACGAAACAAAAACACACCGATGTAATGAGCACATTTTCGGTGCTTAACTATTCTTCAAAATATTGATGTGTGTAAAAGAGGGAGATTCTCGTGAAATTGACAAGATCCAAGTCCACCTGTGACATAATCTACTTTATCTTTTCAACCATTGAAAGTGGCAGCCACCTTCAAATGAGAAGCATTTTATATGAAAGTTTTTAACATGGCTCTTTGCCAATAAATATATGAAAAGACGATAAATTGAGGGGAAAAGGCAGTGGTTTTGTAAACCTTTCTAGTGACCTAGTAGAAACTGTGCAGATTCCAGGTTTGAGCAAAGAGCTGTGGGCGTCAGAATCTCACACATTCAGGTATTTCACCAGCCTGATAAGCTGGAGCCCAACCCTACCCAGCAGTGTGGAAGTCATAGTTAAACATTTCAAAGTGTGAAGCTACAGAAGGTAAATGACTTAGCATAAAGACTTAAGATAAGATGAGCCTTTATCCGTCCCACTATAGGGAGAGCAAAGGAGATGGTGAGAATAGAAACACCAAGAAGAATAATCATGTAGTTGAGAAACAATGTGAACCAAATATTTACAGGGCAGCAGGACACGTATATTAATAGAAAATGAGTATTGCTCATCTTTAAGTTAGGTCGTGTTCGGTCTGATATCAACAGTGTGGAATTCTCTGCTCTTACGTCGCTCTCTTGTCTTTGTGTTTCCCTGCAGGTGCTGTTGTTTCTTCAAAAGGAGAAAGAGGAAAGCCCTCCAGAGGCACAAGTGAAGAAGAGCACGGAGAGAACTTGAAACATTGTGGTCACTGTCAAGTTTTAAATGGAAGCAACTACACAGACCCTCCCCCCTCGCCTCTTCTCTCTTTCCAGCTTCCCCCCTCCTCACCTCTTTACCCCCCCCCTGTCACTTTGTACCCCCCTCCCCCCCTACCCACCACACTCTCTCTTTCTCGTTCTCAGTGCTCCCCGGCTACCGGCGAGTTAAAGGAATGTTGCGGACTCCACAACAGACTCTGATTCCTTTTATCGACGCAAAATAAACGTACCTGCATTACAACGGGGGGGGGGGGCTTGAGAGAAAACGTTAAAAAAAAGCTGTAACAATGAAACTCGAATACCGTGGCGTGAATATGAAAAAAGATACTGTTTGAAACAGTTGTTGTATTCTAGATTCCATAACGAACGTGTATTGTTCCAGCAGTCAGCTGTTGATCAGGGGGAATCATTCAAGTGGTTCAAGTGAAAGAAACCTGCTCCTTAGGAAAATGTTTTTTCTTTATTTTTCTTTTTTCTTCCTTTGGTGTGTGTTTTTTGGGATCAAGGTAAAGACGAAACGATGAACTATGCTGATGTTAATCTGAGCGACACAGGAAGCATTTCATCTACTTTATGAAACCGAATTTGGAGGATTTTTATGTATTTTTTGTTTTTTTTTCTTATTTTGTAATTGAATCCTCAGTTTTCGAAGTCAAATTCCTGCATTGAAAACTTACTTTTATGTTGTAGTGTTCTGGAGTTCAGTTCTTTTTCCTCACTCTGGCTTTCTTTTTGTCTGTCGACATGGACTTTGTAGCACAGTCACTGGCCTCAGGTACTGTGGAAGATCAAGAGAAACAGATATTAAGCTCTCTTATTATTATTATTGCACTTTTGAAAAAAAAAAAAAAGATTAAGACAAATTACAGTGGAAAACTCTAGGTTTGAAATTAACAATTAAGAAAACAAACTTAATAAAGACTGATCTAGGAAGAGTCCTTCACAACGCTTATATCGGAGTTATGGTCGGGAAAAATGTTGTTGATTTACATGAAAAGAGAAAGATATGTCTTTCGATTTTTATTTCTTACATCAAAAATAATTTACCAGGAAATCATAGTTTGTGCCTTTCTAAGTAAAATGTTTAAAGCTCAAGTGAGTGTCCCGCGATGACATTTTATCTAATCTGTCCCAAATGCTCTGTGGATTACTGTTTGTGTGTGGCTGTGTGCGTTTATGTGTGTGCATGAAAAATCCTGGGTTTTTTTTGTAAGTGAGCTTGACTATATGACTACACACATCCCTTATTATCACCACGTCTTTTCACAATACTGTGCGTCCTCTTCCTGGGCTGTGACAATCAACACATCTGTGCGTGCGTGTGTGTGCGTGTGTCTGTCTCAGACAGCCAGCAGATCCCAAATCTGTCTGAACTACCGTTTCATTTTTGTCAGGAGGTCACAGACTTGTTTATAAGGTACGTTGTCGTGTCAGTGAAATGGTGACACTGTTTCTAAACCTAAAAAGGGAAGAATAATATTCCCTGTCTGAGTTCCTTGCTGCTGTAAACAACTGCAGCTTCATGTACTTTTTCTTTTTCGATCATTTATTTTCATGTGCGTCCTTTTTGTGCGACAGCCTGGTGCTCTGTGCGCAGCCAGGTTTAAATCTCTCCTTAAGCCTTTAGAGTCATCAGAGATTTCAACTTGTATGGCCTTGAGTTATTTAAGGGTGTACTCCAGTGATTTTTAATATTTTATTTCCTTAAATGTGGGGGGGAGCTTGTTTAAAAAATCGGATAAAATGAGGCTAACGGGTCAAATCAAAGCAGACGGAGCCGAGATGTCCTGACTTCACCTGCAGCCGGGGACGACCTGCAGCCGGCCGAGGTCCACGGCGCCACGGCCAGAGTTCCACTCCTGTCCTCGGGACCTGCACTCTGTTTTTGTTGGAGCAGCTCAAGTTTCTAAAGTGTGAACTCCACATACAAATGTATATAGACAGTAAATGCTTTTATTCATGGGATAAATTAGTGTTTAATGGTGCATTTTGTTTCTTTCAACCCGATTTCGTTGTCTTTATCTTGGCTGGATTTGACCTCTGCATCTCTTGCTCTGATCACCATCACTGTGTTTGAAGGCAGAATAATAATCCTCATATATTAGTCTCCTAAAACGTAGCACGTTGACCAGCAGCCATTAAGCAAGTTGCTTTGCTGCAAATAGAATATATCATTTTCCAGTCACATCATCCTCAGACGTGATCGACACAGGCCTCTGACAGCAGCTGTGCAGTGAGAGGTGCTGTGTTGTGTTACAGTCATCCAAACAACTGACACTGAAGGAAAATGTTGAAACTTTTAGTGTCTCAAAAGTCTACAAACTGATTGAGTTATGATTGAAGGGCACGTGTGGGTGTGTCCATGTTGGAGGACTGAAGAGGAACCAGCTACAATTCAACAGTGAGTTTCTGTGATTTGAAGATGCTCCGAGAAGTTGAACTCAGTTTTTGCTCCGCATCTGTTAATGTCGGTATTTGAATCATGTAGATTCATGTTAAAACAGCAGATCTGTAACTGGGCCTGAAGCGTAAACCTCCACAGGCCCAGTAAGTTCAATCTGCTCACACCTCGGGTCACTAAATGTGTCTGATCGACTTCATCCAGCATCCATGAATTCTTCTTTGGGGAAATGTGTGTGTGTGTGTGTTTTCATGATATCACTGATACATGTTTGTTCTCAACTATTTATTTTAAATATGTTTCAAGATGTTTCCATTAACACACAAAGACGCGATGATGAATGAAAACAACTTCAGAGGAAAAGTTCACGGATACGTTGAGTTTCGTTCACACCCGTGACCACGCCCCTGCCTTGTTCAGCCAATCAGATTGTCTCGTGTTGTGGACTGATCCCGCCTTTCTAATTTAAAATACGGAGAGTAAAACACATGATGGCGCCTCCCTGTGGAGAGGAGGAGACAGACAGATGGACAGATAGACTAACAGACAGACAGACAGACAGCCTATGCTCTATGCTTGAAGTGGTTTCAACTTGAAATAAACATTTATATACCAGTCACCATTTACATATTTGTAAGAGAACCACTGAGTCACGAAGGGTTTTTATTTTTAAATTAACATTTAATTAACAGCCTACTTTCCCTCCTAAATACTTAAAACACAAGGATTGTATTTCACTTTACTGTGATTCCGCTTCTTTGGGACGATGAAGACAAAGACGATAATAGAGGATGAATGAAAATAAATGAGGAAGTGACTTTTGGAGGGAAACTGCCAAGAGGATCTTGGTAGATACTGTTGGAGGGGCAGGGGTCTTATAATTCTAATGTTGGAGGGGTAGGGGTCTTATAACTCTAATGTTGGAGGGGCAGGGGTCTTATAACTTCTAATGTTGGAGGGGCAGGGGTCTTATAACTCTAATGTTGGAGGGGCAGGGGTCTTATAATTCTAATGTTGGAGGGACAGGGGTCTTATAATTCTAATGTTGGAGGGACAGGGGTCTTATAACTCTAATGTTGGAGGGGCAGGGGTCTTATAACTCTAATGTTGGAGGGGCAGGGGTCTTATAACTCTAATGTTGGAGGGGCAGGGGTCTTATAACTCTAATGTTGGAGGGGCAGGGGTCTTATAACTCTAATGTTGGAGGGGCAGGGGTCTTATAACTCTAATGTTGGAGGGGCAGGGGTCTTATAACTCTAATGTTGGAGGGGCAGGGGTCTTATTATTCTAATGTTGGAGGGGCAGGGGTCTTATAACTCTAATGTTGGAGGGGCAGGGGTCTTATTATTCTAATGTTGGAGGGACAGGGGTCTTATAACTCTAAAGTTGGAGGGGAAGGGGTCTTACAGTGTTGGAGGGGAAGGGGTCTTATAGTGTTGGAGGGGAAGGGGTCTTATAGTGTTGGAGGGGAAGGGGTCTTACAGTGTTGGAGGGGAAGGGGTCTTCTAGTGTTGGAGGGGAAGGGGTCTTCTAGTGTTGGAGGGGAAGGGGTCTTACAGTGTTGGAGGGGAAGGGGTCTTCTAGTGTTGGAGGGGAAGGGGTCTTACAGTGTTGGAGGGGAAGGGGTCTTCTAGTGTTGGAGGGGAAGGGGTCTTACAGTGTTGGAGGGGAAGGGGTCTTACAGTGTTGGAGGGGAAGGGGTCTTCTAGTGTTGGAGGGGAAGGGGTCTGATAACGTTGGAGGGGAAGGGGTCTTACAGTGTTGGAGGGGAAGGGGTCTGATAACGTTGGAGGGGAAGGGGTCTTACAGTGTTGGAGGGGAAGGGGTCTGATAACGTTGGAGGGGAAGGGGTCTTACAGTGTTGGAGGGGAAGGGGTCTGATAACGTTGGAGGGGAAGGGGTCTTATAGTGTTGGAGGGGAAGGGGTCTTCTAGTGTTGGAGGGGAAGGGGTCTGATAACGTTGGAGGGGAAGGGGTCTTACAGTGTTGGAGGGGAAGGGGTCTGATAACGTTGGAGGGGAAGGGGTCTTACAGTGTTGGAGGGGAAGGGGTCTGATAACGTTGGAGGGGAAGGGGTCTTATAGTGTTGGAGGGGAAGGGGTCTTACAGTGTTGGAGGGGAAGGGGTCTTACAGTGTTGGAGGGGCAGGGGTCTTATAGTGTTGGAGGGGCAGGGGGCCCCTTGGTCTCACGCGTCCACCGTGCAAAGGGCGACCCCCGGCGGCGGCAGCGCGGCGGTGTGGAGGTGTTGTCCGCCCGGGCCTCATCACCGCGGACAGGCGGGACAAAGCACTTGTCCGGAGCGGAAACCGTCGAGTGTGAGTCCGGAGCTTCGAGCGGAGACTCGGCCCCTCTGGTTCTCTCCTGGTTCTCTCCTGGTTCTCTCCTGGTTCTCAAGAGACGTTCACCTCCATCTTTCTTCTCCAGCTGCTTTTTTAACTCTTTTCTTACGGACTTTTCCGTTTTTTTTCCCTCCGCGCAGGGAACTTTTCACAGGAAACAGGGACGAGCCTCAGACTCTTCTCAGGTAACACGAGACTTTAACATGTTGTCTTTTAATCAACAGCAGCGTGTGACGTCCTTGAACGTGAATACACCTGTTGTATTAAAGTCTTCAGCTCCACTCACGCTGAGCTCCGCGTTAATAACGGTCCGTCACTAAGTTGGTAACAGGTGGATCTCGCGTTGTTTCCCAATCACCTCACACGTTGACGCCAATAATCCCTGTTGGTTATCGATCAGGACGGAATCAGGGGGATACAGAGCACAAACCTCTCGGTGAAACAAGGAGAAAACCTTTATAATCGATCCGTTATTGTCTGTATCAGTGTAAAGTGTGATGCGTTTTTGAATGAGCCCAGTTCAAATTCATAATAATGCAACAAATACACGATTAAAGCAGCTTTTAACCTGTGATGATAAATAGAGAAAAGTAAAGTTGACCCCACAATCAAATGAATGTACAACATCTAACCTGCAATCTGCCCAGGTGGCTGGTTCCAGATCAGGGTGTTGAAGGAAAACACAGCTAAACCATTTCAAGTCACATTTAGTTTAGAATGAAAAACAGTTAAAAACAGCCAAACGTGAGCCAAAGTGCGAAGGAAAAGCAACACAAGCTCAGATAAAGGATGGAAACACAATTTGTAGAAGACGAACTGAAGATGAGTTTAAAACATAGCAGAGTAAAACCTACTCTTCATCCACTAGTATCGTTACCACCTTGTATTTTATTAGTAAATGATTGATCAGGACAATGAGCCACGAATGTCTCTTCTAGTTTTGTGTTATAGGTGCTGTAAGGACTGATTTATTACAGGTGTCAGTTTATTAGGTTGTAGGAGAGAAACAAAACCAACAGCATTCACAACAGAGAAGGTCGAACAAGTCGGTGTTTGTTTGTTTACTCTGAGAAATGGGGCAAAATATTGTTTGATTTATTGCAGATTCATATTCTTAATTGACTAATTGATTAGTCGACTAATTGCTTCAGTTCTGCAAACTGTTCAAATGCAGTTCAATACAACAGCCGCACACACTGAAGTCTACAAGACAACCACAACACTTGTATTAAACGGTTTCTGTAATAGTGAGTTGAGCTCTAGTTTTGTGTGATTGCAGTTCAAACCAACTTTTGTGTTTTATCTGCTGGATTTACTGAGTTTAGCCTTTTGTGATTCAGGAGATTTATCAGCAGGGTTTTTTTTTCTTGGCTGACTCCAGTGTGTATGCCAGTGGGTCCCAGTCAACATGGGGCAGGGGCCTAATTGTTTTTGACAGATGCGAGACATGTGACTGGAATTCCTTCATCGGCAGCCGATGATAGAGTCTCTGTGTTGTAGTTGAGCTCAGGCTGCGGCTGGTGGGTGTCTGACCTGACCTGTGACTGTCGTCCAGACTCTCAACTCTCTGCCCGGCTCAAAACCAGATTTGTGAGCCAGATTTAGACAAATACCACAGTATTACTGCCACCACTACTACTACTACTACTATTACCACTTCTACTACTACGTCTCCTGCTGTTGTCACTGTTACTCCTACTCTTGCTAGTATTATTCAGAAGGCGCTTTGAGTAGATATACACTCAGTTTCCCCCCCAATTAGCAAATATCCCAAATAATTAACTTTAACAATCAGTGAGCGAGACACAAGTACATTCCTTTTGTCCAGGTGATGATTTGAATCGTAAAGTAATGCTAGTTATGGTTTTAACTGATCGGTACATGTTTTTGTCCATAAAATCTTTTTTAAAAGTTACAAAAACCCCAATGTAACATCATCAGATGTCTTGTTTTGTGTAATTAATGGTTCCAAAGCCAAACGTATTCAGTTTCTAATAATGTTCAAACAATAAGAAGCAGGAAAACCCAGAATCTCCACTGCTGAACACTCCCTACTTTATTACATTAGTGCAAAGTTTTGAGCCCAAACTGCCCAAACCTGTGGACCTGAACCAGAGCCAGCATTGGGTTTGAAATATTGCAGATTTCGCAATGTAACAAAGTGGAAATATTCTGAAGGGAGTGTTTTACAGTGTTGTGAGCTCTTGGAAAGTAGATATGACCCTTGTCTGGGCCTTCCTCACTGCTTGGAAAGACCTTGACCCTCAGATTGTTTCCTGCCAGTCAGCGAATAATGACACTGCAGTAGTAAATAAGACCCAGTGAGTTGCAGGACATTCTGTTGATCAACAGTAAAGGACACCTGACACCCATCCACCTGTCCTCCCCTCTCTCCGTCGCTCCCCCGTCTCCCTCCACTCCGCAGCAGCACAGAGGAGCTCTTGTTTGATCCTCCCTGGACAGTGCCCCAATTTTCCTTCGTCTTTCTTTCTTTTCTTTTTTTAACTCCAACTCCATGGCAACACTGTTCCCGTGACGAGCAGCCTTGACTTTTGCCCCTCCTGCTCCCAAAACAAAGGCAAGAAGTTATGGAGGGATGGAGGGATGGAGAGATGGAGGGAGGGGGTTTGTGAAGGGGATGAAGGATATGGAGGAATGAGGGGAGGGGATAATGGGAAGGTGTCTAGGATGGAGGCTCTGAGGCGAGACCTCTGCTGCTGTATGTGCCAGACCCCCATAAAGAGAGAGGAGTTATTACCCTGTGGGCAGTGCCAGAGACCATTACCTCCCCCCCACCCCCACAAGACTCACAGAGCTACAGACAGAAAGAAGTGGCTTTGTTTAAAATAAGGACCTGTGGTGCCAGTGGACGACGGGACAGTAGAAGAGGAACTGTGCAATGTAATTCATGAATTGACTAGAATGGAACTCAGTAGAAAGCGAACCTCAGTGCTCTCAGCATACCAAGGCCCTGTGGTCCACTTCGATTCAGTCAAGCTGCACCAACTTTCACACAATCATGGATATCAGTCTCATCAAGATCCATGAATGAGTCCCTGGGAAATCAGGGAAATGACAATATTAAAGTCATTTAACAGGTTATTCCCTGACCCACACCGCATCCTTCCATAAAGTTTATCAGAAACCAGTCCAGTTGTTTTTGTGGAATCTTGCTTACAAACAAGTAAACAAACAAACTAACTAACTAACCAGCAAACAAACACAACGTCCTTGGCCTATAGCACTACAGCTGGATTTAGAAACCAAGAATCTACGGCCGCTACAAACATTGTTTTTTCAATGACTAAGCTGTCAACTTTCTCTATTAGTCATTTGGTTGATAACATGTAAATAGTTTTAAGAAAGCCCTTCACAGGGGATAGGTGACATTTCAATGATTTATAATAATAATATCTATATTTAAAGAGAACTTCAAAGTCATTAAAGAATAAAACCCCTTCACATGTTGAGCATAACCACCCATTATAATAAATTAGCAAAGTTATTACTTTTTAGAATCCTTATATTTCTAATATCTCAGTCAGAAGACTAATTCATGACTCAACTGTTTATTTCAATCATTTCCACAATATTCTGACAAGTTAAAGACAAAAACAAATCAATACATGACAGATGAGTCAGTTATTTAAGTATTTCCTTTTCACAGCCCATGAATCAGTGAATCCCTGTTCTGTGGTGTATGAGCAGAGCACAGTGCTCTCACCATTATGTTCCTATCAGGCTGAGATTACAGTACGAAAACAAGGACAAGGTAAAAGAGACATTTAGTTCTCATTGTTTGTCCTCCACAGTAACTTTTCCCTCTTGTTTTCACTACGACATGTAGGCAGCCCACTCCCTGGAGAAGAATGGGCATTGTTGTTAAGTCGTACGCACTGTGACCTCGGATATTTCTCTGTAAGATATTTGACAGAAGGAAAACAAAATGTGAAGCAGGAGCGAGGAACTGGAAGTGTTCAAAGTCTGGCTGGACATTGTGGAGGCTGAAGGGAGAGAGAGAGACACTCCTACAGCCTGTGAAGAGGCAGCAAAAAATGAAAGTATTGTTTGGCTGCGCTCTCCGTCCTGGTACGGACATCCCCACACTGATTCTGATCTATCTGGTTCAGAGACCTTAAAGCTAAGGTCATTCCACTAATTCTTCTATTTCCTGTTAAGCAGCTCCGTGAGAAATCTAATTTACTTTACCTGACAGAAAGAGAAAATTGCACAAACAGCCTCAACCTGAACCCTCATAAATCACACTCCCGTGGATAATGGTCAAACATTTACCCTGTTCTGTTACCAAGCCTCGTTACCAGAGACGGTCACGCCTAACTTTCTCGTATCTCTCCACGTAACATTATTACTCATTTCAGGGCTGCTGAAAGGCAGAGGCAGGGAGCTCGCCGCAGCTTCGTGCAGTGCACCTCTCTCTCTCCTGCTTGTCCACAAACCCTTCTCGTTTTTGTTGTTTTACAGTTCCTGGGATCTTTTGAGAGATGTTCAACAAGCAGCAGTACGAGAGTCCGCCTGTTTACAGTCCTCCCTTCACCCCTCCATCCAACAACGGCTTTGGCCCCGCAGCCAGCTTCCATGGCCCTCAGAGCGACTACAATGTGTACCCACCTCCGCCGGGATCGTACTACGTCGAGGACAAGCCGCAGCACTTCTACAAATGGCTGTCGCCTCCCGGCATCATCAAGGCCATGATGGCTACGGTGATTGTGCTGTGTGTGGCAATATTTGCCTGCGTGGCTTCCACTCTCATGTGGGACATGCAGTATGGATATGGTTCTGGAATGGGCTACGGCGGCGGCGGCTACGGTGGCGGCTACGGTGGCGGCTACGGTGGCGGCTACGGTAGCAGCTACGGCGGCGGCTACGGTTCAGGATATGGAGGTTATGGAGGTTACGGAAACGGCCAAGGTTCCTACATCTCGCCTTACTCGGCCAAAGCCGCCATGATCGCCTTGGCAGCCATTAACTTCATTGGAGCGCTGGCGTTCTTCATTGCCAGCTTCTCTAAATCCAACATGGTCCACAGCAGGAAGTTCTTCCTGGCCCTCCTGATAACCAGCATCATCATGGCGGTTCTGCAGGTGAACCACGAACAGTTACTTACTTTAATGATGACTTCAGATGTTTCCAGTTGATTAGAGCTCTTTGCATTGACAGTATGTTCCCTTGGATGATATAAAGATATCGTCTTAGTCATATTTGATTTGAATACTGAGGAGAACTTTTTTAAGTTATTTTTCATATTTAGAAATATGAGTGTAACTGTGCTGATTCTTCCTCAGGGCATCATAAACATTGTCTACATCGTCGGAGTGAACCCCATGGCCCAGGGCTCCTCCAGTATGATGTACAATCCAATGCTCATGATGTGCCAGAACCTGTACCAGAGCGGCTACTCACAGATGGGAGGAGTCGGAGGTTTCCCCATTTACAACCAGTACCTCTACCACTACTGCTTCGTGGACCCACAGGAGGTTTGTAGTTTTATGGATGTAGGATTAATGCAATGCCCAGAGCAATGTTACATTCAATTCATTGTGCTCCATTTGTTTTATGTTTATATTAAATGAGCCTTTAAGGACATATATTTATTATAGATTACAAAATGTAAAGGGGTACAAATTGTTTGTGTTTATTTTGTCTGAACAACAGACCAAACCAATAATATCTACAATGTACAGTTAGAAAAACAAAGAAAAGAAGTAAATCCTGACAAGTTAGGAGCTGGACCAAGAACGTCTTTGCTGGCTTTGCATATTTATTGAATACTTTTTAGTTTCTTTGTAGGATGTTACTCCTTGGAGTAGTAAAATTAGTATTCAGTTGTTGGACAAGGTGTATTACAGCCTCCTGTATCATTAGTCGTGCACTGTTTTGTATCTGTCCTGAACCATTTGTTATATTTCTAGTACATGGAGCGTGATTGCAGTGTGATGTACATTTCCCCCAGTGACATCACGTGTGTTTCTGTACCTCCTGTACCAGGATAAAGCAGCTTTATCTCTGAGCTTATCTGCTTTAGAACTTTGCAAATTTCATTCCCATGTTTTATTTATTTTTATTTTTAGGGAGTTGCCATGGCGTGTGGATTCCTGGTCGTAATCGCTTTGGGTGTTGCAGCTTTCTTTGCACACAAAACCAGGGGGAAGATCTGGCGCTACGGGAAACCAAACATCTACTGGCAGGAGCCTCTGGTCGGAGGGAAGGCCTCGGAGGGCAGAGATGTGGAGGAATGGGTAAGAGACAACAATGTGGTGGTCACGGTTAAATAAGACTGGGTTTATATGGGATTTACGAACGACTTGAGGTCAAATGAACCGGGTCGCACAGAGTTTAAATCCAGCCTAAGGAAGGTTGATTGATTAGAATGTCCACAGACACATTTGATTAGATGATGAAATGATCGACTTCAGTGTTGTCTTGTATCAAAACAGTTGCTTGGCATTTTCTTTTGGTGTGAAGTAGGTGAGGACGTAGGTCATCAGTGAGTCACGTGAGTCACCAGGTGTAACGACAGGTTAGGGGACTGTGGTGATGCACGTGTAGTAAATAGCCGAGCCGAGACTCACACATTCCCATGGTTGGTTTGTCTCATGGAATGCTATTTTTAAGATAAAACTACGCTCCACGTCCAGGTAGACTTTGAGTTGTTTTGCACTAGTTTTACATCTCTCATATGATTTCATCTTTATGAGATCAAAGTCCTAAAAGTGCCTCATATATATTGATCCTTATCGTTTTACAGGATCAAGCAGGGAAACAGTCGAACTGCCGTCCGAGCGTTTCCTCTGACTGAGTCACTTTGTTCAGGGTCAGGGCTGATAGCAGTCGGGGGTTGTTTGCTCACGGCCTACCTCCTGGTTTCACTCTAAGTAATCATTAACCACCTGAGAAGATATTAAGCACGCAGGTGGTTTCTAGAGAGGCTGCCTTCAGGTTTTTAAATGTCAAAAGCACTCCTGTCATATCAGGCTGTTCCTTGAGATACAGGCTGTTTATTGACCTCTTTTTAAATGATGCCAGTTTCATACGTTGCCATCAAAAGCTTGGGTTTGAAATTGAATTGCTGTCATAAACAGCAATAGTCAGACAGTTACATTTTTTAACGTTAAGTTAGGAACACAAGTGTATCTCTGAATCTATATAAAAATTGTTCTGAAGAGAATTTCCTTTTGTTCTGTTAGAGCACACACTCACACCAATGAGTCATTTTCATGCTGTCCACGGTGTTTGTCCAGGTATTGTGTGCAAGAGGTCAACACAAATTAGTAACTGCTGACAAATGGCATGAAATAAATCCATTCCATTTTTGAGAAATACAAATAAATAAAAAGATTAAAATCAAAATTCCTTCAGGCATTAAAGAAAACAATTATTAAACTAAATACTGTTTGTTTAATCCCCCAACCACCAATCCCCTCGTGTATTTGACCATTGCTAACTGCTAGTGAATACCTATAAATACCTATAAATAACAAGCACACAAAGGACTTTACTTCATAGTACACATTCACCATACAGTCTGGAAAGTCTAAGCCCTTTCCTATCCGTCTATAAACGTGTCCTGCAGAGTGTAATACGCTATAATTACTCATGTAGCTCTATCATTTGATCACATTGGTCAAATAATGTTGCAGTGAGTCACAGTTTATCTTTTGCACTAACTGAGAAAAGAGGCACCAAACAGACGTGGTGTTATGTCGGATTATATAGAGCTGTTTGTTTTTGAGTGGCTGTCGTCGTCTGGAACATGGCATCATGCACACAGAGGTGTACCGGCAGGGCCGAGGCGTCCAGACAAGCCCAGAGTGAATCCTCTGACTAATAATGGAGCCATGCTCCCTGGTGTCATCACACGTATTGTGATGCACTGCAGTAATTAACTGAACGCTTCTGCTGCATTTAGAAGCTCAGCACTTTTAACGTAAATACAACTGTAAAGAAAAGAGTGAGGAATATGTTCAGGATTATAAAAGGTTCAGGAAAAGATGGAAATAGATCATTATTTTATTTACCGTCTCCAAAGGTTCTCCAGTCATCTCAGACCAGGACCTAATTATTTATTCAAAGTTTAAAACGTTATGTATGTAACAGAGCCCGACTGATATCATTTCTGATACTGATAGATCAACCGATATGTATTTTAAAACAAAGTTGACAGTTGTTATCAAACCCGTTTGTATAAAAAAAATGGTTTTCATATCAGCAAAACGCCAAATATATGTCTGTAAAAAGCTCATAGCTGTAGTTTGTACTATATACACTGTATGTAGTGTAGGTTGTGAAACATGTATAACTGTACTGCCTGAAGACTTTAATCTCTACAAAAGCAGGTTAGTGTGTCATTATTGTGTCATCATATTAACCATATGGCCGACATACGTGCGTTATATCTTAGGAACAAACAATGCTTGGTGCCACCTTGCTGTGGTTATTTGTTCCATCGTCCACGTTGCCCCACCTGAATCTGTGCCACAGAATGAGTCACCGTGTTGGTTTGGCCAGTGACAGTCTCAGGCAGTGGTTGGTTTGAGATTTGACCCGTCTCTGTGCCTGAGCCCGGGGAGGCCTGGCTCGCTCTGATGACCTCACACACTGGCCTTATTCAGTTCACCCATGACGGGGGGCTGGGGCGGCGGTGGGGTGCATTGTGTCTGCTGCATGAGGTCATCAGAGTCGGGTTCTGCAGTGCTGCCTGTGCGCGCTGGAAACTCTGAAGTGCTGCACACATGTAAAGGCAGCCGGGATTATTTCATAGGCATTGATATCTATGAAAGGTTTGATTGTTGTGTTTGATTTATGATACTTTGAAAATGTATTGTCTTACGTACAGTTAATCCATTTTGTATAGTAGTTCCAATTGTTTTTAGGAAAATATATAATAAGGATTTTGATTTGTCTGACCATCTAGTGAAGCACATGGCTCCAGATAAGAATCATATGTTTTTCATGTAGATGTTTTGGAAGCTCACATAATGTCAATGTTTTGCTTCACTCTTAACACTGTTCACATTTCCTTCTATACACTGCCTCGCCTTGATTTCTACTTGTCTCTATCGGCGCTGCTCTGCTCTCAGCTCCCTCACTGGTCCTTTCTTCACACTTTTTCTGCTTCATCTTAATTCCTCCTTCCCTCCGTTTCCATGGACACCAACAATCTGACTACTGACCTTACACTGAATACAATATTACTTAGATTATGATGTTTTCATGAGTTGCTAATAGAATATTCCATTCATAATCCTGTTTACCTGTTACAGAGCATAGTCTTATCATGTATGTCTATGACTCCAATAGGATGTTAGAATGTGATTTATTCTGAGTTCGACCTTATTTAGGTTAAGGTAATCAGCACAGTCTCATTCAGACTATTGTCTTAATATTGGAATATTGGTGTCCATATAAATGACTTTATTCCGTGTCTGTTCTCCTGCCTCTTTTCTTCAGCAGGTTCAGGACTCTAACACGTTACCTCTGTGCTTTCATACTCAGCAGCTGCTGTGCCGCACACTCAGAGGGCATTTTTGGGATTCTTACATGAACCGAGCAAAATAAGATTCTTCCAAAGCTACAAGAAGGGAAACTCTCCCCCACCCAAACACTCCACCCACAGAGATTATTGTTTCTCGGAGGGATAGGCTGATGTTCAGATCTGCTCCTGCTTCGTGAGGAATTTCTGAGTTTCTCAGTAAAGCATCATCCAAGAAAGTAGAAGAAATAATGTTTTGTCTTGGTGCGATGTCTCACCTCTAACCAGTGCCCAAAAGAAATCTGTGGCCATGTGGCTGGAGCTGAATACACATTAATGAGAAGGTACAGCAAATATTCATGCGTCCCTGTGCAAGGACAGTAGAGGTCAGATTTCCAGAGGGAAATAATCCTGCCCTGCACAGATTTGATGTTTTTAGAAAAAAATACAACCTTTTAAAAAACATCCCTTCCAAACCATTTATTGATTTCATTTCATGTACAAAGGAAGATACACTGCACCCAGAAGACAAGGTAATAGTTTCTGCTAACATTAAACCAGTCAGCCTTCCAGGTTGCAAAGAAACAAGAGTTTAGACTCTCCGGCTGTAGCTCAGTGGTTTTGGTAAAGGCAGCTAATGATTGATAAATTTACTGCAGGAAAACAGTGACCACCCCTGAGCCCTTCATTGTGAGGAATTCCCTTGTGTGGCCGTCTGACCTCACAGGAAGGGCCTGAATGAAGGCAAACGTATTTATCTGACGGACAGCGTTTCCGTTTGTTTGAGGGAAGAAAGGAGGAGCTCATCCGTTCCAGGTGTCCGTGAAGACGTAGCATAACAAAAAGAAGTGAAAGCAAAACTCGAATCATTGTCTTTTATCTTCTCTGTGCACGTTATGTCGTTATGATTAATCGTTTTAGGTTATAAGGCAGAAAGCAGATGGGGAAAACGCTGTAAACAGAAAAACATCAATGACCGTCTCAAAGATTTTGGTTTATTTGTGGTTAATGTTTGGTGCATTTTTGTTAATTAGCCTTTAGTCCTTTGTTTTCGTTCTCCCGACCTTTCCGTGCTCTGTGAATCAAGCAGATGACCCACATTTCACTGAGGAGTTGGACCAATTACATGCCTCACAGCTCTCTCCAACTTTAAGAACTGATTACCAAACGTCCATCTCTGTCGTAGAGACACCTTCTCCTCACCCCTTAAGTTCACAACTCTGGGAAATGAATGAGATTCTAAAACAGGATGTCGGTCAGAAAACGAGCCTGTGGTGTGTGTCCTGCCTCCTTGTGGGTGATTTCGATTGTTTGTTTGTGTTTGCTCAGTCTGTTCCTCCTGTTTTTTCCTTCTTGCTGTAGGTGAACAATGTGGAGGAAAGCCGCAGTGTTCAGGACGCCCCGACCCTGCTGGTGTCTGAGAAGGGAGGCGGGCTCCTCAACGCCTCGGCGAACAGTGTCATCTCCTACCCCCCGGCCAAGGTGGACAGCAGCTTCTACAATGGGGACACATACAACAACAACGAGTAGGTGACACTGTGTTCTCAGCTCCTCTTTTTTTCACACTTACATTTTCATTAGGCTCTGAACAAATCTTTCTCAAGGGTAACTTAGGAATGAACTCTCTTTCCAGTTAAAGAAAAAACACATCTCTAAATCTCTAAAGATCTGCTCATCTAATCACCTTCACACTTGCCAGATGTTTCTTTAATATTAATAAACTTTGAATAGAGAGACAACCAGCACTCTGTGGCAGCAGCGTCTGGGACTCATCAACGTAAGAGATGATGTTCATTATGACAAAAGTGTGTTCATGACAAGGTCAACAACACCTGGTACTCCAGTTCGTCGGTTCTGTGTACGGAGTGGAACTTTGAATAAACAGGTGACCAGCTCAGCAGCAGCCACGGTGGAAGCTTCAGGCTTCTGTGGTTTTGTGATCTGAGCCCAGCAGCAGGTCTTTACTTGCCTCAATTACTGAGGGTCACTTACAGTTTCAGAAAGAAAGCAGCAACCAGCATCACCACAGGACAAGAAAACAGCCCATTCCACGCAGGCACTAGTTTCCATTACCTCACAACAAGTGTACAAGTACATACAAATCAGATAAAGTACATTTTGGCTGGCCAATTATTCTTGGGAGGTATATATAGGTATATATATATAATCCCAATAAACACACGTATATATATATATATATATATATATATATATATACGTGTGTTTATTGGGATTAACCAGTTGTGCAAATAACTAATAAGTGCAGCCACAAGCAAAAGATAAGCCAACAAAAATATTTTTTCTGACAGAAAAGAGGCATTATAATAAACAAATCCTCCAAAACTATTGAGGTATAGACAAGAGACAACAGAACAATTGACACAAGTATGCAGGATTAGAACCCATTTGACTCCATTTTGTTTTACGTTTCTATTTGTGTCAGTTCACTGTAAATCAAAGACCAGTCAACCTTTCAAACACGTGACACCCCCACACGAGCAATATCTAATCACTGCTCTGTTTGGAAGCTCATGAAACATATTGTCCTGCCCTCAAAAAGGGAGCTGTGTGTATGTGTGACCTTAGAGCCTGTGTTGGATTAACATGTCCATGTGTTGTTTTTTTCTCATATTCATTGAATTCTCTCAGGACGAGAAAAAGCAGCATGTTTGTGAACTGATGTATTAACTTTCCTTCAAAGCTCGAAAGGATTTGTTGAGCACCTCTATTTCTGTTGTCCTCAATATTTCAGCGTGTGTCGTCCGCTGCTCTCGCTCTTTTGAAAAACAAGTTCATCTCATGTCGGGAGCACAGCCAGAGAGACCTTAGAACTGCTCATACAGTGGAGAACAGAATATTATTAATTTGATGATTTCCTCTTTCACAAAGTAAACAGAGCCGTCGTTTCTCATAAGCTGAAGAATGTCAGCCTGAAGACCTGCCGTGGCCTCTGTTGCTGACATGCTGCTTTTGTTTTTCCTACAAACTTGTAATATCTGCTCCACTGGATTTGGATTCCTCCGCAAATCCCTACAAATCTACCAAAATTGAGCGCGTCTCCCCCTGTTGTTATTAAAGAGCTGTACCTGCTTCCTGGTCCGAGCCCTCCACATGGCACAGAGTCAAATTGTCGGGTGTGAGCAACATAATAATCATTAGTGGTTCAAAGTGTCTACCTTCCTCCACATGGTCTCTGTCTGGGCCATATCAGTAAATCATTGTTTTGTTTAGTCACAGTCTCATATCAGCCCATCCCTGTACTTCCTGTTGTTATTTGGGTCATGGTGTTCTTGGAAGGTTTTTTATTTAAATATTTAAGGTACAGACATGACAGTAGTTTCACTTCTCATCCAAATCTCTGCCAGATGTATTTCCCAAAATGTTGAACTGTTCCTTTAAGACCTTTAAGGTATGTTCCATGTAGAAGTTTCTGAACAGCTCGGTTCTAGGGCTCTCTCTCTCATACACACACACACACACACTCACATCATTTTATTGTGTCTTTGTTGCTTTCCTGCAGGTACTCGGACAGGACCACAAGCCGACCCTCGGAGGTCTTCTCCCACGGGGGAGGGACCAGCTCCAGCCCTTCAGAGGAGATGAGCAGTGTCCGCAAACCCTCCGCCAACCGGGGCAAGAGACGCCGACGTAACCCAGAGCTGGACGAGTCTCAGTACGAGACAGAGTACACCACGGGAGGAGAGACGGGCAATGAGCTTGATGAAGAAGAGTGGGAGAGGTGAGAGCCGGACACGACTGCACGGCTCTATCTCTGGATTAGAGATGGAATTGTCTTTTTCTTTTTTAAAGAACCCAGAACGTAGATTGCATTTAAATACTGTGGCTCCCTCGGGACCAGACCTCAATTCACTGATCTGAATGAAAATGAAAGCTCAGAAAATCAAGCTCACTTGAGAGGGACTTACAGGAAAGTGCCGCTGGAATATCTTTTGGTTTGAAACGTGCTAGAATAGAACAGTAAAAAATAAGCAGATGCTTAAACAACAATGGATGGAAAAGTCTACAGTCTGTGTATTCCTTCCTCTGTCCGGGAGAGTGGTTAATCCTCTGAAGCATGCCAGTTCACATGGACTGTGCAGAAGGATAATGAGAGAATTGGGCCAAAGGTACGACACATGAGAGTTAATGTAGTTTATGAGGAAGTATTCTGATTTGTTCACACTGTTACTGAGAGCAGCACTTACAGCCACACCTCCTTGACCTCTGCAGCGTGTTATCGTGGTTCAGCAGTAAACTTAATAACCTCAGTGAAAGTTCGAGCGACTGATGCAAGATTAGCTGTGATGCTAACGTCTGTTTTTTTCTTCCTCTCCTCCCCCAAACCTGCCTGTTTTCTGTCTCTTTCCTGCTGCTCCTCCTCCTGCAGCTTGTACCCGGTGATAACATCTGATATCCAGCGTCATGACTACAAGAGAGAGTTTGATTCCGACCTTAAGGACTACAAGCGCCTCTGTGCTGAGATGGACGACATCAATGATCAGATGAACAAACTCAGCCGGCAGCTGGACACACTGGACGAAACCTCGGCCAAATACCAGGTCAGACATGCACAGCACTCACATCTAGACGTCATGAGTTTCATTAGGTTTGTCCAAAGAAAACTCCCAAGTCAAAATACACAAAATCTCCCCCTCAAAATGTCCAGACTTAGCTGAGTTAAGATGTTGCTGGTGAATCTCAGTCCTCTAGTCTAAGACAGACTCCTTTGAGCCTCCCGAAAATCATGAATCATCAAGATCTTTAGTTCACAGAAACATCCTTCAACATTCAGTTTGTAATTTAGGGAGACGTGATCATAACAAATGTTTGTTCCTCATTTTTCCTCAGGCCGCAGCCGAGGAATATAATCATCTTAAGGATCTGAAGCAGGTGAGGAAACATCTCTGATGATGACATTTTATAAAGTTCTCTGACTAAAGACCCTAAAAAAAATGTATTGCAGTTGTTTACAGAGGGTGAACCGAGGAGCATTCCCACATCATAGAGTTTTACGACTGTTTTTGAAGTTATGATTGAATAACTAATTTGTGTTGTTGACAATGAGAACACACGTATTGTGCTGTGGCGTTGAATAACTCATCTGTGCTCTCTCTGCTTTGCTCTGTAGACACCAGACTACCGGTCTAGGAAGAAGGAGTGTCGCAGGCTGAGATACAAACTGTTCCACATCAAGCGCATGGTGAAGAACTACGACAAGACCCACCCATGAATCCACTGAGTCCTGACTCCGCTCTGTGGTCCACACAGGCACACACTCACAGACACATGGGCCAAGATACACTCCAAAACACTGCAAAGACCCTGGGACACACGCTGAGACCAAAGTTACCTTCACAGCACACACTGGATACAGAGGGACCCATTTTAACACACTCACACTCACACAGGGAACATAATAATAATGATCTACATTCTGTCTGGTCAGAAATGTATCAGTCACTACTTCTGTGGGAAGCAAATGGAAACAGGGCCGTCAGTTGTAGCCACTTCCGCAGCAAACACTGCCATTTTTTAAAAGGTCCTGCTCAGAGTTTGCAGAGTGCACTCACATGAGAGGTTGTTTGAAAGTCGCCTCACCTTCAGTCACCTGTGATAACACTGGGGTTGGGTTTCTGTCGCTCTGTTTGCTCTCCAGATTGGAAACTTTTCTTTGTTTTATCTCCACAGATAAGAGGTGGTACAGTATTGTAGGAGAACGTAGTTATGGGCGAGACAGGTCACGAGGATCGATTGCAAGTAAATACTCTGTTTCTTCTAACCCGTGGCTAGACGTTATCTTTACTGCAAATTAACTTTAGTAGTGCTTTCCTCATCTTTTTGCGTCAGTGTTTTGTGACTAACTCCAGTGTCAGTGCATCTAACTGCTCTCTGCCGGGACCACGAGTATTTCTCTCAACTAAGATATTTATACCGATTGTCATAAACGCGAGTGAGACCAAAAAAAAAGGGGACAAACTGGCCAATGAGATATGTGTGACGTTGTTGTGTTGTATATATGTTTAATGAATCTTGTTCACACTACGTACCGAGAACAAATTGACTGTAACCGTCTGTTAGATTCAGCAGATTCCTTAGTATTTGTGATGTTATCTGTACATACTAAAGATCCATAGAGGCTTGTTATTTTTTTTTTAATCAGTTGTCATTCAAAATAAGCTAAAGCTATGCAAAATGGTAAAAAAAAACCAATGTACTTTCTTAATATTGTTTATCATGTCTGTTCCTCAGCAAACGTGTCTGCCTGTTTTCCGACTGTCTGTAAGCTGAGCACATCTTTTCATTTGATTCTTTACCAGTAAAAAAAATCATCATCAATGTCTTCAGTAATTGTTTTATATTAATCCACTTCCTGTGCAAAGTTTTACGATCTGCTGTACCCTTACGAAATCGTTAAGACACACTTTTGATTTGTCACTTATCTGTATTTTTATGAAGAACATTGTCGTCATTTTACAAACCGTTTTGCGAGCCATTTATTTTTGTATGAATTTATTTTCTTTGATGCTATTATAAAAGACCATTTTTTTGTAACGGTATGCTTCCATATGGAATTATGTCTAAAAGGTATTGAATACAGTAAGTAATAAACATTTCTAATTCTCTAAAAATGCATGTAGGTCCATATCTTTTTTTGATTCTGTATCTTGGGAGATTTGCAGCTGTGTGCATCCGCAGTGAGCTTCCAGCAGGGGGAGCAGGAGTACTCGTTGAACCTTTAAGGTAAGCTGTTACCGCCCTCTTTTGGTCAAAAACATTGACATCATTTTACTAAAGCTGAGAGTCGTTATTAGTTGATAGTGAATATAAAACCTTTTTGGCAAATACGAAAAAAGACTTGAAAGAAATGTAACTGCCTTCAACCATTTGTGTTTTAATGAAGAAAAAACCCTTGATCATATTTGCTTGATCAAAATATTTAAACGATTTAATGAGGATCAATATTGACTCAATTCTGATCCAACTCATCTCATCTTGAAGGAACTTGAATATTAAAGTGTCTAAAACACGGAAGTCGTCCACAGAAGGAATGTGCATTCTTTTATTTCCAGAAATGCAAAAATAACCAGTCAGCTATATGAACATCTTTTGTATTAGTTTTTTTTTTTTAGTTTTGGCATGGTCACAAACTTCTTTTAAATGCAAAGCTAAACAGTCAAATCACTAGTTTACATTCCAACAAATAACACGAAGTGATTCAGGGAGAGCGCGATGAGCTGCTTCAGGGATCGTGGTCATTGATACCTTTTTGTTTTTTTATGATATAAGAACAGGTGATACAAAACTTTAAAAGCCAAAATTGTCTTTCACTCAATTATTGTGGAAAGACAAACACGTGTGACATCGAGCCATGAACCACGCTGTACCGTACCTTTAAACCTCAACATTGCAACATGCTTGGACCTTGCATAAGCGTAGAGATGATATGAGAGTAACCGCTGTGCACCGGGACACGCTTTTGAAAAGGGGATCAAACGTGTGACAAAATTAACTAGCTCTGCCCTTATAAAGGCAAAAGACCCCATGTCCAGTCCGATAAACTTCAGGTGTCCTCTTACATCAAACATTTTTAAAACACTCAAACATATTTTGGCTGAAGTCTGAAGGACAGATGGGTTTTTTTAATATTATTGTCTGTGGTTTCTGCGATAATGATAGTTTGATCCCTTTATATTATTAGTACATGAACAGTTCACGATACAATCTTTGATGTATAAAACATGAGGTAATAATGTTGGACAGGGATGTGACTGAGGGAGCCATGGTGTGTCTTTTCACCTCCACTTATCTTTCTACTGGAACAACGTTATCGTGTTCTACATCGAAGGCATAGTTCCACGCTTTGGGAAATAAAGTGGTTTGCTTTCTTGTTGAGGATGAGATGAGAACATGGATTCCACCCTCAGAGTCAATATGAGGATGGAACCAGCAGCTGTTTAGCTTAGCTTAGCATAAAGACTGGAAAGACAGGGAAGCAGCTAGCCTCGTTTTGGTCATAGACAAAATATCCGTCGGCATCGCTGCTAAAAACTCTTTATAACTCTGACAAAAACAAAAAGCGTAAAATCTTAACTAGTGTATGCAGGGTTATGTGCAATTCGAATAAAAATGTATATAGCTAGACAGCTAGCCAGCTACTGTACAGACATGAGGTTGGTGTCAGTCTTTGTATCTGACCCTCAGCAAGAAAGCAAATAAACGTAATCCACAAAATGCTCAACTATGCTTTTAAATATATACCATACAAAATATTTCTCGGTAGTACTGAGTGTTGCCAGATGTACGATAATTATTTGTACGATATTTTGATGACACTTCTACTGGATAGCAAAACATGGATCACGTCTGTGTTTGCACATCTCTTCTCACGTGATGTCTTTCCAGCCAATCGTGCTTGTGATGATGAACGTGAATCGCGAGCATGACGTCAGCGCTCGGCTCAGTTCGTTCCCGCAGTGGGGGAAGGTACATTTTCGGAATCTCGACACAGCTTCCAAACGTTGGTATTGAGCGTCCCATCCCTACCCTGGTCGCTTACAATAATCTTCCTCAAGATACAATCATTTTAAGCTTCTGGTACGATACTTTCTTTGTTTCAACGCTGTGCAAGGTGACATTTTGCAGTCTTCACAAATACATTTGGTAACAACGTCTGATATTTCATCCACATATCAAACATGACACAACTTGAACGATGTGTCCCTGTGACGGTATAAAGCTGTGTCTGTGGAAAGTGGCACCGCTATGGCTTCATTTGGACTCAAAAACAAAGCAGAGGGAAAACATTCGGGCCTGGGTTCAAACTGAGTCACATATGAGGTGATGTGGAAGGAGGTAGTATAGGCACATGGCCTCATGTTAGAGTCTGCATTTTATTTAAAGCCCTGTTTTTCTTCAATCCAGAGTGAGACCAAGAGAGATCGGAGGAGAAAACTGTCAAGTGCGTCAAACAAATGTACATTTTTGTTTCCCTGAAAGCAGCTTTGGCGTGCGACTACCACCAAACTGTACAAGGCTTATGTGAGGAAAAACTGATCACTTAGTTTGTAGTTCATAACATTCACTTTGTACACGTGTGTCATCTCGGGGAACTTCCCATCTGATCTCAGTCCGTCTCACTCTGGTGCCACCGGGGTCTACTGTCCCGGGACGTAGGGCCAGCTGATGGAGCTCCCTGATAGCTGCATGTCTCGGATCAGCGTCTCGATGGGCGTCTTGCCCACCAGACGCATGAAGAAGAGCTGAGAGATGAGGTTGGCCGGCACGGCGCGCAGAGCAGGGAGACGCAGCAGTAACCGGCCGAATCTCTGAGGCTGGTTGGGGTACTGCATTCTTTCATACTCTGTCAGGGCGACCTGGGCCTTCTCCTGCAGGGACTCCACATGGGCCGGGTCTGTCAGACCACATGCATCTGTAAAGCAAAGAAAAAGAGGATATCGTCACCATTTTGATTTACTGCTTCAGTCCTTTTGCAAGTTTATGGGTTATATAACTTTCTATTTTTACGCTTGAGTCTTCTTTTCTGTTTTGTGGGCTATATTAAGAACATTTTCATGGAAAATTCCATAGACTGTAAACAAAGATAAATCACTGTAGTCACTGTAAAATCACACATTTAATTTGTTTTTATTAGTGTGCTTAAAAGTTAGTAGGTGTTTCCTTGTTTCTGCTCTTTATGATGAGCTAAGATAACTGGCTGGAGCATCATATTATTAGACAGACATGAAAGTGGTACTAATATGTTCATGAGACTCGTGGTAGAACAGCAAAATCAGCAGGAAAAAAACGTTGTATTAAAGCTTTTCTCTTTTTGAACCTTCTGTCAATCAGGTCAGAGGTCATACCAGTAAGGTCAGAGGTCATACTAAGTCAAATCAAAATTCCTCCACCACAGGGATTTAGTCTCTTGGCCCAGAAACTGACCGTGTTTAATACCACACACAGACAGTTGTGTTTTGGCTTCATATATAAAAGATAGTTTACAGTAAATACATCCAGTTGCTGTTGTTCTCATCACTTAGATAACCTTGTGAAAATCTACCAAACCCACCAGGAGAAAACAGTGCGATGGCTTTGAGGCAGCTGTACTCAGCTGAGTCCACCTGCAGCCGGTTCAGCTTGTCCACCTGGTCCTGGAAAACCCTGACCTGGTCCATGAAGGACACCACACGCTCGGCAGACATGGGAGACGAGTGGAAACCAGCTGCGGCCAACAGAGGAGCCATGTGCAGGGGCAGAGCCGACTGAGCCGCATTCAGGATGAAGAGCTCGCTCCAGCTCAGCCTCAGCAGCGCCACCTGTAGGAACAGTTGGAAGTGAGGAAAGGGTCACTTAGAGTTGAGGGTCTGAAAAGATGTTTTCACAGCGGAAACGAGTGTTACTGATAACGTTATTGATGTTTGATTCAAGTGACCCAGTAAACTATGACATGTGAACAATGTCATGACCCTGAAACTGAAGCAGTTTGTAACTTTGTAATGGGCCAAATGTCACATCTGTGGGCTCATAATTTGTGGGTGTGACGTTAGAGATATAACCGGCTATGATTTTCCATAAAAATGTTGGCTATGTTGTTTAAACTGTAAATTTTGCACCTGAATTTAAATGTAATCCGCACTGAAAAGCAACATATGCCTCCTCTGACCTGCTCTGAAACTGGCAGCTCTGGGAAGTATGGGATGTTTCTGGCCCACTCAATGGTGCTGAAGAGGAGCCGGGCGGCCAGCTCACAGATGCTGTCGATGCCCATGACGGAGGCCCCGCTCGCAGATGTCTGCATCTGTGCCTGGCTGTAGGGGCCCCCGTAACGGCTGCTGGGATACGGCTCGGCCCGGAGGAGCTGGGAGATGAGATCTGAAACCGGCTGCCCGTTGAAATACTCGGCCCCGAGGTGACCGGGCCCCGCACCCCCGACTCCACCTGCCAGGGAGTTGGGACTGATTCCTGAGTGAGACGGAGGGATGCGACCTCGCTGGACAGCTGCAGAGCAAGAGAGTGAGAATCTGATGAAGTGCCTGAAAAATATCAGATTTTTCCTTCACTCTCTACAAACAAACATTCAGAATAAAACCATGTGTTTTTGAAGCAGGAGACGAGAAGTGAAGTTTAACTACAGTTACTTTAAAGTTTGTACTTTGCTGAAGAACAGTACGTGGAGAAATTGTACCTACATTTTACAACATTCTTCAAAAGTATTTCTTTTTTTTAGAGGCAGATTTTCAAAACGTGATTAAGATGTCATGCATTGTTACAGATGAATTGGTTGAAAAAACATTTATTATATATCTGTATTTTGAGTCTTTTCACATTGTAGTATTTCTACTGGATAACTAACTGTACACACATAATATCTATTGTATTTTCTACATTTGTGTGGATTTCCATCATTAGAAGAAGAGATGGTGAGGTGAGAGAGAGGTGTGGATGTTGTGCATCCAACTGTATATGATCTGAAGTTGTATAGCGCTCATGTGGTGCATGTCTACCACCACCACCAACGATTTGTTTCCCTTTCAGGCATTTTGTCTTAACATTTTCATTATAATTTCATGAATTGCGATAAGTTATGGCACTTGTATTACAAGCTTGTCTGCCTTCAGCTGTATTACACCCAGATGTCTAACTATCTTTATTACCATATATATATATATATTCATATTTTACATGAATTACATATTGTTTTGTGGCAAAAGCAGCCTTAGAAGAGGTACATGCTCTCTGAGCAACATGTCCTCGTCTCCTCTTGAGTGTCGTCTGGCTCTCTTTTGATTCAAGGACATAACAAATTACAGCTGAAAGCCTTCGATTTGAATGTTGTTTGTTGAAAGTTGTGGAAGATGGGTTTACACTTTTGAAGTAACATAACTGAAAAGGGTTTTTATCTTTATCATTTACACTTTTAAAGTGCATATTCTCAGTGTTGTGTGAAATGTTGTCAGCTCTTTGAACAGTGATAATATACGACAAACCTTTGATAGCATCAAGCCTACAATCCAGGTATGAAATAAATTTACTTTCACCACCAATTAAAAGGAGGTATAAATAATAATAATAATAATAATAAATAATCATTGGTTAAATACACTGATAATGACACAGCTTTATTTCATTGTAATTCTTAGTGGTTTAAATCTAATGCCAGTATCCCAAGGTGAATGCTCTGTCTTGTGCCAAAAAAAGTGACTGAAGCTGTCAACGTGGCTGCTTCTCTGGCAGGGTCAAAGGTGAAACAGACATTTCAAGGTAATGTGGAAACAGTGCTGCCTGCGTCATGGCCACGGTCAGCATGGTTCATTAATAACCAGGCCCAATATAACCACTGGCACGCTGTCACCTCAGAGCACATTATGTATAGGAGTGGTTGGGGTGTCCACTGACACAGATGGAAATACAAGAAGGGTTACGCTCGGACACAATTACAGACTTCACTGTCACCAGACTTCTTACAGACCTCAGCAGTAACTTAAAACACTTGTGATGTAATAATACGAGTTGGGTTGTTGATTGAAATGAAAATAATAACACCAGGCCATTCATGGTTCTTAACCAACCCTGCTGAGATGGAGAGCTGTAATTAATTTGTAAGATGGCATCAGACCAGTGTGTTTCAACCAGCTTGCAGCAGTTCTGTTCAAGTTTTTCTATAGAATCAAACATGGATGCCTCCAGTTGGCCCCTCGTCCCTGAAGCACAACAGCTGCAGGGAGTCCAGCACCAGCGTGAAAACATGCTTTGGTTGACAGTATAAATATTGTGCCTGGATCGGTGGCAAATGTCAGCGGCTGTTTCTCTCAAAGAAGAAGGTTTCTGTGTGTGTGTGTGTGTGTGTGTGTGTGTGTGTGTGTGTGTGGGGTGAGTGTGTGTGTGTGTGTGTGTGGGGGGGGGGGTTGTCTGTGTGTGGACACATAATAATAACTGGTGATATTTGACTACTTGTTACACTCTTATAAGAGTTAATTCATAGTTCTGTTAATGTGGGTTGTAAATGTAACAAACCTCGCAACAAACAAGCCATTTGTTTATTCTATTATTCTTTTTGTACTTTTTATTCACTCACTTATTGTGAAGCGCTTCCTGAAAGTGCTGTATAGATAACGTTTGATATTATCAGCTTATGGCGTATATTATTAAATTTCATCGGGAATGTGTATTTCATATTTACAGTTTTTTATTTAAATCTGAGTTATGGCTGTTGGTTGAGTTCCACTAACTAACATGAATTTCAATAAGAAAAGCAACATGGCGCCAGCAGCGCTCACCTGCCTCCTCCATCTTCCTTCCTGCCTCTTCTTTCTTTACCGGAGGTTGCACGCGCGCATGCTCCAACAGGTGAGCACGCGGAGTACGACTTGTTTACTTTGTGGCTAACAGCTAAGGGGCTAGCTTAGCTTGTTTCAAGGAACGCTGCCTCCTCCTGTCACAGGGATGTAAGTACACGTACAGAAGTATGAGCATGTAGAAATGGATTCCCTGTGTGTTGGTGCTGAGCAGGTTGACCACAGCGGGTTTTCATACAGCACTGGTCTGTTGTGCAGCTCCCTGCTACAGGAGGAACCTGCTACTGGTGAGTGATGAGAGGAAACCAGAGCAGTGAAGTTGTGCTCTTCAAAACCAAAGAGAACTGAAAGAGGCTAAAAAAAACCCCCACAGAGCTGAGTCAGGTGATAAAACCATGACAGACCGTCCCCTTCACTTTATGAAAAAATAGCCAGAATTGATATCAAGACAAAATCTCAAATATTAGTGGATATCAATAATTACCACGGTAGACATCACATTATTATTTCTTAGTTTTAAAGACAGATTTTGGCTCCTGAGTGAAAGTTGTGGGTTAAATCTAGTTTTTATGAGCAAAGCATGACAAACTCATCCATTATGTGTTATACCTCCTCACTGTGCTTACACAATGTATAAGTATTATATTGATATATATTGGACTTCTGTCATATTGCTATTGATGAAACATATTTTATTGCCCAACCCTGTATTAATTTAACCCACAGTTAGGATCAAAATATTGATTATTGCCACTGCAGGTGAAGAATCCTAAATCAATGCCGAAGGTGGGAACCCAACACTAACCTCAGACACTAATACGACATGATTCACTGCTTGATTTGTGTGTTACCTAATCCGGAAAAAACAACGTTAGTCTGCTGTGAACATGGGCGACAGAGATCTGATACCTTCTTTTCGCATCCCAACTCGGAAACATTTCTTCAGCCGACAGTATTGGCACTGGTTCCGGTGATGCTGGTCGATTTGGCATTCTCGATTCGATCTGGCCATAGGAAACAAAAGATAAACCGTTAGAGCCCAAAAAAAACCTTTTAACAAGCTGTAATATTTCATGATAGTAATTTGGAAACCAGTCATAGAGCTTTAAATTATTTCCAACATGAAAGTCTGTCCCCCTCCCCTTCACGCTGACCCCTGTGATGAGTGAACTGTGCGAGCTGAAAAGCTATCAAGGCTGTGACCTTTGTAAATCATCAGCCATACACGCCCTCGCGTTGCCATTTACAGCAGGACGAGTTCTGGCAACAAGAGAGCCCTTTTTTTCAGCCCTGGATGCGACAAAACCTCTACAAAGACACCTTCCATTCAGACAGAGGCTTATTATGTGGAAGAAAATAACTGTACACAGCGGCTGAAGGCTCCATGTGTGAGAGCAGAGTTGTGACATTGTGTTCCTGTGGTGAAGAGTAATGGGAATGTTGACCTTCTGATGCAATCCATCCTCACATGACTCTCGGGGCTTTCATTTCTTTTATTTTTTTTTCTTTCCTCTGGCTGTTTGTGAGACATGTCCAAGGTTGGAACAAATCATCTGCTGTTTCCTTTGTGAGTTTGAATGCCTGTGTAATGGCTTGTTAAGATGTTAACTTTCTCATAAACACACAGTCAATTATTTATGACGCACTGTAATGTATTTGTCTGCAGATTTTAGGACTTTAACTTCATCTATGAAGACATTTTATGTTATTAAATATGTCTTTTACTTAAGTATAATATATTATCCATTGTCTGTTTATATGGCAGCATCCACTTATGTGTGTCCACAGGATAAGTTATCATTGTTGTCAAATATATGAATTAACACTTATATGTTCTTAAAACTACATTGCAGGGTATTATTAAAAAAACTACATGCAACTCAAACTATTCAGTTTCAGTTTCAGATCCAAAAAGATGATTTTGATTTATTCAATGTGCCTTGTCTAACTCTACGTTAATCATTCATGTCAAATTTCCCAGCCCCTACCTGCACGAGTAGTTGAGGTTCCGCCTGATGCTCCTCTTGAAGAAGCTCTTGCAGCCCTCGCAGGTGAACACGCCGTAGTGCTTCCCACTGGACTTGTCCCCACACACCACACAGTCCACCACGCAGGCCTTGTCCTCGTCCCCGACGTCCACGTCGCTGCTGCCGGCCTGGGGCGATCCGTCCTCTTCCTCCCTCTTCAGGTAAGCCTTCTCCCCCAGTCCATTAGTGTCCCCATTGGGGTTGCCCCATCCCCCGCTCACCATGGCCATATTCTCTGAGACGTGCAGTCCTGTGAATGGACCATTCACAGACCCGCCCTGTGCCCCCAGCTCCTAGTTACCCTCAAAGTCTAAAAATTGCTTCCACACTTGAAGACAGTGGCTCCAGGTTTGTAATTCACGGCAGGTTTTGTCCAAAAATGTGACGCAAAGTTGTCCCGGCTCCTCCGTGTTGACCTTACGCTCCTCCGCAGTCTGCTTAGACTGACCTGGAGGTCCTTCCCAGTGCTGTTTTCTCTCTCTCTCTCTTCTTTAATCCCCTTGCTCGCTCTGCTCTTGTCTTTCACCCCTCTGTTCTCTGCCCTGACCTCTGATCAATGGCTCCCAAGGTCTGAGAAAACTTCAGACACACATTTAGTGGTTCAGAGTTCACGGAGGAGAAAAGGGCGCAGCCTTGCTCTTTTCACAGGAAACAATAAATTACTCCCTCCTTCTCCCTCTCACTTTCTCTCTCTCTATCTCCCCCCCAGGAAGAAGTTTAAAAAAACCTCACCTATCCATAAGCACAGCGGCGAGGGAGAAAACAAGAGTCAGTCTCCAAAAACAAAAAAGAAGGTCAGCCTCTCTCTCTCTCAGCGCATGACTTTCTCCCCAAAGGACAAGCAAGTAGGAGGGAAATAACACAGGTCTCCTTCAGGCAGGGTTAAACTGCCCTGCCCTCTCTTCCAACTTATAAACTAGTCCAACCAGTTCCTGCCGTGCAGAGGTGTTATCTGCCGATCTGATGCAGTTCTAGTCCAGACGCACTCTTGACTTGTCGAGGCTGTAATTGAAGTGATAGCGATGAGAAGGAAGAAATAAGACCTTATTTTATTTTGGAAATTTAATGCCAAAAAGAAAAAAAGTCTGGGGAGTATTGGAATTGGATTCAGTCCTTGTCTTTGGTTTTTTGAAAGTATACGAACCTAGTGTGACTTTAGCTTTTATACACAAATAGTAGTTTGGCTCAGAAACACTTTTGTGCCCTGAAATTAACCATATGCCGACAATGATCCCACCTCTTGATATTCAAATTAGAAGCGTGGTGAGAAAGACAATACCCTCATGTTTTTAGTCCTCGAAAATGTGGTTTCTGCAGCAACGGAGTTCATGAAAGGACTTCGTGCTCTTCTGTTGTCTGTGGTGAAATGACGTTTTCTTGTGGCTCCTCCAACTCTCCAGAGTTTGTGGTGTCAGAGGCTCAGATGTCACAGAAAAAACAACAAGCCAAAACAAAAGCCGAGTTCAACAATCTCCTCAGTCATAGTCTCCTCTCTTCTCTCGTTTTGTCAGTGCTTGTCCATCCAGCAGTAACAACCAGAGGCCAGAACCTTTCTGCATTCCCTGTCAGCGAGTCACGGTGTTCTGTTGCACTCTTTACTATTCCGTCTGTCCTTTTTTTCTTCCTCTCCGCCTTTCTTTCTGCTGGCCCCCGCAGGAATAAATTAGGCAAACAAGCGCAGGAAAAACACGGTCACAGACCTTTTAGTGAAAGCCAGACGCTGTGGTGGAGAGATAGCCTCCTCTCCTGCTCCTCTCGATCCCTGCTCACTCGCTCTCTCTCTGCGTGTCTCTGCCTCGCTCCCTCCTTTCGAGAGAGTGAGCTGTGTCTGTGTGCTGAGGGATTTGACACTGCTATTCAAGCCCTGCCGTTGCCATGACACTGGATGCCTTATAAGGCCAGAGGAGTCAAAGAGCACAGAGTGGGCTGCAGCCACGCACACACGCACACACACACACACACACACACTGGCTGCCTGTTCTCCCTCTGACCTCAGGCCAGCCCGGGAGCAAGGGGTAGTTAACCTCAACACTGCCGAGAGACAAAGAGGGGTGGGGGTCCTCTGGTGGACATACAGCGAGCGCATGGCACTCGCACTCGTGTTCTCCACTCCACTCTAATCCTTGAGACTTCCTCCGACTTTGTTGACCCAATAATAACAGGGAGGGCCCGCTGTTGTTGAGCAACTTGTCAAAAGGTTATATGATACGCCACCGGCTCCTTTTCACACCTGCTGCACACACTCACAGGTCAGTGTGAAAGATGCCAGAGATCCTGGGGAGCCGCGGGGTCCTGGATGCTACTGGTTATATTTCTAATAAGCAAGGCAATTTAGTACTGTGTGTCTATAAAGTAGTCTGACTTGTAAGGAACATGTTTTTTTTATAGAACGCGTAAAATCAGTAAAGCAGAGGTAAAGATATCCTGACTCAAATCTTTAAAACCTGCCTAATTACTTATGTATATTGGACAATTCTGTGTTCCATGATTTATTTCCAAAACACCAGAGTTCAGAGAAAATGCAGAAACTGTGGCCTAAATGTAGTGAGGCAGAAAGTATTGCTGTGGAGATTGTAGCACATATGAGTGCAGCTCACACTTTTATGGAGGAGACCTCTGATTAGAGGCAAACTGGTAACAATTTAGTTACATTATATCAACAGTACATTAACCAAATGATTTAATTACCTCTATATAACCAGATCTTGTCTTTCCCATATTTAATTAGTCAAAAATAAATTCTAGGTCAGTGTGATTTATATCCCTAGAATTACATCCATCCATTATCTATACCACTTACCCATTGAGGGGGGAGTCACCGAGGGGGGAGTCACCGAGGGGGGAGTCACCGAGGCTGGTGCCTACGTAGAATTACATGGTCTGTAAATTGTGCTGACAATAGTCCATTGGTAGGAAGTTCCCTTTTTGTCACTTGTTCTCACTTCTGCACATGGACGGGGTTGAGAAAACAAAGTGACGCCGCACTTTGCATCCCGAGTCAAGTTTGTGTGTTTCCAGTTGGTTTAACAGCAAAATCTCTTCAAGCCCTGAAAACAGATGATGATGATTTTGATGAAATGTTAATAAGATGAGAATGTTCCTTTCACATGCTCTGGAAGTGTTTACGTGTCTGGAACACAGTCGCCACTAACTTCTCCAAGCAGTTAGAAATCAAACCGTCCTACTCGCCCATTACACTCGGTCTGAATGACGTGGGAAATCTGGGCTTTACTTAAACGGAAAAAACAAGCACGATTGTCTGGGCTTACAGCAGCTAAAATGTGTTTTATCTTTCAAAGCTGGAAGCCTCCCGTCTCCCTTTCTTTTCAAGTTTGGGTCATGATGTGTCTGGACAATTTATACTTGAGTTCATAGAGAGGAGGAATCTTGGTACTCACTCTTAATGAACCTCAAGGATGTTTTGCAGGGATGATTTGTTGGGGTCAGTGACCTGGATCTGGGGAATGGGCTGGCTGGGCTGTATTGTTATATCATGTTTCTTTCAATTAAGTAGAAACATCTGAATAAAAAAACTAAACAACTGCATGTTCTTTGCCACGTTTTAAGACAATGTTGAGATTTTCTCCACAAGAACAGATTCACAAATTAATTAAATTGTCAAGGAGCATTTGGCAGATATGTTCATACATGTTAATTCATATTTTGTCATTGCTTTGTTAAAAATAGAATCTGGGTGAAAAAACTAATTGTGTATTTATCAATGTAATTTGGTGTTTTAACATAGTGCTAATGAGTAAACTGGCCTTAAAACTGGAAGAACAGCCCTTTAACTTAGACTGTGCATTATTCATGGTAAAAACAAACAGCATTGTGTTACTGTATATATGCTCTCTGTTTCACAAACCCAATTATGACTCTCTGTGTAACTCATCTATCGTCTTGGCAGTAGGCAGTGCTCCTGTGGAATCTCCTGCCTGCTTTGTCTGTCACACCAACAGCACTGTCATGTGAAGGTCTTCCCGAAAAAATAAAAAGGGAGGACAAAATAAACAATCAGAGCCGGCAACCAAGGTTTCCAATAACAGCCTCCAAACACAGGAGGGGAAAAACCCCACAGAGGAGGTATTCACTGCTGCTTACAAACATGGCTGCTTAAAAGAAGCTCTATGTACCAAAAAGTGTTTGCTCATCACATGGTTTTACAGGAATTCCTCCCAAATGACAAAGCATTTTGTCCCCTGGACCTTCAAAGGAATATGATATCTCTTTTAAAAAGTGCACAAATGTCAAAGGAGCATAGAGTTACATAAAAAAAAAAAGGTTTGGCAGGAGAGGAAAGGATTTTTCTTCGTCAGTGAGGTTAATTCAGCCTCTTTAATGTGCGCATAAGGCAACTTTAGCCCACATCCGTCACAGCGAGACTCATTGTGCATGGATAGGCCTTTTGTTTGGTTAAGAGGTTATCAGGGGCCAAGCTAAGCTGCTGCAAGTTGAATTAGTGCTTTCCTTTAAGCCTCTGTCTATGTGTGTTCGCAGCGGCCAGACCATGTGGTTATGATATTTTCTCATGAAACGGTAACAACAAAAACTTTTGGAAAATGAGAACAATCAACAGTATCTTAGGGAAATAAAAATAATACAATATATATATAATATATGTATAAAATATATATGTATTTATAATGCATATATTACAGGTACATAGACAGAGGGAAAATGTTCACCATTGTTTTCATGGGACATTTCGAAAAAACGTGTTGATCTCAAGACATGTTTGCTACTGAGCATATGATATAGTGGAATAAAACCAGTTTGTGCTGCTCAGTTAACTTGAGTGTTCTATGAATAGTTCATTGACATATATACATCTTCAAAATATAAAAATCTAGAGATCATGTGATGGGATTTTACGGAACATAACGACCACCAACACGTTGACATTCTAACCCAGGAGTCCTGGAGACACCTGTCTCGTAGCCAAACTGCCACTGAGGCTGTTGTGTTTTAGGGTGATACACATCAGCGTTATCTTGAAGTTACGATCCAAAATATTAAGAATACATATGAAATGAAATAGTTACATATATAGAAAAAAGTGTGACATGTAATTCGGTGCTTATCTTCTTCCTCTGCAGATAGTTAATTTCTTTGATTCCTCTTAAGCAGTTGATTGAGACAATTAAGGGAATAATTGGAAGACAATGAAGTTAGTTATGTTATTTGGAAATGTTGTTATTGTTTAAGAAGCACACTGTGTCAAGTTCGGTGTTGTAATCGTGTTCCAGAATGAATTTAATCTTGAGGGTTCTGGTTTGTAAACATTAAACTTTGACACAGTAAAAAAGAAAAACAAAATTTCCGCTGCTTCTAAAACTCAGAGATACGTGGAATAATGTCAGTGAACATTGTGACAGTGACGATTAGTGAAATAATCAAGTGTGATCAGTTGAAACAGGCAGTGAGAGGAAGACCACATTTCTCAGAGGTCAGATCACTGACCTTTCTGTCTCCACATGTTTCTGTTGCAGGACTTTGCTGCAGGTTTGCAGTGAGAAGTCAGAACAGGACTGTTCATGTTTGCAGCCCTGCAGCAGCTGCAGTGTTTGAAAGAACAGAGTCATAGTCACATTTGTGTCTGACTGTTGTAGCCATTACAGTTATTAGTTACAGCAGTGTGTCGTTGAGTTTTTGAATGTGTGTGTCTTTTTTTGGAAGAACATGCATGTGCCCTTCTGCAAAAAGTGTGTGTGTGTGTGTGTGTGTGTGTGCGTGTGTGTGTGTGTGTACCTTTGAACTGCAGGTCAGGAATGCAGCTGCTCTCAGCGTGAAATCAACTGTGACGGAGTCTGTGCATTTTCTCAACAGTGAGCGCAGAGTGAAGCAGATTAACACTCAGTGTACTCACCTGAACATGCACACACACAGAGACCTGCACATACAGCCCTGGTTAATTCACACTTTCTAATTTACAAACATTTACATAAAATAAAACATTTTGTAGATGTATTGTACTGGATTATTTCCCAATAATAATTACTTCTTTGTAAGTGAATACAAGCAAATGAAAGTGTTCTAAATGTAGCTTATAGACATATTTTTGCTATCTTTAGGTACAAAAGATAAACCCACGTGTGAGTCTGTCAGTGTATGAATGTAATAAAGGGTTTTTTATGTTATCAAGTACTGAAGTGAAAGTTCAGGACTTCTGTAGACAAGAAGAGAACATGATACAAACATGAGAAAGACACACACAAACTGTTTTCAGACATGAACTCTGGAAAGTAACATTTGGGTCGAGTTAGCATTTCACATATCAAATCAAGTCAGACTTGATTTGTCATTTACCGGAGATACATCAGTAGTGCAGGCAGAAGGACATGTTGTTCCTCTGGGATAAAAGACCAAAGGAGATCACAAAAAGAAAAACACACATTGTCCCTGAGTTCCATTTAGTGTTAATATAATAAGATAAGAATGACAATCTTAAGAGGGCAAGTGAATTTAAAATATGAAGTGGCTTCAGAGTGTGAGGTAAAGAATGTAGCAGGAGACTGTTCAGGTCTGACTCGTTCACAACAACAAGAACATGTGAAGCGTGCAGGAGGCAGGACAAGACGTTTCAATTGTATGTTTTTAAACAGCTCATCAACAACGGCACCCTTACCAATAAAGGCTCTCGTATATTATATATATATATATTTCAGTTTCACATCCGTTGCGTGTTAGAGATATCATCAACACACCCATTTTGAAAGTGGGCTGGCAGAAATAGTTCTGGAAGATATCTGGAGGAACTGACTCAGGCATTTGCGTTCTCAGCCCCTCTGGGAACATTCAGGAAAAATGTACAGTGCATCATGTCTGACACGTAACTTTCATGAGGGCCGGAACCGGTTGAAATCCCGAAGGCTGCTAGAGCTGCTGCGTTGTGATCACCTGTTCAGCAGAGATTTAGGTTTCTCGTTCTATAATCTCTTCAACCGAGGAGATTACGGAGGCTTGTGTCAGACGATATTCAAAGTAAACAGTGTGTTCAATGAAAACTCATCCTCCCTGCTAAACTGCTACAAAATCCTCCTGCTGTTTTAGTCTCTTTTTTTTCTCGAGCATTCCCTGAAATTTGACCCTAGTTTGAGAAGATTGAATCAATTCTGTGTAAGTGGTGGACTGTATATTAGTCTGGTAGTGTGTTTAAAGTGTAGAGGAATTTGAGAACCGGGGTTAAACTTTAACTCTGCGTGAACAAGCGAGAGCACATGACTCCCTGCTCCTTCCTCATTAGCCACGCTGCCCTTTGGCCCAGAAGCCGGAGGAAAAAACATCTTCTCCCCTCTCGCCCTCCTGTCTCTCTGTCCCACCTTCTTCTCACAACACGTTCTCCATCCTCGGGCCTTTGACCTCGAGCGAATGACGGAGCAATTTAAAATAAACAGGGCAGTGGGACCTGCCAAAGAAAAACATCTGCTGGGGTGACTCCGGAGCAACACACGGTGTCCAATCAATATTTGCCCTCCTCCCCTGCCCAGGACCTGCTGGAGGTGGTGGGAAACTTCCCATTTGGTGCGTTTTGTTGTCATTCAAATCAGCTATCAAGTGTTCACTGTGAACGCGGTATCAGCCTATTGTTTAAAGAGGAGTCAATAGAAGTGTTTACTGTAACGGCAGAGAAGCCTTTTTCCATGTGTTTGCTGTAAAGATAAGAAAACACTGAATGAGGTTAAACAGAGATAGACAATAAACTGTCACTCTTATTTAGCCTTGATCGCTGGTATTCAATATTCCTACATACAATATTGTTTTCTACAGTATAACTACATGTAATATTCCTCTTTAATTTCTTTCTTTCTATATGTTGACAACTCCAGTCAGGCTGAATTCTGTTTATTCACACTTTTTAGCAGCTTATTCTAATGATTCACAATTATTTGTTTACTTTATTCTTAGTCATTGAGCCTCATACATTGTCGCCTGGTTACCTGGTTACCAAAGAGGTTAGGTTTTCACCCCAATTTTCCACGAAACCTGGTAGAATGATGGGATATGGGCCAAGAAAGAAGCTGTTAAATGTTGGCATGGATCCGGACAATGTGGTGGATTTTATTTTTTACTTTACTTTTTCCCAGGGAATAATATTGGATCTTAATGGAAATAGTCAGGTATGTATAACTGATTGATATCTGTGAGTTTGCAATTTAGTGCGGATGATTGACGTTGAGGGGGCTGTTGGGTACTCTGGCCTCCTCCCCCCACTCCAAAGACATGCAGCTGTGGTTAATTGGAGGCTCTAAATTGTCCATTGTGTGAACATTTGCATGGAGGGTTGTTTGTCTCTGTATGTCAGCCCTGTGATGGACTGGTTACCTGTCTCGGGTGTGTCAGCCCCCCCGCTGAGATCTTCCAAAGGATAAGCGAGATGGATGTAGGTTGTATTGTTTAGTCTAAAACTTGAAATGCTGCTGTCCTGTGCAGGTTTCCCTTGAGATACAGGTTGTTGACCTCAATGCAATTTACCTTGTTAAAAAAAAAACGGGGAAATAAAACAAATATAAATTATCAATTATCAATTTAGTTTTTGTCTCTATCAGCCAATGAGGGAACTTCCATAGGTCTTAGCTCTTAAGTTGGTTTGGTGCTTTTCTTTGGCTAAAAGCAGGTTCCCGCTGTGTCCAGGAGTGAAGCTGATGATCAGTGAGAGTGAATCAAAGCAGAACGAGCTGACACAGACTGGAACCCTCACTAAAGATCTGGGTGATAATGCTCTGTGGCCTCATCACTACGAGGGACCCTTTTCACAGTACATGTGCACTTCTCATTTGACCTTTTGTTCATAGAAAATTACCATGTACCAGCGTTGGTTGACTCCTACGTGAAGTCAGATCTAATTTATGTGAGAGTTCAGCAAACTGCAGTTGCAAATTTTGACCTTCTGTCCTCTGTAAGGTTATTGTTCCAACTTATCATATAAAGTTTTAAATATCAAATGCAAATTTTTCTTTGGCCACACACTAAGCAAAGCAGCTCAGGTCACTTTTATAGATGTTTTCCTTGATTTTTATAGATAGAGGCAGAGGCATCATTCATCTGCGGCTGCAACGGGTGAATCCTTCTACGCATCAGTTTCATCGCGCTTTGGTGACGAAACGTTTTTCAAAGAAGCAATAGCACCTGCAAGAGACAACAGGAACACATGTTGAAAAACCAAGGGGCATTCAAACTTTCTCGCAGCTGATTTGCTAAGAGAAAGCAGTATGGACAGGACAAACTGTTATTGCTGATCACTGAAACGTGCTGTGAACCAGACCGTCTCATTTCGGTTCATCCTTCGCAGTCTGTATGGTCCGTGAAGATCGTTTCCCCTGTTCTCAGCCAGGGTGTATGTGTTGATTTAATGGTTTGAACTGTAATTGTGTAGACAATATAAGTGTGTAATGATGGATCAGCTGAAGAGGTTGAAGAGGTTAGTGTTATTCAAAACAATCTTTGTAGCTAAATGTTTTCCTCTTGATGTAAAGTGGTTACCATTGACATGCTGTCAATATATTGTCAGCAGATTACCCATTTAAAAGATGAACTTCTTTGCATATATTCCGAGAAGCCTGACATTTTCAGACGGGGCATTAACCTAACACTTTGCACAGCCACAACAATTTGATCGAGTTCCAAATAGCCAACTTAAATCTGTTGTAAATCTGTGTCCAATCTGTTGCTCCCTGATGTGCCCTCTGCTATCAGCCAGACATTAGTCAACTAAGATGCTGAGGATGACAGAAAATTAACCTAATCAGCTCTGTGAAGACGACTCAAATGCTTTAACAGGATTAGGCCCAGGCCACTCCCCCAGCCGCCTTTCCTCCCTAAACACCTTATTGCTGTAATCTACCGCACACAAGCTGACGAGCTGAATGACCTCATTAGCTCATCTGCTCTGCAGATTGTTTTTCTTGGACTGGACACTGATCTGTGGTGTGTTTGTCTGCACTGAAAAAACACTGGCACACTAAGGCTGTTTTCAGACATCAACTCAATGTCCAGACATGGGTCCATTCTACCAGGGGGCTGGCGGGGCTGATTTTTTTTGTATTCTCTCATACAGCCCCTTCCGGAAAGTATCAGGAAAAGGCTCAGACTTCAGTGCATGTCTGAAAGCTTCATCACAGTTAAGTGGTAGGATTCAGGCTTGAATACAGGTGCACATGCATTAGTAATGTGTCATAACCATATGATGAGAAAATAACTTACTGACAATTATTTTAAAAAAATCCATCTCAATCAAAATTCAAGTCTCTGCAAGTGGATTTCCATAGTCTGCTGCAACACAAAAAAACATACATTCCTCTGAAAAGATGGATTGCCCTGGAGGTCTGTAGGTGTAACGCACCAACCTGCTGTGCAGGGCGTTCTCCATTTCTTTAATGTCAAACTCTCTAGTGAAAGCATAGAATATGAAAAGAAATCCCAAAAGTTAACAATATTGGAAATTATCCTTTATTTAAAGAGCAACATGGTGCTCTGTAGAAAGCACCTGGGAAGCATCCTGCAAAATCTATTCTAAACTAAGCTGTTTTATTTCTATATTATTGTGCAGATGAGAAACAAATACTTCCACAGTTTGATTCTGAAAAGTCTACAAAGGTTTTCAGTATCACAGATCTGAGGACAGCTGCCAGACAGTGCACCAGTTGATGACAAGTCAGAAGGACCATTGCACATTGAAAGAGGCAAAATGTCATTCTCCTCTGAGCTTTTTAGGTAAAAAAAAAAGGGCACAATCTAATTGATTTGTGGCCTTCAGCGTTGGTTACATACTTATGTGTTTTCTCTTTCAGTTTTGGTTGAGTGTCGTGTTTCTTCCTCTTTATACCAGTAAGCAAGAATCTGCATTTGTTGTTTTTTTTTATCAAATTTAGTCTATTGTATGGAATCCCCAAGATCAATAGAATTTAAATTTACATATGTATGCAGGTGAGTAGCAGATATTATTCCATGTCACAGATTTCAAAGTAGAATATTACCATGGACATTTTCAGTACTGTGTTATACATTGAAATGTCCATAGTAACCCAGTCTGCGAATACGAGGTTGGCCAATAAGATTCCCTCATAAATTCTTGAGTATGAGTATAATCCCTGCATCATAGTCTTGAATCTGTCTGTGACGCTTCAATCTTTATTTCAGGGATAATCTGATGAATTATTATGTTTTACAGGATAATTCCTTTCATATATCATGGTTTAAAGGCCAAGCCTCAGACTGTAATCTCATTGAAGTGTCACAAATTTAAAATGTCACTGTTTCAATTATTACAAAATATAAAAAATGTTTTGATGCTTATTGCAGCATCGATCCAACGGGATGCATTTCAGGAATTAAACAACGTACTGACAAGCATGCAATCCTGTGATAGGATCTCAGGCAGGAAAATCCCCTTAATGGGACTTGTTCACCAGACAACAATTTGATATGCAACAAGGTTTCACTCTTTATGTGGAGGCAGTGTAATGCTGAGGTGGCCTTTTGGCTTGAGCCATTTGCCGTCATCATTTGAGTGGGTGCGAGCACAAAGCGGATGTGATAGGCCGTTTGATTGAGGTCAAATCTCTTTCGCACTCGTCCAACGCCGATTGCGCCCCATCGTCCTGACCTCTACACGGGCAGACGGGGTCAGAAGGCTCAGGAGAGAGGTGTCAGGTCAGCATGTCAGCGTCCCGCCGCACAGAGCAGGGAACAGAGAGAGAGGTATGGAGAGGAGGAGGAGATGAGAAGGGATATGGAGTGGTTGTGACAGGTGAGCTAATGGCTTTAAGAAAGAAAGGGCACAGGGATGAAGGTACAAGCTATGATCTCTTTATACAGCTTACAGAGGAACAACTTATTAAAATGAGGAACGGATGCAGAGAATAAATGAGTTGACCCTAAACCCCTGGGTCACTACCCCCCCTATCCCCCCACCCCACCCAGCTTGTCCTTGTGTGTGATTGCTTCCACCCCCACACTGATTGACAGCCTCTGTCGTTGTTTAATAATGCTTCGGGTATTTTTCCCAGGCACTAAAAACACTGCCTGACTGGCTGTAACATGTGGGGGTAGAGATCTGTCCAGAAATGTGGCGCATAGAAGTGAACACAATGTTTGTTTCAGCTCTTATACCTTCACAAAAAGACCGACCATTTAAATAACAGAATCATTAAGTTCCTCATGCTGTTTAACTTTCTTATCGTACTCGGTCATTGGTAGACATTTACAAAGTGTTTTTCAATGCCCATTTCTTCACAGACAGTATCTGCAGTAACCTTATCAGGAGGGAGATTAGATTAGACCTTCTACACTTTCATGTGGGGTCAAGGTTAAACCAAGGTTATGTTAATTTTACGCAGATGATTTTAAAAACATGTTTAAGTGATATTTGTGTTAGATCGATTTTAAAACAGCTCCAGCAATTCAATGAGTTCAAGGGATGGATACATTTACTCGAAAATTGAATGAAGAGGTACCACTTTACTTGAGTATTTCCACATGTTTCAGAATCATTTATACTTAGTTTATATACATATGTATTAGCTGTGGTTGCTAGTTACTTTTCAAATTACAATTTTTATGCACAAATAAAATATGGTACTTTTATTGTCATAAATGAAACCTCCAGACGTTGAGTAAATAAGAATGGAAATATGTTTTTCTATTTGCTTTAGGACATTTACTTGTGAAGGTCTTTCTTTCTTTCATGTTAGAGTGCTTTTTGTCTGTTCTGTTTTTGGAAACAAAGAATAATATGATGAAATAACAACAACAAACAACACTTTCATATACAAGATATTTAATATCTTAAAATACATACATTTAATATGATTCAAATTAACTTCACCTCGACCAGATTAAAAAAAGGCAAAATGCTGCTTTTATTTATATATATTAACACTTTTGCAGTAATATTCTTACAGTATGATAGTGCTGTATATCACTCACACATATAATTGAGGTATATATTGTGACAGTTTGGCAGTGACACTGTTGAAATCATGGGATGGAGCAGTAATTATATATCACCACACATGAGGCTGTACTTGATGTAGCACTAAATACTTTCATTCAAGTTAGTTCAAAGCTGTTTTGTCTTATTTTAACTTTTTTGGTCCCCTTTGATACAAGAGTCACCCTGAGGTTACAACAGTCCTGTCATCTAAAAAGCTTTGATGAACTCAGAGGCTCAACACAGACCTCAGAGAGAGGAAACACAAAATGGACCGATAATTGTATCATCTGCTCTAATGGCAGCTATTACAACAATAGCGATGGTGACCTGGAGGTATGGGGGCAGTGCAGAGGACAGGCCCCACGCGCTGACCTTTGCTCGGGAAAGGGCAAACGCAGGCAAGATTCAGGGCGTCAGGGACTCGCCACATCGTCTGGCACTCTGAACCTTCCATTCACAGGATAACACAACAGCCAGGCATCGTTGTGACCCTGTGGGTGTGACACTCAACCTTTGCCTTAACCTCCTGACCGCCGGTCACAGCTGCAGCTGACCGGCTCGGGTAGGTCAGGGAACAGGGTCGGCTGGAGGGGGGAGAGGGGACAGATATGATTGAGAGATGAGCCGGGAGAGAAGATGGGGGTGGAGGGTAAGAGGCAGAGAAATTGAGGTATCAGTGAGATGTAAATAGAAGAAGATGGATATGAGGAGATGAGAAGAGATACGCCTTCAAAGGGTTGATTCAAAAACAAACTGGTTCTAGATTCCTCTTGTGGTGTAGATTACTAGTTGTGTCCATGTGTTAAGAAATCTGCATCATCCAAGACCCTCAAGTTGAGTTTGACATTTGTGGTGTACTACATATAACTAGAATGGCACTTAGCAGAGCTCATACCTCCACCAATTCCCAATAGTCCCCTTAAATTCAATGAAGCTGCACCTAAATGCACAAACTCATAGAATCATTTATAGTATGTCATAATAATCTATAATGTTCCTCATTGTTTCCATTAACATCCATGAAGTATTATGTGGGGAAATCAGTGAAAATGTCAAAAATCAAAGAAAGTGATAAATAAAAGTTCCCGGATCTGCACCAAAATTAAATGGATTCTTCCCTGAACAATCCCACGTTTGGTGGTAATCTGTTCAGTTGTATAATCTTACATGAGATTACACAAACAAACAAGCAGACAAATGGACAGGAGTGAAAACATAACCTCCATACTAGATGGTTTTCTGTCCATGGAGAGGTCATGGTGGTGGAATAAAGCAGATGTTATTCTATATATTTCTGATATCCCCAAAAACATTAATGCAACAATCCCCAACCTGAGGTTCGGGACCCGTAAGAGGTTGCGGAGACTTTGAAAATTGAAAATGAATTTCTTTCATTTTAATCAGCATAAGGTGTAGTTCCACTGAATACAACTCACAGACATGCAACCTGTGACAAATCCATGGGTTCAAAAGTACATCTGCATGTCTGGAGATTTTTGTCTATAATTTGGTTGTACTGACCAGTGAGTGAAGGCACAGAGATCAAGATGGAGAGAACTATGAAAGTGCAAAGAAGACAAATGGGCTGGCCGTACATTTTGTGTGCACATCAGCCATTGTCCCGGCCCCCATCCCCCTCCTTTCTCGGAGCATTGTCACGGCAGCACAGCCGGCCAGCCGAGGCTTTATTGAGTCAGCTTGTATGGGGAAAAAAAGGAAAGGACATGTGCGCTGTGGAGGTCAGTCCCGCGATCCTCAGTGGGTTCAGTCCTTGAGTCAGCCCAACACATTCAAGCCGGCATGACAGCTATTTCTCTGAAATAAGGAATGTGTCTTGTGATGTGTGAGTCCTGTTAGACAAGTTAAGCTCTGGAATCCTGTTCGGTTTATTGGCAACTCTCACAAGGGGTGATTTTAAACATTCCTGAGAAATAGGTGAGTAGCCACGGTACTAAATCATCCCCATTAAGAAACAGGTTGAATATCTGCACTTACGACTGGTTTGCTAACTCCTGACTCCAGTAAGCTTCTTGATGTCATTAGCCTCAGGGGTTCACTGTGAATGTTTGAATGCTGTAATCAACATGGAAAAGAAGAGGACAAAGCTTCTTGTGTTTTAGTTCAAATAGATTGTGCTTGGTCATAAATGTCACTTTACACTATCAAGAAAGGGAATTAGCCGGATATAAGGATATATAAGAATATAAACTATATATATATATATTTTTTGAATACAGCAGAAATCAACACTGTATGATTTGGCTGTGCTGATTCTCTGACTGAAGAATCACAGAACAGTCTCTTCCCTCCTCCACTCCACGGCCTCCCCTGCAGCTTTTGATGCTCCACTCTGGTTGCGGTGACTGTCCGTCATGGCCGCCACTTTCTGCTCCAGCCTCCATACTTGCTCCCGGTACTTCCTGCGAATCTGCCGGTACGAGCTCAAGGCTTTACTGGAACAGAACACACACACACACAAGATCCAATTACTGCTTTTCAGATTCAGTTTGGTTGCATAAAGACGGGGATGAATACTTTCTCAAGGGCTTTTTACCTGTGAGCCTGTGTGAGCTGTGCAAACTCTCCGCTGTCTCTTCTGTCTGAGAGAGCTGTGTTCGATGAGTCATGGACTAAAGCTAATCTCTTCTTCAGGGCTTGTTCCCTGAAAGCAAACGTAATATTAGATACAAGCAGAAGAGAGGACGTACTGTCAAGATGTTCCCGTTTCTTGAGGCACAGAAGATATTTCCCCAAAGAAGAATTGTGAATGTTTTAATGGTGTGTCATTGACCTGATGAAGACTGTTAACAACAGCGGCTTTGTTTAGAAGTATTCACAGCTCAAGATCAGATGAGAAAGAGGACGCTCTGTGAAACGCCGGATTGACAGAATGAATGAGAAGCTGTTTATGTCCAAGGTCTGTGGTTTTTGCTGATGTTGTTTCCAAGCAACAGATCAAAACCAGCAGTGTCTACTCGGATGATTCATTTTACACTGACGACATCCATTAGGTGCATGTTTTGAATCTTATTCAGATTTTATCGGGTGACAATATGTCAGAGATTCTATAGGGACCAAGTTTTCTGTCACCTTGTTTCGATTTTTCTCACCTCTCAAATGTTATATAATAATATAATAATATAATAGATTGTATTTTCCCTTTTGATAAATGATTTTATTGAAACTGTTTTCGCTGGTTGAATTTGGGATGCAGTATTTAGGACAGAATACGTCACCTTTGTAGGACGGCCTGCAGCTCTTTCAGAATGGATCTGGTTCGAGCTTCAACAATGTCCCCGTCACTACCCAGTTTAGCTGCAGCCTCACAGAACCTCTGAAACAGAGCATTCAGATTATCTTTAAAGCTCAATAAAGTAATTTACATTCATCTTAACTAAGCTAAAATAATTAGTAAATAGGAATCAGGAAGTGTACACGACATGAGATCTGACCATGTGCAGATCAAAACACTTCATTAAAGAAAATCAGAAAACCAGACCTGTGCGGTGTAGGATCACAGAGAGCTCGACAGAAGGTTGCGTTAGCGTAAAGTAGCTGTTCAGTTTTACGTCATTCGACAGTGACAGAGGTGCTTGGTGCAGCAGAAGTGGAACCTTGTGGAACCAAAATATCCTTCATGGCCTGAAGGGATCCTGCTTTGGTAGACGTGTGATTTCCCACGTGGAACAGCCGGATTTGAGTCGGTCACAGTGGACCAAAGTCCTGCTCCCTCTTGCTCTTTTCACCTTGACTTTGTTTTATTTGAATTAAAACAAAAAAAAAAGCCTCTATTGCTGCCGTACGAGTGTGTCCTACCTGTTTCTCCGTCTTACGATCCTCCTGCTCCTCTCGGAGACTTTCTGGCACAAAGACTCCAGCTGCTTCCTGAGCTTTCTGGGCCATTAAACTCCACTCCAGGCACCTCAGCTCCTTCTCTTTGAGGCGGATTAGAGATCGCAGATCTGACATCTCCTCCTGAAACAAAACTGTTAAACCATTAACCGCAGTGTTTAAAGATTTACAAAGCTGTGAAGGAAGAACGTCCACAATGGTGGACAGATCACAAGATGTGGACATTTAATCCAAACTAGCAGGTTTTACCTCCATTTCTGAGTCTGAAGTTCAAAGTCCCCAATGTATGTCACCACCGATTCCCCCTGATTTGGTTCCACAGTAACATTGTATGAGTTCTTTCCTGACCCTCACTGCCTCCCTCCACCAAGTTTCATGGAAACCATCTTCTAGTAATCTGTGTAATCTTGGTTATAACCAAACACACAGTACCAACACTTTCCTGTGTATACCCACATGTGTTTTAGGATTGTGAGACTAAGGGTAGTGTTATTTAGAGCAAAGTTGAATTTGTCTGCAAAGATGATGCAAAGGTCACATTTCCTCTCATCTTGTCCTTGCAGCAAGATTTTAACAGCTCTCTTTTCTTTTTTTTTTGGTCTAGACATGGCAGCATCTCGACTGTTCATTGTACAAATGTAAACACAGACCGTAAGCACACAGCTCCTACCCTGACAGAAATGAGTTCATAGAAGAGGGAGGCCTTTTCTTTCTTGGCATCAAGAGGTCTGAAGTTCTCCCTGGTCACGTGTCCCCCTCTGGGCCCAGCTGGGTGACTGGTTTCAGGGCTCAGTTGGCTCTCTTGCTGCTGGTTCGGTTTAGGGAGGCTAATGGCCGCCCGCTCCCTCTTCAGACGCTCAATCTGCTGACGGAGAGTAGCCTCTCGATTCGCCAGCTCAGGTGACCTGTGGAGTGACAGGTAGTGACTGATTAGACAAAAACATGGGCCAGGAAATGTTCATATTTGATTGCAAAAAAACTAAATTATTATTTTCTCACTGCACTGAGCCATCTCTAATATATTTTCATCTTCATAACGTTAATTTTTGCTGGAGGGAGAGAAGGATGTGTGGAATGTTTCTAAACTGTTATTCTTTCTCTCTTTTCTAACCAATCCTGTTATGTAGCTTGGTTGTGTAACAGTACTTAATGACCTCACCTCTGCCCTGTGTGACTCTGTGTTTCTGTCTCCTCTGTGACCCCTGCTGTTGAGAAGGAGGTGGACAGCTCATCACTTCCCATGTTTCTCAGCTCAGACGATGGACTGTCGGGCTGCTGCCTGTCACTGTCTTCTGATGAGAGGGGACAAACTTTTAGTCCAACTGTGTGTGTGTGTGAGTGTGTGCATGACCTGCATACCTATTGTGTATGAGTGAAAGCAGTATTAAAAAGTGGTATTCAAACACCTGCTTGGTCCGTCTGCCGAGGAATGCTCTGCTGCTTCTGGGCCTCATAAAGTGACAGTAGCTCACTGTAGGCCTCTTCACACTCCTCACTGTCAATCATGTCCACAAAAAAAAAAACAGGTCCTCACAAGATGAGAAAAACTCAACTTAATATGTTTTGATTGATTGTTAGATTTGTTATTGTGACACACGTCAAACAACATTGTAAAACTGACAAAGAATAGGCCTTTAAACTGGTGTGACAGGTATGTTTTGCGCGGGTACCAGTATTTGAGAGCCGTCTGCAGGGCAGAGCAGTCGGACTCGAGTCTGCTGAGAGTAGCGCTGATCTGCTCCGACTCTCCCTTCCTCCGCTCCAGAGCTGCTGTCAGACGTTCGTTTCTGGCCTTCAGCCTCTCGATGTACCTGCACGAGAGGGAGAGGGGGAATCTTAAGAGGAGGGGATGGGCTGAATAACTTGAAATTGATTAATTATAATAAAGCAGCTGTGGAAGAAGAAACACTTGAGTACACTACTACTAGATTGGTTGAGCTCAACCTCAGACAATCACTGGTTTCTGGCTTCTTAGATGTTGAGGATAATTATTCCAGCCAAATTGTATTGGCTACTTGTCAAATTGAAACCAAAAAATCCATCCATCATCTATACCACTTATCCTTTAAAGGTCACGGGGAGCTGGAGCCAATCCCAGCTGACATTGGACGAGAGGGGCGGCGTACATCCTGAACAGGTTGCCATCATATTGCAGGATCAACATACAAATAAGACAAATAACCATGCAAACTCCACACAGAGAGGCAGCGGCCAAACCAGGATTCAAAGAACCTTCTTGTTTTGTATCAGGCTTAAATCTACTCTACTCTACATGCTTTACACAATATATGTGTGAGTATATCTACAATATAAATAGAGCTTTTAAAAACCAAAGAAAGACACAAATCTGTTTCCATACATTGTTTTTTCTTTTTGACTTGTTTACAATATGAAATACATGCCGGCTGTCATTGGACAGAATAAATCTATTCAGTCATTTGAATGTAAGTCTCCTCAGCATCAAGAAACATCCCGGGCTGCTCCTCACACTCACCTGTTCAGTCGCTCTGTCTCGGTCTCCAGGCTGATGGGGCTGGGACAGGGGCTGCCTGAGGTGACAGAGCCCAGCGGAGAGACGTCTCCAGCAGCAGACAGAGGTGTTAGAGCTCTGGATGTTCTTCTGCGCAGTAAAGGAGAACCGGGGAAGGGAGGAGAACCAGGGAAGGGAGGAGAGCCCACGTCTGGACTGAGAGCTCCAGTCGTGGGCCAGAAGGAAGGAGAGCGGCTGCCTGACCGCCAGGCCTTATGGAGACTCACCAGCTGGAGGACAAGATAATTGTCTTGTATTTCAAACATCACGATGACTATGACCTCCAGTCTCATCTTTCTTTACATTTTTAACCTTATCCTTGTCATATACAAACTGAAACCAGAGTAATTCCCACCTTGTTCCTTTCCTCCTCCATCTGGCTGATGGTGCTTTGTGCTCTCCCCAGCTCCTCCTGGTGAGTGTGCAAGATGCCTCTGAGAGGAGAGTCGTGTTTCTCCAGATCCAGGATTTCCCCCTGATAAAGCTCCTTTGGTAAGACTGATGGGCAAGAAATCCCAAACTCGTTTTCCATCTCCTCTAATAGCTGCAACCAGTGAGACAAAGTTACTGGAGGGGCTGATGGGAGCCTAAAGAGAACCTGAACATCAGCGTATTTATCTCTAAGACTGATCCATTAAATGAAATCAAATGGCTAACACCAATGATTCTGTGGATCAAGTTGCTTTTGCAAAAGTTGTTGATAAATGTGACCCAACATTGCTTTTGCTTTCACGCACGTTATTGACTCATGATGTATCAGCACCTGAGTGGCTTTGACCCAGCTCTCCTGAGCTGCTCTCAGATGCTCTTTCTGCCTCTCGTGGTCAGACGTGGTGATGGGGGCGGCCCAGCGTCTTCTGCAGCTGATGGAGTCCTCCACTGATGATAACGCCTCCTGCAGCTTTGTCCAGACTACACCACTGCCCACTAGTGGAGGAAAAGTAGACGTGCAGCCAAACAAAATGAGAGGCAGCTTCATATTTTTTCATGAAGGAATAACATCTTTCTTTCACACAAACATTTGAGAATCTCTTTGGCCGATCTCATCTTACTGTGTGTTTGCTTTTCTTTAAGATAACTTACTGTATTTTTACAGATTTAGAGAGAATATTCTTTCAGACATAAAACATTGCTTTTGGGTTCATTTGTTTCTTGTCTTGCCTGGTGGGAGGAAATACAGTACAGGGGCACAGGATTTAAGGATGAGGTCTACTGAACACAGACAAAGTTACACTGCTGGTGCCAACCTCTGTCAGTCAGTGGAGATTTCGATGCGGCAGCAGAGGCAGTTTGTCTCTCCGGGCTTCTTCTGACGAGTCTGTGAGACAGAAGGTCAGGAACCAAAGGCCTGGATGGTCCTGGTGGCCTCAGGTCCCCTGGTTCACTGCAGAGGAAGAGTAGAAGCCATTTTTATTCGTAACAACCTCCTAGGCTATAAGCTTTTCAAACATCTCATCAGATACTCCATTAATGTTACCTTGGGGGCTTCAATGAGCCCATCTTCTTGTTCAGTTCAGCGATGATGCTGAGCAGCGTCCCTACTTCAGCCTCACACTGAGCCAGTTCTGCTGGTGAGGCCTCAAGGTTTGCTATGGGGTCACAGCCCTCGACGTCAAAGGTCATGTGGTCAATCACCTCCCTGTTACACCCTGACCCTGCATCCAGACTGTCACATCTGACCAGACTGGAGTCCTGCAGGAACATGGGGATGTGACAATCAACTTTTTTGATCTATTAAAGTAATTTGTTTTTAGCAGCTTTATTTTATATAATTTTTTGCACAGTTCTACTCATACGATTACTTTGCTGCCTGTGTAAAATCATCCAGGAAAGAGTGGCTCAAAATGAAACTGAAGAAAATCCCTCAGAATGCATCGACATGAAAAGCCTGTAATGCTCTTGGACCAGACATGTTGCTGTGCTGTTTAGCAGCTATTGTTTTGAGGAGCGGAAAAGGGGGAAACTAAAACATCCTGAGATCCAACTTCCTGCTTCGCAAATATTTGTGGACCAAACCATCTTTTGTTTTGGACGAATGTCAGCTACATTTAAAATAAATTATACATACATACAACACAATGTCTAAAATGCTATACCACCGTTAACTGGATATGACATCTTTCAACACATACATTTCAACAGTCACTGTAAATGATAAATGACAATTATATATTTATAGATTTCAAATTTCTTATGCCTACCACCCATCTATTCCCAGTCACATTACAGAGCTTATTGTTGTGTGCACTGGGAAAGACTTTGTCGCTGTTGGTCAACTTTACTTTACAGGTCATGCAACACAACCTCCCCGGTGTTTAAATGACACATTTTAAAGTTAAACACAGAGACATAACTTACATCCATGCTTCTCGATCTCGATCCCAGCTGGTTTCTCTCTTGTTGTAGTTTGTTCTGCTGTAAGTATATTTTCCAATAGTCAGTCAGTCGTGCAACAGTCTGCTTTCTGCCCGTCTCGTGTGATCAATGAAGTAAGTGGAAAACACTTAGAAAGTCATCCCCACCCATTCCCTGTCACGCCGCGTCCTTTCCTGTTTTGGCTTCCATGATTGTTTAGTGGCAGACTATGGCCGTTGCTGTGAACTCTGGACATCCTGCTCGCCACAAAATGATAAATATTCAATCTAATGTAATGTTATTAGAAACATGTTGCTGTGGGAATCCATTTATCATCATGATTATTATTATAATAATTATTATATATTATAATATAATTAGTATTATTATTAACACTGGAGTGTTTTAGTATGATATTTCTCATATGTCCTTGTCTTATAAATCATCATTATTTTACCTTTTCTTAAAACCAATCTGGAGCAGATCTTTATTTACAAAACCATGTGATTATAAGCAGCTATTTTTGTGTATGTGTTTTTAATGTTTTAATGTGTTTTATACTATAATTACTCCCGTGGTATAGTAATAATACAAATATTGCAGATTAGGGGGAAATTAGCAGGATTGCGGTTTTAAACTTCATTACCCATAAACCCACGAGACTGCGTAGTTCCGGGTTCGGTCATTTCCGGTCAGGAAGTATTCGGTTCAAAACAGTTGTTAGCTCGTCGTAGAAACTCGAGACTTTCAATGAGTGTCACGTTAATTAAGTAATATAAGTTTTCCGCTACCTGTTATTCACGTAAGTCTACGATCTCCATTTAAACCCAACACGTTTCACGCGTCACAACTCGCCTGCTTAGACGCATTTTTAAATTATAGCCAACTAATGCTAAAGCTAGCAGCTCAGATGCTACTGTCACTAACATGTCTGCTCCACCAGCTGCAATGACAGTTTGTTAGCGCGTGGACTCGGTGTCAGTTTCTATGTGAACTTCTCCTCAATGAATGGGATGTTTTTTTACTTCCGCTTTGTGAATCGCACCTTTTATTCTGTAGCGTTACTTCTACTGACATGTTCCTGAAAGTGTGATGATGAACTTTGCATCGACTCGGTGTGTTGAGGTCATTCCTGCAGCTTCACTGTGATCATGTCGTGTGTTGAGCTCTTGTTTAGATTTAGAAGTTAAAACCTTTCTTTTATATTTACAACAGTGATTTAACTGTAGCTGGATTTAGGTTTTAATGTCGGTGGATGTGAGTCACAGTGTCAGTCGCCCTCTGATGAAAATGTACTTATCAAACATTTTAGTCTACATTTTTAGGAGGTGTAATCAACTTCTGGACAGGAAGTTTAAATGTTCAGGAACTTCCCTGCATGGCCAAACCAACCCATGAACTCATCCTCTCCACCTCCTTAGTAACCTCTGTAACCATGGAGACACCAGAGCCCGGGCCAGCAGATGGAGAGGAGCGCCTGGTGGAGCTGCGACCTCGGACACGCTCCAACCCTGAAGGGGCTGAGGACCGCCGCAGCAGCACCGGCAGCCTGGGCGGGAACAACAACCCGAACATTTCTCAGCCTGCGGTGGGCAGTCGGGTGGAGGGGGAGGGCGAGGCGTCGACCAGCGACACTCCTCCGAGTTCGACCACCACCACTGTCTCGACAGCCGCAGCCCAGACCGTGGTTCCTCCTGCAGCTGCAGTGGCGGCTGCAGCCGGTGCCGCGGCGCCCCTGTCCACTGCAGCTGTGGCAGCCAAAGAGAGGCCGAAGCCCACACAGCAGCAGCCCGCGCTGACGGCCTCCGTCCCTCCACCTGCAGAGTACCAGTTCCGTGTCCCCCGTGTCAACTGCCCAGAGAAAGTGGTAGGTCCACGCTACAGTTCTGATTTATGATTCTCAAACTTTTACTCAGCCCAAAGTTTATTTGATCCTGTGTTGTCTTCCCTGTATCAGATTATCTGCTTAGACCTTTCTGAAGAGATGTCATTGCCGAAGCTAGAATCTTTTAATGGGTAAGTTTCAGTTGGATAAATTAATATTTCACTGCGTTAATGCTTCATGTTTGTCGCCACTGCCTGATTTGACTGACTTTCCCTTTAGGTCTAAAACAAATGCCCTGAACATTTCTCAGAAGATGATCGAGATGTTTGTCAGAACTAAACACAAGATCGACAAAAGGCACGAGTTTGCCCTGGTTGTAGTCAATGATGACGCCCTATGGGTGAGTCCTGGAGCTCTTGAATCTCTTCCAGATGTTTGTCGGATTTATCTGTGCAATATGCCCCCCCCCCCCATTACTATTGTGTTTCTTCTTGTGTAGTTGTCAGGCTTCACGTCCGACCCCAGGGAGCTGTGCAGCTGTCTCTACGATCTGGAGACTAACATGTGCGAGTCCTTCAGTATCCTTTAATTCCTAAACAAGTAAATTACATTTCCTGCCACAAGGACAGTACAGGAGTTATAGTTCTTATCAGTTTGAGCCTTAACTATCTTCCGTAGACCTGGAAGATCTTCTTAATGTGATGTAAGTACTGTCTGAATAAAACCCTTCTTGGTCTCATAAAACACATGAAAGGTGATTTCACCGTGGGTCATATCGTCTGCTCTTCTTTTTCTAGCCGCCAGAAGATCGAGCTTCCGTTGATGGAGAATGTTCAGACCATCCCGCCTCCTTACGTGGTGCGGACCGTGCTCATCTACAGCCGACAAGTGGGACAGCTTCAGTTCAACCCTTCTGAGGCTGTGAGTGTAAGTACAACACTACTGATCTGTGCTAATGTATTTAGTTTGCTGTCGGCTGCTTTGAGCCGTGACATTCTCTCTTGTTCTTGTGTCCTGCTACAGAAAATGCTGCAGTCTCCATATTTCTTCTTTGATGTGGTTTATCTACACAATGGGGTGGAGGAGCAGGGCGAAGACACAAGCTGGAGGGTGAGTGCAACAGCTGCTGGAGTCGGTTTTATCTGTAGTTAGAGACATGACACAATTCAGACGTCTCCATGAACATTTCCCTACACTGCCAGTTCCTGTATGCATTTTGCCATATGTCTGTTTCTAGTCAAGTTTATGTGTAAACCAAATTCTTTCTAGTCAGCCTGCTAGCTTGTTTATGAACAGGTGGAATGATACTTGTGGTTAAAGCCAATTGCACTGTGTGATGAAACGTATTCAAATTTAAGACAGTGGGAGTTTAACAGACCAGGAACAAGATTATTTTCACTTTAGTTTTGTATTTCCATCGCTTGTTTATGGTAAGTGGTGTGAAAAAGGGCTTCAAAGGCATTAAGAGCTGAGTTAACTATTCATATTTTTTCCAGATGATTCCCAGGTTTGACACTCACTGAATTTACATTTTCTGTCTCCAGGACAACTACACCTCTTTCTGCAACCTGGACTCGAAGGGTGTGTGTTATCACTTTGAGGTTTCCCTGAGCGGACCGGCCATCGAGCTGCACAACTGCATGGCCAAACTTCTGGCTCACCCCTTACAGAGACCCTTCCAGAGTCATGCGTCGTACAGCCTGCTTGAGGGGGACGATCCCCAGGACATTGAGGCAACAGTCTGAAAAACGGGACGCACTCACAAAGCACTGCTTCTCTGTGAAATGTACACACTGTAGTTCAACAGAAAAAGGGCCTGGGGGGGGGGGGGGTTTCCAAGTTCAAGTCATTACTGAGGGTAGTTTCCCATTTCCTGTGACAGAGCAACAATTCTGACGAAGGTGACTATCAACACTATCATGGTGTCACAGTAAATGAGTCATTTATTGTTCTACGGTTGGGAAATGATAAAACAATCTGGTTGTTAGCGGGAAAAAATCAGAGTTGTCTGGAGGTATCCTGGGGATGAAGGATGTCAGAGATTCCTAGGAGATGGACACGAGTCAAAAGAGAAGATTAGGAAATAATAAATAAGTAAAATAGAAGCATAAAACTTTCTAAAAAATACTCCCTTACTGTTTGTTTATCTAATAATGATGAACTGAATCATGGAGGCTACAACTTCTGTAATATTTCCTTCCCCTTCTTAGTTTGTAATTTTTCCACCATTGTTTGTTTTGTTTTTTTTTAAATCTATTTTTATTTTATTTTACAAGGGGTTGTTTTTAATAAATGTTCACGTGTCACTCCTGTATGTTACACAGACAGTGAAAGTATGTACAGTAATATAAATGTGGCCTCGTTTAAATCGTTTTTCTCCTTGAAGGATTTCTGTGGCTTCAGTGGCACAGTCCATCTGGCTGCACTTGAAACACGTTGTATAGATGAGCTTTATTAAAGAGACGTGTTGAATCGTATTGTTCGTGTACAGTTTGTGTTGAATTGTGTGTTTGTGCTTGCTGCTGTTCTGTCAGGAGATGGCAGCAGAATCCCTCGTGAGAGAAAACCCACTGAATTCAAACTCCTCTTCAGGAGGTGGTCTGTGGGAGGAGGGGGGGGGGTTGTTATTTATAGGTATATCTTTTATATTCTATACTGGCCATTTTGATATAATTAATTTGCTTTGATCAGTGTTGAGGTGATTTAGTTTAGTCTACCTAAATCCTCACTCGTTCATTTAGCTGAATCCAGAGCTCTACAGGACAAAGTGATTAAGCAGCTTTTCCATCTATTGTTGAAAATCTTATCTCTTAACCACCTATAGCACGAATATTACTTCAGTGTCAATTATATATTTTCCTGTCCCCCTGAAGGTCTGTGGACTTAAGAGGGGATTTTATCTCAGGCTACACTCATTAGGTTTCCTGTTTTTGTCCAGAGGTTGATCCGACATCTGTCCCGACTCCTGATAGTCACTCATCTTCTGTCACTCGAACGTACCTTCATAAATTAGTTTTTTATCCGGTGAGGACAGGTTGTCACGGGGACAATGGGGAGCAGGAAACCCCTTTCACACCCTTCCCCAGGCAGAGTCGACTGCTCCTCACGTCATCAGCGTGGACAACAGTGTGAGGGGTGGTGGGGGGGGGGATCCATTACATCTGTTCTGCAGGGAGAATTTGTTATTCCCTCATCCCAGAAGAATGACGGGTCCCTATTGTTTTCATTCCTTCACTCCTCTGCAGCCACGACTCCTTTCCGTGCCGGCTTGGAACAGGAAATGGTGGAATTTTTTGGGGGTTGGTTGTTTTTTTTTCTTCTAGTTCTTTTTACTTCTTAAATGGTTTACATTGTTCGTCTGGAATTCTACAGCAATCTGTAGCAGCTATATTTAAATGTGAAGTCATGGATGATCTTTGCTGGTTTCTGGTTTCTGTCACATGCAGACTGTAGTGGAAAATAACCAGGTACATTTACTCAAGTACTGTACACCTACTACAGTTTTGTGATACTTGAGTATTTGCTTTTGAGGCTATGTAATACCTCTGCTCCACCACAGTTCAGAGGTCATACTTTTCACTGTATTTTTCATTCTACTCCAATTATGTGATGATTATAGTCACAAGTTATTCTTCAGGTGAGATTTAAAGATTTACAACACCATCATCTTAAAACTATGATATATTATTATGGGCTGAAAACCCCAATTAACCTCTGAGATGCTCCAGTGACAGATTGTTTTTTTTGGCCCCTCCCCCCTTCATTCTGTACCCAAGACCCAGAGATCAACCAGTGCTCCTATGCTGGAACACTGGTCCTGTAGGAGCACAGGGTGAACTGGAAAGTAGAGTTTGACACAAATAAGGATCAGAACTCAGTTCAGTTTATATTGAATGTCAGAGGTGCACATATTTAAATACAATTTGGAATTTGATCAAACCACATACAACCCATAAGTGTTGCAAAGACAAATCTTGTTTTTATAACTCGTACATGTTGGTATTTTCCAAATTTACTATGTTTTGTATGTTATATTAATTCTTTAATACTGTCTTTGTCTCTATTGTTACCATACAACCTCAACATCTCAGCATTGTGGAACCACAAAAGACTAACTTATGAACATTTTATTGGACTAGGTCACACGGCCTCATATTCAATTATAAAGTTTCAATACAGCACATGTGAGGAAATGGACTTCTACAGTAGGAGACATCTTTCGTCCAGCAGTCAAACTTATTTACAATATTCAATATTTCCATGTTAAGATTCTGGCTTTTTCAATGAGAGAGAAGGACTAATTATAAATGTATCCATCCATTATCTTTACCACTCCTAGTTGGGTTCGAGGTGGGGTACACCCATGGGAACAACCTGGACAGATCCACCTGTCCATCACGGGGCCACAATACAGAGACAAACAACCATTCACACCTACGGACAATTTAGATTCTCCAATGAATCAAACCTCCACCTGAATGTCTTTGGAAAAGTGATAATTTTAATTCTACATGTTTTTTAAGTATTCAAAACTTTTAAAGAAAATACCTCCCAGTAACAAATGATTACTCCGTGACATTAGTCTATTTGTTCCTCACAGTTGGAAAACTTGTGGTTTGTGTTGTGGTTGAGTTGGAGGCAGTAACTGTGACAGAGGTCGGGGAGGGAGGGGAGGGAGGGAGGCGAGGTGAGGGCTGGGCCAGGATGGCCTGGAAGTGTGCCTCCAGCAGCATTTATAAACATGGCCCCCTGACAGACCTGAGGGTCATTGTTTACATCCATCTTTACGTGCCATTTCTGGCTGTATGTCTCTGGCACCCTGACAGCGTCAGGCTTCCTCCTCTTCTGTGTGACAGCGGTGATCTTGAAGACTCTGTACCTGTTCTCCAGGGAAGAACACATCAGCTGGAAGCAACCAAAATAATTCCTGTTTAGATCTTCTGAACACCCAGCTGCCACCATTTCTCCTCCAACAGCCATGCACAGCTCCAGCTACTCCCAGGCCAAGTTTGGCCTGGAGGCAAGGGGGTCCTTGCACAAGCCCAAAGGAAAGAGCTGCGGCTACTACATGAGGATCGTCTTCTTCTTCTCCTCCCTGATCCAGTCCCTCATCATCGTGAGTCTGGTGCTGTTCCTCATCTATGGACAGCCAGAGAAGTCTGCAGAGGAGAAGAGGGTCGAGGTCAGTGGTTTCTTCTTGTTCAGAAAATCTGTAGAGATACGAGCAGAGAAATCTCAGTTTGATTATCTTAGATATTAAAGATCATCTCCTGACTTGTTTTCAGACAAATACTTACATTTGAATTATAATTTTTGTTCCCATAGAAAATATTACAATCAAGTGAAGTAACTTTAAACAAACCATGTTTTTTGTGGAATGATCTTTCAGAGTATTGTTAGGTTTTAAAAATGAGATGTGAAAGACAGTGATGGTGATGCTGAGTGATGTGATCGTTCCTCTGAAGGACCTGGAGCTGAACTTCAACAGGCTGAGTGAGAACAACATCCAGCTGAGGAAGGAAAAGGGCGAGCTGGGGGCTCAGCTGGCAGCTCGCACAGGAGAGAAAGCTGCGCTGGAGAAGGAGTTGGCAAAGCTGAAGACTGACGCCAACAACACCGAACATCAGCTCAAGAGTAAAGTGGTGAGTAGATGATTAATATGGAAAAGATCTAAAAAGAAAAATTACCGAGAAGCAGCAAGTCACAAACTGTCAAGTAGTTTTTAACACGTCTTATCAAATCTTTGAAGCAAAAATGAAGGTTAAAAGGTTTTGTTGAACTTTACTTTGAATCCCTAGTTTTTTTTGGGTCACCATGGTTTTAGTTATAAGCCAGAAAGCATGATTTTTGATTTTTTTTTTTCATCTTTTCTTTCATGTACAGGCTACCTGTGAGAAAGTCAGTGCAACAACACTCAGCATTATGCGGCGTCCCACGACTCCGATCCATCTCCCGATTCCTGTCACCAGTAGCAGTATGTTTCCCCCGATACCAAACTAATACTGTGCTGTTTAAAATACACTGAGAGACTAATGTGGCAGTAATTCATAAATAAATAAAACAATGTTAAAATAGAGAATGGACAGAATGATTCTATAGCTGTGTTTCAGATACAGATAAATACAATTAATATAGGTACAACTTTCTAAAGGGTCCATAGCTTCTAATAAATGTTAATAAGTTATTTATTAATGATTTGTAAATCAGCTTTAGGACAATAAGGTTTTGAGTCTCAGGTTGGGGAAAATATCTCTGGCTGTTATTTAACAGATTGGTGTAATTGACGGTTTATATTTATTTAGTAATGATTTATTAACATGTATATCAACAAATCAGTTGGTTTATTAGAAAAAAAAGAAACCTGTGAATTAATTTACTCTCAAGAGTAATAGCTGATCTATAAGGCATTGTTAAATTATTTATTAGAAACTGGCACCATATTAATAACTCCAGAAAATTGAATAAAAGTAGCATTTTCCCATTTAATGTTTCCTGCATTAACACAGTTCTTCTCTCCAGGTGAATTAAGAACGATGCAGAGCCTCAACGCTCAGCAGAAAGCAATGATCAACCTCATCCAGGCAAACTTCACCCAGATGGTTCAGTACCTGAGCCAAGAGAGAGACAGTGCCCTCAAAGACCGGGACACACACCACCAGGACGCCATCATCCTGCGCAGGGAGAACACCATGGTGAAGGAGCACCTCACCACCTACACCAGGTACAGTGCTGTGTGTGTGTGTGTGTGTGTGTGTGTGTGTGCGTGTGCGTGTGTCTGCTCACTGCGTGTATCTGGAAATACTGAGATTAAAGTGCTTTTTATTATGGGTTTCTTTTCCCAGGAAGTGCAAAGAGGACTTTGCGAAGTCTTTGGAAGGGATCACGACGGTGACCAGGGATTTCCTGAACCGCATCAACAACCTGTTCCCGAACCAGCTGACCTTCCACCTCACCTGTGACAGCCAGAAGGAGCAGATGGAGAAGATACGAAACAGCTGCACCAACCTGTCCAGAGACGTGGAGAGCAAGTTCCAGATATATCTGGACAAAGTGGGCAACAAGGTGCGTGTTTTGTCATTAAAGTGCGTGTGTGTGTGTGTGTGTGTGTGTGTGTGTGTGATCCTTGATGTTATTATTTGAGATAACAGGTGGACGGACTAGAAACCTGTTGGTAAGGGGCAGAGAAATAGCTCAGTTTTTGTATTAATAGAAACTAGATCAACAGGTAGAAGAGGAATTTAGATCCTCAACACCTACTCGGCTATAAGTACGCAAACATCAGCAAAATGTACTTATAGTACCAAAAGTATAAGTACTGTACTTTTTCTGTAGACATATAGTATGCAATGTATATCAAAATGCTACTGATGCATTCATGTATAAAAGACCTTATACTGCTGATGGTGGCAGGGGTTGGGCTCCTCAAAAGGTCAGAAGGAAAGTCTGAGGGGTCCAGAGATGATTAACAGGGTAAGAAGGGGATAAAGTTTTATATTTAAAAGTTTTTATTGAGGCTTAAACTGTTCAACTTGAATCATAAGAGAGATTTAGAGGCATTTTAAACAGTATATTTGTTTGTTATTTTCCTCTAATGTCTGCAGATGATATAGAGCACAACAGGAAAGATTTCCCATCACTGCTTTTCAACAAAATAAACCATGTAAGGAGTGAAAGCAGAAAAATACCACCAACCAAACAACAAAGAAATTAAATTCCACCACATCCTGTTTAAAACCAGTTTGAGTGACTACATGCTGTGGTGCCACCCCTGTTTCTGTTGGTTTAACTGTTCACAGTTGATATTTCTCTCTATCGTGAAAAGCTGGTGGAATATTCCAAACAACCAACTGAATGGGAAACCGGCTCCTCCAGGGAGGAAGTCTGAGCGCAGCATCATTCGTGATAAATCTAGTTAAAGAGAGACACATCCTCTGAGGTGAAGTCAGGGTCAAAGCAGAGGTGAAGTGTGTGTCTGTGCTGATACAGCAGCCGCAACACAAACACCTCAGCAAGTAGGTTGAAGCAATGTTTCATTTGGGTGCGAATCTCACTGGGGGGTCAGGAGCTGCTCTGTTTATCTGAGATCATCTTTATAAGTTATTATTGTGCAGAAAGATCCAAACTCAACTTCAACGAAAACAATCAATTAAACCTTCTTTTGTCTCCTTTTTGTCGGGTGAAGATGGTTCTCATGAGCATTTTAAGATAAAACTATGTTTATTATTAATGTTTATTTTTATAGGGAAAAGTATATAACAACCAACACAAGCAGCAAGAGAACATTCATGACTGCGTGACTCTTTTTTATTTATTTTAATTGTCATAATGAATGAACAGAAATTCACAGTTACACAATAACTTCTAATATAAAAAATATATTTTTTTTTATTATTTTCATTATTGATTTATCAGCTGATCATTTTATTTATTTATTGATTTAATTGACTTTAAAAAGGTCAGAAAATGTCAATAACATTTTTTGTTTTGTTCAAACAACTGTTCCGAACCAAAAGATGATCAATTTACAGAGATATATTTTTCATTCATACGTAAGAAGCCTTCATCAGCGTCTGAGACAGTAAACAGTTGGTTTAGAGCAACAATAACATGTTTTGGTTCCTCTCGGACACAGTGAGCATAGATTCTGTTCTTACCTCAGCTACACAGACTGAACACCAGCATGACACTGAGGAAAAGGATTTGCATCGCCAACATTCTGATAGAAATAGGCACACGGTCAACAAAAACAGGTCCGATTATGTAAAGGGGCCATCTGGAAACACATTTGCTACAGAGAGTCTGACACATTGTTCAACTAAAGCCCATTATCTCTCTCTCTGTCTGCCATCCTCTCTGCTGACGTGTCCAACAAAGCAGCTAGAAGGGCACTCAGTAGAGAGCACACCTCCACCAAGGCCCAAAAATTAGTTTTTTTCCATAATCCTGCTTACAAACAAACAAACCAGGTTCGAGGTAAAAGCAATATTTAAAAATGGAATTTGATTTGACATTGATTTGAATGGTTTTCTTGGTCCAGGTGTCAGAGATCCAGGCCCTGTCCAGTCGTCTGGAGGTGCAGACGACACATCTGTCGTCCGAGCTGCAGCAGTGTGAACACAATCGCAGCGAGACCATCGCCGAGGTGACACGGCAGCTGCAGCTCAACCAAAAGACTCATGACGACCAGGTAGAGTTTATCTGAGTTGGGATGTGCAGTGTGTTCGGATGCATGTGTGTGGGGCTGGGAAGTGGAGAGATCTCCTCCTGTTTTATGTGATAAAAAGAAATGTTTTCCATTAACACGTGAATATTTTGTTCAGGTTGAAAAGTTACTGATGGAGCAGAACAGGTTGAGGAATGAGAAGACGGCGCAGGAAGATCGTTTGTCCCTAAAAGAGCAAGAAGTCAAGGCCCTGCATCACATGGTTAATGCTCAACTTGCTTTGAAGGTAAAATAAACACAGATGATAAATATAAAGGACACAGAGGATATATAACCACTTTGTTATTTTGTCTCACATGAAATCAATGAGGGAGAGGAAGTGCAGAATGAAACCATCATTCACTTGTGACCAAAATTAATTTTCGTGCTCAAATAAAGCTGCTTCAACCTTCCAAAAATAAACATCTTGTGTTCATAAATAAGGTTATACTGACATCAGAGCAGAGGTCAGGTCGTGCACGTGACCTGTAGCAGAAAAGAGGAGTCTGACCGCTGCAGCAGCCGGAAAGGACGGACGAGGGGAGATAACAAAGGGAAACAGATCTTCAGTCATGAGTCATCGCTGATTCCACAGTTATGGGTGAATGGTGCAGGTGTTCATGAAGAGTCCGATAAGATAAGAGTTAATAAAACCATCTCGTCCTTGCAGCCTGGTGCTCCTAAAGTGGGAGGCCTTCAGACTGTGTCCCAGCAGGACAGACAGACTGTGCCTAACTGGCCTCCTAACGGGGCAAACGGCATCAACAAACCTGCAACGGTAAACTAGAACAGAAACGTACAAATCTGCTATTCACACACGACACGATTACTGAGCAAATACACATTCATTCGTGCACATTTTTTTATGCATTATTGTAAATAAAACGTTATTCTGCAAACTGCATCAACTTTCAAGTATTCTTAGTTTGACACCTCATTGATGGTTAATTGTGGTTGTCAATGTTTTGTCTTCCAGGGGAGATGAGAGGAAGCAGCAGAGTGTATATATTAATATCCTGATCCACTCCATCAAACACAACCTGTAAATACTCAGCTTCCTCTTTGATGACACAGTTACGGTGGTGCATGCTTTGTGTAGCTCTGCTTTAAGCCGAAGGCTCCTTTGTGTTTTTACTCGTGTTTGAACTCATTTACTGTGAAAAGTCTTTGTATCTTTACTCTCAGGTAAATGTAAAAAACAACAAAAAAAAAAAAAGGTCAATGACACTGGTGTAAATATTTTCTCTTGGGTGTCACTCACTGTGATTGATGTAGTTTAACAAATGACACTGGAAATTCTTTTTATTGCCATGGAATAAAAATAATGAAATAACCGAAACGACTGTTCTGTCCCCGGCGTCTTTGTGACAGTAAAAATACAACAAAGACTTTGGGCAGCAGCCGCTCACTCGTCTGCTATAAACAGAATATTCTCAAAATAGCTGCATTTGCTGTTTGAGTTTCTACCTCAGCCCGGATGTCGATACACACACATCGAGTCATAAACCCGTCATCACAGAGTCATCGGTCGTCCTAAACAATGTACAGAGGGAAAAACCAAGAGGAAGAAATGAGGCGTGACTCAGGCGGATGGTTGTAGTTTTTATTGCGAACTGAACACAGAAGAGTTTGGACTGCGACTTTATTCATTGGCACTTTTATGGTGCATTTCAGGACAGTAGCTGTTATATGAACTGCCCTCAAGTTTTACTACTTCCTTTTCCTTTCATGAGCACGAAGCCATGAGCACATCCAGTCAGCTGGTGTTTGCTGTTGTAGGAATGTGTTCGATCATAAATCCATAAAAAAACTCAAATCTTTTTTGTAATAAAACCATGTTTCATACTGGAAACAGGAGACAGAATGAATATAAATGTAAAATAAAACAAATACACATATTTATGGGGGCAGGTGCTTTAACTCGTCATGTTTAGGAGTTGATGTGGTCGGTAATGATTTTAGTGTCTGAAATGTGCATTATCACATCTTATGTAAATGGGGGATGGTTATAAAATCTATTAGAATCATAGAATCAGAACTAGAGGGATTCTCAGAGAGGACGAACTGTACCAGGACCAGGACGGACGACTTTATCACCACATGGCACATGTTGACATTGTGAAAGAAAAGGATCCACCCGTTTATCTGGATCTGCTCCAAAACCCTGATGGGTTCTCCTTAGGTCAAGCCAAAACGTAAGAGGAAGTACACACCTCAAATGATGTGACCTGTTTTTAATCATTTTTAAATTTGACATGCGGTAACTAGAGGTACAATGGGTCAAGTTCAGGTGTTATTTATGGATGTTATTTCTTACATTGTGAAACTGACACGAGCAGTTATATTTTCTTACTCATGTCAAAACTTGGAATTCCTGAGAACACCTGACGTCTGCACTTTAAACGTTAGAATTTCCCCAAGCATCAGACGGACATGGAAAAATCAAATTCTCATCTGGATAGTACAAATATTTGAGATGCCTTCCATGTTGCATAAGAACACATGAGAGTAAACTCACTGTACTGAGTGTTACAGGTGAGTCAGTCTGTCTCCTCTCCTGAGGAAATCCTTTGTTTTCAGTCTCATGACACACACACACACACACACACACACACACACACACACACACACACACACACACACACACACACACACACACACACACACACACACACACACACACACACACACACACACACACACACACACACACACACACACACACACCCCTCGACTCCACATGGGTACAGGGTGGAACTGGATGTATTGGACCTGGTTGTATCAACCCCACATCTCTAGAGGGACATTAATCAGAACCACAGGAAACTGACAGGACAGAAACTAACAGCTCCGGCCATTTGTCAGTGCTGAACAACAGACTGACACACATATGGGTCGAGTCAACTCTCCAAATGAAGAGAAGAAAAATATTAAAAGTATATATTAAAAGTACAAATGTATTATTTTTATTATGAAAAACCATTAATATTATGACAAAAATTTGTCTGTTTGACATTTACATTTAAATTAATTAAATTTAGATATATATAGTCACATATATCAAGTGATTTTTAACTTATCTTTATTAAGATTTTATTCAATTTCAGTGTATTGGTCAGTTGGTTAATCAAGACTGAAATACAATTAATCAGTGGATTTACAAATCTTGGACAAAAGTGCCCTGAAGATGATCACCTGGTGCTTGACGATAAGTGCAGCGATCACCAACACGTTGCAGATGCTAACATGCTGATGTTTACCAGGTATGATGTTTATCATGTTAGCCATCTTAGTTTAGCGTTAGTTTAGTTTGGCTAAAGATCACTGAAGTTAATCAAATTGATCCTTAAGGGCCGATAAGTGTCTGTATTTCTTTTGGCAAATCATTTAATAGTTGTTCAGATATTTTAGTTGGAGCTGAGGTGGTGTCAATCATCAGTGTTCATTAAGCTACTCGGCCGTTAAGGCTAAAACATGTGACATTTGTAAAAGTGAGGAATTAATTAATTATTTATTTAAAACATTATTTTTGGTAACAATGAACAAAAGGGAAAAAGTCAACAGAACAATCTGCAGGATATTACACACAAACGTCACCTTTGAAAGGAACCAGGCCCCAAAATTTACTACCCTTAAACCCTTTTAGCCCGAACTTCCCCCGTGTCGTGATCAATCAGAGGGAACATGAAAGAGGACGAAACGGCTGACAGAGCAGTGCGGAAAGAGGAAAGGTCGGGTAACAGAGACCCACCCGAAGGAGACAAAAAGCCAGGGAGATGGGCAGTCGGGCTGGTGTACAGTAGGGCCAATGTCGTCAGAGACTGGGAGGCAAGAAACCAACTGGGGAAGAAGGGTGAGGAGGTCAACAGGGAAACATAAATATTTGATCAAGGCCAGATTGACAGGAGAACAAAGGGCACAGAGAGCATTGCCTCCTAAAACAAACCTTTCCCACAGAGGGGACCTGGGTCTGTCTGACTGTCTCCACACAGTAGGTCTGTTACGTTTCACTCTATGGGGGTGTTACTCTTAAACTTTCACCATAACAACTACAAGATATCATTTTAAAGTTGCCAGTCGTCCTTATAACAAATTTGATTTGTTACAAAAACACACACAAAATTATTTTTAACGTCCAGGATCCACTGGGACATTTATTATATGATAAATATGTACATGTTCATCAAACACACACACACACACACACACACACATACCTGCTCCCCAAACAAATCCATCATTGTCCTGCAGAGCAAGTAAACATCCAATCATTGAGTAAATGACCTTCACAAGTCCGCAGCTGGCTTCACTTTAAATCTTCTTGGCTGCTGTGTTGTGACCCTGGAGCCCAATACATGTATTCACATTTCAAAGGGTTTGAAAATCTATTTTTAATTTACGACTCAAGATGAGCCAAACATTGGTCGAGCATATGGGGCCTCTGAGGCACCTGTCATCACGCCGAAACTATTTCGGTCCATTAAAAAAAGCAGAGACAGAAAACAAACATGTTTGTGTCTTGGGAGAAGAGGCATTTTCTGCAGCCAACAACACGAGTTTTATTCTTTTCACTCTGGCACGAAGCCGAGGTCGTACCCCTTTGTCTCGTTGTCTTTACTGATCCAACAGGGACGCCACACAAGAGCACAGCTTTCCTCTCCGAGCAGACGATTATCACATGTTTTTCATGTTTTCACCACATCTCATCGGACTATTTTCCGATGCAGAAATCTTTGAAGATGATGTCCAGGATCTCCTCCGCCCCGACTCGGCCAGTGATCCGGGCCAGGCTGGTGAGAGCCAACCGGACGCCTTCGGCTGCCAGAGCGAGGTCGGTGTCACGATACATTTTGTACTGAGCCAGGGCCGCCACGCACTGCTGCAGGTGGGCCCTGTGGCGAGCCTGGGTCAGGGTGGGGCCACCAGACAGGGGATCGCCACACCTAGAGAGGAAGTCAGAGAACAAAATGAAACAGATGAGCAATAAAACCCATTATTTTGTTTGGAAGTGTTTAAAACCAGACTCACACACCACTCTCCATAAATCCGATTTTTTTAAAAGGATCAATTTGCAACAGAATCATTCTGTCTCTTTAATTTTGTTTTAATTGAATGTAGCATAGAGCAGGAATTGAGCATTTCTGAATTTGGTATCAATCATTTACAACTTGCAAACAGTGCACAAACATCTGTGAGGGGGATACAGATATTGTGATTTGGATATAAATGTATGAACTTTCAGTCACTTATCAAGTCCTGCTTTTCATTTTAATGTGATATAAATGTATCACAGAAGAAATGAGAAGTCGCTTTGATGAAACTAGTCCTGACAAAAGAGAACATGATGAATAATGGCTCCTCACAGAGTTTTGACGGAGCTGTGCAGCAGCGTGAGGAAGTCCTGCAGTCCCTCATCAGTGTGACACGAGATGAGACAGACAGGAGGAAGTCCAGGGACCTGTCTCAGCTCCATGTCCAGCTTCTGTCTCTCACCTTCAGGCAGCAGGTCGGTCTTATTCACCACCAGGAGACACCTGTCTGCAGGAAACACTATCACAACACAGGAAAATGATCATGATTAAAAAACTTTTAGTCAAATTTGTATATTAGATTTTCTGCAGCGTTTGTTTCAGTTGTTAATGTTGTTTCAGCCAACGACTCAGCTATTTCTCCCTCAGGCACATTTCTGTTTGATTATTTAAAGTGACTCCCTGACCTGGATTAACCTACCACCTTTAATGATGCTACTTGGCACTGAAACTAATTACACTAATTATTTTATTTAGTTTTCTTGTGAAGAGCCTTGAAGTCTCTCTGAGAGTCTCATTAAGCGAAGATGCCACAGCATGATACCTGTGTCAGTCTGCTCCTGGGCGGGCAGCACACTCCTCAGGTGTCCCTGTAGAAAAGCTGCAGCCTGCTGAGCGTCAGCGGGAACGTGAGCACAGTCCACAACCACCAGAGTCAGATCTGCCTGCTCCACCCTGGAAACAGGGAAGTAATCACAGAACATGTTCACCTCCTCACACTGAATATCCATCACGTCTGGTATGAAGCCAGGAGGTTCTGGTGCTCATAGGAGAACTGAAATTATACTGACATGAGATAATCAGAGATAAATATCTTGAGTTTTTAATATCGTATGATTCACCTTCTGTCGTTTTGAAGTTAATTTGAAGTTTTCTAAATGAATTAAATCAGAGAAAATGAAACACATCCATCTTATCAGCCATCGTATGTACATTCCTCATAGTTTTCAGTAAAAGAGCCGATAATGAGTTTCTGAAACATGGAAAATATGAGAGTAGCTATCACTGCATTAAGGTTTTATATTTGTTCTACACCAGTGAGACATCTAAGAGCAGAGGTTTGGGGTCTGTCGTCTGAGGACTGTGACGCAGGATTTGTGTGGATTTGTGGACTCTCTGTAAACACACATCCCAGAGCACACCACCTTTTACTACAGTAAATAACTGCACCTCTACTATGAAAATATTGTACTGTTGCTGTTGATGAAGACTTCATAAAGTTTGGTTAAAAAATTAATGTACTGCGCAATTTGTTACACAAACCGTATGAGTGATGGTTTTGATATTTCTTGATTTATATTCTTATAAAATACTCTGCAGCTCTGTCTCACTGTGACCCAGCAGCAGCAGCAGCAGCAGCAGCAGCAGCAGCAGCAGCAGCAGCGGATGCTTGTACTTAGCATGTCCTTCCTGTAGTGACCCAGGTCACGAGCCTCTGACCTGCTCCCTGCACATAACAGTTCCCCACAGAACATAAACTGCCCACCCTTCCTACACTTAACTTAAACAAACAGCCAAAGAATTACAAAATACCTGCACTGAAACTGGTATTTTTGTAATCTGATATTTATATATATATTTTTTTTCATTGATAGTTTTCATCGGATTCTGTTACGACTCAACAAACAATATTAAAAATGAATTTAAAAAAAAGCATTTTCAACAGGATCATTTCCCATTGAATTTGTTTTTGGGTATTTATATGCTATTATGGTATTATGGTATATATGAGGTGTGATATTTACGAGTGTGAGTAGGACTGCTGGGCCTTGGCGGAGGAATGAAGTCTACTGAGTAACATTGTAGTTGATATTTGTCTATTTTGAAAATGATCACATTTTATTCTGACTATTTACTGAAGATCTTAAGTTTAGAGAGAAACACTGTATTGGTTACACACTTAAATCAACTGTAAATAAAGAAAAGCCTTATTTTTAAACTTGGAGCTGTTTCCCTTTTACAGCTGCAGCATTAATGCAACTTTCTATAAATACAGGAAACATTCACTGATAAATAATCAATAAATAATCAATGGGGGAGTGTGTTATGTGTTTTTAACTCTCCAACACCAAACCCATGTCACTACTTGTGTGTTTGCCTGTTTGTGATACAGCCGTGATGACGAGTGCCACGAGCTCGGCTATTCTTCCCTGGTGTAAACAGTGGAAGTAGCTGCTAGTAAATGGCCATATATGTCCTTTTCTCGTCCTTATCACACATGAAGAACCTCTCAACGGTGAAAAACTCCCCAATGAGGAAAGGTGGCTCATCGTTATGCAACCTCCTGAGAGTGTTTGTCCCGTGTATTTATAACTGTGGCTCAGCATAAAATAAACTCTGGAGGTTTCACAGACATTACAAAAATATAGCATGATGGGAAAACAATTGACTTAGTTCTTCCTTTCTTTGTTCCCAGTGACATATTCCACTGGTCCCCAGCCTCACTTAGTTCTGTTATATTATACACATTCAAACAGTGGCTGAAGCAGCAGAGCAGTTCCCTACACATTTCTATTGTTCTGTGAAGTTCTACTGCATCCTGAAGTCAGACATTCAAAATATTATTTGTGATTTCTCAGGATTGTTGGTCGACTTCATCCAAATCTTGAGAGAAAGTTATGTAACTGATTAAACCTGTTCCATTTGCTCCCTACCTTTCCCGAGCTCGGCGGACGCCCTCTCTCTCCACCAGGTCCGAGCTGTCTCTGAGGCCTGCCGTGTCACTCAGGAGGACGGGGAAGCCACCGATGTCCAGAGCCGTCTCCACTATGTCCCTGGTGGTCCCAGCAATGGGGGACACAATGGCAGCAGGTCTCTGGCCTGGATTAAAAAAGGTAAAGGATGAGGTTTAGCTGGGGGGGGTTTTGGGGGATTGGACTCAAAGCTCAAATCTTTCAGACTTTCTTCTCACCAAATCTGTGGTTTTCAGTCCTGATGTCATTTTGCTATTTTGTCCTCTACTTTGTATAAACTGTTCAAATATGTAAAATTCCATGTTGAAAAAACAAAGGTCATTTCCTTTAACAGGAGTAAATAATGTATTTGTTCAAGACTGTTTCCAGCCAAGGAATCATTTTGCACATTTTATGCTCTTGTGAGTATTTCAGAGGACAGCAAAGGTCACTGCAGTCTCCTGTATATAGCCATCATCTATCATAGAATTTAAAGGGGTTCTCACCAAACAGTTGTGTCTGTGTATCAGCCATTGTAAATTGTTGTATTTAATTGATGCTCGTTAATGAAGAAGAAAGGATTTTTCCTGTGATAACAGAACATTAACTCTTCTACTACTTTTTTTTATACTGAAGTTCTGTGCTGTCCAAACACAACAGGGGATATCTTCCGTCATCCTTTCCGTTTTTTCTTTATTCAGGAACTTCAGGGGTCCAAGACGCCAATGAATCCCACATCCACTGATGCTGACAGCTCATTATTACTTGTCTGTGCCTTCTGGCCCCCGTGAAGAATAATCAGCACAGGAAAGGATAATGGCATTTTATCTTGAATTTGATAAATAACCCTATTATTCTGATAGGAAGCTGTGAGAAGCCCCCTGCCAAGCCTCCACTCTGGATAGTTTATATAACGTGCTTCCTAATGATTTCAGGATACAATATCATAGACAAACATAACCTCACACCATAAACAACAGGGGTTTCATTAGGTCGACAGCAAATGACCACAGTGATTTAGAATCAAACATTAACGTTAACATTAACGTTACAACATTAAACAAAGAAAATATTCAGCATTTGCTATTTTATTTATACACGTGATACATCTCCACTGGAACATGGCAAGTAGGAAATTGGTAATTATTTTACTCCCAAAAATCCTGATCGTTTGGCCTCTATTGTCTGCTTCAACACAGATTCTTATTTCAAAGACTGATGCCTGTTTCTAGATGTATCTCCTGTGTGTGTGTGTGTGTGTGTTCACTGGTTCTCTTACAGAGCGTGTTGAGGAGGCTACTTTTCCCCGCGTTAGTAGCTCCGGCGATGACCACCTGAACTCCACTGCGAAGCCGCTCGCCCTTCCTCTCGTCCTTTAGGTGTCGCTCCATCTCTGCTCGTAAATAGCTCACCGATGTGTCCACTGCGAGGGGCGAGACGGAGACAGAGGAGGGAACAGGACATGACGACGGTTTCACGTTCAACTTGACGTTTGTGGCCTTGTAAAAGGAATTTCTGTCCTTAGAAGGAAAAAAGCCTGTCGTCCTGCGTCTGACACCTTTTGTCTAGACAATAAATGGGTCACAGACTGAAGCAGGAAAAGTGTGTTTGACAATGCACTGCATCAACAAGACGACATTTTTCTTAAAGAGAATGAATTATACTTGTTAAAGATTTAGACTTGAGATAAAACTTCAGATGTGAAGGAATTCATGTGAAATGCAGTATCTTTGTAGGAGGAAATAGAATGTTTTATGCCAGTTTTTCAATTTATGGATCATAGTCTATTATTATGTGCCACCACAACAAACAGTAGTTCCCAGGGTTTATTGTGTCGCAGCTTCACAGCTTGTGAGGCTCTGTGAAGAGCTGCGCCAGTGCCAGATAGTAGGCGACAGTCTCAGGGGGGACATCCCTCTTATGCTCACACGCACGCACGCACGCACACACACACACACACACACACACACACACACACACACACACACACACACACACACACACACACACACACACACACACACACACAGAGAGAGTGAGAGAAAACCTCACATACACTGAAAGCAGGGGAAACCTGGCCGTACAGACGATGCTGCTGGCAGCGTTATTCCTGTGGCAGGTTCCCTTTGAAGGTAAGACAAATGCTTTTACTGTCCCTCTGCTCTTCCATCCACACATCCTAAAGGAAATTGGCCTTTGAGCAGTTGGATGAGTATAGCTTCTCCCCACTGTGCAGCAAACTCACACGATGGCATTTCAAGATCCAAACAGGAAGGCTCCTCTCGCTTTAAAGAGAAAGCCCTCGGACCCGCATGCCTCCCTCTAAAGCCCCAGGGACGACAGTCCTGTTATTTTTCTGTTCGGACAACGTGCACACATACCTTGGTTTAAGACCCCGTCCTCAATGAGTTCATCCTCACTGAAGTCGATGAAGGCCTCGACATGAGCCAGACACTGTGACACAAGCAGAACAGAGAAGAGACATGAGAAGAGGCTGAAATATGTGTCATCCCATTTTAAATTTGAAGAAAACAAATATATTTTTCTATTTCTAAGTTTGTTTGTGTGTTGAAAGACAAGCAGGACGGGCAGTGAACAGGAAACTAATGTAAAATAAATCTGGATAGTGACACTGGGTTTATTCTAGTGATACTTAAACAAAGGTAACTAATTAATTAACATAAAATATTCATAGTCAAAACTAATAATTTTGAGTCTCACAATTTGTATTTGTTACCAACAACATTTATTCAGTGTAGGTACATGCTGCACACTGCTGCTATATTAGATCTATCTATAGATCATGCAGTGTATTAACCACAGCACTGATCAGTATCTTGAGTGACACGTCTGGACAGGAACACAACAGAGGTATAGCTGCACAAAAACAGGAAATGTCAGATTCCCATTCTTTAATCCTTTCACAGAAGTAGGAAGCCCAAAAAAGCAGCATTGTTTGGGTGTCAGATGAGGGTTTGACCCACAGCATTATACAGATGGTATACTTCCTATGAATTGGATTTCCAGAAATCTGAAAACAAAATAAAGGCCTGGTTCAGATTGCTTCTTGGAACTGTCTTAAGAAAGCTAATGACAAGCAGCTCAACAGAGTTTCTCAGGGGAGAAGTCCTGGACCACTGTTTCTGATCCGGTGCCAAAGTGTTGCAAGATTCCTCGTTCCAAAAGATTCTCCCAGTCGAGGAGGGTTTGGCTGGAATCCACTGAGTTGAGGTGCTCATGTGCGGTCAGTGACCTGCTGCTCTCAGGTGACTCAATGAGAGGTAAAGGAACCCTCACCCTCTTTCAGGAGTTGTAAACAAGAAACACCCAACGCCACTGAAGCCATCATATCAGGGTAAAGAGCAGCCTGTAGCTTCGCTGGAAGTCTTATTAATGAATGTGACGTATCGCAAATAAGTTGTCGAACAGTTTATATGCAGAAAGTTCACAACAACAAAATACAGACGGGGCTTTGACTCAAGTACCAAGTGGTGCAAGACAACCATGCATCTGAGTCTGTTCACTAAACAGTCTGAAGGATTCAACAGTACAAACGCCTCCACTAAATACATTGACGTCAACAGTGACCCGGCTCTATGCACAGTATATACAGGATACTGTGTAGATAAGAAAAACAATCCTGCTGCACAGAACACATCAATATGTTGATTTACTGCCTGCTCTGTGTGAGAGTGTGTGTGGATGTGAGGATAATTCATGGATCTTGATGATAACAAAATGTAGAGGAAGCATATTTAGGGGACTGATAGTGAATGTAAATGTGTTTTCATAAAGGGACTGTTGGGCCTTGGCGGAGGTGTGAGCTCTACTGAGTAACATTCTAGGTCCAAAATGCATTTTTCAAGGTACCTCTACCTCCTATGGGACTGTAGACCTAAAGTTTGTATGGATAAAAAAATGATTCATAAAGACATGGTAGGATAATGACATCCCACTTCTCAATGACATCATGATGACATCATTATGAAATTGCATTAATTAAAACGTTGGGTTTGCCTGATTGGAGTTCATGCGGGGCACGCAGGGCACCTCGCCCCTCTGAGGCTTTTCATTCATCTTTAATTCATCCAAAACAATACAAAGCCAGATGCCCAGAGATGGAAAAAAACATTAAATTAGTCACTTGAGAGAAGGTGGAACAGCAGCGAGTTACATTACAGGCGATGCTTTTTTAAAACCTCTTGTTCTTTGAAAGTCAAAAATAGAGCTGAGACACTGGATGCTTATTAGTGGCTTTCCTGAGGAAAGTCCAAATTAACCCCTCGACAGGGTCGCTCAGCAGTTCAGAGGCCAGGACAGTAAAGAACTACACAGAACACTGAGCAGACGTCTCTGCCATCTGACATCATCACATGATAACTTTCATAAGTGAAGTAAATTACCTGATTCCTCTTAACTCCAGGCTGGGTTTCCTTTTGTAGGGTAAAAGTATTTTTCTTTTCTTTCTTTTACTATATTTTTCCCTTTTGACTTTTGCTTTTGTTTTGTTTGTTTACTGTTATTTTTCCAGGGCAGGAGGGCATGTAAGATAAGTATCTACATGTGCATACACATCAGTATTTTGATTCTCAGTATTGAACAGAAAACAGACCCGCTTCACGTGTGAGTCACATGAAAACAGGAAACCTCAGAGCCCTGTAAATTAATCCATCAACAGTGTGGAGCAAGAGCAGCTGCAGAGTTACATAAAAAAACCCAGAAAGCATTGTTTGGGTGTGAAAATACTGAGGCCTGACCTACAGTCATGGTACCGACAGGTAATTTCCAAATCATGTCTCTCCAGGGAGAGCTCCAGGATTTGGGCTTGTTGCTGCTGTGAAGCTAACGCACGAATGGACAAATTTTTTTTTTAAAGACAACTTGTAAATCTGTCAGTTCAATGACAACATCTGGCAGAGTCCGAGTCACGTTACAGACCAGAACAAACCCAGTGTGAATACAGGTCAAAACCAGAAAGCAGGCAGAGATTCTGAGAAACAGAGATGTGTGATCTTCAATCATTCAATGGACCATTCAATACACAGGTTTCTAGAGTAAATATGAAGTGACTTAAAGATTTATCATATGTAAAAGTTATTCATTAAAATCTCTAAACATAACAAGACGTATGATGAATATGTTGCTGACTTGTGCACTTTGTCTTTTTAGTGCGTCATATGATGTATGATGAAGGAAAAACAGCCAGTCAGCCAATTAGCCAGTCGGCTGCTTCTTCCATCCACTGTTTGTATAGGTCACTCCTAATTGATCACTACTGTTCACTGACATTTGCTGTGTAATGTGAATAACACTTTAAGAAATTACCTTATCTGTGAACATGATTAGCGCCTGCGTCAGGTAGATTTTCATCAGTAATCCAAATGAAAACATCTGTCTGCATGTATATAAACCTCTGTCTCTGTCACCAGTCTTTCAGGTCCAAACGCTCGACCTACCCGTTTCAGTCTGTGGCTCCAGTCCTGGTAGAGGCGTCCCAGATCTCCTGACATCTGCCTGAGAGCCTGTCTCCTCTGGGCCTCCGTCTCAGCGTGGATCAGATCCCCGAGTCCCTCCACCTTCAAGCAGCATTGTACTAGTTAATATTATAACAGCAGAAGTACCTGTTATACATTATAATGGACTCATTCATTCATCAACAGCTCAATGAAAGAAATGTGCAAAGGCCAAAAGATGCTAAACAGGACCTTGAATGACCTTGAGTGTTTCTGACCCTGTTTATTCCACATGTAATCTGTAAATTTACTCAGAAAAGCTCAAATCTGCACAGATCTGTCTGAGTGTTTTTACATCTTCATCTTGACCGACCTCTGTTAAACCCAGTTTCCCGGCTTGAAAGGCCCTCCGCGTGAACTCCCCAGCTTCAGCAGGCCTCAGGCCAGGCACGCTTCCTGAGAAACACAAACACAGCAGACAAACAAAAAACGTATGAGGTCCGAGGAGGCCATGCATCTTGCACACAAGCGTGCACGGACGCGCACACACCCACACACAAACAGAGGAGGATGAAACCCAGGGTCAATGTGTCACTCAGGGTTCATGACATCGCAGGTCAAAGAGGTCTTCAGTGTTTTCTCAAAAGGTTTTTTTCCAGGTCTCATCAGGGGGAGACAATGGTGAGCACAGAACCATTTGTCAAATGAAGGTCATGATCAGTTAACAACGGCAAAATATTCTATTCAACATTCTGCCTGCTTGCTATTATCTCATCAACACTCTCAAAACATTTTAGTTTTACAAAATAAGAATTATTCACAAATGTCTTGTGACATCACTGTAATGTTTTATTTAACTTTCCCTGACATTGAGTGATGGTTATTAACATTTCTTATTATACAACACTGCCCTCTGGAAGGTCCGTGGGAGAACTGCAGTGAGAATATTACTTGTCAATCACAGGAGGATTGCTACACTTGCCAAGACGAATCTTATAAGCTTCATAGAAACAGGAATGCATGTGTCAGACTCCTCTTTGAAGTCACAGTGATGGACAGTTGAAGGATTCGACTAGAATCTATATTTAGAAGTTTTCTGCGGGCTTAGAGCTTGTGAGCTTTGGGCTATAAAGACAAATATACCATTGATGCCCTGCAAGGCAATAAGGAGACTGTTTGTTTGTATTATACTGCATTCTATCAGACTCATTAAGACTTCTGGATGTTACCTAGAGCCTGTAACACAGCAGTAATGACAGCAGAACCACCGTGGATGTGGAACTCCACACTGTCCTCTCCCGTGAAACTGTGAGGAGCTGATGACAAGAACACAAGAGACACGATATTATTGAGTCTTTCAAATACAGCACGTAAAAAAGTTGAAATGTTTAGAAATACCCTAATTAAACTACAAGTGGGTGACACTGATAAAGCTTCAGATATTCACAAGGTTAAATGATGTGATAAGATAAAATAGATCAGTTGTAGCTTATAGGTTATTTCCGTTTTCTAAAACACAGAAGGACGGGACATGACGTTAATATTTGGTAATAGAGTTGGATTGGTTTGACTCAACAACGTCCTCACACAGCTTGAGAGTTTGTATTTTGATTTCAAAGTACCATACAACAGTTTAAGTATAATTTGTTCTACTCACGGTGAGCGTGCATTTACTTCTAATCAATATCATTGGTACATTGTGTGTGTGTGTGTGTGTCTGTGGTCCTAGGGAACAGACCTGGGAACCAGATGACGAGTCCTCGGTCCAACACTTCTTTGCCAATGGGGTCTGTGATGCTGCGCAACATGGCGGTGCGAGGAGGAGGTAGGCAGTGTGCGAGCCCGGCCATGCACCGCAGTGCTGAAGCTGAGGACGGACCGCTGACTCGCACCACGGCGACCCCACACCTGCCATGACCTGACGACAGTGCAAAGATAGTCTCGGCATCAGCCAGTGCAGATGGGGGGGTGCAGTCACGGGTGGTCAGGAGCCTGAACGCTGGAGCTCTTCTGCTGGAGAAGAAGACGCATTGTAAACTCTGATTACGTGTTTAACTAGTAACGTTAGTCAATGTTTGATCTTACTTAAGCTTCCAACACATCGTATGAAAAAGAAATACAGGACAAGATAATCAGCAGAGTAAAATAAATGAAGTCTCATTAAAGGTAAAGATTAAAAAGCTTTTCTATTTGCTAATAGATTCAAGGTCGAAGGGAAATTTGTTTCTTTTTACACAAGATATCTGCTGATGTTGTTATTTATTGTTGTGATTAGGGCTAATTTCCATCAGTAGCAAGATAACAAATGTTCAATCTATATCAATGTATTGAATATGCATTGTGCAAGTTAATTGACCCAAGATGCACCGATAAAGAGGAGTTTCAAACCACAACCTTCACCCAGGAGCCAAAAATCAGTCTGTAAACTCAAAAGAAATAAGAAGGTGACATTTGCTGTGATAGTAATTGATATTGACTTTTGATCTCTATATGATCGTTGGTTGTATCGTCCAGTTCGATTTTTGCCTGACGATGTTTTACTGACATCTACAGGTTTTCATTCACTGCCACTGTTCATGTCGAGTCTCAACCACAGGGAGAAGATGAACGGAGGCTTGTTGAGCAGAAGTAGAAGATTTGTAAACAGACCTGGCTGTGAGCGTGTGGACGGCAGCTCTCCACATCCCACGACTGACACGTGGAAACATGACTGAACAGCTCTGACACCAGACCTGTGACTTGTGGCAGGTTTCAGAGACTGAAGGAGGAAAACAAGCATGATGCAAACAGAACCCCCCCCCCCCCGTGCACCTCAGCCTGAACAACCTGAGGAACTGACCCAGCAGCTAATTTGTTTTTATCCTGTGTCTTCATTCACAGACTCGTGCTTCTCCAACAACTGATTCCGCCTCCATTGTTTACACTTCACCTTGTGAGCCAGTTCCACCCCCCCCCGCTGGCTGTGATTGGCCAACGCAACAACAACGGGGACAGTATTTAGATTCCTATTCGTTAACAACCCGTCAATCTTATGTAAGACCCGCCTACTGTGCGCAGTTAAATGTCATCCGTGCTGGTACTGACACCTTGTTTTTACGTTCCTGTCTGATTTTAATAAAAAAATGGCTTTTCTGCTCCACGACGGACTATAAATAAAATAAATATATAACATTAACAAGGTAAACTGAATTAAAAATAACTTTTTGATTGTAATACATTTGATTAATTTGCTTCTGACTAATGTCTGTATGTTTGTTGATTTGTCTTTCTTTGTTTGTGGTTACTCCATAGAACAAGGTGAATAGATCAGGTTGCAAAATATAATGAAGGACAGATCTCAATCTACTATAGTAGAAGTAGATGTGTTCCTGTCATTAACAATTTGTTAAAGTAACAAAGTGTGCTTCTTCAAATATATAATTTTCTGTCTCCATGCAAATCGGTGTAAATACGCTAAGTGATTATTTTAAGTTAGATTTTGTTGTATTTAAACTAAATTTTAAGAAAACATCCAGGGGTGTTTCCAATGTTATCATATAGAAAAGAGGACAGACTAATTATTAGAAACATTTCTCAGTATAATACTAAGAGACGTCAGTATCACAAAATTCTCTAAAACTATAATATATCAATCATAACCACAATTTTTCACGAGGCCGTTGTTAGACTACATTGTTTTTTACAGTGTACATAAACCTGCCACTGCGTGTTCTGTTTGTTTCAATAGATCTATTTTCATTGTTCTACCATAACATACATTTTTAAAAAAATAAGTCACCACTAACTGTTTTGTTGTCCACTGCTCAGATTGTGTTTTTGTGTCTGGTACAGTGCTATTGTCTGATGTTTTTCATGACCTACACATCATTCAAATCACAGAATATAAACCATGTGTACTCCACTGCAGCTTCTTGCAACTGTCAGCCCAGAGGGTGGTGAATAAGCACAATTTCTGCTCGCATATGAGGCGCTTCTGAGTCCCTGAGCCAGGGGGGGAGGGCTGCCAGCCTGTCAGTGTGACTGCACAGGGAAACGCAGCATCCAGGAGGGCCAGCAGCCAAGGAGACTGTGTGCACACTGAAGAGGCATGGCCTGAGGCCCGGGGAGCAATCTTTAACCTGGGATCTCAATAATTTATGGAGTGTTCAGTGTGTGTGCACAAGGCATGACAGCTGCCACCTCACAGCTGTTGAGCACCATCAATACACAAAGATGGTTAATCAGGCAACTGATCTGAATACAATGACAAATTCTCTTTGTTAGGAGCAAATTAGCCCCATACTCCTCTCTCTCACACACACACAGACACACACTGTGGTCATTTCTAACAGGGATGCATATATCACCAGTGGAGCATCATCTGGCTTAGTTCCTATTTATTTTGAAAAACATATGACAGCTATGATCGGACATGACAACACAGTTTGACCTTTTAATTACAGGAAGTTGTGGGCACAGTTAGTTGATGTGGATAAATGGTAAATTAACTGTATTTATATGGCACTTTTTGAGTCTTATAAACCACTCACAGCGCTTCACACTACAAACCACATTTGCCCATTCACACACACATTCATACAGTGCTTCTATATGCTGCACTTTTTCTATCACACACTGTGGGCACAGTCAACCGGGACAAGCTGGGGGTGGGTCTTTCCCAAGGACACTTCGGCAGCCAGGAATTGAACCACCAACCCTCTGGTTTGTGGTGTGTATAGAAGTATAGTATATCATAGTATATTATATCATAGTAAAGTATAGTATAGCATAGCATCGTACAACATACAGAATAGCATTGCATAGGATAGCACAGCATAGCATAGCACAGGATAGCATAGTATAGTACAGTATAGTATAGTATAGTATAGTACAGTACAGTATAGCATAGCATAGAATAGTATAGTAGACCTATAATGATTAAATAATGAAATGAAACCATATTTTATACAATAAAGATTGATATTATACAGCTGCTGCATTCTGAGCATGTATTGTGTCCGGTGCACTGAAAGGAGACATTTCTTGTCCCTGGATCTGTGTCACTGAAGATTTTATCGTATGAAAATATTGTTTTGCATTAAGTCATAGTCTATTTAATCTCTGAGCACATGCAGGGTATTCAGTCCCACTCACAGAGGAGCAACAGTCTACCTGCAAGAATTACCGACATGTTGTTAGCACATGGATGGGCATGTTTCCAATTAAGGAGGCTAAAGTTATCAGTGTGTAAGCCTTGTATTTTACTTCATGCCGCATAGCAGATTCTATTTCTAGCATCATTTTGCTGGCACAGGTCACTGCAGGGTGATAGATATGCATTTCTCCTGGAGGACAACAGGACATGCAGGACACACACAGAAACATTAGGCTACTTAGCCCGTTTCTCTGTAGGGTTAAAGCCTTCAAATTAACTGAGCACCACAAACTGTCTGATATAACTTTAGTCATATCTTTAGGATATCTAGTCTAGATACTCACCCAAAAGCTAAACAAGTTCAGGATGCAATCCATTGTGTGTGCGTGTGTACATGAACTTTGCATTTATCTATGTATGTCTCCATGTGTTGTAGTTCTATCTGAACATTACAGACATTAGCGAGCTCTAATAAAACTTTATTACTTATTTATGGCTGTAGGGTTTTGTTTTGTTGATGTGGCCACTTCTCACTTTTTCAAAGGGCTGTTTGAGAGTTGGTTTAGGCTGATTTTAGGCTTATAGGGTTTAGGTTATAGGTTAGGTTTATGTTCGGGATAGGTTTGGGTTAGGGTAATGGGAATATATTATGCAAATCAGTGCCCTCACAAAAGTATTGTACAAAGAAAAGTGTGTGTGTGTGTGTGTGTGTGTGTGTGTGTGTGTGTCAGCCAGCCCGCCCTCCCTCCCTCTCTTTGTCCCTCCTCTCTCTCTCTCTCCATCTCTCTCTGACTCCCCCCCCCCTCCCTCTCTCTCTCCCTGTAGCCGCGCATCCTGCTCCTCAGCCCGGTCAGGATGATCCGCCGCTGCACCGTCACCACCGACGACCTGCGCCTCACCGCCACTCTCATTTAACCCCTCACTCGGAGCTCCGCACGCTGACCCCCTCCATGCGCTGCCCTCCTCCTGAGATGCACAATTGGGACACGATTTCCCGAAGCACATCTCCGTCGTGCGTCGCCCCTGCTCGCTGATAGAGAGCATGCCCGACACGGGGACCGCGGCGGCGGCGGCGGCTGCCAGCAGCGCGGCCACCGTCGCCGGCGACGGCCCCGGGAGCAGCCGGCACCGACACCGAGCGCAGCAGGGAGACGCGGAGAGGCCGGAGCCGGGAGCCGCCGCAGCACCAGCCTCCTCCGGTGTACTGGGTGAGTGAGGTCGCCTCTCGTGCTTTGGACGATGCGGTGTTTTTAGGAAGAGACGACAGGTGAACGCGTGTTCTTTTGTCTGCACGAGGGCGGCTCAGAACCCCCCCCCCCCGCACGGATCAAACTACAGGCCCGTAAATAACCACAAGTACTTTGTGTTGTGAGTTCATTTTGTTGTGAGCTCTTCTCAGAAGAGCAGGTGATGTATCGCTCCATCAGGAAAACGTCTTGATTTGGGCTCATCCCGGAGTCTGGGTTTGACCTTACTCTCGGTTAGCGCACATCACCCTCTGTCATCCCATTGGCAGCTGTGATCATCGCTGCTATAGTTTCCCCACAGGCTGCTGTGATTGGCTGTTAGTTTTTTTTTTTATTACCGGGGTCCCTGTGTGAGATCTGCCAGCCTCCCCCCTGGTAACCAGATGTGTAAGAACTTCATGATGTCATCCAGGGGTTTCTAAACTACTGAGGGACACAGGCTGATGTCTGCTGCTGCTTCCTTGCCTCAGCAGCAGTGGCCATGCTGTTGGAGGTGGGCAGGTGCATGTTTAGTCATTCTGATGGGGGTCAAAGCATAAAGGCCTCTGTTACACTCAGGGTTAGATCCAGTGTGCGTTTGTGGTCCCATTTAACTGTAGGATAACTAAAATGATACCTTTAGTACACGGAACAAACATCTCTGTTTACAAACCATGACACCGATAGTGGATTCAACACCGGCCGTGACATCGTTGGAAGAATTGCGTTAGGCTATTTTTGGAACAGACCACAATATTAGCCCGGGTAGAGAGCCTCAGCTGCCTGGGTTGTTTTCCTGTGTGTGGGGTGCACACTGCACAGACGGCCCCTGTGTGCTCCCTGCGTGCTCTGCTGCAGAGTGATGCAGTGGGCTGTCAGCGGCCGAGCGCTCCTGTTCCACACTTGGCCGAGGTAATCTGAGCAGGCTGATGTCACCCAGTAGAGAGGGTGGCACCCAGCTCTGAGGAGTGACTGGGTTACAGGGTAGCAAAGTGAAGGTTAGGCCTCCTGGGACAAAGAGAGTGATTGGGGAGTGATTGGGAAGAAGACAACAAACATCTATACTGACCGGTAGCAGACTCTAGATAAATGTGGGTTATAGTTGTCTAAAACATCAAAATCTTCTTTCTTGTTGTTGACTGAAATGTATCTGTATGATACAACAAAAATACCTGGTCAGTTACATAATCTCGTTTCCTTATTGCTTGACCAGAGAGATCAGATTCATCCCGAGGTCAGAAGTTTGCAAATTTAATTAAGGCAACGGCCTGCACGTGTTTTAGACATCCTTCATTCGAGAGCTTTGTGTCCTTTGGTTTTTATAGAAACACATTTCTCTTAGAAGGGATTCAGTATACGACTATAGGTCATGTTTGGGTATCAGGACTGAAAATTCAGGTACTGTCTGTGGTCATAAATGCTTCTTCTGAGGATTCTGTGACATTTGTAGGTTTGAGAGACTGTTTTGAAGAAATATCCTGGACATGAATTCACACTTTGTTGTTAAACTACAAAAATAAATATGTACCCACAGTACATGAGGAAAAGCACACTGGTGGATAGTGTACCTACATCTTCAGTCTCACAAAATATTATATTATTATTATAAATATTACCTCCACTAAGGAGGTTATGTTTTCATCTATGTTTGTTTGTTGTTTGGTTTGTTTGTTCGTCAGCAGGAAGACACAAAAACTACTGAATGTATTTCCACGGAAGTTGCTGGAATGATCTGGTTTGAGTTTGGGAAGAATCCATTAAATGTTGGTGCAGATCTGCACAAATAGCTGGAGCCAGGATTTTTATCACTTCCTTTAACATTGTGAGAAAAGCCCTTTAAACGTCGTCACCATTTTCCCAGTGAACAATTCATGGACCTTGAGGGAGAAAGAAATCAGACACGTCAAGGGGACTGATATTTGTGAGTGTGTGAAATTTGGCGCAGCTTGATTGAGTTTGAGGTGACTCATGGGCCTTGGTGGAGCTACACACTGAGCGCCTCTGTAGTTGCCACTGTAATCATTCATGTTTTGTTTGTTGAAGAATATGACGTCTGATGGTGACTATGTTTACATGGAAAACAATAATCAGACTGTGGACTTTATTCTGACATTACTCTGATTATGATGTTTACGTGAGTTGCTAATAGAAAATCCCATTCATACTCCTGTTTACATGTCACAGAGCATCGTTTGACTCACGTCAACGTTAGGTCCACTACGTCATACGTCCAATGTTTTAAAATTCTAACCTGAATTAGTTAAATGCTTTATTTAAAATTTTACAAAACCTTCACATTTTTCCATCTTGTTTACACTCAAACTCAGGGCATGTGTCGTCAAGCAGCTAGTGGGATTAAGAGGTGCCTGTTTTGCCTTCATGAAACTTCTTGCTCCCTCGTGTCTTTATATTTCCTTGCATGGGTTATGAGTGAGAAGATTTGGGATTGGGGCTATCGGTGGGATTACCATGATATCACATAACCGCCCTCACATGTGTCAGTGTCAGTCAGCTACAGCACAGCAGCAAGTCAGGGTGAGTTTTCCATGGGGCTGAGGTTTTGGTTACAGCCTTTAAGGATTTTCCTCACGAGAGGCTCGGGTGCTCGATTGTCTCCGCGCCTCCACCATATTTTCCTAATCCCTCAACAGTAGACTGGAGTGACTCTGATCCTCTCAGCCTTCTTCCTTCATAGCTCCAGCTACTCACAAAGCCGGCGTTTCAAAGATTAATTAAGCGCCCATCATTAGAGAAAGAAATGTAAAACTCTCACCAATTAGTTTGCGTTCCCTCCGAGGGGCCAGTGTTGATACGATTCTGTGTTCTGGAAATCAGGTCATGTAATTTGTGTTGGCCCTATCACAGCACAGAGGTTTAGGATTGAGGACATTTGTTATAGGATATAAGGCGAGAGTCATTTTGACTTTGAGAAACATGACGATAATATGCTGCAGCCCGACATTTTGTGTCCCTGTGTACGTTCCTGTAAATCAAATCTGATTTCAACTTCCTCTGCTATACTTCCTCATGTATGAGTATTCATCACAACAGCTATAACAACAGCCCTTGATCGCCAATCGCAAAATGTTTCAAGATCAAAATGTACTCAGACTAATTGTAGGTTTTCCTCTGAGTAGCTGATACAGAATAAAAAATTGATTCGATGATATGGAACATAAGAGTCAGCAGGCTTTGCATTTAAAGTCGGGCTGGTACTGTACCTCAGTCACACAACAAAAGTATTGAGTATATATGCAACGTTTTTTAAAAACAGCTAAACCCACTTAAAAATGGTGAATGGCTCCTTTCTTATTGCGATTAGACTGTCAGACAGTTGTTTCCCCCACTGAGTCATGTTCCTCATCACAAACGCGTTGGAAACTGAGAAGTATTCTCACCTCGCTGTCTTACCAGTTTTGCATCTTGCACGATACAAACAGTTGTAGCACGTTGTTCTAAAAAAACAACAAGTACGCCAAAGTTCAGCAATTTACGCGCCAATGCCCAGAAGTTCAATGCACGTCATAATGTTGCACTGCAAAAGGTGCAGCATCAGCCTCTGGACTGCCCGAATGAGGAAGAAGAAATTTGGCAGTTCACCTGGGTGCCATGTTTTAATCACTGCCGATCTGAGCCAGAGCCGATTAAAAACTTGTCGACTACAGAGTCATTTGACCCCAGAGTGAATTGTATCAATTCCCATTGCAGACAAGAGCCAGATGTTAGTGGGTGTTAGTGGGTGTAAGTGGTTTTTTTTGATGAGGAAAAGGGCTCTTTAGTTTAAAAACCCTTTTCTCACCCCTGAAAGTGCAAATCTTATCTGAGACAGAGGTGAGATCTGATGGGGCCGTTTTGAATCGACGTAAACGTATAACTCCATCCTTGATGCCTGGCATTAATAGCAGCACTTTCCAGTCTGCAAAATATATGAGAAACATATATTAAGCAGGGATCTGCACTCATCCATAGACTCCTGGCCGGGGCTCTGCTCCCTCGCTCTCTCTCTCTCTCTGCCTCTGAGGCAAGTTGAATACCTCAGCTTTGCTTCAGAAAGATTTAGTCAGGTTCAGTGTCACACAGGTTGCTTTAAATACAGCAGTGTAAGGCTGGGGGGGGGGGGGGGGCATCACAGTGAATCTCCTTGAAGAAGAGCTGCATGCAGTCTTCCTGAGCCATATGTTTGTGTCTCATACCCCACAGCTTCCTAAATGAAGGGGCTGATGAATATAATGCAGAATGATATAATGGCAGAAGTGTGTTGTGCCTAATGACTCTCAACTTAATGCATCTCTCTGGATCTCTGCCTGTCTCGCTCTTATTCATTGCACTGATGTATTTCCTGTTCTCCTTCTCTCCTCCTCCTCCTCCTCTAGAGTGAGTGCTGAGCTGCACATTAGCTGCATTAGCGATCGAGGAAATTCTCCATGTGGAGGTGACCTTGCAGTATTAACCTTACCTGAGCGGTCAAACATTCAAATGGCAGATTACTTCGGTGAGCCGGCTTTTGATGGGGTGGTGACATTTCATGCTAACCTAAAGCAGGTTATAAAATGAAATGAACCGCTCTTTACTGTTACAACACCTCACATTTACAATGAGCAGCTTGCCTTAAATTTGAGATCATTACAGGGAAGCAGGTGCTGGTTAGATGGTGGTAAACACTGCAGTTAGTGCCGCAGTCGTCTCCAGTGATTTTCTGTTGATGGTGTTTGTGTGGCCGGTTCTCATTTCATGTTATTTGCTCGTTGACACAAACTGATGTTTTTGCTGCAAGAAACATGAGAGTTGTCATCTTTTGTTTCTGCCTGGCTTAAATATGCTTTGAACTATTTTACTGAAGTCAGTCTGATCTTATGAAGTGGATCTGAGGATCAGTCATTAAATGACAAGTAAATTCAATCTTCTACATTGTCTCAGTCCATGTCTCTGCTCTCAGTTACAGTCTTTCAGTCGAGGAGGGCTGTTGACTGTAATCCCTGGCCTTCTTTGATATCTTCATTTTTTTGCTGCTTTGCTGTGTTTCAGGAGATATACCATGTCCTTCACTTAACAGAAGGTCGGTGGTTCAATTCCCTTGGTCCTCCAGGCCAGTCCTGTCCTTGGGCAAGAGAATAGAATGCATGTAAAGATGGACGACAAGACGGCTTCCAGAAAGTCAAGAATCTGGCTCCAAATGCGCAAGATGGCAGCGCTCGTATCCAGGATATTTAATCTTCATTTCTGGATATTGGAAGCAAGTGGAGACATGTCATCCATCTTTATATAGGGTCTATGGGTAGGAACCCCAAAATTGCCCCTGACAGCTGAACCTGCAAATGTGTGAATGGTGTGTGAAAGCAAAGGTGCTGTGTGAATGGGATGAGACAAGGTCCCAGGTGCTTTGTGAGGTTTGCAGATATAAAATTTGAGAAACAGAAAGTCTAATATCAGTAGTTCTGAAAAACAAAGTATCTTAAAGATTGGATCAGAGTTGCCATCATGTTTTTAATCAGTAGAGTCAAGGACTTATTTCTTAGATCAAGTTAATCCCAAAACAAACAGAGAGCCGCACACTATGTTGAATTTATATCCGTTTAGTGACGGATGAGTGTGGCTGCTCCCTCTATCCAACAGCTGTGTCTTTTTATTACCTGATTCTTGCTGGCTTAATTTTTTTTCCACATGCAAAGATGAACCCATACATGTACCACCTGTGCTATCAGACACCTTCAGGGGATTATACCCCCCCTCATAATTATGCAGCTTTTGAGATACATATCCACGTATCGTTAGATGTGGGATGCGTTGGGGGGATACGAACATTCCCTGAGTTGTGATAAACCATCTGTTTTCCATGTGGTGATTCACTCGCCCTAGATTCTCAAGTTTTTTAATGGTTTAATCTGATCAACGATAAGGCCTCTTTGCCTCCAGTCAACCATCTTCTAAATCCCCATTTGTGCCCTCTGGAAGTTTACACGTTCCCATTTATAGCCATGATGATTATCAAACTGTAAGCAGAAAACGATAATGCCCCCTCTGGAGCTTAATGCATTCCAAGCACAGAGAACGCTGCTGGTGTTGGCCGTCTCCTGCCTTGTGTGGAAGCAGTGACATGTCACAGAGACCGTATCAGTGAGTCTAGGATCCATTCGCTGCGATCAAAGCGGAGTCAATACCACCCTCGTCCAATGTGGACCTGATATTCCTTTCCGTGAAGGAAAAAGTAGGATTGAAGTGCATTTGGTCACCCTGTCCTTCATGCTCTCTGACTGTACTGACGAGGCCTGGATTCCATTTCTTTAGTCGCTAAGCTAAGCCAGGAGGAATACAATGGCCACGGTAAAGTACGCTGTTTTTAGCCCCAGTTGTAGGGAATTGCTCCACATTAGCCGCTGTGCAGCCTCTAGAGAAGGCTAAAGGCCTATGACAGTGGAGCGTACAACACATGGGGGAGAAAAGATCGTTCCCCTGCAGCTAATATCCAGACGTATTATCCATGTCGGTTTTAGAACGGAGCCAGTCAATGATAAGCAAGGGAGTTTTAAACCACCATCTTAAAGATGCTTTCAGGCATGCAGTGAACCCCATACATTTTCCTGAAATTTTCCAGAGGGGCTGTATGTGAGGATGCAAATGTCCGAGTCAGTTGCTCTCTGTTTTCTGGAACCTCTCACTTCAGCCCCCTAATAAAATGTCCCCATTAAAAAAAAATCATATTGAGCTCAGAGCTTTTTGCGATAAGGGCCAATGCCGGTGTCGATGTGCTGTAGACAAAAGTGCAAAAAATGTCCACAGCGGAATTCATCATTATCGACCTCCTGCTTGCTCTACCTGGAACCACCCTTCACCTTAATGTTCCTGACAACTTAAGGTTTTGATGAACTCGTTTGACTTGGACAATCTCCTGCTGTGTTCTTCTTTTCTGAACACTTTGCAGAGTTCATGTCTGAAAAGGCTTTAGACTTGTTCCGCGGGTAGAGTTCAATCAGTCCTCGTCATCTTCTCCTCATTACCCTCTGCAGCTGGCTCAATGTCAAAGTTAAACCTTAGCAGTAAGCAGCATAATCTGTTTGTTCAAAGTAATGCGCACTCAAAATACGCTGTAGTGAACTCAGACTTTCTCTGGCGAAGACTTTATACCTCAGCTCTTCTATTGCTTTTCTCTTTTAGTTGATTTCCAGCCTCTTTGTCCTGCTCTGTGTGTTATTATTTAGTTTGGTAAAAGTGTAGGTCAGGACGGGAGCTTAGCGAGGAACAGGATCAGTGTTCGTCAGCCTCCAATGAAGTGCTGTTTCTCTGGAGAGGAGGTTTGAAGAAGTTTCTCCCCTGACATTTCATCTCAGTTCATCTATTGAATAGTATATTTCCCCTTTTCAAGCCCTTTTTAATTTGTGTTGATATAAATAATGGATTCACAAGAATCATACAAAGGGAGAAGAACAATGGCCACAAGCAACTTCTGTTAAGGCACTGCATCTGTATAGATCCTTGTTGGGCTTTCTACAATGTCAGTGCCAATACCCTTCACTAAAAATCTATGGTGCCAAGGACCAATCTACCATAGCACTAAAGTATATAGTTTGGAAGAATCAGTTAATGCATAAACTCTCACTACTGTCGACACTATGTTGTTAATGAACTGTTATACTCATGCAAACCTATATGTGCATTATAATTGTAATTTTTATGGTTATATCAAACATAATTTTATAGACACTTCACCTAAAACCAGCTTGAAAAATGTTGAAATGTTCCCTAGAATTTTGTGTGTTTAAACAAAACTTAGCTACACAACATGAGTTTGTACTGACACATCCACTGATGAGGCTGATTACTTTGTTTGTCGGAATTATTATGCAAAAATTGCTGAACTGCTTTGCACCAACTTTACTGAAGGAATGGGGCATAAAAAGAATCATTAAATCCTTTTATTTCCTCTACTGAGTGTCGTTAGTGTACAGAGGTAGTTTTCACCGGGTTTTTTTTGTGCATATCTTTGTTCCTTGTCTGAAAAGACTCGTCAGATTCTGGCTCCTGCCTTTAATAATGATTTGAATGTGGTGAAAGCCTCGCTAGCTGAGGGGGAACATTCTGTTCCAGCTCATTTATTTGCACATCGCCAATGTTGACTGATGAAAACCTACAACAGTACAGCTCAGGCTTTTATTGCGGTGCCCCCTCATATATTTCCTCAGCCTTTAACCCCCTGTTTCTTCTCCCCAGTCCACACCATCACATGCAAAACAACATATACTAATACATACATTATGTATCCTCAACATCACAACACGTCTTGAAATCTTGTCTGGTGTTCTGCAGCTTTTACGGTAAAATGCAGTGAGAGGGTTGTGATGTTTCTGATGATGCCTGATGAAATTGGCTTTGAAGGAAAGTCAACTGCTCTGCCGCTGCTCCAACACCCATGTTTGCCTTTTGACAGAGGGAGATGTCACCGCCAGTATTTCTCTTTCCTCCTGATCAGTGTTTATTGAAGCAAGAGTCAACAGCCTGTTCTTGTGAGTGTCTCCATTCAAACAGAGAAGAGTTATTCGTTTGCCTTTTTTAAACTGACGAGGCTTTAAAAGTGTAAAAATCTGTTGCTCCAGTTGGGTTGAATTGGCTCTATTTTGCACAACTTTCAAATTATCAGTCACTTTATAGTTTAAAATACATCACAAAATGGTTAATTTACACAGCTCCCACTCATGCGTGAAAATGCATTCGTCCTTATTTTCGTTCTGTAACCCTTTTACTGACCGTCCGCACATTCTGCAGAAGAATATCCAGAGCAAAGTAAGTCAGGATGAAATGCTGCATTTATCAGCCTTCTTTTTTGAATGGCACCAAAAAATCGAAGTCATTAATTTACGTCTTCCTCTGCTTGTCATTGAGCTGGGAAGGAAATGGGAGGAACGGTGTAGTAATGTAGGATAATCACTGAGCATTGATCTGACTCGGAGCCTCCCTCCCATCCTTCCTGTGGAGGGTTAGAATATCATTGTGCAGATCAGTTAGTCCATAGCCATCAGACTCAATGACTCACTGCTACTCTATCCCTTCTTTAAAACTCTTCTCTTATCATTTCTTTCTCAATGGCTGCTGTACCCAGTTTAATTTCAGATATGAATAGAATAGAATAGATGTTTGTATCATTATGAAACTGTGGCAGGGGAAATTAAGTATTTAATATATATAAATGTAGTATAGAGATCATGTGCAGGGGATGTTTCGCCTCCATGATTTTCATTATCCAAAGTATTTAGCCAAGTTCAAGCAAAGCTATTGAACATGTTACCTTTTTTATGAATGGTTTGGCTCTGCAGTGATCTTAAGCATTCTTCATGGAACACAGAAATGACCACTCGTGTATGCTCACATCGTTGTTTGGTGTAATTCAAGTCTCATTGTGCTGCATGTTCATCAGAAAAATGTCCTTCCACTTGGGCAGTTGCCGGACGCTCAACAAGGAGGTCTGTTTGCTCCACAATGCTGCCATTCACTCCACTATATTCATCATCACCAATGGCTTATTCATAATTCGTAAAAAAAAAGCCAACCCCCCTGCCCTCCCAGTCCCACACAACAATGCTCAATTCAGCCAGTTGGATAACCAGTCTGTGGTAGCTGTCTGGAGGAGTAGTCTGCATCGACCGAGCTTGAAAGGATTCAACGCTGGCTTCCGTTCATGATTATTACCTGACTGAATAGAGCTCGGCATCACTTTCCTCATTTAACCCCGGCTTTCTCGCAGATAAACCCGCTTACCAAGAATGTAGCACCCATTACCCGACTTGGCAGAAAGAAAGCTAGAGTGGGAGATGAGGGAGGCCGATTTTGTGAGCTAAGTGGGGAGCGCAGACAATGAGTGATATAAAGGAGAGAAAGCAAACAGGAAGAGTGATACTTTAACTATTCTGCTGTGAGAGCACTGTGGTGGATTTCTTTCTACATGGTCTTGCCTCGACCTCTTGGCTCTCAGCCATGGGTGGCTCCGGTGTCATATGCAATCTTTGTTATTCTTCAAGCCAAGGACGAGTCCCTGTTATCCTCCCTGTGCCTGTTAATGAGGAAACCAGAGTTCTGACATTCACCAGCATTGACATCTTCGTCCCATTTTGTCACAAAGGCAGAACAGGAGCCTCTTATCTCCCTCCTGCGGGAAAAAATGTCCTAATCTCACGTGCAGGTTCTCTAATCACGAAGCAGGTGTCTCTGGGGACGTTTAAAGCCGGACTGTACTCGCAGAATGGCTGTAGGTATAGCAATGTCTGTCTGTCCATCACTTTCATCCACACTGAATTATCTCCACAACCTCTTAATGGATTTTATTACTCTTCATGATCCTCAGAGGATGAAGCCTGCTGAATCAGGGATCACGTGACTTTTCTTTTTGTCCTTTCCTTGCCACCTTGGGTTGCGTTTTTGGTGAACTGTCTCTCAACAACTATTTGTATTGACGTTTGGTGAAGTCATTCATGTTCCCTCATGGATGCACATAAATAACTTTGGTTTTCATCCAGATTTTGTCGTTTTTTAAAATCTTTTAACACTAAAAGACGATGCACATGATTAACATTAATCTCACTGAAGCATTCTTAGTCTTGTTTCTCTTTCATTTACTGTTCTACATGAAAGAAACAGTTTAGTTTTAGTTACTTTTAGAGGACTTACTGGAGCTTTCCTGTGTCTTGTTATAATTGAGGCAGATGTCATGCAAAGTGTGTCTCAGTTGCATTTATACATTTTTGTAAAAATAAAGAATTGTAGAAGCAGGACTGATTGCAGGTTGATTGCAATACAACTACAGGAAACCAGCTTTGATGACTTGCTTTTCAAAAGTGCATATCACAGGTAATTTGGGATTTTCCCACACTCATTAACTGACCATTAACCGTCGGAACCAAGGACTCACACATCATCACACGCCTGCAGTGCTGCTGTGAACAGAGTACAACAAAATCAGAGAAAAACAGAGCAAAAGGTTTACACAAAAACTATTTGACTTCAGTCAATGTAAAATTAAAGAGCAAATAGTCACATGACTATGGAATGAACAAAAACAGATTAATAAAACTCCTCCGGCTAATGCAATATATAATAACTTGTTTAAATGCATGGGAAATAATAACCACACGTTCACAGCGTATAGCATCTGGTGCGCAGTCTGTTAACTGTGAAATATATATGTATATGTGTGTATATATGTGTGCATGTACTGTATGTGTGTGTGTATAAACATTTGACTGAAAATTATTCATTATGAAAACACCTACAGCAAATATTGAACCTTGCTGTCTGGAGCTTGTGTATGAAAGGAATTAGTGGGATCTTTGTGTATCTTCAGTTCTCTCAGTGGCAGTATTTACAACTGAAGCACCAGCGCTGTGTTGACCTCAGTTTATTTGTATTACTCTTTAGCACCCCCCCCCCCCCCCTTCTTTCCCCTAGTTTGGAAACGTCACCTATAGAAGCTGCATGTGCACAAAGATGTCAAATACCTCTTGAGCCTCTTGAGACAGTCTGAGAGAGAGAGAGAGAGAGAGAGAGAGAGAGAGAGAGAGAGAGAGAGAGCATAAGAGAGAAATGAATAAATAAAAAAAAAGCAAGGAGAGAAGGAATGACAGAAAAGATTCTGACCGGGGGGGCTGAAAGAGAGGATTTGGCTGAGAGAAGGAGGCAGTAATGGCAGTAGCAAAAATATATAAAGAGAGAGGGGGATGGAGAAAGAGAGGCTTAGGGCTCTGTGGTGTGGAAGAGAGGAGCAGGTGGAGGTGAAAGAAAAGCAAAGAGAGACAGGAGCAGTGCTCTGCTGCAGTGGGAAGAGGCGCTTTCCTATCGTCTACAACACATCTGTGTGTGCAGCTGCCAGTGGGAAAGAAAGATGCAATGAGGAATTGGAAGTGTTTGTTGATTTGGAGCCTTGTGTGTACAGCACCTTGCCTCGGGAGGACGAAGCGAGGAGGACGTTGCGATTAACGTGCAGCCCTAGTTATGTATGCATTGAATTGTTGCCCATGTTGTTTCTGGTTGTGTGTGTGTGTGTTTGTTTCAATGTGAGCCAGTATGTGAACCTCTGCCGTGTGTGTTTTCTGAAGACACACGTGGAGTTGGGAGCAGGTTTGTGTGACTGGGAGAGTGCAGTGATATTTAAAATCGACAATGGATGGAGATTATTCTAATTAAGGAAATATTACTGATGTAATCGTTCTAACAGGGTCAATTTGTTTCATTCGCACCACTCAGTAGACGAGACAACGGAAATCTTTTCTGAGGGTTTGTGATCAAAAACCTTGTCTCTGTTGGATGCGTCTCTCTCTCTCTCTCTCTCTCTCTCTCTCTCTCTCTCTCTCTCTCTCTGTATTACAGTATGGCTGCATGTTTGTTTCTGTCTACCTCTCTCTGCTCTGCTGGATAAATAGAAGTCAAACTTCAATATGACTGTGAAGATAATAATCTAGTCTCCAGCCTTCGAGGAAATACATGCTGCTACCGGGCAAAGGCGTCTTTTTGTAGAGGTGCAAAGAACAAATCCTCAGCAAATCTGCACTGCAGGCCTCATGGAGTCAAAGAGGGAAATATGGTGTCCCCCCAAATGATGTCACCCGTGTGTTGACATTAATATAATCATCGAGCATTTGTGCTAATTCAGCAGACATGTTGTCTCGTGATTGGATAATTGGTGAAACAAACGCAGGACCCTCATCAAGCCCAGTTTATATCCAAGGCTTCTCCCATGTGTAATATTTCATAAAGAACTATACACTTAAAATCGGATGTCTTACTGTTATTATGATATTTATGGGCACTATTGTAATTATCTAAGTGTATAGTCTAAAACATTGCAAGTGCCTCGAGGGTGTGTGAAATCCACTTTGCTAGTTATACAGCATTAAAAAGGTTGCTGCATCAGGAGCATGGTCGTACTGAGTCTCTTAATTAATCATGGGTGTGCAATAAACACACATGTACATAAATCAGAATGTCATATCACACTCCCTTTAAAAGCCAAGTGTGCTGGCAGCTTGACTATTTGCTGTTAGAGGTTGTTTCTCTGCAGAGGGAACAGATCTGCTCTAGTGTGACCGAGACCATCTGTGTGTGTGTGTGTGTGTGTGTGTGTGTGTGTGTGGGTGCATAGTAGCTATTATCTTGATAATCTTAAAATACCAGTGAAATACTGCACCACCATCTGTACTCCAGGTTGTTATTGGCCGGCAGAGCAATAACTTGCTGCTGCCTCAAGTGAGCAAAGGACGACATGCGCCTGACTCCTCATTTTAGGACCATGGGCGCTTGCATAGATACAAGTGTATTTGCTATTTCAAGATATTTATTTGAATTGCATGATATCTGCTTTACCCATGGCTTTGTCTGTCTCTGACTTCTGGGACAACGACAAAGAAAAACTCGCCAGTTAGTTGATTTTTTTCCTTTTACTGGTTGTATTGGTCACTTGTAATTGTAAGATTATTCATTGCAGTTTACTTCTCACCCATAGGTCCGTTGTTATTGTTTAGATTGAGTGACCACTAGTGGCTGAAGTAACATATTGTTGCGTTTAAACAATGTGTGTGATGAACAGGAAATGAAGACACTTGCATTGTGCTTGGCGTTGCTTCGCCTGCTGTGTTGTACAAGATCTTACCTGGAAATTAAATCCCCTTGTCTATAGAAAGTGATGTGTTCTATAGCTACTGAAGCAACAACAGCAGCTTGTTTGGAAATAATAAGATGAAATGTTCAGCCAGAGTCCCTGAGCGGCTCCCGAGCAAAAACCTAAAGCAATTACTCCCCATCATCAAAATGAATGCCTGGAAAAAAAAGAATAATTAAATGATCACTTCAACTGACACATTTTGTTTTTCTCTTACACAAAATACTGCAGAGCTCACTTGTGTTTCTGGGACGTTAATGCAGGAACATTCAGTAGAAAACTTTAAACAACTTCTACCTGACTGAGTTAAATCATCAATTGACCCAAAGCGGCTGCAGCCAAGCATAAAGAGCAGCCTGTTATCAAACCCAGTCACACTGCCAGCAAAGGCATCATCAAGTCTGTGACCTTCTTCATTTCCGCGTTTGCCTGAGTTTCATAATCACTTGCACCCGATTAATCTCACACTGTCTATCTCAGGCTCACACTCGTGCACACAGACAAATACCTGCATGGTTACGCACGGAGTAAATACCCCACGGAAACGCTGAAGAGGGCGACTCAGATCAGAGAAAGACACCCCTGATTGTTACGACTGCCTGGCTGCTGTCTGATAAGCTGTAGCCCTCCAACATATCGCTGTGAAGGCCGTGGGTCGTACAGGCTGTGTCTGTATCACAGTGGCCAACCTCGTCTACATTGACCTGGTTTCTGTTACGGGGCCAAAAGGAGCTTTTCAAACTCGTTTTTACTCACGTAAACAACATTTGGGATCATTGAAATAATGCCTGTCCTGATTTGGTGCTATACAAATAAACCCATAGATTCTATACAGAGATTTAATTGTCATTTAAAAGACACATGCAACATGGAATTTTGAAACTCTTTAAACTGTAAATTAGATCTTTTGAAGACAGTAAAAGGTGTTTGCACTGTAAAATCCATCTTACACTATGTGCAAATTTTGAGACTAACACTAATGAGGTGAAATTAGGTGAAAGCCGTCAATACAAATTGATTACCCTTGCTAAATCAATGGGGGGTGGAAATAATGAGACAAATGGGTTTAAAAAGGATTTTATATAATGGACTGGAAATGAACACGACGTGTTTTCACTGAACTCCGCATAGAAAAACAACTGTATTCGCTTTTTCTATAAAAACAATGGATCACATGACTGCCTGTGTGTGAAAACAGAATTATCACCTGACAGTTATACAGCTGAGAGGTGGTTTGTTCGTGCATTGCAAAGAAACACTCTGAAGTCGTTTTCAGACGTGAACTCCAGAGAATTGTGTCCAGCATTTTCCAAAGATTGCCTTTAACAAATGAGGAACGCAGCAGGAGATTCTCCAGGTCAGACGTGTTTACAACAGGACAATGTCTGGCATCTGCAGATAACTCGCAGGAGGCAAGACGATGACGTATAAATTCAGCAGTAAAAACCCTGCGTTTGTTTGCTGCACATCAGCGTATCAGCAAAAGCTTGTTGTCTTTCCAAGTTGACATTTTGTGGCATCTTCCCACATGTATGGCTCCTCTTCCTCATCCTGACATTTGTATTATTTTTGTTGTTTTTTTATTTTTTCAGTTTTGTGTGTTAGAAACATCAACATGCCCATTCTGCTGTCCTCTCACATGGACCCAATTTTCTGACATTTTATGGGGGGGCTGGCAGGAAAAGATCCAAAAGATGTCCAGAGCAACTGACTGAGTTCAGTGCATGTCTGAAAAATACTATACACACAGAGTCACACAAACCTGTGCCTGTGCAGTGAAACCTTGACAGGTGATGTAGGAATTGCTGTTCATGTTAAACAACAGAACAAATGTACAAATGTATTCAAACCATCAGAGTACGCACTTAGAAGTAAGTGTTAAAAGCAGTCTGCTAACTGTTCCAGGAGAGAGAGAGAGAGAGAGAGAGACAAAGAGAGAGTGTGTGTGTGTGTGTTGCCCTCAGCAAATAATACAGGACTCATTAGAATTGCTGTCATGTCGCAGCACTGCCTGCAGCGTTTCATTCTGAGCACAGCGAGGCGTCCAGTCTGGTTTCAGGATCCAGAAGAACCACACGAAGTTAGAAAAAATATAAAAACTACCTGGCTGTGTTTAGTGTTGGACCTGCTGCGATGCTTGAAGATGTTCTTCAAAGGGGAAGAGCCGTGTGGAACCAGATAAAGTTGTCACAACCTGTTTGTAAGTACTGAAGAGAAATCCTTTTAAATAGTAATGAGACCTCCGAGTCAAGTTCTGTTCGCTCCTCCGACATGTTGTGATCTTTCCTTTCCTGAAAATATCCTCTTCAGCAAAATAAGTCGGAGTAAATACAGAATACTGGGTATTTATTTAATTTTGTTGCCAGATGGTTCTACTTTTTACAAAATAGAGCGGAAGGAAATATGAGGAAATAAATTAAGATGAAGGGGAACCTGAAATTGCCCCTGATAGCTTCTCCTACCGAGTGTGAATGATGCGTGATAGAAAAGTACAGTATATGGTAACACTGTATGAATGTGTGTGTGTGTGTGAATAAATATTGTGCGTCCAGAGGAACATGATTTGTGCAACAAAAAGATACTGTTCAAATCTATAGGAATATGTTTGGATTTTATTTTAATGCCACTTTTTATTTGTGTTAAACCATAATTTGTCGGGATCGTGCAAGTCCTGCAAACATGGAGCCACAATAAGAGCAAACTGAATTGTATCTCTGGCCACCTGATGAATGAATTCAATATTCTCTCTCCTTTTAGTTGTTTTGGTCTCGACCATCCATCCATTATTTATACCACTTATCCTTTTAAGCTGACATCAGGCGAGAGGCAGCGTAAACCCTGGCTAGGTCACCAGGATATCACAGGATATGACACACACATTTACACCTACGGCCAATTAGAATCTACAATTAACCACAACCTGCATGTTTTTGGATTGTGGGAGGAAGTTGGAGAACCCGGAGAAAAACTCCAATGAGACCCCAGGCCAAACTGGGATTTGAACCAAGAAGTCGGGCAACAGAGCTACCCACTACACCACCATGCGGCCCTGGTGTCGAGCAACTCCTGAATAAAATATCAGGCTCATGCTTAATCAGCTAAATGCATCACTGGGTTCAGACACTGACTTTGTCTGCAGGTTGGTGCTGCTCATGCAGGTTAGTCTGAGTCTATCACAACATTTTAGCTAAAAACCAGCTTCTTGCTGTGACTGGAGTGAGGTTAGGGAGCAGAAACCTCCTAGTAGATCCTAATAGATAAATCTCTGTTCAGCTGAAGGGTGCCGCAGAGATTTAGTGATAATTATCTGTGGGTTCATCACTAATCACCCTCAATTACACTTTGTAGATCTACGTTAATGCAGCTCTGTGCTCACAGATCCGATTTTTTATCAAGTGCAACAAATTGACTTGCATTTGGCGTCGTGACTTTGTTTGTCCATCAGCTTTGTGTTGTGCGTATGTGCATCGTTTTCTGGGAATCTCCCACGTGTCCCTCTCTGTCTCCGTTTCCAGGAAGTGTGGGGGGGGCACGCAGGTCCGCATTGATGTTTTTATGTGACATATGTTTATTGGTGCCGCAGAACACGCAGAGAAACAGTTTGATTTACGGTATTAACGGCAGTAGTGCAGGTGTCATGGTTAAATTTACAGCCTGCTGTTGCCATGACCTTCATGAGTGCATGGGTGTGGATTCGCCTTGATGCCTAATCAATCACAGTAAAACCATATCCATCACCATCCTTTGTAATTTTAGTTTTTGTCTTTTGCTTTGGACTCAGCTTTCCTATAAACATTAAAATAAACGGTATATTGCGCGATCTCCACTTCCTGTCTCCTCTGACTCCCCACGCCTCGGTGATCACAGGGCTGTTACAGGAGAGGCATTCTCTCCAGGTCGCTGTCATTATGATTCAGGAAAGTACAGGACAGGAACGGTTTCTGCAGACTTTTCTCTGACAGCTAAACGTTGTGGTCACATAATCACTTTATTCCTGTTTGAACTGTCTGTATCTGCTGCCTCCCTGAAGTACTCATTGGCAGGAATATGAGACTCAAGAGGGTCGGTTGCAGATGAATCAGGTGTTAAAGTGAAGATAAGGTTCATTTGAACCGGGAGACCAAAGCTGAAATATAACATATCCTTGACATAACAGAATCCAGCCCAGAGGATATATACACTGTGCGTTGTTTACCTTCAGTCTGCTGCATTAAGGGCGACTGTGTTATAATGTGAAACCACTGTTTGGCTACAGTGGAGCTATTTTGGGAGTTTTATTACTATAGGAATAGAGACAAGGAAAGAAGAGTTGAACTTTCATAACTGAGAAGTCAGGACGTGGCAGAATACAAAGTGAAATAGCTGCAGTGACGTGATGAGTTGATTGAGCTGTGTGTGTGTGTGTGTGTGTGTGTGTGTGTGTGTGTGTGTGTGTGTGTGTGTGTGTGTGTGTGTGTGTGTGTGTGTGTGTGTGTGTGTGTGTGTGTGTGTGTGTGTGTGTGTGTGTGTGTGTGACAATTCAGAGAGTGTTGGCTTCTGGTGTCGGCAGGGCCAGATTAGTTCTGTTAGTGTCATGTTGTGAGGTGAAGGGGCACGACATTTATATCTGTCCCACCAAGGAGGGCGACTCTCTGTGTGTGTGTGTGTGTGCTTGGGCAGTGGCTTGAAGATTTGGGGGGTGTTTGACGAAAATGTCAGAAATGTCATGGCTCCTCACGCCGTTTTTAATGGTGACGTTCTCTTCTCTCTCTCTCTCTCTCTCTCTCTCTCTCTCTCAGATAAGCTGTTCGGAAAGCGGCTGCTGCAGGCTGGGAGACACATCATGTCTCATAAGTCTTGGATGAAAACAGTGCCCACAGAGAACTGTGACGTCCTCATGACATTTGCAGGTCAAGCAGTCGACACACAAACACTCATATCTGTATCTCTATATATGTGAGGACATCCTTGGTCCTTAACCCCAACCTTTACTTATCATACCTGTCCTGACCATAAACTAAACCAGGGATTGCAGGGATATATTTAATATATATATATTGTGTATCAAATTTACTATTGGATATTTTATATACATTGATATGTGTTTTTATGTTTCACAGTTGAAAAGGTGACATTGCTGTTGAACACGTTAAAACTGACTTTCAGCGTGATAATTAATGAGACTGTGCCCACAGCATAGAGAACACCACCCAGTCAGAAACCAGGGTTAGAATATTATCCCTTCAACTCTTTGAGCCACAGCTTTAACATTAGAGAATCCGGCTTGTGATCAGTTGGAATCAGTGAACCAGCTCAGACGGCAGAGAGGAAAAGTCAATGTCTAGTGTTTGTTAGTACGACACTTCGCCTCCAGCTGCCGCTCAGGAATAAACAGTGGGAGGATGGAGCAGCTCCTGTGTACGATGATGCGTGGGTTTGTTGGAAAATGTGTTTCTCTTCTTTCATTTCCTACCACAGACGCCACAGATGACCACACGTTACTATGGCTACTGAACCACATCCGGCTGGGAATCCCAGAGCTCATCATACAAATTCGACATCACAAGCACACACGAGTCTACGCGTTCTTCATCACCGCCACGTATGAAAAGTAAGAAATCTCCCGACAGTTATTTTCCATCATTGATTTTTCTGTAAATTACTGTTGCGATTAATCAGATAATAGTGAAAGATGTAGTGAAAGATTTGTCCAGATGTTTTGTCCAAACCCCCAAAATAATCAATTTTCAGTTAAATAATAGAGAAGCAGTGTATCCTTATGTTAAGGAAGGTGGATAAAGTAAACTGATAAATTGTTTAAACCTAAATCTGATCCCTCCTGCTGTATTTGACCAACTCTCATAATGTTGTAAAGAAAGTCAAAATCCTGATCGGGATCTGCTCCAAAATGGGTTCTTACCTGGGTCCCGCCACAACCCCTCCACAAAATTGCATGGAAATCGGCTGAGAGGTTTTTCTCCTGTTAACTAACAAATGAACGCAGACAAAAACAAAACCTCCTTTGCGAAGGTAAAAATATTCCCAGCGATATATAAAAAGACTTGACGGCTCCGTATTTATATTTAACCCTGCTGAACACAACCAATTTCTGCTTTTCTCTCGTGACCCGTTACAGGTAGCTGCTGTTGAGGCTGTGTTTACTGTAGCTGTGTGAATTAATCACACTGTCACTCCGGACAAGACACAGACCAGAAGTTACAGCTGTAACTTTCCTCCAGAGAGACAGGAAATGAACGCACTGGCTACTGAATAATACAGTAGATCACTTCCTCCAGTAGTTTGAGCTTCAGTTATTTTTAGATGCTTCTGCCGGAGTTGGGATATTGAAGATTAAAAATATCCCTGTTGTTCTGTGCTAGAGTAAAATAGTGCATTAATTTGTCCTGGTTTTCATACATATATATAAACATATATAACTGCAGCTATAATAAGCACAGCAGTTTAGCTCCTGCACAGTGGATCATTAGTGAAGCTGCAGTGACGACAGGTGTATCAGCTCCACTCCTCTGCTGCTGCATGTGCTGCAGGTTGTTTCCAGTGTTGCAGGAAGCCGAAGGCAGGTTGAACAGTACGGTGATTGTAGTCATTCTGATCACAACACACAGACACAGTGTCTTTTAAAAAGAAGATCCCTGGGGGGAATTGTGCATGAGCGCAGGGTCGTTTGCATCCCAGCCTTGACTTTGTGTGTATAAATACTGAGAAATCCAATCCAGCAGACGAGGGCAGCACTCACTGTTCCCTATTACATTTCAGCACATGACAAATGTTGAGTCCTCTCTGCTGACTGTGCATTTAACAATGAGACCAAACCTTTCCCAGTGAATGGAGCAGGAGTGGACAGATGGCCAGAAGGAAAAGACAGGAAGAAATAAACAGAAAATGAAAGAGAAGGGCAGAAGCAGAGAGAATAAGTGAAAGGATGAGGGCAGAGAGGACAAGGAAGGAGTGAGGAAAGGTAACGTGGTGGGGGGGGGGAGAGAGAGAGAGAGAGAGAGAGAGAGATTCGGCTTTAAGAGAAATGCTCAAGGAAAGATGATTTCAATCTCACTATTTAACCTTTCTCTCTCATCTCTCTCGCTCTTGCTCTTGCTCTCTCTCCTTCTCTCACTCTCACTATTTCTCCTTTCTCTCTCTCTCTCCCATTTTTCTCTCTCTCTCTCTCTCTCTCACACACACAAAAAACACACACACACACACCTGCTGTCAGATGAGTTGACCTACATTTCCTGTGATAGAAAAGTTAACACAGGAAGTATTCCGCCCTCTCACCTATGATAACTGTTCCTGAAGCACTGACACTTTCCCCTCCCTCTTTAGTCCAGTTACAGATGTTGATAAGTTAAAGAAAAACCCATCTGTATCAGACAATACAAGCGGAGGGCTCCACGCAGGCTCCTGGTTCATTATGATATCATCAGAAACAGCGTTGTTTTGAAGGAGCTCGGTAACCAGTGAGGGAATCCTGCGTTGTTATCATGCATCATCACAGCGAGACACTTTTTTCAGAATGGCTCTATTTATTAATTAGAAAACAGCTTAAAAAGCACAGTTGCACATTTTCTGTGAGACGTCTCCTTTTCTTACCTCATGTACAATCCATTCCTCATTCCTCAGCCATGACTGGGCAGTTTGCAGCCATTCTGTTTTGCTGAGAGTCTACAACCCAATATATATTTGTTGAATTAGCATAAACCTTACGTGCAGAACGTCCCCTCAGAATTCTGCTGTCTAAGCTCAGCTTTGTCCACATGCTGTGTTTGATTGGGTCTCCAAATTAGGACGAGTGTAAAAGGACGATAAAGTTTGTGATCAAATAAGAGAGGGAGAATCTCATTAAGATTCCTGGCAGCAGAAGGAGCCACACACCTCTGAGAGGCCCTGCAGTTATTGGCTTAGATTACTAAACAGTTGGTTTAAACAGATACAGCCCTGTTTTTTGCCTCCTCAGACAAGGACATTGTCTAAAACAGCTGCGTGCACTAAACACCAGTCAGGGGTGATACAGAACCGTACACCTCACATTCCTGCTGCAATCCATCCTAGTGCTGAATGTGTCTTTCTGTCCGGCTCCGCCAAGAGCCTGGAGCTGCATGATGGATGGATGCTACAGGCTAAACTATTCATACATGTACATGTGAGGGAGGGAGAGAGGGACAGAGAGAGAGAGAGAGAGGTGAGCTGTCGGCCTGCGGGTAACAGAGGGCGTGGTGCTGCATTATTACAAAGCTTCTAGGAAGGGCATAAAGAGAGGAGAAAGGGATGATGGGATGAAGAAGGGGAGGAGGAGGGTCAATGAGAGAACTCATTGACATGAAAGGATGGAGAGAGGGGGGAAGAGAAGGAGACGTGGAGGAGGGGTTGTTGGGACACCTACCTCTCTATTGACCTCTCTACCTCTATCTGTCTGTATATCTATCTGTCTGTATATCTATCTGTCTATCTATCTATCTATCTGTCTGTCTGTCTGTCTGTCTATCTGTCTATCTATCTATCTGTCTGTATATCTATCTACCGTATTCAGAAATGTGTTAATTTACACACAACATGACTTCAATTAACAAATATAATGTTTTTGACAAATTAATTGATAGTTTTTTCAAAAAATGTCTGAAAATAGTCAAAGGAAATTGTAATTATGTTATGAAACAAAGAAACCCAGTAAATCCTCAAATGTGTGAAGTTCAAACGAGAGAATATTTGGCATTTTTGCTTGATTAATTCCTTAAAAACTTTATTTATTTTTAAAATAGTTGTTAATTCATTTCGACATTAAACAGGAAATATCTGTTTTTTAAAGCACTTTAGTTTCTTCACCCACAGCAGGAGAAGAGCAATAACACAAGATATCAGATGTACCTTTTTTCATCCCCTGTAGGAGAATTTTTTTTAATTCTCATAATAAAAACTTATATGTGCATGTACTTATATTTCAATGGTACGCAACATATTCATGAAATACAGATTGTTAACATAAATGTGCAATATGTGCTTATCAGTCACTTTCTGAAGCAAATGTTGTCGAGACAAGTTGAACCGAACGTTTAAGGCTTGATGTTTTTCTTTGTGCCGCAGTTTGTTGCGAGGTGCTGACGAGATGGGACTGAGGAAAGCGGTGAAGCCCGAGTTTGGAGGAGGAACGCGCAGCTTCTCCTGCGAGGAGGACTACATCTACGAGAACATCGAGAGCGAGCTGTGCTTCTTCACGTCACAGGTCAGAGTCGCTAACACGCGTATGAACATGTTCTGAAGTTACCGTACGTGTCTCACTCCTCTCGTTCGCTGCAGGAGAGGCAGAGCATCATTAAGTACTGGCTGGAAAATCTACGTGCCAAACACGGGGAGGTGCTTCACAATATCAACTTCCTGGAGGGCCAGCCAATCAGTAAGCTGCTTCTATCATCAGTACAACTGCTAGTAGAGATTTGGTGATGTTTGTCTTTTTTGAGACAGAGGGGTGTTCCCTGCTCGGCTTTGGAGATAATCCCTCAGTTGGTTTGGGTTTGAGGTCATGAGGATCTCACAGTTTACTGCAGTTGATCATTTTATTTTTCTATTCCTCTCTGATCTCTCTGCGTTTCTGTCTTCTCTGCAAATACAATTTATTTTCCTCTTGCTTCATTATCCTCTGCAGTCCCGGAGCTGAGTGCGCGAGGTGTGATCCAGCAGATGTTTCCTCTCCATGAGCAGAGGATCCTGGGTCAGCTGATGAAGTCCTGGGTCCAGGCTGTTTGTGAGAAACAACCTTTAGGTCAGAATCTAAAGACAATCTAAAGCATATATTAATCAGTTATTCCCAATTGTTTCATATCATATGTGATCAATTGCGCCATGAAGAAGTTACAAAGAACCCAGAACATGTTTTGTGGTGTCTCTGCGTCCTATTGGACTACAAACATGACCTGAAGCTTGTATAGATCAAACATAACTTATCACATGGTAGGAATGATGTCATCATAACATCTCTACAAAGTCAGAAAACGATGTAAAGTGTAGTTTAATTATGCATTAACTTTTCTAACCAATAGCCATTAAAGACACTAAATACAGTTTTTTAGGATTAATCAATCATTTGTCCTCATATGGTAAAAATAACATGCTAATGTCAGTGATGATGAAACTACTTTATTACAAAATAAAATATTTAGCACTGTCTGACTGGGGAATAAGCAGCACACACAGCGTTTTCCTCATGCTAACTTCTGTTCTTCCCTTTGTCTGTGCAGATGATATCTGTGATTACTTCGGGGTGAAGATCGCCATGTATTTTGCCTGGTTGGGTTTCTACACCACGTCCATGTTGTATCCTGCCGTGATCGGCTTTGTGCTGTGGATGCTCACCGAGTCAGATCAGGTGAGTGGGAGGTCGTGGCCGCAAACATCTCTAATCACCAGCCGAAAAATATTGTATAACCTGATCAGAGATTTAAGCATCTGTTTGTGTTTGGGGGCTTTCAGACGAGCCGTGACATCTGCTGTGTGGTGTTTGCCCTGTTCAACGTCGTGTGGGCCACTCTGTTTCTGGAGCGGTGGAAGAGGAGGGGGGCTGAGCTGGCGTACAAGTGGGGAACTCTGGACACGCCGTCTGAATCCCTGGAGGAACCACGGCCTCAGTTCCGGGTGAGAGAAAGTAAAAACCTTCCATCCTCCTTTTCCTCCCCTCCTCTGTATGAGGTCTGTTCACACTCTTTCCCTCTCTCTGCCTCTCTCTGCCTCTCTCTGTCTGCAGGGAGTCAAGCGCTGTAGTCCCGTAACAGGATGTGAGGAGTTCTACTACCCTCCGTGGAGGAGGCGTGTATTCAGGTGGCTGGTCAGCCTGCCCATCTGTATCCTCTGTCTCTGTTTTGTCTTCCTGGTCATGCTCATCTGCTTTGAGCTGCAGGTCAGTCAGCTGTCAGCATCTGTTGCACACGTCTCCTGCTCGTCTGAACGTAGCACTCATACTTAAAACATTTTGAATTGCATATTTTTGTGGCGTGGTCCCTGCTAGTGAACTTCTCTTTCAAAGAGCTGAAAACCAACACGTGCTTGATGTTTTTTTCCTGGAGATGATGAACAGAACTCTGTGTCTCTGCAGGAATTTGTGATGGGGATCAAGGAAATGCCTCGGCTAGCTCGCTTCATCCCCAAAATAATGCTAGCCATCACTGTGACGGCATGTGACGAGGTGTACAGGAAAATCGCCTGCTGGCTCAACGACATGGGTGAGGATAAAAAAGATCTTATCTTTATTATTAAAGATAATGATGCTACCATTTGAGATTCTTGTAAACTCTAATTTACTTTTATTTTGCAGTATATTAAATTGTCTTCAAGAGGTGCAATAAAAGATTATTCACTGTATATTGTGTTTCAACAGAAAACTATAGACTCCAGAGTGCCTATGAGAAAAATCTCATCATCAAAATGGTTCTTGTGCGTGGCTTTTCATTACATAATATTTAAACCATATAATCAGATTATTTCCTTTCAAATATGACACCTGGCCTCTCTTTCTGTTTCAGTTTCAGTTTGTAAATTCTTATCTCAGCCTTTTTTACATTGGATTCTACCTCAAAGACATGGAGCGTCTGAAAGAGGTAAGAAACGTCTCTGTCAGTAAATCTCCAGACTCCCAACACGTGTTGTCGTAATCTCTCATTCTTAAAATCCTCTGCTCTCTTTGCTTCCATGCATTGATTCCCATAACCATCCATCCATCCACACATCCATCCATTTGTGCGTCTGTGGAAGATGCTGCTGGTGTTGTCTCTGTTGAGGAGTCTGCAGCGGCAGGTCCGGCTTAACCTGCTGCCCTCCCTCCTCTTCAAGATCAAGATGTTTGTGATCTCTGTCCCCTGGTTCTCCAGGACTTTTCTCAGGTCCAAAGTACGAGCCCCTGTTCGTCCTCTGGGTGGGAGGTCAAAGGTCAAACTCTGACCACCCCGGGGGGGTTTTTGCATGGCACTCTTCAACTATGAATGAATGAATGGATGAACCAGCAGCCCATTGTTTTAATTGCCTCTGTCTGGTGAAGGCTTGCTTTTACAAATTGAATTGTTTTCCATTGGCATTGAAGGATTCATATTTGCGTTTAATAACTAACTAATAACTCACCTTCTCAAATATAATATGTGTCATTTTGAAAACTTCCCAGACAGCAGTGACACGTGGGCCGGTTCATGCATTGATATTCTAATCTCAAGATAACTAAGTGTTAAATGACTGGTGTTTTCATTTCTGGACAACTGAGAACTCACACCACACCCCCCCACCCATCTTCCCTCCATGAGACCACCTCACCTCATTTCTTTTTACGTTTTTTCTTCGACATGGTAATGTGGAGTCAACATGGATTTCTTTATTTGTCTTTTCCTCTCATGCAGTCTGAGTAAATCGCTGTTTACAACTCTCACACTTACATTTCTCACCCAGTCTTGCCAGTTTCTGTTCCACTCTCAGCCGGAGTGACACTTCATTCATAAACTGATAAAATCACCTGACTTCATTATTTTCTCATGTCGTAGTACCAACTAACATACTGTACACATTTCATACTATATATACTGAACACTACATTATCACACAAAAGTAAAATAACGACACAGCTTTTCTTGGATTTATCCATTTGCCGCAGTGAAATAAATAGGCAGACACGACTTTTCTTGTATTTTTGTAGTTATTCCTGATGCTGTAGTGAAATAAATAGAAAAATAACCTGGCTAAAACACTGAAAACACAGAAAACCATCTGGTGTTGTCAGCTTGATTCAGACTCTGACATAGTTGAGCGGACTGTTCCAGTCGGAAGCAGCGGGAGCACACGATCTCCTTTTCTCCGTTTTCCGAGGTCTCCCATCATTGACTGAAATAACATTCTGTACGTGTCCTTGACTGGGATTCATTGTGGTTTGGTGTTTGCATCTTGTGCATCAGCATTATTTGACTTGGAGACGAGATGAAACGACAGTAAAGCCTTCGTGACGCGGTTCATGACAATGTTCATCCTCTGGGTTTATGTTAAACGGCTGAAGATAAACTCACTGCTTGGTTTTGAGTGTTAAAGGATGATTCTGGTGTATAAGGACATTTTCTATTTCCATTTCTATCAGCTCACTGTGTTTTGTTACTTAACCTGGTGGAGAAATGGCTGAAAAAACACACATCAACATGTTAAAGCTTTATGGGGGTGTGTTTTTTTCGGTGGTGAAAGTGAAAGTCAACCCAAAATTGTTTGAACAATCACAGAAAAAAGTAAATGCAGCAGAATACATTTTCATATATATTAAGTCTTGCTATCCTAAGTGTTTGCTTAAACTCTGACTTGGTGGAAAGATGTGATATTGGTCTGGAGAGAACTCCTTGAATTTTGGTGCAGACACGGTTCAGGGGACAGATGTAGGATTTTATTTATCTTTTTTTAAAGGGTCCTTTTCAACCTTTTCATTGATTTATCAGAAAATAATTTAAGTTACATTTAAATGAACTAGAGCTGGATTTTTATTTGGATCTGCACCAGACTGCAGACACTCATAAATATCAGTTCTCTAAACATGCCAGATTTTCTTTTTTTCATCAAGATCCATTAATTATTTTCTGAGAAATCAATGAAAAGGTTGAAAAACACCCGTGCAATGTTTAAGAAAGTGAGAAAAAAAGATTCCTCATCAGGATCCGCATAACCCAAGTTGTAATAAACCAGAAGTAAACTGTAAATTAAGCATAATGGTTCTAAAATATATGATTTGCACATGTTTGGTATGAGAGTTAGTGAAAGGCTTCTAATGCTCATGTTCATCAGTGAAATATGCTTTCAGAGGTGTTGGAGGATATTCCCACAGTGAATTAGACGCTGTGATGTTGGTTCTTTCAAATATATTACACTTCTGGACACATCCCAAGGAAGTCATCACATTTTTAATGCTCTGGGAAGCGCTCCGCAGCAGGCCTCTGTCTTACGTGATTTGCTTGTGGTTAAAGTCTGCATACATAAGTGTGTTAGGATTGATCTGTTGCATTAAGAGTGTGTTATCCCACTGCTCCTCTCAGCCTGTGAGTCTATTCTCTCCTCTGTCCAGCTGGTCTTCTTTGTTCCTCTTGCATCCCGAGCAGTTTGCATTTTGTTTTCCAGGGAGGCATTTTTCTTTAAAATGTTCTGATTAGCCATGACTGTTTTGTCTGCGTCCTTCTCAGATGCTGGCCACTCTGCTCATCATACGCCAGTTCCTTCAAAATGTGAAGGAGGTGCTGCAGCCTTATCTGTATGAGCGCCACAAGCTGGGCGAGCTCTCACTGCGAGCCATGTGGGACCTGCTGCTCTCAGTGCTGCTGAAATATGCCCGGCTGGCAGCTGGGAAAGCCCAGGTCTCTCCCACTGACCAGCACATGCCGGGACCTGGACTGAGGGGCACGCGGCCTGGGCTGGGGCAGCAAGAGAGGAGGTCAGACTCACTACTTACATTCCATTTTACATTAAAATGGGTTCATTTTTTGAATTCAACTTAGCTGAATTTGTGTGAAATTAATCCTTTTGAAAAATGACCAATATGAGCCTTTAACAGACATAATGTATTCTGATACACATACACGATAAATAAAAGCTTTCATTATCCTGCAGAGAAGATCCATTTATGTTTGTTATATTTGCAAATATTGTTTTTTTAATATATTTATCGGACAATATATTGTTATTGGAAATGTATTACTCCAAAAATCCATATTGATGAGGCTTAAGACATATACATCAACATGTAAAGTATTAGTCACTGCAGACAGACCTGCTTGTGTTCAAACAGACAGTTATGATTCACGCAGGGTTGGACACTGAGCTGTTGACACACACGTTTTGTCTGACGTCTGTTGGTCTCCTCGACTCCTCTCAGGGAGAAGAAGTGTTTAAATGGGGGGTGCGGGGTGCCCGATGAAGAGGAGGGAGGTGAGAGGGACGAGGCTGACAGTGGGAGGTTCAGCGAAGGAGAGACGGAGGAGGAAAGTCTGATCGACTGCGGTTTGAAGCTGAGGAAGGTCAGCTTCATAGAGAAGGTAAAATACACTGTGATAACATAAATGTGACTGTTAATCTGCTTATACTGTTTTTTTTATATATTTAATATAGTCTTTATTATTAAAAGTGTTTTTTGCTGATCTGTGATGATGATGCTCAGGTGGACAGAAGACCCGTCTGCACTGGACCCCCCATGGACAACAGTTTCCTGGATGAAGGGAGCCCCACCATGGTGGAAAAGGGAATGGACCCGTCCTCTGTGTTTGAAATGTGTGACGACGACGACGATAATGACATCCATGATGTGAAGGAGACTGGTGGGGGAGGGACAGGTGCGGCTGAGGGAGTTAATGCTGCTGCTGCTGCTGCTGCTGCTGCTGCTGCTGCTGCTCCACTTCCCTCTGGCTCTGAGAGCAGCACGTCACTGCGACACAGGAGAAGAGGCAGGAGCACGGAGAGACCCGAGCCGAAAACGAAAAGGGAATCGTGGATGGACCCCCCTGAAGAGAGGGAGAGCACCACGCTCACTCAGGCTGAGATGGAGAGCTGCATGCAGACTTATGCTGTAAGGAGGAAACACCTCGTCTGTGAACCGTGGACAGTGTGTCAACACATAGACGTCGTATTTGTCACCCTGGGTGTTACCCTCATATCAGGACTATTAGTTGTAATAACACTTAGCACAGACCCAGGAAAGACTGATGTTAATTGGCGAAGCAGAGCGTCACTTTATATTATGATGGCTGGCAAAGAAAACCGCACTGTGTATTTTGTCATTTTCCTTTTGCAGTTCAAACAAACTCGCAAATCATTACTAACCATCATTGCTGCAACTTCTTTAGTGACTCGAGGTAAATTGAGTACAAGCCAAAACCCTGCATCACTATGAACACAGGGGCCACACTCGGGAAGTAGATCTACTTCTCTGTGACGTTACCAGCAGCGAATTCATGTGTTTCATTATGATCAGATTATTTCTGAGATTATTTCTGTTTGAGTAGATTATTTGAAAAGCTGATTGACCCTTTATTTCTAAATGTCTCATAACAGAAACATGAGAGAAACACAGACTGACAAATTCATCTGAGCGGTTTTCTATGAAAGTTAGATCGCAGAGCGTTTCTCTGTAGATCGGTCAGATTATGACGCCATAACATGATCAGAACAGATAGAAAATAGCTACTAGATGTTGTATAATAGTAGAGAACAACCTTCTACTGCATGTTGTCTGCTGGGGAACTCGCTGTCATTCTCCACATACTGCACTGCAACATGAATCCAACAGAATCCATCAGCCTGCAGTGACACGGCCGCACAAGAGCCCAGAGTGTGATCTGAATAACAACTGTTTCAAAAAATGCGAAGCTATCACCTTTCTTTTCTGTTCTTCTGCTCATTGATTTGCTTCAGTCAAACAAATTCCTCTTCCCTATTAGTGAAATGTTGGCATTCGGACCAGAGCTGTGGTGCAATGATCTATTTTGTCCCTCCCAGGACACCTTCCAGGACTACCAGGAGATGTTTGTCCAGTTCGGATACGTGGTGCTCTTCTCCTCAGCGTTCCCCCTGGCGGCCATGTGCGCGCTCATCAACAACATCATCGAGATCCGCAGCGATGCCTTCAAGCTCTGCACCGGCCTGCAGAGGCCGTTTGGACTCCGAGTGGAGAGCATCGGCCAGTGGCAGGTGAGTGAAGACATGAGCTCGTGAGCATGAATTTATTGTCACTCAAAGACAACTAGAAATATTGAACCTTAACTACTGTATGTAACAGTGGCATTGGATTTTATCAAGCACTTACATCAGGCTGAAAACTAGCACTTAACCAAGGGTAATTGGCCACTTTATCACCATATTGCATATACATCACATGTATTTAGATCAACATGTATACAGACATTTTCTGCAAATTGCTCACATTGAACACAGGCAACATATCCATTCTTATACAGTTGAAAGTTGTATATTTGTTACTGTACAGTTCTGAATATAGATCACCTCATTTAAAATCCTTATTTTGATTCACAAAATCCACATTATTATCCAAAACTGCACCATATTTCACTTTATTCATAGATCTTAACACTCTGCACGTCATGGTTTTTTTTATAGAGATCTCTGCACTATGTCTTGATAAATTCCCCCACAACTCCCGATCTCACAATGTTTTCAAATTCATGGATTCGCCACTTAATGGAATCCACTCCAAAAATCAATGGCTTCTTGTTTGGCCCGTACTCCACCCTTCCACTGAGTTTCAGGAAAATCAATTCTGTAGTTTCGGCGTAATCCTGCCAACAGCCGGACAAACAGCCACGAGCCTGAACTCAATATAAAAGCTCCCTCTGTTCTCAGCAAATCACAAAATCGTTTTTTTAAGAAACAACAAAGCTGCAACCTGTTCTCTTGTCTCGTGCACAGACTGCAATGGAAGCCATGGGCCTGATCGCCATCATAGTGAACTGTTACCTGATTGGTCAGTGTGGTCAGCTGCAGCGTCTGTTCCCGTGGCTCAGCCCGGAGATGGCCATCATCTCCTATCGTCATCCTCGAGGTTTGTTCCCCGCTCGTCACTCAGAAGGACTCCAAGCTTTTTCAAACTTTTCCTCTGGAACTCTTCCAACACCACAAGGTGCACGCTAATCAGAGCATGTGCCTGATATTCTGGTCGCAAATCCATTTACAACTTTATGTTTTGTTTTCTATCTGTAAAGACTTTGGACGATTCATTAAATGCTACAGATATTTTGAAAAGAATGTTAAGAAGAAGATTTTCATATAGATATTCATACATTATATACATATATTCTGAACAGAGAGTATGTTCACTGATAGACCATAACTGAGTATAAAGCTCCCTCCGTGTTTCTCCTAGTTCTTGGAACATGCTCTGGTTCACGTTGGCTCTGTCAGCCGTGCACTCTGTGGCTCTATTTTTGGAAAAGGGTAAACAGCCTGCAGCTCTGTCTTGGCCTGGTAAAGGAGTCGGGCCGATCAGGAGGAGAATCTCACAGCCCAATGTTTGTTTGGTGCTCGGTTTCTGACCCTGGTTGTACTGTATTAATGTCGTGTTTTTAAGTCTCTGCCTTCCTGTTTGTCTGCAGCACTTTGCCATTCTCCTGAAGTACATCATCCACGTGGCCATACCTGACATTCCCACATGGGTCCGAGAGGAGATGGCTAAACTGGATTATCAGCGCAGAGAGGCCTTCAAGGTAAATGAGGAGACTTATTTATATGAATTAATTAATTAATTAATTTAGGAGAGAGATAAAGTTCAAGATCAAGAACTTTTCAGGCAGATTTAACAAGGTCTCAAAATATTACCTTGTGATTTTACTTTAATGTAATAAAACTAGAAGAACACTCAGCAGAGCAAAAGTCCCAACAGTCCCCTAATGAAACCACATTTAAATTTACTAGATCCAGATTTTTAATTGTGTTTGCAGCAAATTGTAAACAATCATATATATGTAGAAGATTTTTACCATAAATTATTCTCTGAGAAATCTACGAAAATGTAAAAACATTTCTGGATCCGCACCAAAATTGTATTGGTTCTTCCTTGGCTCATCCCTCACCCATCCACAAAATGTCATGCAAATCAGTAAATTAGTTTTTCAAAATCCTGCTGACAAACAAATAAACTAATAAACAAATGTACAGATTTTTTCTCATCAAGATTTTTTGCAAAATCCATACACGGATGAAAACAGGAGTTAAAAAGGAATCGTCTGATTACCGACATGACCCAACCTCTCTGTCATAAAGCATAGTTTAAGAAAGGGAAAAAGATCCCGGATCAATTCTTTTATCTGCATGAGTAATACAATTTGAAGTTCTCTTCTTAAACTCGGCCCCAATCCTTCCTCCAGGTCCGTAAAAGAATTTTTCGTGTAATCCTCCTGAGAAATAAACCAACAAACTGATGCGGATGAAAACATCACGTCCTTGGCAGAAGTAGAAAACATTCTGTTCTGCGACGCTGCACTTTTCTTTTTAGAGTTTCATTCTGCTGATACTTTAACAACAACACATTTGAGAAATACAATTTCTACGACATAGCAAAGAGAATAAGGTGCAGTGCTAATGCAGGCTTATTACTACAGTAAGGTATTTGTTTGATTGTTGCCACTGCAGTATTGTAAAGGTTTGCTGGGTTACTGCTGATTCTGATAAATATATCGTGGCGATGTTTCCCTTCGTCTGCAGAAGCACGAGCGACAGGCGCAGCAGCATTACCAGCAGCTGCAGAGGAGGAAGAGGGAGGAGGAGGAGAGGCAGAGGCAGGCGGAGCACATGGCCCGGAGGGAGAGGGAGCGGGACGACAGCAAGGGTGACTCCTCTGGGGATCACCACCATGACAAAAGTCACGGCAGCAAATCGCGGGCCGGGGGTGGAGGAGGGGGAGGAGGCGGGGGGTCCGACAAACCCAAGAGGCCCAGCTCTCTGCTGGCCAACAACAACGTGATGAAGCTGAAGCAGATCATCCCGCTGCAGAGCAAGTTCTCCTCGGGGGGCGCCCGCTCCCCGCAGTCACCCACCAGCAACGAGCCAAAGCTCCCTGGGTTCCTGAGCTTCAAATTCCTCAAGTCACCTGAGAACAAGAAGGAAGGCGTGGCGTCTGCCGCCTCAGCAGCCAATTCCACCGCAACGGCATCATCATCATCATCTTCATCATTAGGTAGCAGCTCTCAGGAGCGTTCTCAGTCACCCAGCAAAGCCTTCAACCCTGGGAAACTGTTTAACTTTGGGAAATCCGAGGGAGGGACGTGTGTGAACGGGGCGACGCTGCCCAGACCCGGGGAGGGGGCATCAGAAAGACACATTTCCAGGTCTGACTTGAACGGCGTTCCAGACGAGATCCCCTCGCCTGGAGGGGAAGTGTCTGAGAACGGACCTTCAACAGACGTGGATGCGGCCGGCTCTAAAGTTTAGTCGCTCCAGAGAGAACAAAACTCGTCTCAGCTGAGGAAGCGACGTGTTAACTGTGAGGAGAAGCCTGACCCACCTGCTGAATCGTCCTCGGTGGCGTGTAGACGTACCTGAAGCAGGGAGAGGAAACAATGAGATGATGAGAGGTGACTGGTGTGTTGGTTATTTTGCTGAGGGACAAAAAAACAGGCTTTATGAGAAAGACGTTGCTACGATGACCTGATAAACACACACACACACACACACACACACACACACACACACACACACACACACACACACACACACACACACACACACACACACACAATCCTTTACACACAGGCAAACATACAACCCCTTCCTTGTCTGCAATACATAAAGAAATGCATGAGCTGCGTTTCTTATATTTTCAAGCCTTTAAAGCAGAGAGCTGTGTTTCTTGATTTTTCTTTTTCTAGTCAGAAATTGTAAGCATCTCTGTGGCCTCCCACTCGGACATATCAGCTTGCTGCGGAGGAAAAGAAAAGATTTAAAAAACCGTGGTGTGAAAGGATCTACGATTGTACATGCGATTAACTACTGAGTGTTCTTTAGCCGTCACAACACCGGTGATCATCACCGGTGAGGAATTCTAGGGCCCCTCACTTTTGTGTTGAAGTGGGTAAAAAAAAGTAAAAGCAATACCAATCAGTGTTTTTAATTATTCCTATCAATCATCACCCAAACCCTCCCTTTATGAACATCCCCGATAAATCACCAGCTTTATTTTCAAAGCAGAGGTGATGTCCTCCCACACGTGGTCCCACCCTGTGCCAGAGTCAGATTTGTTCCAAGAGAAACAAGTCGAGCTGTCGCATACCAGTGTTTCCCCCAAAAGATGGAGTGAAGGAGAGACCAGAAAAGGCAAATAAATGAATAGAATAAAGCAGACGATGGTGATTTTGCAAAAAAAAAAATAAAAAAGGAAACTGGAGCACAGAGGCCTGAGCGCCGTTCTCCATCCACGCCTGTAGAACATCTTGTAGGCAGACGGAGCTCCATTCCACACACTCCAACCAGACTTGGCAAAACGAGCGAGTTCAAGAAACAACAACAACATTTGCACTAAACCTCGACGCCCTGCATAGAAGCAAACCTCCCTCTACCCTGGAGAGAGAGAGAGAGAGCGCTGACACCAGCCTGCCTCCTGACATTATGCAAAAGCTGGATTGTTTGTTTCCCTCCTCTCACCCGTCCCTGCTCTCAGCTACTATGGAACTTTCCTAAATATTCAGAAGAGGCTTTTAGAAAAAACAAACAAAAAAAACAAAACAATAGCTGCTCTTATTTTGTGTTGAGCTTTATCTTTTTTATACGCATCATTTGCCGATGATGGAGATTTTCTTTTCCTTTTTTTAACCAAAGTGTTATTTCATTCGGATTATACTGTTATCCCATCATGTATTTTCTGTAAATTCTGTTTATAGTGCACTTTGGCGCCGTCTGTAAAATAGATGTTCCTCAAAGTACGGAAGCCCATCATCGTCTACCATTAATTAACCGGTATTTCACTTCTACAGTCTCCCCAGAAGGGGGCGCCACCGTGAACGGTTTAAACACAAATGGGTGCATAGTCAACAACGAATTGAAATAAGCAGTTAGTCATCAGACTTGTGTGGTTGCATGCAGGACTAGTGAGAAAGGGAAATGAATCACGGCAACGAGGGTTTCAGTGGCCATCGCCCTCTGGGTTGAGACACAGTAACATTAACTATGCATTTCCACGCCGTCACCTCTGGCAATGAGTTTGGCAATAACCGAGTTGTTGAAGACTATTAACCCCCCACCCCCCCCCCCACCTGCAGCACCACTTCCTTCTGCATTACCCCGAGCCAGACTCTATGCATCTTTTGTTTTTGTTTTTTACGTCCAGTAAGAGCTCTGCCAGCCCCGTTCCAGTCTCATATTTAATGTGTGGAAACAGTTAATCTCATCCATCCACAGCTTTGTGTTTACAGAATCGACCCGTCCTAGGGGTGCTGACGACACCGAGCTTCAAACTGTTTTTTATGTTCCGTCGCTGCTTTCATAACTTTACAGTAAGCAAAGTCCACCTCTTAGTCATGCGCCCAAATAGAGTTCAGAAACGTACTTCCACGGAAAGACAAAAATATCTTGCTGACATTGAATGCAATAAGGAATTAGAACGTCTGTGTGGTCACAGTGTCGTGTGACTGTAAATCTACAGTATGTTCTTTTTATATCTGGAAGTTATTGTTCTCTGTACGTGTAAAATGAGAAGAGAACATGCTGAAAGACATTTGATATCCCCGGTGTCTCTTTGTTTTGTTCTCACTGGAAAACTTCAGAACAAGAGCTGAGCTTAATTTCATCCAAACCTTTATTCTTGCAGCATCAGGGACGAATAACTCCATGACGCAACAGAGTCGATTCATCATCGTTGGGGTGTTTTTGTAGAGAGGACAAGCCGGTGTCCTGGTGGAGGCAAACATGAGGGCGTTTGCTGACTTCGGCAAATCGCAGGGGAGTTCAGGTCAGGCCCTGGATTTGTATGTAGTTCCTCCTTAATCAGGGAGAACTGGGCACAATTAACCAATTTTCATCCTTGAGTTCTTGTTAGCAGCAACAGAGTTTGCATATTGTTTTAACGGAGGTCTTTAAATTTGCATGAATTGAAGTAAAGTAACATGTTAGTGACTCGGGCCAAGCACAGGCGTCAGCTCAGACTCATCAGTCGTCTTTAATTCACTATCAAAGCAGCAGCTCTTGTAGGAATTTACTGTATCCACACTTTACAAGTCAAATCAGTGGGAAAGGACTGAGTGAATTTGGTAAATGTTCTGTCTACTGGACGATGATAAGTGTCTGCTAACAGGTGAGATTGTCACCACAGCTACATTAAAAAAAAAACCCTGACCCTCAACCTCGAAGTTTAGAGAAGTCATCTTTGTGGAAGCCTCACTTACTGAACATCACACGCTCTTCCAATGTACCACTGTACAAAACAAATCTTTTAAAGAAAAATACTGGGAAATGGGACTATTTATTTCTTTTAATTTATTTTGTCATATTTTTGTAAGACCTGAAGAATAGTTAATAAAACTATTTCAAATGCATTGTATGTGTTGTGACTCATTTATCTTTCTCCTTCGAAGACAAACCTCAAGGTTAGGACATGCAGAAGTCAAGGATTCCAGAGTTTTGACACATTTTAAAAGTACCACATGACAAAGAAAACCCCAGTTTCAATCCAGTTTTATTTCAGCAAAGCTAAAAAGAACACGTCTTACCTAACACACATGAGATGGGGGCAAGGCCTAGGGGTGGAGTAGTAGAACAGTCTATTAGAGCAGAAGCATAACATGGTTCTTCGCTTCAATAACAGATAGTGTATTTATACTGCAGGTAGGAAGATGACCACGCTGTCGACCCACACTGCAGCATCAACCAATAAAAGGACAGGAGGCTGTAATGTGACTCTGATGTGCAGTGGTAAGAACATTTTTTTTTTAAAAAAGAAGAAAAAAGCTTCATTCAGTCATGTACAGTAAGACTGATGCAAAACGGAATCTCTGGAACAAGGCAAGATGGCGACAGCACTTGGCTGTGCATGCTTATTGTGCATTCTATGGCTGAAATTATAATGCCACCCTTCAAAACACCCCCATGTTCATCGAAGCCAGCTCTCAGATTCAAACCATGCGGGGCTGTCGTACAGACGGGGCGAACAGAACAGCTATCCCCAGCAAAGAGAGTCTGAACCGCGCTGACAGGTTGTAAGGCCTCTAGGCTAAAACCTCCTGCAGTCACGTGACTTAACGCCGCACCCCTGCACCCCCTCACTCTGTTACTGGTCCATGGATATGACACCCAGCCATGAAAACATCAACATGCGAGAAGAGGTCACGTCCGCTCGGCTCTCAACACTCACAAGGGTGACTTACTATTGTATCCACGGGTGTGTAATATTTTACAAAAAATGCAGACACAAAGATATTCCATCTGTTATTGGTTATTATTTACACACAATGTATTTTTCATACATTACTATACATATTCTTCTTCACTATCTGTGCTGTTGCCGAGTGGTGCAGCTGGAAACCCAACAACACGATAAACACTTTCATATCTGGATGTAACTTTTTCATCCTAAAACTGAAACTCAAGGCCTTTCTTACTTACTACCTTCGACCGGCCAGAAGGTGGTGCTAGATGTAAAAAATATCTCTCAGAGCCACAACACAACATTTTTCCTACAGAGCACAAGTCCCAGGATAGAATGACGATATGCATATTCACCATAAAACACACATCTAAGGGAAAGAGTTGCTTCTACTTTGTGCTGTTCTTCACAGTGCGTTCTTGGTTCTGTTGATTCTGACAGTGTGGAGAAATGTGGCAATGCCCCCGTGTGGTCGCAGAGTGGGCAGTGAAACCGAGAGGGCGGGCACTGTGGCTGGCAGGAAGCTCGTTGCCGTACGTAAAAAATAAAAGTTATCATAATAAAATTAAAACAGTAACAAAAAATGTTATCGTCGCACTAATCAGTACAGACTCTCCAGGAGGCAGGAGGCTACACGAGTCATGTATGAGACTGATTTTTAGGGTATAGTTTCATCTGTCAAGTCCATCGCTGATCCTAAATCTACTCCGACACGTTTCAACTATTGACTCAGCTCTCACCCACACACACACACACACAGTACAACACACAATAAACCCACAATCACAGCTCAGCATGCATACAAGCATATACATTTATACTCACACACACAGGGAATAGCCAACATTAATTAACACCCGTATAAGGATCCCTCGCTGATGGTGGTTCTGTTCTCTCGATCTTTTCATGCACTCAAATCTTTACACCAGGAAAGGCTGCTTTGTTGGTAGGAATTCCCCCAATTCTTTGTGTGTGATTCTGGCATCCTGCCATAGTATTCGGGTCGGATTATCCTTTGTATTTGTTGGTTTGTATTAGCTATACCCCGTGCATGTAAACACACACACGTCCATTCAGACATATATACACACACACACACGCACATTTACGAGTCCTCATTCATCTCTTGGCTATCTGTCCTGGCGATCTTCCTTGGGGGTGCCGGGCTGTCCCCCTCACCTTGTTCCTGTTCCCTTTTCTTTGCTGCATTCTGTGTGACACAGAGAATCATACAGCAATCAGTACATTCACACAGTTTGTTTTTTAATAATGATAAAACTACCAAACACCAAAGATTGTTCAAGGTAAAGACCTAATATAAAAAATGTTACTGCCAATAAATGAAGACTTAGGCTATAAACTCTAAACAAGTGCACCATCTCACCTTTTTGTCCCACTGCTGATGGAGGTAACGCAGGAGGATGTTGGTTTTCTCTGTTACAATAACTGTAGAGGAAACAGAGCAAATAAATCATTTTAAGATGATTAGTCTCCACAAAACAACCATAGTATAAATATGATAAATAGAAATTTATTTAAAAACACATCAGTGGTTCTAAATTCCCTTTCTAAATTCTAACCCTCAGTGAAGCTAAAGTGTCTTGATCACCCCCTGGTGGCTGGCTGCAGTATAAGTCAAAAATCCTGCCTCCTCTATGTTAGTGGACGGGACATTAGCCAAACTAAAAAGTCAAAGCACACATTAAATACATGTTTTCTCCAAAGTGATATCTGTGATTTTCGGTAGCTCTCATCACACTGATGTTTGTTTAACTGATCTTTTCTTTCTGGTCAGTTTAATGCAATAAAAACAGGGTGAAGCGTCATGATTGACAGCGTTCTTATCTGGGTTATTTTGGCTTGATTTTCTGGTGGATGGAGGTGGACACATATCGTCTATTTTAATATGCAGTCTAAGACATATCTATCCAGGCTATTTACTGTGAGCTTGCTGCTTACTCTGTTCAGAGGGGTATTCACGTGTTGGCAGGTACACAGAAGGCCTTCGATTCTGTAAAACAGGTCAGTAAGAGGTTACAAAATGCAGCTGTGAATTCTTCTCAAGCAGCGTTTTGTGTATTAACTTAAGTAACAAAGTCAGTGTTGTTTATTTGATGTGTCGGAAAACATTTTTTGAAATATAAAGTTAAACATATAACCCAAAGCAAATATTCTGTGGGCCAAGTGACAGTCTGGTGGAATACATATCGTCGTAGGATACTTACAGATGCTTTACAAACAGAGTCTGCGTGAAACCTGCTGAAGTTGCTCTTATTGTAGACAGGAAGTCCCTTCAAGAAATCCGCCTGTGGGGGAGACAGTGGTTTGATAAATGTCTTTTTCTTCCATCAGGCAGTTCATGAGAATCTTAACAAGTCTCAGGCCATGTGTCCTGTGACCTCCACACATATTAACACCTGTAAGGAACAGACTGCTGCCATTCACCTGTGGCAGTGCACATGAACAGTGTGTGTGTCAGGAGGTTTCTAGTACATGTGATTGACAGGTGGAGGTGTTCCTGTTAATGTGGATGGAGGATAACCGGCTCGGGGCTGCTGGGCGTTCCATCATCTCTAGAGACCCCTGCTGGACACGGGGCCCCGCGGCTCTGCCCCTCACCGACCTCCGGCGACAGGAGGTGGTGATGCCCGGTGAACTGCACGACGATGAGCGAGTCCGAGCCCAGCGGAGACAGATGCCGGCTCGGCCTCGGTAAAATGCATTTCAAGCAGGAGGAGCAGGTGTGGCTAGCAGCTAGCTCGCACTTAGCACGTTCGCATGAACCAACAGGAGCTGGGAGACATGGTGTGTGTGTGTGTGTGTGTGTGTGTGTGTGTGAAATGCGAACCTTCTCCATGATGACTCCAGAAACGTCGAACCACCGACTCGTGGGCTGTGTCTGTTGTCGTGATGGCAGAGGCGGCGTGTTACGGTTAGCCGCGCTAGCTTCGCGGCTAGCTCACCTAGCCGACTGTCCTGCCGGCTCCTCCTGGCGCACAAAGACGACGAGCTTCAGGCACACGTTGTTGTTTCCATCCTAGATCCACGTGTCCGTGAGAGTAAGGGACACGACAACGAGGAAGATGAGGCAGTGGGAGTCAGGACATGAGTTCAGCAGAGCTGCTTCCACAGGACTCCTGCAGCTAGCATGATGGTAGCTTCCACAGCACCGCCCCGAGAGCGCCCATTGGCCTAGGCTTGTATCCACGTGACGGCAGCTCGACCGGACAGCCAATCATCGAAGAGAAAGACAAGCTAGGTGAATAACTAGGTGATCTGCTCTGCACATGAGGAGCTCCATCATAAAAACACCAGCAGCTGCTGGTCACACCGTTTGACAAGTGCTCTGTTCTATTCTGTTTTGATTTATTATATTCTATTATATTCTATTACAATCTATTCTATTCTATTTCATTATGTTCTATTCCATTCTATTCTCTTCTATTCTCTTCTCTTCTCTTCTATTCTAGTGGAGTCTAGTCTATTCTCTTCTATTCTAGTGGAGTCTAGTCTATTCTCTTCTATTCTCTTCTCTTCTATTCTAGTGGAGTCTTAAGTTTATTCCAACTGTACAAAAGTACAACCCCAAAATGATTGAGGCCTTATGTTCTATTCTGCCATTTGTATTTGTTTGGTTTTCAGAAGTACACTGTGACACATCCTGTAATTTAACTTGGCTTGGTGACCATCTGGTGACTTCATGAGAGGTTTTGTGTGTGAGTGGATAAACCAGGTCATCTTGTGAAAGAGAACAACAGTCCTTGAAATTCCCTGGAAGTGAAAAGAATCAAGTTGTTTGCTTTAAGGGATTCACCAACATTCAAAGAATATATAGTATTTAACACTTTATGGTTTAGTTTAAAGATCCTCGCCTGACATGTTTTAAGACAAATACAAGAACAATCTTAGAACTAGGGCTACGTTGTAGCTCTGAACGGGCCCGAGCACATGCAACCTGTTGACCTGTTGCTGTTGGTGGAGAGAGTGATCAGCGAGCAGGCACACAGCTCCACGTTGCATGTGTTTTGCGCACTGCGGGAAGGATAAACGCTTCACGCATTGCGGTCCACGGTATCAATTGTAGATCAAATGGTGAAAATTGTATGTAAATCGAATAATAGTTGTAAAACAAAGCTTACTTCCTGTTGCCAGTAGGAGGCGCCATCACTATTATTACATACAGACTAATAGATCTGTTCAAGTAGGGGCTCTGATGTAGCGTGAGCAATTTTACATCGATTGGACAATGTTACAACAACTTCATTTTCACACTGATCAGTAGGTGACCCTGCACTAATATTAATATATGTCATATCATACAAATCCATATGAAGTAGCAATTATTGATGATTCTATTAAGTTCAACTACTTCATATGTGCAATGCAGGCTATATGTTTCTACAGCTAAGTTGTGTAAGTTGCATATTGGACCAGGACCTGCATCCGAACTTTATAAATCATGCTGTATATAACACACCAGAAACTTTCTTAGATTTCAGGTACACACAATAATAAAGAAACATTCCCCTTTCACCAGGTGGGGCTGAAAATAATCTTTTTCCTGTTAATATATGAAAGTCAAACATCCAAGTCAAACATCCAAGTCAAACAACAACAAGCTAAACACAGAGTGGAATGACCAATACATGAACACATTTTAAATATTGGGTTCATCATCTTATTGGGGCGAGAGAAAGATTTTTTATTTCATGTGTGTGTCCAGAGGTTGTCTCCATCATGCAGCAGCAGGGGGCAGCTGCAGTTTCACACTGACACACACACACACACACACACACACACACTGAGGCAGGAGGTAATACTGGAACAACAACAGCTGATGGATTTAAAACAGCGTGACATCCTGCAGAGCTCCATCGTGGAGGTGGAGAGCAGGGACCCGCAGCAGCAGCTCTGTGGATCCACTGACAAGCCACAGACACACACAGAGCTGCTGTCAGTGGACTGGCAGTGTCCGCCATGTGGAGGCTACAACAGAATCCAGATAAATTAGATTATTGGATTGGCTGCTGCAGATTATAGCTCTCCTGCTTCCTCGGTGCCTCTCAAGAAATCCACGTATTTTAGGCTGAGTTTTCTGGGAAACCGAGGTAGGTGTTTTATTTCCTTACTTGTATTTTTTCTTTCATTGTGGTTGTTTTGATCAGAAGGGTCTGATTTTGGAATTATAGGCACAGAATTAAGCGGTTTTCCAAAAAGAACAACCAGGGTTTGCGTGTCCATACTGTTAAATACTATGCTACATTACATGTCATTTAAAATAACTCTAAAATAAAGGAGAAAACCTTCTGGCACTTGCCTCATTTGCACCATCAGACAGTGAGTGGACTATTCAACTCTTTTATTGTGATAGTGAATAGATGGGGCCATGTGCTTTGCTCAGTTTACCAGACACGTTTCATCCCACTAAAATCAGCGACAGGCAGGATGTAGCTGCTCATACCCCTTTATTATCACCAATATATATGAATATGTTTGCTCATGTTATTATTCTACAGAACCTATCAGTTTTGCACGCTCCATATTTAATCATCCTCCTACAGGATGCAGCATTAAAGTGGCTGAATGATTATGTGTGATCGTGTGTTTTTGTATTAGTTCGGTCCAGATCATTTGTCTTCATATGTGCAACATTCAGTGGTGATTGACTTGATTTGAGTCATGCAAGCAAGTGCAGTCGACTCCAATAGGATCTGTAAAGGTGAAATATACTGTAAAGTGTCAAATTGCTGAAGAGGCCTATCAGCAGTGAACTTACAGCTCTGTAGTCATTTTTTAATCTCCACCGACGTCTCTACTCTTTTCTTGGCATCAGGCCTCACTGTGATTGTGTCAGACGTGCGTGAATCGTTACATAACAGCCTCCTGCAGCCAGTGACTGAGGCCACATGTAGAGAATGTAACAAGAAGCAAACCCACAGATAGGGCTGATAATGATGTATCATGTGTCATGGAGGAGAAAGATACTACCCACACATAAAACACATATATAACACATCTCTGGGATAAAATAGTGATGATAACTGCTACAGATATTTTAAATGCAATATTACAAGAGTTATTTGCTCTGTGATTTGCCAGCTTCAGCTTGCAAACATTTCTTGTACCGCAAAAAAACTCTCCACACCACCTCTACCCCTGCTTATTAAATAATATATGTGGCCTAGATTTAATAAAAGAAACAGTGTCTAACATTCACGACAAAACAACGTCATCACAAAACACCATCTCTGCATTTAGTCACTATCACCAAAAATAACTTGGCTATCAAGTTAACTTAATATTTATAGTTGATTTAGCTAATATTGCACTTTGAAAGTGAGAGTGGATGGATTGATGGATGAGTGGATGAATGGCAGGTTTCAGCTGGTTTATATTGGTGTAGATCACCTTTTAACACACAGTACATGTTTATTTCTGCCAGTGATTAAATTGAAATTAATTCTATTAATCACTATATCATTAAAAGGTTGAGGCAGGCGGCGCTCACACTGAGTCTGGTTCTAGAGGTTTCTTCCTTTCTCTTTAATCTTCACAATGTAAAGTGCCTTGAGATAATGTATGTTATGATTTGATTGATTTGAAATTAAACAGAAGAGAAACAAACATTACATATGAAACAGGTCCCATCTTGTTACTGGATAATGGATGTACTCTGATGTGGGGGGCAACATCAGAGGAGAACGTGTCGTCCCCGGTGGAATCAACTTGTCCTGCTCTGCCTTCTTCAGTCAGTGCACATGTACAGCTCTGCACATCACTGCTGTTTCAATGGAGGATGTGCACGTATAAGCACAACGAGAACAGCCAGCAAAGCAGGAATGCTGCATTACATTGTGTCCGTGATCCCCGGATGAAAGCAGGAGCTGATGGGCTGCATGTGTAGAAAAAGATGCAACAGATCACACTGAGGATAGATGTGTGTTGTGACCGAGGTGAAAGACAGATTGTGTTGTGTAGACAGGGAGCATAATCCCCGTCCAGCAGGGAGGTAGGTTAATGCCACCGGCACAGAGACTTTCAGACCCTGTGTGGCTGCTCTGCTGTTGCCATGGCTGGTAATCAACTGACAACCTGATATGCACTGTGGAGCAAACACACACCTGTTGTGTGTATGAGATGTGCAGTACATTCACCGTCTCGTCCATTCTCTGGATATTAACTTCTCTGGCTGTGAAGGTTTGATGCTTTTGCTTTGATTTCATGAAAAAGACAATTAGATAATTAGTAAGTAATTAAATCCATATGTATTGATTTGTCATTTGTACATATTTGTAACAGGAGCACTTAACACGACTTAGACCATTTGAATGTGTGTATGAATATATTTTCTATCTGAGCTGAACTTACACCAAAGTAACCTTTCTTTTCCAACATGGCAAAATATTAACCACCACAAAACGAGCCACTGGTCCTGACAGTATGTCGGTGTGTGAGCCCGGCTGCAGAGTGATCACAGGGCGGGCAGCTTTAACTCCCAGAGCTATTACTGTCCCCGTCTATTAATACCCCCAAAGGCCGCACTGACGGTAGATGCTGCTCGCCGGCGTTGGACAGAAAGTCGTGAGGGTTTAAGTTGTAAGTAGACGCCAGATTGTAAGAACACAAGAACTTGTTTACCTCTTTGACTGGTGCAGTGAAGGTTCTCAGACGCTCATTTGACGTAGAGATTTAACGTTCTGCTTTGTAATGACAAAAGCAGCTTGATTGAATTTAAAGGGACTATTGGGCCTTAGCGAAGGTGTGAGCTCTACTGAGTGACGTTCCAGTCGTTACTTAGCTTTTCCTCTTTTCTTTAATCTGAACTATTAAAGTACACGTTTCCTATTTTTCTGTAAACTTTTTATTTATCAAATACATTCATCCATTCTTTACATGAAAATTCTGTCTTACAATATCTAAAAGTTAAACAAAGGGACTTCCATGGCCCATGCATATTTAAAAAGAAAAACATTTTGAAAGAAATACCATTGGTGATTATTTTAGTGAAAAACAAAAAGGAAAATACAGGTTTCCAGTTGTTTCCTTCTGATTCTACGGTGCATTTTGCAACTTGCAAGTATTAAATAAATACATTTTGATATTTTTTTATATTTATGATTAGCGGATTGAGGGTTGTAGTGGGACTGGAATAATCCCAGCTAACATTGGGGAGGGGGTTAGGTTACACCCCGGAGAGGTCACCAGTCAGAGGGCTAATGTCTAATAGAGTCTCCAACTAAATGACCTGCATGTCTTTGGACTGTGGGAGGAAGACGGAGGAAGAGACCTACCCAGGCTGGAGGAGAACATGTTCACTCAACACTCTTAAGGCCCCAGTCGACATGTTCAATCCCAGAAGCTTCTTGCTTGTGGAAAAAATGCTAACCACTGCCCCACCGTGCCGCCCCAATAATAACATCTATATTAACCTGTTAGTGGGGCTCAAATAGAAAGAAAACTCTTCATCTTTTATGTTGAGGGTTTTTTATGTTTTAAGACTTGATTCAAACTTAATAATAAACAGAAATCAATGTGATTGATGTAGTTTATCTTTAGGCTCCATAGAGATATGTTATCATTGTTATAATCTGTATAGTTTTACCTTAAATGAATGTTCTTGTTGTTGTAGTCATGTTTGAATGTTTGTTCTGATTCATCTGTCTTCTCTCCAGACTGGCAGCCATGCTGACCAGCTTTTTGGAAGGTCTCCTCTGCTGCCTGACCTCCAAGTCGGCCAACATCGTGGTTCCAGTAGAAACATCAGAACCCGCTGACGGCTACGAGTTTGTGGAGGTTAAACCAGGCCGCGTCCTGCGGGTTCGGCACATCATCCCCGACCGGCCGGTGGTGGAGGAACCCACCGGGCAGGGTGGGAGTGTCAGCTGCAAACGAAAGATCACAGTGTATCGCAATGGACAACTTTTCATTGAGAACTTGGGCGACACAGCGAGTGCAGAGCTGAAAAACGGCCAGAATGGAAAGACAGAGCCTAACAGCCCAGTAGAGGTTGAACCTACAGACTGTGCTAACACCTCACCGCCCGTCAGCATCCCTGAGGCCCGGTCAGACAGCATCACACCTGGAAACAACGGGGCATCTGAAGCAGGAGTAAGAGACGTGGCACCTGCTGCTGAACAGAACGACCAGTTACAGCAACCAAGGATGCGCAGACGGAAACCCAAACGCACTGTGGTGATCGACTGTGAGAGGAAGATCTCAGCCTGTAAAGGGACACATCAGGACGTGGCCCTAGTTCTTCATCCACGGAGTGGGAGGCTCGCTGGACATCTGGGGAAGCCAACTGGACTTCTTTTCGCGACTGGGCTACGAGGTCATCGCCCCGGACCTGGCAGGTCACGGAGCCAGCTCGGCCCCGCAGATCGCTGCAGCGTACACGTTCTACGCCCTGGCTGAGGATGTGAGACTCATCTTCAAGAGATACGCACGGAAGAGGAATATTCTCATCGGACATTCTTATGGGTAAATTCTATTTGTTATTATGTTGATACTGTATTTCTTCTGAAGAATGAATATATGGAAAATTTGACAGATTAATACATTTTCATTAAACAAAAACTAGAATAGCTCAGTAGAGCCTATACCTCCACCAAGGCCCAACAGACCCCTCATGAAACCACATTTAAATTCATATGATCCAGATTGTTTCCATCAAGATCTATGAATTATTCTCTGAGAAATCAATGAAAATGTTATAAAATCTCACAATTAAGGAAAGTGAAAGTGTCTTCTTCTCTGACCCATATCACATCCTTCCACCAAGTTTCATGGAAATCTGTACAGTATTTGTTCCGTAATCTTGTTCATGAACAAACGTACAGACCAACCAACAAACAATCATAACTCAGTTGAGGTAAAAATGATAGAAATGTCACTCCAATAATGTCACAACATAATTTATAGAGAAAAAGCATTGATACGTTGTTTTTGCGAGCCTGCCCTGTGACCAGCCTCCTGTTCTTCTCTCCCAGTGTGTCGTTCTGCACGTTCCTGGCTCACGAGTATCCGGAGCAGATCCACAAGATGGTGATGATCAACGGCGGTGGTCCCACAGCTTTGGAGCCCAGCCTCTGCTCCATCTTCAACCTGCCCACCTGCATGCTTCACTGTCTGTCGCCGCTGTTCGCCTGGAGCTTTCTCAAGTAAGACGGCCTGCAACAGGACGGCTAACAGAGACACACAAAATGGGAAAGATAAAAAGATGTGAAGACTGCGGCCTCTTTGTGTCATGCATGTGGTCCCTCAGTGTTTTTTATGTCCACCACAGTTTTGATGTTTTCTATCACTTTGTTGTTGGAGTGAATCTCCTCTGCTCTGTCCGCTGCAGGGCCGGCTTTGCTCGGCAGGGTGCCAAGGAGAAGCAGCTGCTGAAAGAGAACAATGCCTTTAACGTGTCGTCCTTTGTGCTGCGCGCCATGATGAGCGGGCAGTACTGGCCTGAGGGGGACGAGGTCTACCACGCCGAGCTCACCGTGCCCATCCTGCTGGTGCACGGCATGCACGACAAGTTTGTTCCCGTGGAGGAGGATCAGCGCATGGCAGAGGTGAAGAGGTCAAACCCCACCAAGTTCAGAACCAAACTGGAAAACCGATCCACTTAAACACTTGTCTGCGTTTCAGGAACTCCCTTTACTGTGGCTTTTCAACTTCGCAAAACTTTTTAGTTACACGAAAAACCTATACAACACACATGAGAAAGAGAAACTGTAAAAGCATCAAATGTCTCATTTAAGACATAAAAAAAGCCCTTTGATTTCTTTATTTCATAAGGAAGTGTGTGGAAAATAAAGGCTCTGAAAGGCAGGAACTCAATAAAACCAACGCTTTGGCCAACAATCAATAATAAAGTATAAAAAGTGCCAGTTAATAAAAAGTTAAATGAAATAATCCCCCTATGTGCTAACACTAAAGTGCAGTGTTCCAGATTTGGGTCCAACCAGGGACTTTAACTACATTTCATTCCTCATCTCACTCTCCCTCTGTTTCCTTTCTGTCTCCAGCTGAAAATGGCCAAAATTGTGGTTTAAAGGATTAAACAGTGCAAAACTACTTGATCTTCAGGGGCTGCTGTGTAGAATCACTTGTTCAGAGAAGACAAAAGAACTGAACTCAACAACTTCCTGCAATAATATTATCTGTGTTCCACCCAAACTGACTTCACAAGCAGTATCAGTTTAGAACGTGATTTCCTCCAGCTGCATTAGAAACTCAGCAGCATGATAATTTAGCAAAAGTGTCTCTTTTTACTCTTCGTTATGCGGCTTAGGTTCTGAGATGTGGGCAGCGATTCAGAGGTTGTAAACGGCTTTGGCACAAAATACAAAGTGTTGGGCTTTGCTAATGATTCTTAATCCAAACTTGTTTTTTTTTTTTACATTTTGTCAGATCCTCCTAATGGCCTTCCTGAAGTTGCTGGAGGATGGCAGTCACATGATAATGATGGAGTGTCCCGAGGTCGTCAACACACTCCTGCATGAGTTTTTCCTCTGGGAGCCCGCCAGCCCTCCGCCGCCAAAGAAAGAGTCCAAAACACGTCCGGAGACTGCCAAAGCCAACTCTGACAACGCCAAGGCCTCGTCTGAGCCCGCCAAGGTCCGACCGGCGACTGCCAGGCAAACCTCATCAAACTGCGGCGCAGAGGAGAAGCCAGACAGCAGGGCCAAGAAATGACTGAAGACAAAAGCTGACGCAGATTAAAACTGAAACTTCCAGTGGTTGTTTCACTAAATCACGGCTGGCCATGCACTTTGTACGTCCTGGACAACGGAGCTGGTTGGAGCTGTTGAGCCTGATGATGAGCCATGAGAGCCAATTCCTCTGAAGGGGTTCAGCTGACTTTGGACACGACAGAGACCTCACATCTGATTCCAGTGTTGTCAGCTGACAGACGGAGGAAAGGGAGCTCCAGTAATGTAACAAGACAAAGATGGACTGTTCTCCCGTCCTCAGCAGGGATGAGAGGGTTGTGCCTTGAAGTGATGATGAAGTGGTGATGTTAGAGTAGGTGGAGCAAGAGGCAGAAACATTAGCATGATGGCAAGAATGGAAATTAAAGATAGATCCATTCTATCATCTTTACCACTTATCCTCAGAGGGTCGCAGGGGGAGCTGGAGCCAATCCCAGCCAGGAGTACACCCTGGACCAGTCACCAACGTTCCACAGGGCGGACATATACTGTGGAGGAAGCCGGAGGAAACCCACACAGACACAGGGAGAACATGCAAACTCCACACAGGAAGACCCCGGCCAAGCTGGGACTCCAACCGACAGCGTGGCAGTGGTGCTGCCCACTGCCTGGCTCGTTGATAAGCCTAATGTATTCGTTTTATCAAGCTTTAATATCAAACTGTGACACACTTAGCCACCTGTGAAATGTCTACATGGATCAATTGGAAACCTCGCTCATTGCAGCGATGTTTTAAAAAGACTAAATTAAGATATTGTGTTATGCAAAATGCCACTAAAATGCAAAGATATTCAGTGACTAAAATGCAAGTGTCATTTTTAATTTTTATTCTTTGACACATCTTTGGACTGAGCAATATTATTACTTCTGCACCGTGCATTAGAAGTTTACAAGATCAGGAGTAGCCTCACCTCCCACTCATCGGAGTTATATATAAAGATATAAAGGGATAGTTCACTGAAAAAAGAAAACTCACTCATTATCTCCTCTCCACTCCGCGGATGTAGGGGTGGGTGAAGTGTTTGAGTCCCCAAAACACTTTTTGAGTTTAAGGGGTAAACTTTGTTGCAGCAGAATCAAATACACTTAAAGTCGAGTCCCTCTTCAGACGTAATAAAACAACAGAAAAACCATAACATAGCTTGTTTTAATGTTTTTTAATGGTTCACACATAGCACATAATGTATGTAGCTTTTAATTATATATTTATTATTATCTCAAAATATAATATTTCAGCCAGTCTGTGCTCTGAAATCGACCCTAGATTTCTTTAAATTTATTGTGTAAATGATGATCGTTCATTTTGCATTGAAACTTGAACTGCAATGGTCTTTTTCTACCTAGAGAAGATAAATAGTTACTATAGTAAATTTATTATAAAGATGTATTTTGACACATATTGTTGAGTCCGATGTTCGCGCACGTAAGAGTTAAGCTGAGAACAAGTGTTGACTGCATTTGTGTCAGAAGTCAGCAGGAAGCTATTAAATCCAAAGCTTCACAATACCCACAATGCAGTAGTGTTTGTCTTTACAGTCACTGACATGTTCTTAGCACTTCAATAATTTAAGTATTTATGATCTAGGTTCATTGTTTATTTTTATATGTTTTATACATAAAATATACTTTTTATACGTTCTACTTAGATTTGTGGTGGATTGTTAGAGATTCACCAGAAGCTGTGTTCAGGGAAGAAGCAGTTCTGATCAGAGAAATGCAACAGGTTGTTATTTTTATATCTTGTGTCTTATATTTTATAACTGTTTGCCTTTGACAACGATGATGTAAATAAACTGCTCATTTAGAGAATTTTAATGAATTAAAGTTAACTATTATATTATATTGGGAATTTTGCTATTTTATTTAATTTTAACCTTGTGTGGTTTTCTGACTGTGACTCTTCTAATTGAGAAACAGCTTTGTTCACCCAGATTTGGCTGATGATTAATATTTATTTATTTATTAATAATTAAAAGGCAATTAAAGTTAAAGTTAAGCATTTATACAATAGCGGGTTAAAATAAAGTCAAATCGTTTGAATAAAGTTGAAAAAAAAACAATTCGTTATTGTAAGTATCTTTTAATCAAATATAACAGTGTTACATTACAAATTTTAAACTTAATTATTTAGATATATCAAATATATATCTGTATAAATGAAGAAAACATAGCATCTGTTTATTTAGCAAAACATAAACTAACTATCTCAACTGAAAATGCATGTTATAGAGCGATATAAAACAACGTATTTCATATTTAAAATTTGTATTCTTGTACCTCAATATACAATAAATCCAAAGTCCGGAGTTTGACGACAGCATTATTTATAACCTTTGCTCACATTTGCACCCTTACACATTAGCTACTAAAATATTTATAACTTACTCTAACATTATATTTTTCTTTAGAAATCAAAAGTAAAACATTTGATCAAATTCTTTAACATGTCAGAACCTGAACCACATTGAGTTTAACAGTTTCTATACATTCATGAAGAAACTGAAAAGAAAGCATTGCACTGCAGCACAAATCTCCTCAGGAAAAGGCTCAGCCACGTGTGCCACCGCTCCTCAGACCTCCAGAGGGACAGTGCCGGTGTCCTCCATCAGCAAGGACTCTTTACCAGGCTCCTCTTCGTTGTCTTCCTCAGCCACCAGGTGAGTGCTCTCTGCCGCCTCCTGCTGCTGGCTGCTGGCAGCGCTGTCTGGCTGCTCCGCTGCTGCGGTTTCACTGACAATCTGGATGGAGTCAGCTGCTGAGGCCTGCACCGCTTTCACTTCCCCATTCTGGACAGGGAAGACCATCTGCATTGTGTCATACAGGAACTGGTACTGCTCCTGAGAGAGAGAGAGAGAGACACACAGGTGGAAACATTAGCCCACGTCGTTGTGTAAAGATTTCTGTGCAGACTTTTCCCCAAATTATCAGAACTAAAGCCGATTGAAATGATGAGTGATGTATGAAGACAAACACACTTATATCTGTGCTGATTCCTTTATAACACATTCACGTGGTGTCGTAACATCGGAAAAATAACTTTTTGATAATGATAATGTCCTCAAGTCAAACAACAACACGCAAGGCTGCAGAACTTTTTGTTGTGTATGCATGCCACACCACTTTGGTCTTATGTGGTCTATGGAAATATGTATAGAGTAAATCACATTTACACTGTCATGCTGCTGTAAATTCAATAAGGGATAACTATGCTGCTTCAAATAAGAGATGCAATTGTTAAACAGAACGGTGCCCAGATGATTTAAAACATGTTTAGCTGCTTTTAAAATGAAAATAGTTTTTTTTAAATGACTTGTTTTTGAAGGTTTAGATCTTCCATAGTATATGATGGGCTTGGGTCTTAAAGCCAAAGACTGGGAAGTGAGGTAAGAGTGCTGGGATTTGGTTCTTTCATGGGATTTGTTGGCAAATAGCAGAAATAAAGAATATTATCACCCTTTTCCTTGGATTCTTTCAAAGTTGTGGAGCAAACAATATGTATTCAGACTTTCAACTAAATTTATCTCTTCCTTCAAACAACCAGGATTGTCCTATTTGTAACAGGGTTATTATTATTATTATTATTATTATTATTATTACAAGTGCTATAACACTCTGAATGGTGTAACAACCACAAGTCCTGACAGTGTCCTTTTTCTTACCAGGCTGGAGATCATGTTCTGTCTCTCCTTACGCAAAGTTTTGACCACCTGGAAAACATCGAACACTTTCTCTGTCTGAGCGCAGTCCAGCAGATTCCACAGGGCGCAGAAAATCCCGGTGCGGGACGAGCCGTCACTGAAGAGAGGGAGCACACAGACACGTTCATTTCCCACCACATGCAGGTCATCATGGACATTTATTTACTGTTCTCATCTGGTTTTCTTTTCTTTTTATATCATTATCATCACTATTCGGAAAAAGTGAAACATTAGGATTTTCTAAACTATTTAAACAATGGGATAAACCCATGTCATTGATTGTTCCTGCTGTTATACTTTGGTGTAAATCATAAGTAAGAACGGTAGAATGATAAATATACTTGTTGCTTATTGGTCACACTCAGCAAATACATTTTCTTTTTACCCATAAGACTTTTTAGAGGATTTTCAAGTATTATTAGTAAAGCTTTGAGAATATGTAACCAAGTAATATACAATTAAAATGCGCATATTTGTATATACTTGTTATTTATATACTTTATTTGAATGTATTATAGTTTTAGATCTGTATATATTTATATTCTTGATCGAAGCAATAATAATAACACACAATTTTTCCTGGGCATCTATAAATTTCTTCTTATTCTGATTCAGATTGTCTTTTTTTCTAGAGACCACGCTAACTCCTTCCAGACAGGAATCAAATACATATCTTCCTTTTAATGAGGTGACACTGAAATCTACCCCGAAACTAATTTTACTATCTTTCTTCCAAAAGAGATCACAGAGGCAAAATGGAGCTTTGAGAGTCCTTTTTTCCAGACGTCTTATTTCCAGAGGACATCTCCCGTGTCTGTTGTCTTACCTGCAGTGGACCAAGGCCGTCTGTGATTTGCTGCCTCCACTGCCACTCTTGATCTCCTTCATCATGTCTGCGAGGCACTGAGGCGTCTCCGGCAGCGCCCTGTTCACCCACTTCAGGAACTGGAACTGTTTCACCGAGCGACTCTCTGTCCTCTGTTGACAGAAGCAATGACCAATAAACTGACAGCTATGGAGACAGAGCAGACTCAGTTACAGCTGCAGAGGAACTCTTGTGTTACCTTGACGTGGCGGATCATCAGATTGCGTCTGATGAAATTCGGGGTGGCGTCTGTGCTCACCACCTCCACCTCCAAGTCCCCAAATGTCCTCTTGTCCTTATTCCAGTACACAGAGTCAGGCTCCTGTGAACATATATGTAAAGGCAATGTGTGATGTATTTTTTACGTACATGTAAGGTTTATGTAATTACATGTGTGCATGGTACTTTAGGCACCTTATTCTCCTCTGAGAGCATGACAAGAGTGGACACTTTCTTCTGGTAAACCATCAACCAGAAGTCAGCCATGGTGTTCGGTAGTGGAGTCTGAGCTGCGATGAGGGCACGTGGGCCCCAGTATCCCTGTGAGAGCGAGACAAACATCTACTGTTATCTATTGTCGTGCATCAGCCACAACAAATAAGATGAGCACCATCACCACCACCAAAGACTTTGAAACTTCCCCCCAGTCCATCTTTTGTTGGTTCTTTTCTTGGTTTGTCAGAAGGATTATGCTAAAAACTACGGGAAGGATCAGGGAAGAATTCAATTTCTTGAGAAAAGAAGAAGAAGGAGATGTGAGGACGTCATCTTCACCAATTTCCCCCGAAAATGATCTGTGGATCTCGATGAGAAAAACCAGGCACATTTAGAGGACTGATATCTATAAGTGTGTGAAATTCGGTGCAGCTTTAATTAAAAGGGGCCGCTGGGCCATGCAGGTGGTGAGTGTCATTCTAGTTACACCTGTTTTACAACTAAACAGACTGTATCAAGGAATGGAATCTACTTAGAGCTACTGAGACGACACCTGGAAAGACGGTAACAGGTCCAAAGGGCTCTAACCAAACAAAGTCCTGGTGTCCTGCTCAGTTTTACACAGAAACAGGTTATGAGACAAACAAATGGAAAGTGTCATTAAGATAATCATACATTAATATGGGTGGCATTGATGTATCTACAGGATTCCTCATCCTCTTCATCTGATGACTCGTCCTCTTCATCTTCAGGGTCACTATCACGACTGCATCCTTCGTCGATCTTCACTAGCACTCGGTTGTAGTCATCTGAGGGTTGATATGTTACCTTAGCTGTTATTCTGCTGTGTAAAATTAAAAAATAATGAATCTCCGTGGTGAGCTGATACTCACATGGGATGACAGACGAAGAGCGGTTCTTCTCCCTGTTCTCCTCAGTGATCCCTGCATTGAACGTCCTCCATTTATGAAATGTGGGGACTCTCTGAATTGCAAGAGAATTTTTCAAATTATCATCAACATATTAAGGATTAAAAACAATAAACTTTTGTGTTAATACAAGTTAATATGTGGTTGTAGGTGCAAATCTCAGTTCAGTTACTATAAAAACCAGTGATTCACTTGTTTACATCAGACATATTATCTGCTATTATGATCTCTTTGTCTTTCTCTGGTTTATAACTGTTTTATACAAAGTTTATTATTATTATTATTATAAATGTCCCTACAAATAATAAAATAATATGCAGAAAAATAAATAAATAAAGTGCCATACGTCAAACTCCTCCTCCATCAGGGTGGGTTCACTTTCAGAGGTTTTCTCTGTGAGTGTGCTCAGCGTGCTGTGGACCTCGGACAGAGGGATCTCAGTCTCTCCATACTGGTTGTGCTCCACCAGAGCCTGATGAATCAGGATGTACTGGGCCTATGTGAGGACAAATGTACTTTATATACACATAATACACAAAGGATACACAATTCAAATCATAGTCAATCAAAAACATGATCAATTAAAAAAGTTCTATATATATTCATTCATCACATTTTAATTTTGATAATGCTTCTGTAAACCCAGACTTACTTGTGTGTCTGCCAATGATACATGATTAATTTCTGCCTGTCAATAGATACATTTTCATATATAATATCTGTATATTTATGAGTTTACTGGACTTTCTGACAGCTCTCTGCAGTTTGAATGTATCATCATAAATTTAGCTCTAATCAGACACACACACTTTCACACAGACGTACACACACGGTACAAAATAGGATTTAAACTGTTATTTCACCTCCACTTGAACCATGAGGCATCTCTGTCTGCGGAGTCTGACCATGTAACCGTAGATATCCACTCTGCCCTCCGCCTCCAGAGCCTCCATCATGGCATCAATGCCGATATAAGTCCCTGTTCTACCCACTCCAGCACTGGGCATGAGAGAATGACACTGTGTTAATCGATTTCATTAACTCCATTAGTTCTAATAGAGAAATAGAGATGAACTGGTCTGATGAATCCTTTTCAGTATAATTCTGGAAGTCACAAGGAGCAAGTTCAGAGAGGCAAACAATAAATTAAATTAAAATAAATGCAATATAGTAAAAAAAAAAAGGAGAGTGAAGTAGAAATTACTTAAAAAAATAGTTCTTTGAATATGCTTAAAGACTTTCTACCACTGAATGTCGTTCATGATGATAATTTTACTTCTAAAAAGACCGGTAGAGCAGCAGCTGGCCACAGAATGGGACCCTGCATGTACCTGCAGTGGACGATGATGGGGCCGCTGAAGAAATTCTTGAAAGCGTTGACGCGCCGCCTCAGTTTCAGGAGGAGGTGTGGCTCCGTTGGGACGCCGTGGTCAGGCCAGCTCATGAACTGGATGTGAGTCACCTCCCTGTCTGAGTTCTTCTCCCTCTTCTGCTGACACACACACACACACACACACACACACACACACACACACACACACACACATGCACCAAAGCATGCACACAATTATATTTGTTGCAGTAAAGATCACACATATCCAGACACAAACAAAACATTAACACGATTTTAAATATTCAATTATTTTAATGGACACTCACGTTAGTCAGGCTGAGGTGACGGATGGTGTAATCCGGACAGGTCTCCTCTGAGTTCAGCTTCACTATAAACTCCTCAAAGATCTCCGCCTCCCGATCTGGAGACGGCCAGTACTGCGAACACTTGACCTGTGACACGTGACAGGAGAGAGAGCACATTAAATCTTGCTGGTTGAGTATTTTAACCCAAAATTCAAATATGCAGTCAGTGAAAACGTGTGTGTGAATTGTTGTCATGTCTAAATCTGATATGTGAGTGGTAGACAGACTCAAACCAGACAGTTATGGGAATATAAGCCTTTTTATGTTTTTCCACAGTGTAAAGAAATCCACTGTATCAATGTGACATCAGTCTTTTAGAGTTTAGGTCTAGTTTGTCAATGAACTTTTATTCTTTTTCAGTGAGGATGCATTGTCTTAATGTGGTCCTTATCTAACCCAGGATGACAGAACATAGAGTAAATGCTGAATTATACAAATCCAGCACATATTTGTGTTATAATACTAACGGATGAATATCATGCTATATTCTGAATTTGAATAAAAGAGCCTGAGGTTGAGTTAAGAAGCCGAATATATAGTTCTGAATATCTCTGTGGAGACTACAATGGTTTTTGCACTAAGGTTTGAACATATTTGTCCGATAGAGTCACTCCACAAGATTAAATCTCCTTTTTTTTTAGCACCGCCCAGATTTGGTGGAAGCAATACAGAACTACAGAAATACAAAACTTCACTCCCTCACCCTGCAAAGTTTCCCTCACACCCAATGCCAACTAAATGTTAAAGCTGCTGTTCTTACCCGGTTTCCCTCTTCACAGCGGGTTACCATGACGATAATAGATGACTGCTGCTCCCAGACCATCCTCCAGAAGTCACCCAAAGTATCATCCTTGGGCCCTACAACACACACACGGAATGTAAATGCACACAGGGAGCCATGCACTTTGTATCAACCAGAAACATACAGCATCACAAGTGTATTGACTGAGTGAATGAAAGAACATGAGAACATGGTTTTACCTTGAGCTGCAATGTACTTTTTGGCTTCCTTGTACCCCTGCAGTCAGAAAATAAGGAAAATGTTCATTGACGGAAAGAGAACACAAACTTTGTGTCCACTAAACCCTCCAAATCAAAGTTGTAGCTATTAATGTGATATCTCATATTTCTATCATAGTCTGCAGCTCAAGCTTCTCCTCAGTCTTAGTCACAGCAACAGTGGCATTAACAGGAAAAGCATTTGTATTACGATCCGCCTCCGTACATCAATGAAGCTGGCGTTGATGTAGTCACATCCTGCCTCGCCATTTCCTGTGGTCAGCTGGACACGGTTATAATCATCTGGTTCAAGGGAGAAAAAGAAAAAGAATTCACATCACAGGGGAAATTCTATTATATTCAAACACACAATGTGTGTGTTTGTGTGTAGGAGACATATGGAGATGACCCAACACATGTGGGTGATCTGGATTTAAAAAAAGCCTATATCTGTATCATTATATTGTTATATGATAGGATAAAAATTATTTAAGATGATGTTTATGGCTATGATTATAATTAATACCTAAATTTCAGCAAATTCACAAGTGTTATTAATCTTTATGGTAAAAACGAGTGGATAAAATCTCACTCATCTGCTCAGTGTTTTGATCTCTTTTATTTAAAAAGGCTTCACGTGTTGTTGGACACGCTCCCACTCACAGGGTAAGATGTCCACGTAGCGGTTCTTGGGGACATTGCAGGACTTTTTGGCCTCTTTCACCGAGTGTCTGGAGAAAATCCTGGGGATGCTCTGTAAGCACAAACAAATGTCATCTAACAGTGAAGGAAAAAAAAACAAAAAACACCAAAACCCACAAACCAGTAAAAGTACCTGAAACTCAGCCAGGAAGAGTCTCGCTTCATCAGCCAGTTTCCTCTTGTAGGCGTCCAGCAGCAACTCTGCTGCAATAGGCTCGACGGGCAGCAGGTTCTCCTCATCATCTGCAGCAGCAAATATTAAACACGTTAAACACACTCAGGAAAATCGGCTGTTACTCTAAATATTCGTAAATAATTTTATGAAGGCAACATTAAAGAATGCAACATGTAAAATAGCGACTATCATGTTGGCATGTTTTTAAAAACTGCTCAACACTTATTTTTATGATCTTGCTTTTATTGTAATCGTAACATTGTGTTACCATTTTTAAATATTGTATTATTTTAACATACATCGTCTTAATATGTTCTGTTTTAAGCTTCTGTTGTTTTGCTTTATGTAAAACACATTGAGCTGCATGTTATGTGATGAAAAGTATATAAATAAAGCAAATTGATTAAGTTTTTAAATAACAATAATAATATATATTCATATTAATAACTTACGTAACAAGGATTTGTGTTCTGATTGTAATACAAGTCATGAAGTGAAAACAACAGTAAACTGCTCAAATCACACTAAACAAAAATCAGGAAAGTGGAATGAGCGTTGACTTAAATCTACTCACTTGCTGTTGAAATAAGTATCATGTTCTCACTCAGGTCACTGCAATGAAAATAGTGAAGGTTGGAAAGATTAGATGACGTGAAATACAGAGCAGAGTAACAGGGATGATGTTCCTGTGTGAAGTGCCATCAATTCAAATGCAGTGATTAAACTATTCCTGTAACGTAAATAAGGGGAACAAATGGTTTATTCATCTTAAATAAATAAATAAAAACAAAACCCTGAGGCAATCTGACAGAAACACCGATATAAGATTTATGCAGAATCATTCTCACTGGGACATCCTGCGCCTCAAGTCCAAGATCTTGTAGATGACCAGCAGCAGAGCCACAGACGTGAGGATGATGAGGAAGATGAGAAAACCAATGACAGCTTTGTCATTATCTGTAAAATGAGGTTGACGAAGAACAACATTAACATAATGCATAGAATTAGATGTGTAAAAAAAAGAAAGAAATCTGTCTGCTTTAACGAAGCAACGTGAGATAAATGGAGGCATTGGTCGAAATGGCACATACATTCAGTAGAAACATGTTGTATCGTTGGCTTGCTCTCAAACAGACTGTTGTTAGCAGTCACCTGGAAAGATGGAGAATCCTTCTGTCACTTATTAAAGCATTAGAAGAAATATCAGGAATAAAACAGTGACGGTAAAAAGAAGGATGACTCAAACCTGCAGTATGTAGCTCGTAGAGTACTTCAGGTTGCGGAATTCAAATTTACATTCCTTCTCGCTAACCATTTCCACATAGCTACCACCATAATGAAGTTGTGCTTTGAATGTTTCCCCAGGTCCATTGAAGTGTTTCGGATGTTTGCAAGTCACAGTGATCGTATTATGGTCTTTAACATTCACGTTCAGTGTATTTATATCCTCTGGTACTGTAAGAAAGTCAAGAAAAACGGTTACAACACTGTATGCGTCCTCCAAAAAAGTGATATTTCAACACTTATTAACAGTATAATGAAGTGAAATAGGGGACTTATATTTATTTTGGTGCAGATCCAAATAAGAATCCAGATCTAGTGAATTTAAATGTGGTTTCCTAAGAAGTCTGTTGGTCAGGTATTAACTCCACTGAGTGCTGTATTGGAAAAATTAACTAAGTGTGGTTGAAACCTATTTTATAGTTGAAGAGTAACTTTTTGCATACCTGTCTAAGACTCCATGATCTGAAATGTTTATGACCTGAAACCTGTATGACCTTTCTATATACCTGTTTGACCTTTCCATTACTTATTGACTGTCCAAAGAACCCAATGGAAATGTATGCAAATCAGTTTCCTGTGCATTAATTCCTGTCTCAAACTGCGCCTACAGAACCAGTCTGAACTGGTTCTGAGAGACAGCCTTAGTCCTCCTATATAAGATCCTTGCATTTTACTGTTCTCCATCCTCACTCTGAGATCCCTGTGACTCTCTGTGTTGATCCTTTCTGCAGAAAGCCCCTATTAAAATACACGTAGATAACTTTGGTGTTTCCAGCCTCTTGTATTTCCAGATTTCCATCACAGTGCCATTCTAGTTGTGTTACAAAAAGTACAACTGGTTTCATTCTGTTTGTCACTGACCTCCAATCTTAGTTTTCTGGTCAATATAAATGATTTTCACGACGTAAAAATTGTTGTAGGTGGATTGGACCCTGCAGGTGTAGTCCGTGTATGGCTGCAGATCAGGAATGTTGCAGGTTCCTCCTGAAGGCTGATTGTAAACTGTGACACAGTTTCACAAGGTGTTAGTTTATGTTCTAGATAACAGATACAAAATTATAGCAACATAAAACAGCACGATGGAGAGCACGATGGAGGTCACCTTCACTTGACTGCCAACAGTCTTACCTGATATGATGCTTAACTACGGTGGCTGAGATGTCTCACACAAGCGTTTGAACGAATAACACAAACCTGCTGAAAGTGTTGCTGCTTGAATATTAGAGTCTTGTCTATTTGAGGTGTGATGGTACAGGTGTGTTCTTCCTGTTTGGATGCTCCAAGCACCTGATGCCTAACACCTCAAATAGCCAAGCATCTCATTTTTGGCAGTCAATTACTTTGTCTTTTTTTACAAATGACTGCTCGCTTTACCCATACAACAGTGACTTGACCACTTTCAGTCACTGCTCATTTCATTGTCAACAATTGTTGTAGCTTCTTTATTTGTGTTGTGGCTTCTACTTTCATGTTGTGGCTTTTATATTCGGGTTGTGGCTTACTTGGTGTTTGGTGCATTTAACATAATTTGAGAGTCTGTGCAAGCCATGGTTGCAGCGTGTAGCCACAGTATCAAGATCCCATCAATACACTCGACCAATCATGCGTCAATCCATTTGGATCAGTGTGATAAGATAACATCTATAATGACATCTGCTATCATGGAGAAGGCTGGGTTTATGACCTATACTGCAGCCGGCCACCAGGGGGTGATCAAGATGATTTGTATTCACTTTAAGGGAGCTGTTACGTCGCTCATCTTTCAGTCTATGATGTAAACCTATAGCAGCATAAATGTTAGTGTGGAGCAATGTAAATGATCGAAATGTCCACATTACATTTCTATACTCCAACAAATGAGTGAAACCATCTCCAGCATCTTCAGAAGTGAAGAAAAGAAACAAGGAAGAACAACAGCATGAGGGAAATAATCTATTTCACTTACCCTGTACACGTTGATGTTGATTACGACAGCTGCAGTCGTATGAAAGCTTCGTAAGATTGTGAATCACGTCTTTACATCTGTTACTGGTCGTTTTCCAAGTCAGCTGAGAGGATGTGTTGGTGGTACTGTTATTTGTGAAGTCTATTGTGAGATCTGCTGGGACAAGTTAGACATGTGGAACACAGACCTGAGTACTGACATCACAGTCATTCCCTCCCCAGTGTCTGAGGATAAAAGCTGTCGTCCAGTGAACGTCTACATACCACAGTCGATCCAGACGCTAACTTCCCTTGTGTTGGATACGGTGACATTGTTGTCCTTGATGTGACCGATACAGCTGTAGTCCGTGAAAGGCTCCAGCTCAGACGGTTTCTTGGTCTCATTGTGACTGTCAGACCCTGAGTTCAGACAATACCTCATATTTATTTTCCCACTCATTTTTGAGCATTGATGTTTTTCGTGAGTAATTAAGAATCTTAGATTAATGTAGGTCACTTCAGTTTAAAGTGAAACTGGACAGTAGTAAATTCATATCATCACCTCTTTCAATGTAAATCTATGTATAATGTTGCAGACACACAAAGACTTTCCACTTACGATGACAGGTGTAATCAATGGAGAGGTTGCAGTTTGGAGGTAATACTGTTTTAAATTCTGCAGGCAAATGTGTTGGAGCAGTTTGTTTTATGCTTTTGACATCTAAAAAATCTGTGGAAAAAGAAGAGCAGACATAAAACATGAGGAAATAAGTTCAAAAGGACATGCATTTCAAAATAACAGTACACACTGTTACGCATACCGAAGGTGATGCTTTTGTTGAACTGAAAAGTGTTGGCGCAGGTTTCCGATTTGAAGGTTAAAGTCAAATTAGAGCAAATGTCACCAAAACCAGGTTTGAAACAGACGTTGTTGTTGCCACATGGCAGAGCTGTCCTATTTGGAGTTTGTAAAGAGCTGATGTCCCATCCAGTTCGGAAACACACGGATTTGCCGCTGGTAGAGTTGCAAATGTCAACTTCAATGTCAGCTTTACCTGAAATACACAAGTGATTAACAAATATCTCCTTGTTTTACACACAGTACTATCTTTTAATTTGAAAAATGAATTTAACCAACATAAATTCTTTTGACTCACTTATTTGCTCTGTCACGGTATCATTTACAGTAATGTTGCAGGTCGTTGGTTGGTGGTTATTGGAAGCAAGTCTCACATTAAGCTCATATTTAGTGCAGGGCTTCAGCTGTTTGATTTCATGGGATGAACTCTGATTGGAATGAGTAGCCGAGGGTATTGCTTGAGTCTGTTTCCCATCTTCATTAATCATTATGGAGGTACGAACAGGGTAAGCTGCCGAGCTTGTGATGTTAATCTGGAGGCCATACTTGATGGGTTTTACAGTGTAATTACCTGCAGATGAAATCAAGAGAATTAAAATAAAATAGGTCATAGAAAAACACAGACACCAGATAATAACAATATGATTACCTCTGCCAAAGAGGTTATGTTTTATTTTCTATCATTAGCATTTTTTATATATTATGAATCACTGTTTTCTAGAAATCCACCTCAAAGTGCTTTACATACAATATAGATAAAACAAAAAACTCAAATGTAAGTCAAATAAGAAGAGAACAGATTTTAAGAAACACAAGAACATGCTAAAATGACATTTAAAAGAAAAGGAAATACAAAAGTAAACAGCAACATTACATTTAAAAAGATTCTCGATGAAGAAAATCAAAAAATATATTTTTGAGCATATTGGTTCGGAACCAAATAAAAATCCAGATCTGGTGAATTTAAATGTGGTTCTATAAGCGGGTTGAGGTATGTATTCTGCTCAGTGCCATTCTAGTTATAAAATAAAATGTTCTAGAGAATATATGATTTTATGAACTGATACTCACACTCTATCTTGGGAGCTTGAGTACTAAGCCCTTCAGGGAGAAAAGAGGAAAACAAAACATCACCACATGATCAACCAACATCTGTGAAATAATCAGTTGTAACTATGACAAAATGTCTTCAATCTCTGACTCACTTGGAACAAATACTACTCACAGTAACAAGTGCTGCTGTCACTGTCCGCTGTCTGTACTCACATTAATACACAATCTCATCACACTCTCACATGTTAAAAGAGAAAATTCCAACCTAGGGGGGAGGTTCCCACTGTGCCATTGGTGACTTCAGGTGAGGTAATGGTCAGGTTGCTCCTGTTGCTGGTTATGGGCGAGGCGGTGGAAGCAGTGGCTGCAGGATGGAGAGCACGATGGAGGTCACCTTCACTTGACTGCCAACAGTCTTACCTGATATGATGCTTAACTACGGTGGCTGAGATGTCTCACACAAGCGTTTGAACGAATAACACAAACCTGCTGAAAGTGTTGCTGCTTGAATATTAGAGTCTTGTCTATTTGAGGTGTGATGGTACAGGTGTGTTCTTCCTGTTTGGATGCTCCAAGCACCTGATGCCTAACACCTCAAATAGCCAAGCATCTCATTTTTGGCAGTCAATTACTTTGTCTTTTTTTACAAATGACTAATTACAGCGCCAACTAAATAAATTGTATACATTAACTTGTGTTTTCTCACTCACCTGTTTTATTGGACACTTGACCTAGAATCACAGAATAGAAAAATTGTGTCAACCGTTGCGTTGTAGTTTTTTATTTGTCATAATAGTGAAGCTGAATGTCGTAGAGAATATGTGAGATCAGTGGGTTTTTTAAGAAATCTTCATTTGAACTTTTTATTAAAGCATTTTTTTCCCATTGGTCAAAAAAACTCTGTTCATTTGTGTTGTGGCTCCTACATACGTGTTGTGGCTTCTATATTTGTGTTGTGGCTTCAGCATTTGTGTTGTGGCTTACTTGGTGTTTTCAATTAAATTCTGTTCACAGAATACATAAATAAAACGTTTCATGATTTCTCGACTTATTACAGCAACAACTAAATGAATTTACACATTAACTTGGGTTTTCTCACTCACCTGTTACCGGGGATGATTGACCATTGGACACTTGATCTAGAATCACAGAATAGAAAAATTGTGTCAACCGTTGCGTTGTAGTTTTTTATTTGTCATAATAGTGAAGCTGAATGTCGTAGAGAATATGTGAGATCAGTGGGTTTTTTAAGAAATCTTCATTTGAACTTTTTATTAAAGCATTTTCTTCCCATTGGTCAAAAAAACTCTGTTCATTTGTGTTGTGGCTCCTACATACGTGTTGTGGCTTCTATATTTGTGTTGTGGCTCCTACATACGTGTTGTGGCTTACTTGGTGTTTGCAGTTAAATTCTGTTCACAGAATACATAAATAAAACGTTTCATGATTTCTCGACTAATTACAGCAACAACTAAATAAATTGTATACATTAACTTGTGTTTTCTCACTCACCTGTTTTATTGGACACTTGACCTAGAATCACAGAATAGAAAAATTGTGTCAACTGTTGCGTTGTAGTTTTTTATTTGTCATAATAGTGAAGCTGAATGTCGTAGAGAATATGTGAGATCAGTGGGTTTTTTAAGAAATCTTCATTTGAACTTTTTATTAAAGCATTTTCTTCCCATTGGTCAAAAAAACTCTGTTCATTTGTGTTGTGGCTTCTATATTTGTGTTGTGGCTTCAGCATTTGTGTTGTGGCTTACTTGGTGTTTGCAGTTAAATTCTGTTCACAGAATACATAAATAAAACGTTTCATGATTTCTCGACTAATTACAGCAACAACTAAATGAATTTACACATTAACTTGGGTTTTCTCACTCACCTGTTACCGGGGATGATTGACCATTGGACACTTGATCTAGAATCACAAAAGAGAAAAAGTGTGTCAACCGTTGCGTTGTAGTTTTTTATTTGTCATAATAGTGAAGCTGAATGTCGTAGAGAATATGTGAGATCAGTGGGTTTTTTAAGAAATCTTCATTTGAACTTTTTATTAAAGCATTTTTTTTCCCATTGGTCAAAAAAACTCTGTTCATTTGTGTTGTGGCTCCTACATACGTGTTGTGGCTTCTATATTTGTGTTGTGGCTCCTACATACGTGTTGTGGCTTCTATATTTGTGTTGTGGCTCCTACATACGTGTTGTGGCTTCTATATTTGTGTTGTGGCTCCTACATACGTGTTGTGGCTTCTATATTTGTGTTGTGGCTCCTACATACGTGTTGTGGCTTCTATATTTGTGTTGTGGCTCCTACATACGTGTTGTGGCTTACTTGGTGTTTGCAGTTAAATTCTGTTCACAGAATACATAAATAAAACGTTTCATGATTTCTCGACTAATTACAGCAACAACTAAATGAATTTACACATTAACTTGTGTTTTCTCACTCACCTGTTACTGGGGATGTTTGACCTGGAATCACAGAAGAGAAAAAGTGTGTCAACCATTGCGTTGTAGTTTTTTATTTGTCATAATAGTGAAGCTGAATGTCGTAGAGAATTTGTGAGATCAGTGGGTTTTTTAAGAAATCTTCATTTGAACTTTTTATTAAAGCATTTCTTCCCATTGGTCAAAAAAACTCTGGTGGGAATGATCAGGCCAAAAGAGCAAAGCCACCATTTTCTTACTAAGTCGTCTGTGGGAGGAGGCGCTGTGCAACCTGGTTGCCATGACGATGTGGCAACTAGCCTCACTTGCTATTTCAGAAGACAAACCACCACTTCCTGCCTGACACTAAAACTTAGAGTCCCCCACACTTAAACCGTTTGGACACATCACTCGCTTTTATAGAATAACAAATTGACCTTTTCTGTTACATCCTCGTTTTTAACAAATGAAAAACCAAGCATCACAAAGTCTTGTTTAAAATAATATTTGTACTCTATGGATTGAATGTAAAATGAAAGCAATGAAAAAGCCTTTACAGCTGACTATTTTTCACATTTGTATATTTCAAATCTGTAATTTTTTTTCTTTTCAAAGTGAGCTACAAGATTTAACTTGTTGTTTTAGAGACGATTTTGGCAACAATTCACAATTCATGAATTATCAAACTAGACAGGCTCAGCATCTTCGTCTACCTTTGTTTAAGTTAAATGTGGTGAAGTGATCAAGCTGTGGATTCCTCTGTGTCATTGTCCTGGTAAAAAAAGAAATGCTCTGCTGTTTCAACATTTGATTTGTTACAAAACTTAGCTTTTAGTTTCTGTTTTTCAAGCTGTGTTCGTAGCAAAGATTCTTCCCTATTTCTTCTGTTAAACTAATAGATGTCCAATTATCTGTATTAATATGTTCTTTTCATGTAAACTGAAACAACAATGTGTAGTTTTTTGGTTCTCTATGTGGGGAGCAATGAGTGAGCAGGGGACAGTCGAACAATGATTCTCAGAATGTGGTTTGGCTCGTTCTTGTTTTACTGCAGAGATGCACGCTCTCTCTCTCTCTTTCTCTCTCTCTCTCTCTCTCTCTCTCTCTCTCTCTCTCTCTCTCTCTCTCTCTCTCTCTCTCTCTCTGTGTGTGTGCAGTGACATCTCACCGCCCTGTGCAGCCTCTTCATGCCTCGTGGTGTCAAAAAAACGACACCGGAAACAGTTCAATGCTTTGTGAAGCTCTATCACCACTGATGAGTAGCCGACTTCAGTAACGTCACAAAGCATTGAACTACAGCCAGGTTCATCACTTTTTCCCGGTGTCATTTTTTTCCCTATTTGCAGCGCGTTTCTGTATTAGCTTGTGTTGTGTCCTTCAACTTGATGAAGTTGTTTTTCTTAATTTGCAGTGCGTTGAGCTCTCAGGGCTTCCGTAGACATGGATAGAAAAAAAAGGCCACTGTAACTTCCCCTTTATGAAGTTTTTACGTTTCATTTTCAAACGTCTTAACTGGAGGTGAAGCCTTCTCTGTCTTTTGGGTTCTTTCTTTTTCTGGGTCTTCAGGGCAGAGGGTGAAACAAAGTTGTGACACTCACACCGTTTTATCAGAGCTCAAACGCCCCATGATCCCTGTCCCTGAATCCATCTACATGTCTGAGGTCCCTCAGGTTTTCTCCGTCAGTGATTTTTGATGTATATTACGTGTTTTGCATACTTCACAGATCACAGACCCCCCCCCCCCCTCTGTGATAAGCTCCCCCTCCTCCCACAATCTGCTTTAATCGTGCAGCGTGTTTAACATCTCTGACCTCACTTCTTCATTTTGATCGCCACACTTCCCCTTTTCATTTTTTTTTCCCTCTCCAAGCATTTCAAAGTCATTTACTTCGTCTCAGTCTGTTTGGCCCGTGTCGATCTGCTCTGCCCTGCCAGGAAGTGAAGGCAACTCAGAATGGAACACGGAAGTGGTCAAATGTTTGATCACACAACTCCGTCCTGCTTCATCTAAAATAGACTCGGGGAGAGTTTAGGCAAATGAAACTGGTGCTCACACGCTTTTTGGCTTTTTGGCTTTTGGCTTTTTGGCGCTGATCTGACAAGTACAAGACTTTAGAATTAAATTTGATACTGACAAATACGTTTATTGGTCTAATACTTTATTTGTTGTGGTCTGCTGTATAATTATATGGTAAAATCCTATTATACATACTTGTTTTCCTATGTCTCTCTTGATAAAGCGACTTTTATAACAGACTTTTATCTGGTTAAGTGATTACAACAATTCAATTATTGAAAATATACATTTGAAAGGCTTTTTTACCCCTAATATTTGAATAATATTAACTGCGTTCATAATTATATGACTTCTGTTCTATTCTTAATAAAATAACTACATAAATGAATGCTGTAATATTTTCTTTATTTCAGAAACAGCCGGAAAACCACAAAATGTAAAAACTGTACTTATGTAAAAGTATCAGCAGGAACATTTAACTTCAAATGTTTTTCTATACCGTCATATATTACACCACTGTAAAATATTTACAGGTACATTAAATGTTAGCAAAACCGATATCTAGATAAATAGAATTGTGTGTATACGCTGCATCACATTGGAAATGCTGATTGTACATTTTTAAAATATTACTCTGAAAATGAACGAAAGGAAATGTAAAATATTTTGCTCTGAAATGTTGTCTGAGTAGAAACATAATGTTGCATATAACTAAAATAGTAAAGTACATTAAAATAGTATGAACGTGTAGAGCTGGAGTTAATGTACCACCACAAGCTTTTCAAGTTATATGCTTCAGTTCGGTGCGAGTTAGATTTATGAAAAATAATGTTTCATCAATGGAAAAGTTAAGATGCTTAAATCACACTTGGACAACGAAGCTGATTGTAAACTCATGAACACTTAAGGATTCCTCCACGCTAAAATGTGAAAGCTTCCTTCCTCTCTGTGGACCACGGGTCCACCTCCCCATCTCGGTCCAAAGTGCCTGCAACCGATGATGCTTCTGGACATTTCCACCAACTGGTCCCTGTCTAAGAAAGTGTACATCCCAACTATACTCATCCTGCTTTAATGACTAGGTCAATGTCATTACTAGAGCTCTAATCCTTGAGTCATAGACATTATTATCCATTAGTAGTATCATCATACAACCCTGACTTATCATATTATCTAACATTATTACCCAAATGACTACATTTCCATTGAATCACCATTCGTTGATATTCTCATTCATGAATTAGTCCCTGTGAGTACAAGCTAATACATTTTCTTTTATCTTTACCTGGATGTTGATTGTGTGCTATTCTGAAATAGAGAGTGGAGATTGAATGGGAATTCACGGCCTTCCTCCCTAACACTGATCAATCTAATTACAATGTCTACGTTTGCTTCGACGGGAGCCGGTGCCCCTTTTCTTTAATGATCTGTCATAAAGCCACAAACAACACAGGGAAGAGTTTATTTCAGCTCATGTGAACAGATCTCAAGCTGAAAATAGCAGAACATGCTCCAACAGCAGCAGAACTCCGAGTGAGGCTGGAGGCTGTGAGCTGGGTCACACACACACACACACACACACACACACAGCCACTGGGGTTGAAGTGAAGAGCTTGCAGAGACACACCCCAAAAAAACTCATGTCATATCTGTCACACAACCCCCCCAACCAAACATACAAACCACCACACACACACACACACGCACACGCACACGCACACTCACATGCACACGTGCACACAGTCAAAGCAGAACAGAAACACGACTGCAAAAAATTCCCACAGCTCTTAACCAAATGAAAGTGTTGTTTTAAGGAGACTTGTCTTATTAACATCAGGCTTTGATTGAAGCACAGCTGCTGCTTCTTTTGCCAGAGGGGCTCAGGAACCTGTCACTTTCAGGCTCCTCACATCACAAACACACGCACTTGTTCTGTTTCGTGTTCTTAGGTTTGGAAAGTTTAAGAAACGTGAAGTTGCACAAACTCAAAGACGTGAGGTACAGTACGTCTGTCATTTCTGCCCTCAGTGTTCTTACAGTTAGAGTGCTGACGTTTAAAAGAGAGAAGAAGCTGCTCGACTGACAGATTCACGTCTGCATCTCAGGCATGGAGGGTTTTTCAACATTCCTCATGAAGACGAGTACACTCTTAACAACTGAACGTCAAAAACAGTCAATTTAGGAGTTTAGAACACAAGACCTCATGGTGTTCAGTTGATTAGCTTGTTTTACGTCATTTACTGATTTTTTTCACTAGATTTTAATACTTTCATGACACGTGTAAGGACTCAACGTTACTATTACATTACAGATGATTACTTACATTTGGCCAAACCAATGATTCCAGCCCAGAGCAGCAGGATCTTGACACCACGGAGACCTGCCATATCCAGGAGTTAGGGCGTGTTCCTGCCACGACCACACAGCACAGTCCTAGAGGGGACCGACCGGCAGATATCAAGACGCCTGATCGAAGCTTAATTCCAATTCTCAAAACGACTCTAAGAGAGAAGTAAGTTCTCAACGTTGTCTTATTTTATGCTTCATATGTTTTCTGTCTTATCAGTTGTCGCAGCTTCCTGGTCTTGTTCCCCAAACCCTGAACCTCGCTTCTGGTTTCAAGTCGAGCGAGTGATGTCACATCGAAAAGAGGCTGCCTTCACCTTAATGTTCAGTGACAGGAAGCTTCATTTTAGGCTACGCCACCAAGAACAGGAAGTCTTCACTTGCTTTTGCTCAAGTGTGAAAATCTTCAGAATAATAAGAAGAAAAGGGTGAAGTTTAGCTTTAATTCAAGGGTTATTTTAGCTGTTTTACACTTTTGGATACATGCTTAATAGCCTGCATAACCTAAAAATTTTAAGAAATTCAGATTTTAACCAAGGGTCATGTTTTCTGTCCGATTAATCTCTGTTCATCTACAAAACTAGGCTCTTAACACAAGAAACTTGTGGAACTTCTTCAAGCCCACAGTCGCCTGAACACGTAGTCGAAGCACACGAGTAGCCGGCCCTGCAGCGTGCAAGAAAAAGAGATGCTGCCTTTTCCTTTTCTTGTGGCCATTTCTTCACTTCTGCCGTTCACTCTGTGTGAAACACATTCATAAGGGATGTTAGATCTCTTCAAAGTCATTGATCGTGTGCGTGGTTGTTTGATCATTGTGCTCTGCCTCGGAGCCCAAAACTGCTTCACTCCTGTTTACATACACAAGAAAATAGGGGGATAAAAGAGGAAGGAGAGGAGCAGAGAAAGTCTCCGGGGAGTGAGCCTCACACACTGGGTGGTGAGCTGATGTGAATCTGGATGAAACACACTCAGCTATTTAACACAGTGATGGGAAAATAATACACGCAACTAAGGAGAGTTTTTTTATTTATTTTTTAATGTTAGACAGTTTGGTGCTGAGCTGAGGTTCAATCGCAGTTATAGAGTCGACCGTCGAGTCTACGAAACAAAGACGAGAACACAGAGATCAACTCACATCAAATATTTCCGTGGAAATAAGTTTGAACCCATTATAGGAACAGACAATGTTTCCAACAATGACCTCACATTTTTAGGACAATGATCTAAATACGGATTTCCTCTTAAGACACTGAAACATATGGTATTTGGTTATTTCCACTTCTGAGAGTATATTGTAGATTCTTGTAATCAGGAAGTGGCTCTTAGGCAAGCAGCATCATGTTCATGCAATTCACACAAGGCTCTTATTACTCTTTTACCTCCACGTGTGTCCAAGTCAAACAACCCTGTACAGTTATGATTTTTAAAGCTGTCAGGCTCCCAAATCTGACCTAAGTGTATATACTGGTGTAGTATAAAGTATTTAGAGATCAGACAACTTTATGGTTTTGTTCACCAGTGTCCTGATTCCAAAGAGTTCATCCTAAACCATCTATAATGTGATTTAAAACGTCAAATTTCAGTTATTTTCCACAGGCGACTAAATCAAAAATATATTCATCTGCCACAACGTGAAAACTGTCTCGCTGTAGTGTAAGTATCATGGTCTGTTATCGGTTTAATTTGCAAGTATCTAGTGTTAACAGATTGTTGAACTCATACCTCCCTTAAGTTTAGTAAGGGAAACTTAGAAGGGAGGGAGATTAAACAAACCAACAAACTTTTAAACAAACAAATGGACGGGGGCATAGCCTCCTCGGTGGAGGTAAAACGCAAAGTAGCGTCCACTGAAAAGTAACGTTGATTGTTCTGGGTTCAGTCTGAGCAGGAAAGTGACGTGAACAAAAACATGTCACTCGCAAACAGAGAAATGTGTTATCATCCTGGACGTGTGGACTGCAGGAGGGAAGATCATGTGTTTCACTGGCCTTTTTTAAAGTGTCTCAGTACTATCATTAGTATTATCTATGTATTTTTTACAATGCAGAATTAGGGCCATATGAAGAAAAACAAAAACTAGGCTTATTGTCTCAAATGCAGGTTAAATAAAAGACTCATAACATGACAGTGCTGCAAATGTGTATTTCTCGCTGCTGTGTGACAAACTAACCACAAACAGAAAAGAGAGCACACGTGGTCGGACAAATGACACAGCCACTGGCAAATATAGTCACGATATCCCCCTGCAACACTTTCCTTCTTCTTCCTTTTTTTTTACTTCTTAAGAAAAAAGGTGAATATTGACATTAACTGGAACTGCAGCTCTGTCGTTTAGCAGTGTTACAAAATAAACACCTCTACATTCTTACACTCTTTATTCTAGGAAAAAAACAGCGGCTGGTCAGCTGAGCTAAACATGACGCTGGTATCTACGTGACCAAGAACCTTTTGGTCTCTTTGCATCATTTGAACTTTTTTATCAACACGTTTAAAGACAAATCCTTCAGGTATTTTCACTGGACAAAGCTGCCACCACTGTGCTGAGCCGTCAACAGCACTCTCCGGGCGATGAGCAGTGTTTTTTAGTTCTGTGTGAGAGCTCGATCACACATACACGACTGTGGCAGTGGCCAACCTTTGCTTCCTGTTCAACGGGGGAAGCGCGTTAAACGCTTGTCTCCTGCGACTTTGTGAGGAATTCAACTCTGATGAACTTTGACATTCGGCTGCATTCGAGTCATTTGGTGACATCGAAGTCGCTTCCTTCTAGAGGTGTGTTTGATGGACGGTTGCTGAGATGATGGTCCTTCCAGCACAGACGTCTGAGGACTCTGACAGAATGAAGGTTGGATTCTGGGTGGCCCCTCTGACAGGCCGAACGGGACATTCTGCTCTAGGAAGAGTCTTTGTATTTCAAATCTTCTTCCATTCCACAATAATTTAGGTCTCTGTGCTGCAGGCAAAGACTCACAGCTCTAGAAATGGTTTTATAACCTCTAATCTGTGCTTCACCACAGTTAAGGTCTGGACCATGGGCCGTATCTAAAGATGGACGACATGACAGCTCCTTGAGGGTGATGCCAAACTCTTGAGATCGCCACCTAGTGCCTGGCAGCGGTTCAGGTCTCAAATGCGGCCTCCTCCATGTTAGTTGATGGGAAATTGAACAAAACTTTTTTCACTTTATAACATTGCAAGATATGACCCTTTTTTTTGTGTTTGTTTTTCACATTTTCAGAGATTTTTCAGGGAATAATCTGTGGATCTAGATGAGAAAAATAAAGCACATTTAGGGCACTGATATCTATGAGTGAGTGCAATTTGGTGCAATAGGGTGATAAACCTGGAGGAACCTCAGGGACTGTTGGGCCTTGACAGAGGTTGGATTTCGACCGAGCACCATTCTAGTTTAACAGTGATGATTTCACATCCACCGCAGAGAAACCTAGTTAAGATAACGGCTTATTTCAGAGGAAGTTTCTCCTCCCACATAACAGATCTTCCTTTATTTAGTAAGATTTCAAGGGGAATTACTGGTCCTCACTTGGATTCGGTATATTCCCCATGTTACCCCACGTGGTGTGAGAGAGACGACATGAAGGCGGCTGAGGATGGGTAGTTTTAACTGATATCCAGTGGTGAGAATGAATATACTGTAATAATCTGTGTGAAAACTTAAAGTATATTTGGCCTTTATTTTAAGCTCTGGAGGTTTATGTAGGCGTTGAGGCGGGAGGTGTGGTTTGGATGAGAAGCTGTGTCATAGCTTCCCTTTTTTCCCCCCTTCAATTTCTACAATCTTGGGTTGCTTTAAAACTTTCTGCCTCCTCTCCTCTCCTCCTCTCCTCTCCTCTCCTCTCCTCTCCTCTCCTCCTCTCCTCTCCTCTCCTCCGTGCAGTAGCAGCTGTGACCACGGGGGGGGGGGTGAGGTAAAAGCAGAGCACTGGTGATACATGTTTTTTTGCACTGCACCATGTTGCATGCAATCTTTGCTCTGCTCTTTGCACCGTGCACCTTCCCTCTGTATGTGGGTTACGAGTTTCATACAGCGTTTTTCTACAGTTCAACATCTGCCTGTTGTTTGAACACCTCCACTACTTTACAGATGCTTTTATAGATATTACGCCCGTGTATCCATCGGCTTTAAACCACAAATTGTATGTAGAGGTTTCTCAAAAGAAAGTAAGTTTTGGCTAAACTTGAAAAGAGAAATTCAATCGTTATCAAAGGTTTCTGTGGCCGACACAGACATAAAAGAATGAACACCTTTTCTTTTCTTTTTGCCTCTGACATAACTGAATCACTATTATTCTGTTTGAAAGTGTTTGTGTGAAATAAAGTTACTGAAGGGGAAGTATACGATATTGAAGCTGGGTTTGATATGATGAAAATCATGAGCTTATAAGAGAAATCAACCGTTTTAAAGTGCGGTGTGGTTGTTGCACATTTAGCCACAGCCCTGGCTGTCCAAAGAAGCTGTCGCTGTTTGAAAGCAAAAGTATGAAAATATAAAAAATGAAGGAAGTGCATATGAAGGCGTGAGTCCTCCTGCAGCGGCCACAAAATGGAGGAAGTGACTTGTATCAATTCTCACCGAAAAACATTCAAATTCTAATTGTCTCCAGATCTTAAACTAGATGGAGACAACTTATGTTCATCAGAAGGGCTGAGTTAGAGATTATAGTCAGAACAACCTCTCTACACTTCCCCTTTTTCCTTCTTGTCTACACTCTCTGGCTCACACACTGTGACTCTGTTAGACTGCAAGCATCCCCTCCACTATCTAAGTCTTTACTCTATGAATATATACCATCTGGCTTCATCTAAAAAACACACTTTACATCACTTCCTGTTCTCACGTCTCGAAGGTGAACTATAGGCCTCGTGTTAGTTCACCTACAAAATCAAACCTCTAGAGTTTCACATCATCTGGTTTGTCTGCGGTGGTGAAGCAGCTACAAACCACCGGAGGGCAGTGTGGCTTCACGTTGTGCCACAGCCATTTTCCCCCTCTTTCCACAAACATCCCTCCCCTTGGTTGTTTTTTGGGGGAATATCGAATTGGCTGAATGCATTTTATACGCACGCAAACACGTGTACACACACAACACACACACACACACACACACACACACACACACACACACACACACACACACACCTGCACGGTGCTGCGATTTGGACTCCTTTTGGTTCCTCTCTGCCGATGACTGGCAGGTTCTTAACGAGAGCAGCCTAGAGCGTTTGCCCTGCAGGCCTGTACATCAACCATCAACATACAACACACGCACACACACACACACACACACACACTCACAAACTCTGGAGCATTCACGCCCTCTCCCATATTTACACACACAAACATATCATCCACACAAACACACACATCGACTCTGTCTCTCTGCAGACATTCTCTGTCCTCGGCTCAATCAGTGTGTCCATCGCTGAGGGAGTGTTTGACAGTCACTGGGAGACGCTGCGGCTTTAACACTATTATTAGGTTTCTATGAAGCGGCCTTATCCAACGCAGAAAGAATGTCAGCTGCAGCGCTGTTCAATGAGCTTCAACACAAACACATTACAGCACCACACAATGCTGCTGAGGGCCGGTCGGCGTGCTCACACACTGATGTGTGCGTCGGTGTGTGGTTGCTGTGAAGGCCGCAGTGATAAGACGACATAGCTGGGGAGGTGAGGACGGAAACCCAGAGCAGCACATTTTCTGCCCCCCTCTCCACCCCTTCTTGATTCATCCCTCCTCTCACCCCTGTTCTCTCTCCTTTTTTTTCTGTGGAGGAGAGAAAACCCAATTAAAATACTATGTGGATGGATACGATGAAGAAAGACATACCTCCTCCATGACATTCTCTCTCCCCCCCGTGTAGTGACAGATCTGGTGCATTCAAACTGAGGTGAAAAAATGTGCAGGCTCCCGCCCTCCTGCTGCCATTAAATGTTGATGTATAATATCAAAAAATTATATATATATTTATATATATATACACACACACACACACAACATGGAGATTAATGTATAAATCAAAATCTACCACAGATTCACCACACATACATGAATATGCTATATGTGTGTTTGTGTGAGAAAGAGAGATTCCCATATGCCAAACAAAAACCTGATGTAGCAAGAGGTGTAGGAAGCATCCATTTTTTACATTTCCCACACACACACACTCCCACACACACACACACACACGTGAATACATGTCTTCAATGTTTATCTCTATCTCTCTGCAACTCCTCTTCTCTTCTTCCGTTCGTGTTTTCCTCCTGACACAACATCCGGCCCTCCCAGGAGATCCTGCTCTCTGCTGCCACACCAACACACCTGTACACACACACACACACTCACACTCTCTCTCTCTCTCTCTCTCTCTCTCTCTCTCTCTCTCTCTCTCTCTCTGTGGACCCATGAACTGCCAGTCAATCCGGCAGCAGCTCACATTCTCTGTGGTTGTAGGGGTCAGGGGCTGGAGACCAGTGCATCCTTGTGTGTGTCTGTCGATGTTTGTGTGTGTGTGTGTGTGTGTGTGTGTGTGTGTGTGTGTGTGTGTGTGTGTTTGGAGAGATACAGATAGATAGATACAGAGAGAGAGAGAGAGGGAGCGAGAGAGAGAGGGTCATCAGGCTGGAAGAGTGTAAGGACTCTTCTATTCAGGCCTACTAAATTCTGTATGCTGCTGATATTTACCTCCTTCAATATTACAACAAAGCCCTTCAGGAGTGTGTGTGTGTGTGTGTGCGTGTGTTTGTTCCAGTGTGTGTGTGTGTGTGTGTGTGCGTGCCAATCCCCAGCAGAAGGGGCTCAACTCTAAACTCAGTCAGCAGCCACACAGGTACAAAAACATCCCTATTAAACATTTCCCCCCTGTGACGACGCGCTGAAGGGACTTGTTTAACTGCAGCAAACAGCGAGCCCTCAGTGAGAAAGTCCAGAGAGACAGCAGTGACACAGGTCTCACGCCCACACACACACACACACTCGCACAAATCCAGTTCTGGGCTTTGAGTGGCCATTTAGAAATCTGGACGGCAGTTCACTGACCCAGCACTAACGAGGCAGCTATCCCGGCCTTCGAGGAGCAGCGCCTCTTATCTAGTGACCACACAGCGCTGGCTATCTCCTGACCATGTTGGACCAGTGGTTAAACTGATTAGCCTGTCGTCCAGTCAAGTCACAGCCACAGTAACACACCGAAATATACATGCAAAAAGAATATAGGGCTGCAACTGTGGAATGTGAGGTGTATTTTACTCAGAGCAGCTCAAAAGTGTGTGTCTGCCAGTGTGATATGATAGCAGATATGATAGCAGATACACAACCCTGAGCGTTAAACAATGGCTCGGTCGCTCCACTTCTATCTGTCCAGTCGGAATCGGACAAATGGTCAGTGGTGGAGAAACAGGAGAGTGGACGTGTGATGGCCAAAGTGTCAGGGACTCTGGATTCACCCGTTTAATGAGAATCTATGGCCTGGACTGATGAAGGGCCTGACTGAGAGACTGTGACAAGTCCTAATGCTCACATGTATAAATGATGGGGGCGGGTGGAGGGGGGTGTCCTGGTGGGACGGGGCTGCGTGGAATCAATCCGCAGAGAGAGACACGAGAGACGACACGAGAGACGACACGGGCCGAAAACCACAGAATGTACAGAAGTGAGAAGAGCGAAAAAGAAAATGACAAAGAATGGTGAAGTGAAATGAGTCAAACATTTTATTTTATTATGAGGCTACCGCTGGTTAGCTTAGCTTAGCAAAAAGAGCAGAAACCATGGCCTGTATATAAAGATGGACGACGTGACACATCCCAGAAGTGAAGCCACATCATCTTGATTAGCTGAGCTGGCTGCTGGTCAGAAACCCAGCCTCCCCCACGTTAGTAGATGGGACTTGGACTCAAAGAGAGTTTCTATGATTTTAGATAATTATCACTATGATGTATGTTCAAGTTTTGATTAGTTATTTGATAAAAAAAAAAGGGATGACACGTCATGATTGACCACTGAGACTCATTCCAGAGAGACCTCGGAAGTCGGATATTCCATCTTGAAATTTCCAAGTTCCAACTTCTGAGCGTTCCAGTGCACGGTGCATACGGCACGGCGTCCAGCGGAGACAAACATGGCTGAACGTAAGAAGCTGATGTTTATTTGGCTCGTGATGAGACAATTCAACAGTGCAGCCTCCTCGCATACAGAAACAAGGCAGAGGAGGGAAAACAACGCATGAGGTAACAGACGTCATTTTGTATTTTAATTTACTGCACTTTGATAATTGAAATATTCGAATAAACAAGAGGGAGAGAACACACGCACTGTCACTAAATCACACAAATGAGGAAACGAGTCCAACAGAGACGGGCCTCAGCTACACAATCTAGAAATGTCCATTCTCTATGAGCGCCGCCATTGTTGTGTGACGTCAGACACCTGCTTCTCAGGGAAGTCAGGGTAGATGGATTTGCCCCGAGTTCCCAAGTCGGAGCTCCGGCTTTCGAGCGGCGTTCCATTGCACTTTTTCCAAATAGGAAAATTTGATGTTGGCTCCACACAACACAATCACCAGTGCACAGGCACAGACAACAGGAGGAAGAAGTGTAAGCGTCGTCATCCATCTTTATATCCAGTCAGGAATCAGCCTCGTTCAGTCAAACAGCATCAAAATCTGACCAACATCTTCAAAGCTCACAAGTTAACATGTTTTCTTTCATTTTCTTTAGTCCAAACAAAAACAGAGGAACTAAAACTCAAGCTGCACCTTTTATAGGAGGAGCTGTGTGCCAGACTTCCTCTTGGCCAAGATGAGTTGCTGAGCAGCATGAGTAGATTTCAAGAAACCACTGGACCAGCCCAAGCAACCCAGCACACACCCATAAGAGCAAAGGAGCATTTTACTGCATGGATTTGGCTCCATATCATATTTGTTTTTTTAAATTGTTGGACTATCCCTTTAAGGACAAACTCAATTTGTCAAAAAAAACAACATGAGAAGTGGATAAAAATGTAAATTATGGTTTTTATTTTGATTTGTGTTGACTGAAGTGGCACATTTGTACTCCCCTGTGTGACGGCTATTCAAAGGGCTACACATCTGAAACAATAATCCAAAAAGTACACACACACACGCACACACACACACACACACACAGACTTTGTTATGTTGAGAGCGTTTGTCTCTGTATGGCTCCAGCAGAGAGGGGTTAAAATCCGATTGAGTCGATATCACTGGAGAATAATACATGCAACACACAGTCTGTGTGTGTGTGTGTGTGTGTGTGTGACTGTGTGTGTTTGTGTGTGAGCAACACGGAGCCTAGGGACTTCCTCCCTCTCTCTTTGCAGCCCTCAGTTGAAATGGAATTGAATAGTCTGAATCCTCAATGGTAAATGTTCACAAAGTCAATACCAACTGTTAAGTCTCCCCTGCATTGGGGTTAAGGGCATTACCATTTCTGAGACTTCAGGAAAACACACACACACACACACACACACACACAGACTCACCAGATGCCCCATGAGATGATAAAATATTTTGGAGTCTTTTACAAAATGCTTACTATACATTCTGCTTAAAAATTCCCTTTTACTGTAAAATATTCATCGAAGGCTTGTTTTCATTTTCTGTTGACTAATCTGTGAACAATAATCCTGGTGGGCGTTTTTTCAAAGTGACATCAGCGCCTGAGGGACGGTGGTTTCACTGATCTGACTAAGCACCAAATTCAATTCAATTTAACAGTGTTTAAGCACACGGAGGGAAAAAAGACTTAGAATCACATGAGCTGCATTAAATTCATCATCAGGAGAAGTGATGTGGTTTAATATAAAATATTCAGGAGTGTATGTGAGTGTTTCATTGGCCCGAGCTGCTCCCAAAGAATAAAACAATACATTTAGTTTAAATTACAGATTGTGTAAATGAGAATGATTTGTATATTTTATTATTATGTGGTGTAATACAGTGGGTTCTATATTTCCAAAGAGATAACTAAAATCAACAATGTGTTTATTTTAATACTTACAGACTTTTATTTACATATATGTAAATATTTTAACTTCTTTATGATTATGTTTAATACATTGACTGTTTATAAAGATGGAGGAAATGACAGCACCTAAAAGTGAAGCCAATGCTACTTGATTGCCACCTGGTGGCTGCATGCAGTATAGGTCATAAGTCCTGCCCCCTCCATGTGAATGGTTGGGAGATGGACCAAAACAAAAATGACAAAATACACATCAAATACATTTGATGGTGTCCGTTCTTTCAGGTAGTTCCTATCATATGATGCATGTCCAAGTTTTCATTTCTCCAGTAAGTTTTAATACCATAGAAATGGGACATTTCTGGATAGTGGGAGGAAGCAACGTCATACAGTCTATGGAACTACCTAAAAAATAACAGAAACCAACTTTAATAAATGTTTTTGTTTGGTCCATGTCCAATCTGCTAACATGGAGGAGGTGAGATTACAGTACATGTTCTGGTAATGACGGAATTGAAGGCTCTGTGCTGCCCAGAGACACTGTCTCTTTAGAACAGGTCAGATGCGGGTTAGTACATCGCGCGGTTGCGTTCACACGTCTGCCTGGAACCGTGATAAGTTAGGTTTGGGCAAATTTGCTACCCAGTGTGGTGGCCAGCTTTACGAGTGGCGCAGCCTCTAATTCATCCTGCTGGTCATTAACGTTTGGCCAACGTGGACCTCTTACACACAGCACAGTGTCTCATCTGAGCAGCGAGCCATAAAACCCCAGGCTCTGTCACTCAGTGTCATTTAAACCGGGAGTGATTGGAACTATCTCTGGCCTTTGCTTTCCCACCTTCCTTCCCCGCTCGCAGTCTTTCGTGGTCGCTTCATGAATAATGAATGAGGATATATGCAGGCTGCAGCTCAGATATTAATGGAGCTGAAAAACAGAGGGAGAACCATCCTTTGTGCTGCCAGCCATTGCTTCCCTCCCTTCCCTCCCGAAGCTGCCCCTTCCCCGCTTTTTTTTCTACCTTCCTTTTTACTTCCTTATTCCTCCTTTCCCTCCATCTGCTGCCAGTGGGCCCAGATGAGATCATGCTCAGTTTCTCTTTCTCTCTCGCCCAGAGGTATGCACTTCTCTCTTGGCTGTCACAATGAGGGCAAGGGTGGACGGTGACTTTGAAATGAGAGAGGCCAACTTTCAAATTAAAAAAAGAAAAAGTAGGCGAAACTGTGAAAATGCAAGGTGGCCATCGTACCATCGTTCAAGGGCATGGCAGCGAGCATCCTCCTTTGTTTACCCCCATCCTGTCTTTCTTCCAGCCCTTACATGATTTGTCGGCTCTGGCCAGAGAAGCTCCGGCCAAACTGTGGCGGTCAAGGGCGAGAGGTGCAGTGCAGGGTGGAGGGCGGCTGAACGAACACTGGCCTCAGATCACATTCCCAACCAAGTCCTGTCCCAAATATTTCATCATCATAATAATAATAGTAATAATAAAAGCAATCGGATGTTAACGAAGCAAAACAGCTCCATTGTTTTGACATCCATCACCTTGAGACCAACCCACAAAAGCCTGCTGACATTGTACACGAGGCACGAAGGGGCTGGCAGTCGGCAGAGTCTGGCCCCAGGCTGGCACAGTCGCTGCCCATCCTTGGATGACTCGCCCAAACAGGCCAGAGGGCACACATAATGGGCAGAGTCTTCTCACCCTTTGTTTGTGCCAGAATGTCTCTTCAGCCACGTTACATCCGCACCGTATAGAGTCATACAGGCAGAGGATCATTATTCAGTCCAGAGAACTTTGAGTCGGCCACTGTGGAGAGACGAGGCACGCGAGCGACCCAGATCAGGTCGACCTCTGACCTCTGACCTGCAGAGCAGCATCACCTCCTGTGTCTCATCCCTCACATGTCTAACGGCCATTTTATCGGAGCTTCTTTAAAAACACAAACTAAACATTTTACTGATGTTTTCTGTTGTTTTAAGTAATATCAGCAGTTTTTGTGATATGTTGCTTGACAACCTTATTTTTCAAACAAACGTCCCAATACTGTACAGTTAATATAACTAACTCTATAATGACAGGAGGGTGAACAGTATCTACAGTCCAACAAAACAAATAGCAATGAAAGCACGACCTCCTTTGGTATCGTACACTCCTCTGGGCAGCATCAGTAAAATGATTAAATATGTAACATATCCCTACAGTGAATCTGTGAATCTGGTGTACGTATCCTGCAGCTATATCACAACCTCAACACATGACTTCAACATCATCCCAAAATAAATCCTTCCTGGTTCTTCACCACGACCTCAGGCTCAACGTCCTCGATGCGTTAAAGGTACAATTCCACGTTTTTTTAAACCATCGGTCAGTGGATCCAATTACTCTGTCACTCTGTTAGCATTTCATCGATGTATTTGCGTATTCTCACAGTCGTGACTTTTCCCATTTGAACACTTTGCACAATTTTAAGTTTCCGCGGCTTGTTAATGGGACTCGCAGGTTGGCAGCACTGTTTTGCTGTCCACGTTCTCCAAAGACTCAAATAAAATATATTTCCACCATGAAGCAGGGTTTTTTGATCTTGGAAGTGAAGTAGTGTGTCAGTGAAAAGACCGTTAAAAAGGAGTACGGTTCAAAAAGTTGAAAATTTAACTTTTTTGTGCTTGCTTGGGTGAGCTTTTCAGTTAATTACGCGCAAATCCCTGACGCTCGCTGCTCCAATCCACCGGCACCGCTGTCTCGGCAGAGGACAAAGAAAACAAAGGAGACTGACAAACAAACAGTGAGTGAAAAAAAATATAAAAGAGAGGAAGCTTTCTTTCCATATAGCAGCTGAGCTGAGGCGACAGTGGCGTTTAATCAGTTGGTTTTTCCAGCGCCGTCAGCGTGAGCAGCCTCGGCGGTGCAGCCCTCTGATCAGCGCTGGGAAAGGAGCTCCCCGCCGTGCTGCTGCCGCCCCTGAACCACAGGTCAGTCCTTGGTGAGTAGGTTTCATTCTGCTGTCGCCTTCATAGAACCATCTCCTTCTCTCATTAGGATACAGCGTGTGTCTGTACTCGTGTGTGTGTGTGTGTGTGTGTGTGTGTGTGTGCACATGCATGTATTTATGGCCTTGTGTTTGTTTCTGTTTGTTTCTCTCAATGTGTGTGTGTGTGTGTGTGTGTGTGTGTGTGTGTGTGTGTGTGTGTGTGTGTGTGTGTGTGTGTGTGTGTGTGTGTATGTGTGTGTGTGTGTGTGTGTGTGTGTGGTGTAAATGCACCCCAGGACTAGCCTAAAGGGGATGTGGATTCCCGGCCTCCGCTGAGATCCGGCAGCACAACTAGGATTTCTACCAGTGGGGGGGGGGGGGGGGGGGGGTTGTGTGGGTGTGCGTGTGCGAGTGTAAATGTGTGTTGGAGGCAGATGCAAGATGCATCAAGTGACTCGGTGCCTCGGGGTCAGACACACACACATGCAGAGAAGGAGCTGGTGCTGCGGCGGGGTAAACAAGAGCAGACTGTTAGATCTCATCAGCCTCATCACACGCTTTATTATGCTGATTTGGGAGCATACTGTAAACTAATCAGAAATCCAGCAGTCACAGGGGGGCACTCGGCTAAAGGTTAGACATATAGAGAGTAAAACTTGCTCTGCCTCGGAGTTCTTAACTTTTGCATCTTCTTATTTCTCTCTTTTTCGCTCACAGAGGCTCCTCCGCTGCCGCGATGCAGGAGGAACCCGTGGCTGGAAGGTTGAAATCTCTTTCCCCCAGGTTTGAAAGGTTCGCTTAATGTCTGCCAGGGCCAATTCAGAGGTGTGGGGTGATTGACGGGCAACCGAGAACCCAACGTGGACCAGGAGTTTTGAATGGGAGTCGGAGGAGTCGAGCCTGTCTGTCGCTATATGCTAATGTTGGCCTTTAAACAAATTTACAAAACACACTTCCAGCCTCGTCTTTGTTCACTTGCATAAATGCATAAGCTTCTTATTCTGCGGCGAAACACCTTCTCCGACTTCCACAACAACGCGACAGAGGGAAGTTATAAAGTTCACAACGTCTATTAATTTTGAGGCATCTGAATAACGTCTCGGTGTTTATTGGACCTGGCGGCGCGCTTCATAAATAATGAATAAAACAGTCGCCTCTCGTTGTGTGGACACGACTCTCTAAACAGGACGTTCTTTGATTTGATAGAACGTCACTCGACTCCGCAGCTTCTTCAAACCTAGCGCGCGATGGCGGGAAACGCACACTACTTTTTAATTTAGCTTTCTGTCCTGTGCGTGTATCTCGGCTCCTCGGCGGGGAGACATTTAACGAGCGCGCGGACAGAACACGCACTCGCACCAGAAGTGTGGCAGATGAGCGAGTTAGAGAACGAGGGGCGAACAAGGAGGCAGGCTGGTGAGAAAAGGCTGGTAAGAGGTGGGAGAATTACCTTTTCTGGTCATGGTGACAGAGCGGAGACAGGGGGGTGTTAATTAAGAGTTTGGGGGCGACTGCATGTCGTGTGCTTTGCTGTGTGATCGTACACAAGCGTGCACTACTGAAAAAACTGAAGTGAAAAGTGCCTGGGGATATTTACCGAAGCAGTTTTCAGGTAGTTTACTTGGTTATGTCTATTTTAAATTGCTTTATACTTCTACACAACTTCATAATCACATGCAATAATTTAACAAATGTTTTAAAATTAGAAAAAGAGTTTGAGCAACATACATTTTTTTCCCATTTCCATCACAAAGCATTAAAATGGATCTTTCACAAATGTGAATAAGTATTAACGACCTACTAATATCACATATTAGATGACACAAATATAAATTATTACATAGTGCGACACAGTGGTGCAACAAATAATAAAATAGAACATTGTATAAAAGTGGTGACGGTAAAGAAAAAGGAAAAAATAAATATAAGAAATAGTAAAAAGACATTGAAATATGAGTTCAAAACAGACAGTGATGTTTCAAGCCAATTAACCCACAGGGTTGAGACCTTTTCAGTTTTATACTAAGCTCATAAAACTTCTGCACTTTTTCTTCTTCTACACTTCTTTCCCACCTTCTACTTAAAAGAAGCGTCTTTCTTTTTTTTTTTACACCACTGACGATGACACAGAAAGTCCCGCATGAACCTGAGTCTCACCTCTGAATGATCACAGTCAGTTTGGGTTCCAATCGCCCACAAAGCATTTGTGTCAACGCGTGCAGAACACCTTCAACGTGCACTCGTGGCCGAACGGAGAGCAGTTTGAATCCGCACCTGTGTGCACCCGCATATAATCAGCTAGTCTTGAGAGTCTGTCATCGTCAGCCTGTGTTTGTGTGTTTGTGTTGCCGCGCTCTCCTCTGAGGCTCCAGTCTGTCGTTTAGGACTCGTAAACAAGAGTCGAGGGTCGTGCTGCTTTGGTGTCTCCTCTGAGCTGTCAGAGAAAACACGACACACTGGAGAGGAAGACAGAGAAAGACAGAGGAGGACACGTCAAGAGAGAAAGAGGCAGGGCTGAAGTGAGCTGAGGAGGAAATAGCGGGAATAGAGCACACAGATCCAAGAAGGACAAAAGTGAGAGGGACAGATGGAAGAGGACAGGACGGAAGGAGAGACAGTAAATCCAAAGAAAACCGAACCAAAAATGAGTGAGACAAGATAGAGAGGAAACAGGGGATGGAAAGCCGGAGAAGGACAAAAGAAGGTAACAGTTCTAAAGACTAAAGACAGGGACACAAAGAGAGATGAGGACAGATGACAAAAGAGAAGAGGTGATGGAGTAAAGACATAAGACTTAAAATCAGCGGTCGAAAGAGAAAAGAAAACAGAAGACAGAAATACATTTGGAAAGGACATAAGAGGAACTGTGGGGAGACTGAGGAACTCAGGAGTGACGACAGAAGACAAATGTAGGGAACAGGACAGAAAGAGAAACAGAAGAGGACAAGACGATGGAGGAAAATAACCACAATCAAGAAACAATAAGTAAAAACAGAGGAGAGACAGAATAAAACAAAACACAAGCAGGACGAGAAGAAGAAGAAGAAGTAACTTAACACATGAAATTAGATCATCACAGACGTGAACTGCACAACACAACCACAGAGAGAGAAGTCAGATCAACACAACGCAACACACAGTAACACACAGTGTAAGACAGTGGCCAACAAGTTGTGTGATGACCTGCCAGCAAACAACACAACCTTTTGGCTCCTCTCTCTCTGATTCCTATAAAAAGTGCTTTTGTTTTTATGTGTATGTTCGTGTATGTGTGCGGAAAAAAACATGTTTTTTTGTCGGCTTACACACACACACACACACACACACACACACACACACACACACACACACACTCACAGCGCTCACCTGGAGGTGGTGGGTGGGAGTGGGAGGATGGGGTCTGTGTTTAGCTGTGGGCTCTGCAGACAGGGCGATCAAAGGCTCCTCAGTCTTTGTCTGCTAACGTTGAATAGACAATAGTAAAGAGGGCCCGCTTTGATTTCAGCTCACTTTTATTGATCACAGAGGAGAAGGGATTGAAATAAGAGACAAGCCTGAACTGGATTCTTCTTTAGCTATTGATTATATCCAGAACAGACAGCGTTTCACAACCATACAAGTTTCTATTTCATCCTCTTCTTCTCTTTTTTAGTTGCTTTTTTTTTACCATGAAAAAGTGTGTCTGGCTCCTCGCTCGTCTTTCAGGTAATAAACTCCAACTTCGCCAGACGATGCCTCGTCTTCGCTCTCGGGTTGAAGCTGCTTCTTTGACTTGTTGTAGTTGACGTCCAAAACTTATCCAGGACGTGCTAACAGGAACCCCCCCCCCCCCCCCTCGCTGCTCGTGTTTATGCTCTTTCATCCGTCCTCTCCACAGAACCTTTAAAGAGCTGTTAGACGGTTTTAGACGAGGTGCAAGTCAGTGTCGTTAGGCAACGGGGGGGGGGGGTCGAACCGTGGGAACAAGGAATTATGGGATGACCAGGTACAACAACGCGTTCGGGCCTCAGCTCATCTCACGCCCGCTGCGCTTAAATCGTCCCTGGGATTCAAATGGCGCTGCCAGAACTTGAGACCTGCAATCAGTTTATCGTCCCGTGTTCCGCTGTTACGAGGTGAGATGCAGATCTGCCTCCGAGCACCAACTTACGTGCACGATGGTTTAAATTTAACTTGCAATAAAACAAAAGGAGCCAGTACCTCGTGGCGCGGTAATTAGAGACAAACAGAGGTATTATATCATTTTGCCTGACAGATGGATTCAGACAGCACCTTTAATCAGGACGTTTGTTTCAGCTAAAGAACATTTTAATTTGAAAAAAAGTATTTTTGAACCACCCTTTCTGGTTTTAAAAGAGCAGAAGTGTAATTTCCCTCGTCTTGAGGAAGGAGCCGATCGCGTCTCGGGATGTCTACTTTTCTCCTTTTCACGGCAGAGATAAGAATTCCATGCGACTGCGTCTGTGTGCAGCCGCTGAGCTCCCTTCATCTTTAAAAGTGACTCTTTAGGGCCTGTTTAAGTTGAGCTGACAGATGTGGTTATTTGGGGACAGCTCATTGGCAAGTTTATGGCCAGAGCGCTTATTTTACTGGAGCCGAGCACATGTGCCTGTGACAGTGAGGGAAATCCTTTCGGAAGTCTGGCATACGGTTGAAATAAAGGAGACTTAGGAGGACATAAAACCTGCCTGATGTTTATCGCTATAAAAAAAAAGGAATAAAAAAATGTCAGAGTTTTGTCCGAGAACACGAGATGATAAAGTTTGACTGAGACATTGTTCCTCTCAAAATAAAACCGGGTTTTAAAGCAGGATGCTAATATTTGATAAATGATCACATCTACAAATCACTTCCTCCAGCACATTGATTTTATGGTTTACACTGCGTTGATTAATGCCCTGATATTATTGTAGAGAAATACAAGAAATGAATTGATATAAAGCCGAATTAAAATGTCATTTTAAAGTCAAATATTATAATTTTCACCTTGAGTTTGTGTATCATTGTCGCACCATGCATATGAAAAGCTGTTTGGAGTAAATTGTGCAGTGTTATGGCAACATTAAAGCTCTATCCATATTATTTCTAATATGTACAAATACACATTTACATAGTGTGCATACTCTCTCCCTCCATCTCTCTCTCTCTCTCACTCACACTCACACACACACACACACACACACACACACACACACACACACACACACACACACACACACACACTCCTGACATCTTTACAGGCTGTATTCTGCTAACACTATAGGGGAAGGGGTGGAGTGACTTAAGTCTCACATAGGAAGTAAAAACCAGCAGTTGTGTTTGTGTGTGTGTGTGTGTGTGTGTGTGTGTGTGTGTGTGTGTGTGTGTGTGTGTGTGTGTGTGTGTGTGTGTGTGTGTGTGTGTGTGTGTGTGTGTGTGCGCGTGCGTGTGTTGGCGAGGCCTGTCTACATCTGACACACCCCCAGCCACCTGTAAAGCCTTCCTCTGAGGATCACATTTCTTTTGAACAACTTTTAAAGACGGCATTTGCTTCCAGTAGTTTACGGTTTGTGAAAACGCTCGTTCCGGAAGGCCGGGCCGCGGCTGCAGTTTAGTTTTCAGGGACGTTGTTTTTACAAACCTCCTGTAAGGCCGCCGGACGGACCAGGGAGAGGCTGTACGTGCCTTTTTTAAGAGCCCCTGACGGGTTTAGTGAGCCACTCGGCTTTTTACTTGGGCTCTGCTCACTGCAGGCTGCTTGTACTTTACTGTTCCCCCCTCTGTGCTGGCCTGGCGGTTGCAGATGTAGGACATGCAGAGTAAGAGTCGCTCATTACACCGGGGTCCTGTGTGTGTGTACACATGCTTATTATGTGCGGTGTTTAGCGTGCGCGCGCCTGCCTTCACATGTGTTAGTGTGTCAGGAGCGGTGCTGATGAGTGACGCCAGTTGCGGCCTGCTGGGTGTAGCTTCCAACTGATAAATGACTGCAGGCAGCGTCTGTCTTTACCTGAACCTCGCCATGTTTTCCCCGGAGAGCGGCGGCTGACAAATATTCTCACCCTGAAAAGCCGAGCGAGGCCTACAAGACAACTGCTTCATTCTAAATGTGAGTTTAACCTGTTTAAAGTTACTCAAGTTCAAACAATAGCATCTTTCAAATGATGAACAGGACTGTGCTGCTGTTCCCGCTCGCGTTTGGAGACTGTCCCTGGTGATTCTGCTTCTCCCAGCAAACTAATATGTTTGAAGCTCGGGCTGCCATCGCCAAGGAGGCGCCACAAGCTATTTCAAATGTGCAAAAATATTGATATTCCCGGCTTCTAAAAACAAAACAAACAAACGGGGGGGGAAAAAAAGGGAAGAAAAAAAAAAAAAAGATTTCAAGTCAATGTCCTCTGGAGTGGCCCCATTTTTTACGCCTCAGAACCCACAGATCACCTGGGACAGATGATGAGCTCAGAGAATATTCTGCTCCGTCTTTAATCTACACACACACACACACACTGCGCTTATAAGATCCTGATGTATTTCTGCTCAAACCCTATTTAAAGTGGGTGTGTGTGTGTGTGAAGTTCAAGTGTGAGCATCTACAAATACAGGGTCCTTTAGCAGCAGACTTTGGTTTCACATTTCAACCTCCAAGAATATCAGTCGTTTAACTAAACAGCTTCAGAACGCTGAAGGTTTATTTTCACATGTGAAATCTGGTTCATTCACTTTTTTCATACTTTAACGTCCATTGTGGTTTTTTGTATATTTACTACAGGGGGGAAAACACGAGGTTGGATAAATGTGAAAAAAGCAACGTTAATCTTTCACTTCGTCACTAATACAGCTTAATGCCTGCAAGAGGAATAATAAACATGTATCGGCTATTGATAAATGAATAAAATATAAATATTGATGTATTAAAAGGACTCAGCGGGGAAGAAAACTGCAGTGAAGACTTTTCACCACAAGATGGACTTAGGTGTGACTGGATTTGGGGTGTACAGTAAACAGGAAATAATTATCTCTATGCTGCCTAACTTTTTATTTTTAATCATCACACCCAAAGTGCAGAGCCAGTTTCTAGATATATATAAATATCTCTATACCTTCAGGCCTTGAGGGCCCATCGATGCTGAGAAGCGCCAAACAACTTATGTATTAATTCCAGATATTTACTTTTGTTTGTTTTCACTGTGTTCGCGGCTCCATGGGAGCAATTTTTGCGCGTGATGAAACTGAACAGCCGTCCCCGTGGAGTTCATTACAGGGAGAGAACCCCCCCCCCCCCCACTGCTCCTCGGCCAAGAGGGATTCAGAGGTCCCTGAGGGACGGGTTAGTTTGGTGGGTGGAGTAGATGAAACCTATAGTGAATGGAGTGAGGGTGTGACTGGAGGAGGGGGGGGGGGGGGTGGTACTCAGGGGAACACTTGGGAGGAAGGAGACCATAAACACTCACGTAATGACCTCAAACACACTAACAACACAGTGGAAATTAATGAAACGACGCAAATGAGAAAAATTCCCTTCTGGAGCAAATGGCAGAATGTTTTCTTTGTTTACACCCGGAGAAAAGAGACTGGGTGGTGTTTTTTGTGTATTTATCGATGGATACTGCAGCGACTTTACTGCAACTTTACTTTTACAGTGAAAACAGGAAGGAGTTAACACAAGAGAGGGAGAAGGAAAATGTTTACCTGTTGCAGGTTTAATGCCTCAAATCTAAATCACCCAAAAATCTTCTGACTCAGAGCAATGTTAGAAAAAGAAAAATACGAGTGAAAGTGTGCAGATGTCACCAGTCTGAGTTTCAAACCAGAGACTCAGGCTCGTTTCCAGACTCCATGAATCATCGTGTTCTTGTTAGTTTGGAATGGACCCGTTCCATCTCCGTCATGATGCAACACCATGTTTCTACAGAGGCCCTGAGTGGACAAACCAAACACAGACTCTAAAGAGAGACACTTCATTTTCTGCTACACGCTTTTAATCGGAGCATGAGACAAGTGGTACTCAGTTGATTGCAATATGCAACTTCAACACTAGAGGCCACTAAATCCTGCACACTAAAAAGTTTGCCATTATAGGGAAAGAATGCTTTTTTCAGAACTTTTTCGGACCTTAACCAAGTGTCCAGTGTGCTTAATGTTGTATTTTAAGATGAAAAATTAGTCAGGAAACAAATGTGCTGTCTGTGATTAGTTCGTATCAGTTTGTGATCTGCTATGTTCATTTATTAACAACGTATTACATTTAGTGGCAATTACATCTGGTACAAAATTGCTGTAGAACTTCAGTGTAGAAATTAAATTGTTGTAAACTTAATTTCTAAGAACCAAAAAACAACTGTTAAATTTGCTAATCATGAAATCAATGCTACGTTGTTTCCTGTGCTTTATGTCCGACCAGCTGTAAATGAACATGACATATAAACATAAATGTTAAAAATAAAAGCTGGGATGTGTCTCGGAATTCTGATGTTTCAGGCTTGTTTCTCTTTTTCGATTCCAGGTCAAAATTGAGCAGGTGATTGGCACAAAGACATGAAGATGGTAATTATTATGTTTTAATTTGTATTATTCTGTTAGCATGTCTTCACCTCAGCCTCCAGCTACACACTCACACTCCTCATCATGTATTGTGAATACACATTTACAGTAATCATATATTTCATGAGCTTGTTGACACAAACCTGTCAGCTTCATTCTGTTAAAACCTCTTTATTCATCACAGGTGTTAAAAACCTTGTGTGACATAAGTTCCCCCCCGACTGAAATCACAAAAATAGTGTTGACGTCAAACAAGATACACAAAGTATCTCAGCTCCGAACCAGGTTTGTTTGTGTATTTTGTCTCGTTTCTCCAGTTGTGTACAGTAACAAACTAACAATACTAATCACACTTTCAGCAATAAATACTCTGATGTAACTTCTACAATGTTATTATGAATGGGGATTATGTTGTTTCTCAATCTGTGTTATAGAGCCCTGAAGTTTGCTGTATGTTTACAATTAAAACCTGTGGTGAGGTTGAAAGGTTTGTTCGATCAGATGAGACCAATTCTAAACCTCCAAGAGCTCCAAGCACTCACGCCGATGTCCAAGAGAGATTTCAAAGCTTTATTGCATCTTAGTTAGCATACAAGGCATTCGTGATGATGGTCTATAATTTGACATGAAATGTTCAGAAAACAATCAGACTACCAGAACAATAAATATTAACCGTAACATTTAATATTTCACTTTCTGGAAAACGGACTCTCGGGAGTGTTTAGAAAAGGAAGGTCAGCCAAGGTAAAAAAAAACATAGCCGGGACATAGAAGAGCGCTGTCATGTTCCATAAAGACAAATAAAACACTCAGTATCAAGACACAGACAAAGTGTTAACGTGACTTATTACATGTACACACAGATACACAGAAACAGGGTTTTTGAAAGTCTGCTCTTTGGAAGGTGTGTGTAGCAATCTTAGTGTTGGTTAAAACGTTGTTTGCATGTAGAAGAGCAGCCAGAACACAGAGGAAAAACAAATATCCACGTCGTTCGGGCATCAACAATCTCACCTACAGAGGATTCTAAAATAATAATCCTTAAAAAAAACGACAGCAGCGCTTTGGAGTCTAAAAAGGGTGTAAACGTAAATCAACCATTGAAGCTCTTAGAAAAGACAGATGCTTTAGTTAAATACAGTCAAAGCTCAAATGCTTTTTTCCTCCCATCGACCACCGGAGAATTCATTTTTTGGTATTTTGCTGTAGAAATACGACTAATTTATTGAGGGGATTCTGCATAGTGACTAAAACATATAGAAAGTGCGATTAATGCAATTGCTCCTCTGAAATTACAACAATACTGAAAGGGTTTTTGAGCAACACAGATGTGCTTGTTGAGAGAGTGAAGAGCAAGAGCGAGAGAGAGAGAGAGAGCAAGAGCGAGAGAGAGAGAGAAAACAGCACAGAGGGTGAAGAGGAAAAACAATTAAGGTAGTTATTACATTTTTTAAAAATAAATCATTGCATTACAAGAGAAAGGAGCACAAATTAAAGACAATTGCAAACAAAAATTGCAAACACTGTATTTGCACGTCTCAGAAAATATAACTAGTAGCAACACACTATCAAAATATTCTGTTAACCATAATAAAATAACTTATTTTCTTGCTCCTACAAGCTTTGATTTTGTATTCAACACATGTTAATAGTATTAAATGTTAATTAAAAAACAAGGAAAACTAAAAACATCAAAAACATGAGCGATAATTCAACCGAGCAGTTAACAGGCTATTTGATAATGTTAAAAGACGATTCATAAGAGACTCAAATAAAGCGTTACCAATTATTGTTTACATGCTGTACCTTCCATGTGGCCTCACTACGTAAACCAGCGCAAGTCAGTGATGGTCATTTGTGACCCACTGGTGTAAAACTTATCCTGTTACAAGAAAAAAATCTATCACCGTTCCCTCCCTCCAAATGAATAAAGGGTCATTAAAACCCTTCGCTATTAAAACTACAGGAACCTCTTCACTCATGTACAGTAGAACATGAACCTTATTGGTGCTTGTTCCTTTTATTTGTGTTTGTCTGACGTACTTCTCGTGAAAGATATCTTAACACACTGTAAATATATATATATATATATATATATATAAACTGCTCTCTCTATGTGTGACTTTCCTCTTTGGTAACTCAACAGAAGTTATGGAGGCGCGCTGGGATTTTTCTCATGAGATGGACGCTACACGAGGCACTGATCTCTTTCAACACATCATAACAACACTGCAAACGGACACAGCAACGCTAACAAGCTGGTGGGTCAAACGGATCCACTGGACCGTGATGGAGAACGACGTGTTTTAACCGTTTTACACTTTACTTTATCGTACTTTACTTAACTTTGTTTTTAAACCTGACACTATGTAATAACAGTATATGTTGCTAAAGCTGCACCGGGGAGGAGATATTTTGGTGTCGGCGACGAAGGTAAACAGCAGATGTAAAATTGCTTGTGTAACAGTTTCTACCACTCCTTCCAGGCTGTCAAGAAAAAAAGACTTTGAATCTTTTCAAAGACAATACATAGGTGTCGACTTGACTTACATTCAAAGTGTTGTGGAGACATTTGCCCATGTTCCTTCCCCCAGCGCATCTCAAGTCTACCCTGCAGATGATCTTTCCTTTCCTAATACATTCATTATACGTGATCACCCTTCCAGCCTTCTTTTACCAGGATTTTTTTTTTTTTTTTTAAAGTGCAGCACAACAACACTTCAACTGTCAATACCGCTCTCTTTACGTTCTCTACACTTCTTCTGACATTGATTTAGAATCTATTCACCTCAGAGGTACCGTCGTTCTAAATGTTTCCGCAGCCTTTTTTTGTGCCATTTGTTGAACACGTGACACATCAAAACAAAAGATGCTATTTTTAATAATCTTTGCATTGATGGTTTGCTAATTTGAACATTTTAGAGTATATCTGCTTTAAACAGAATCTTCTGAGATATGGCTTTACTTCCTTATGTGAAAATACAATGGACATGCTTTTTAAAGCCACAGCAACAAACAATCATCAATGAGCTACAAGACACTGATTTTCAGGGGTGTAACATTGAAGCCTAAGGAATGGGAGGTCCGTGTGACAAAAAAATTATAATCTCTATAATCTTTATCAGTAGGGCAGAAATGGTTTGGGAGTCAGTGGTGTCGTAGACTGTAGCATCACCTTGGAAATAACAATCTGTTTCACGTTCTACTTATCACAGGGAGCTAAACTCTCTAAGTTATTGTATAAAAGCTGACAGATGTGTACAAGTCCAGCATGAAAAGCGAGGGGAGGGGGGAGGGGGTGTCGGGAGAAGTTCTGCAAAGCGGTCAGGTGTGTAACTTTGGGCTTAGCTGCCCTGTGTGTGGTTCTGCATTTGTTTGGCAATGTTGTACACGTAGGTGATGTCCGGCCTCTTCTCTGGGTCGGGGTTGATGCACATATCTACCAAGTTCCTCAGCTGCAGAGAGACGGACAGGAGGGGTGTCGGTTGGAAGGTAGAGAGAAATAATTTAGTCAATGACACTGAGATGAAACTGATTTTTAAAAGAGCAGATCCACAAATGAACAGACGTGCTAATTTTCTCATTAGCAACAGGTAACTGAGACAAAGACGTGAAGATGGGTTAGAGCACTAATCACTTATTGGTCTGCCCACCACGCACATCCGCCGGCAAATGTCTGGCATGGGGGCGCACGCACACGCACACGCACATGCACACGCACACGCACACGCACACACACACACTGCTGCCACTCCATTGCCATCCTGAAACGGCACTTGAAGCTGAGCGAAGCAGCTGATTGGAGCAGATAGATAGACAGGCTTGCTGGCGGAACAGCCACTGCCATCATTAAAAAAAGAAGAGAATAAAAGATGGAGAGGAAAGAGGGAAAAAAAAACATAAATTCTACGCGAGGTCGCTATGGTAACCGTCTACCAACGGCCGTTGTTGCATGGCACCAGCTTGGATGGGTTCTCGTCAGCCGCTGTACACACAGATATGTGTGTGAGTGTGTGTGTGTGAGTGTGAGTGTGTGTGTGTGTGTGTGTGTGTGTGCCTGAGCGAGAAAGTGAGAGAAACATGCAAATTCAGACAGTCTGAGAATTAGTCCCACAGAATGGCAATGGTGGTGGTGGTGGTGGTGGAGGGGGGGGGGAGGCAGATATGTAAAATATTCATGTGCTTCTTTGCATGGCGAGTGGGGTGGGGGAGTGTCAGGTGGAGGGAGTGGGAGCGAGTGAAGGGAGGCGTGGGGGGGAAGCATAGATGGAGATGGTTAAATGACACAACAAAGATGAGCAGCTGACAGTTTGCTGCCGATCCTTCAGGAGCATTGTTTACATCCAGACAGGCGCTGCAGGCACCCCCCTCATCTCCATCTCTCCATCGCCCTGTCTCCCGCTCTATCATTCCCTCTCTCTTTCGCTTTGTCTCCCTTTCTCCTGGATGGGGGTGACATGTGGGGCAACACAGAAGCTCACTGTGGTGTGTGTCTGTGTGCTTCAGTAACAAATATAAATTTGCACGATATCTGTTGCATACATAAAAATACACATCAGACACCGAGGAGGTTTGAAACATTTTACAATTAGCCTCTATCAGCCTAATGGAGTAAATGTCACTGTATCGGGCTGTGCAGGGATTAATGTCTGACCCCGGAGACATGAATTAGGATAGTCACTTAAAATCACACACTGTGGACTGTGTAAGTCTGGATCATAGAAGTGAGGAAGGCAAGGAGATAAAGGACACAATAAGACGGAAACTTTTTTTTGCTATAAGCAAATTTCCATTCATTTAAAACTAATATGTCCAAAATGAAACTTAAATAAGACCAACAGTAATGCATTACACAAGGCAAGTACATGGCAATAGTCTGAAGATTTTACTGCTGTTAAGAACTTTACTTTATGACATTAAATCTGGATTCAAAGACTGAAATTTTTACTTTAACAATCAATCAGACAGTTTTCTAGTTTGAGGCTTTCATATGTAAAGTTGTTTACACAGTCACACAATGGGGACTTATTTTCATTATGAGGACAAAACGCAAGTAAAGTGAAGACTCAAGGAAATCAATGTAAGTCAAAGTAACGTCCTCTGATGTCATAGAGACCTGACTCTGTGTGTGTGTGTGTGTGTGTGTGTGTGTGTGTGTGTGTGTGTGTGTGTGTGTGTGTGTGTGTGTGTGTGTGTGTGTGTGTGTGTGTGTGTGTGTGTGTGTGTGTGTGTGTGTGTGTGTGTGTGTGTGTGTGTGTGTGTGTGTGTGTGTGTGTGTGTGTGTGTGTAGAGAGAGAAGAAATGCCACCCACACAAAGAGGACATGCAACACAAAGCCATGCGCACTCATACACATGTCACCGGCAATCACCAATAAGACAACATTTGACCACAACCCGACTAAATTACATTTCTGGGTGCACGGATAAGTCAACGCAGAATTACAGCAGATGATTTAACATTTAGTTTAGGGAAACATGACTCTCCAGCACATTTAGTTTCACCTCACTCTGCAGCACGGCCAGATGCTTTTGATATGTGCATTTCATTTTAAAATCATAGCCGGCCTTTTGATCACAGAGTAATATCGTGGTTCAGACAGTTGGGTGGATTACACTTACATGTAAGAAAAATAAATATGGTCAGTAGAAGTAAAAATCAGCACGAGCCACTATTGCTTAAAACAGTAGAGCGTTTGAAAATGTTAAATATTTCAACAGTTTCTTTTAAAGGAGTAGAGACGATCGTGAGCTCTTTTTAAAACACTGAGCAGGTCCATGGCAGGAAAAGACAACTGAGATGGTACTCACCTCCTCTGAGTAGTGATCTGAGGGAAGAGGAGGGTAGTCACACTGTTCTATCTTCTTACAAAGGGAGTAAAGGTTCATCTTATCCCCATAGAACGGGCTCTGTAGAGCTGCCATCTGAAAAGTAAAGGGAAAGGAGATGGTGAGAAGCCACGGTGTAAGAGGGTGAAGTAAAACTCTCAACAGGTGCTACACAGAAAATAATGTGGTGTAGTAAAAGTATTGCCAGTTTACTGCTATCAAGCTATACTGACTAAAAGTTTTGTGTACATACAAAAATATATTTATGTATTTTGAGCGATGGTCTAAAATTCAAGTGAACCACTATAGAAAATTCCACGAGAGCCTCCCTTAGCTTATGTGTTTTTTCCTCCAGTTTTCTGGCCCTTTCTGCTGCATTGCTTCCAAAACTTAGAGATGAAAATGAGAGGAAACAAAGATTTGAGGATGGAAAAGAACGAGAGGTGGGGTGCAGGGATGCGGTGGGAGCGAATTTTTCAGTTTGCTGGAGCAGCTCGAAAACTGTATCCTCCTGAAAACAAATGCAAGCAGGCAGAACGGAGGGAGGGTAAATGGGAATGGTAAGGAAGTGTGGAAAGCATGAGACCTTCGCTGGTGAGTGGAAATAGGAGAAAAATCCCCCTCCGCCTCTCTTAGAGTATAAAACATGGCATGCACTTTTGCCAGACTTGTGACTGACTGACTTCCTGTTATTTGAATAGGAGTGTGCAAGGTGAAGCTGACAGCAGACTTGCATTAAAAGCACACTGAAATTATTTTTGTTTCTTTCAAAATAAACTGTTGATGCTAATGTGTTGGGCCCAGACACGTCTGAACTTTCTGCCACTATACAGAAAAATCCTAATATCCCAGATACCGTTACTGTCACCTTGCGCTAAAGACGTCATTCAGAGTCAGAGTCAGGGGGATGGAGATTGCGGCAGCGAAGTTCCGCTGATACACACTCGACCTATCTTGACATTTCCCATTTTAATAGCTTCAAATAACTAATCAAAACTAAATTTGCTGGATGAACATGTGATAAGAACTATGACAGACATTTATTTGTACTTTGCCTTGTTAGTGTGGGCCATGTCACATTCACTAACATGGAGGAGGCAGGGTTTATGATCACAACATTTCCAGTTTGAATCTGATCTTGTCGAGTGTTTTCAAACTTTGGATGTGTTAATTGATAGCCGGGGTACGGTAGAATGAGGAGCATACATTGCTATAAAAGGAAAAGAAAAAGAAAACAGGATTACAAGTTCATCATACCCGGCATTTCCAGCAGTATCGGAACCTCTCTAGTTTACATTTTTAATCAGCCAACAAATAAATTGGTCAGTCTCTAGTCAACAGGCCTCTTCATCAGCTCACCTGTCCGTTCACAGTTACTTCTACCTAATCTTAACAAGTGGGGGGTTTCTAGCTCTGTTGCCTGTAGCTATGAGGTAGCAGACGCTGCCCAAAAAGTGCCGAGCACATCCCCAATTTGTAAACAGCTTCTTCATTTTAGTCTTCACTGAAAAAATGTGTCAGACATTGATGGTGCAGAGAGAGAAAAGTTCCCGCTCCCTATCGGGCAGATTTTGACAGCGTCTCTGTCACAGCTTCCAGTGGGAAGTCAAGATGACAGCAGCATCTCAGTGGGCCATCTCTCTTCTGGACACGATACACTATCGCTCACTCATCCGCTCAGTTAATCAAACACTTGCATTAATATGATACATCCTCACGAAAAACGCATGTGAACAGTAAGTAAAGAGGATTCCCCTCCCTCTCTCCTTGGACCCCCTTTCTCCCTCTGCTCCAGCGATTAATACTGAGACTGGCACAGCAGGTGGTTGACAGCGATGAGGGGTGTGTGGAGATGCTCGTTCCTGTGTGTGTCAGCAATGATGCACTTCTACTAGTAACAAAGCCTCATATCTCTCACCTAAGAGTTCACATTGGATTGTACAGTGATTAAGAGACAAACGGATAAAAACACCAATCCTACAGACCTTTAAGGAGACACACTTAGAATTAACATATATGGTATCTGGTGAGACATATGGCGTGCTGGACCAAAACAGCTGCAACAATCTAAAAATGCTTAAAAAATATTGAAATATAAACCAGCAGCTCAATTAAACATCGACCAGGGCCTATAAACAAATCATCAGTTTGTGAGACGGCGGCCCTCATCACTAATCTCATTGTCTTTCCACTTTGGCAATTCGTCTGCGTCTTTTACGTGTGTGGCGCTTCCTTTTCAACCAGAGATATTTGTTTTCAATTTATCTATTTTCAAATTTTTGCATTTTCCTGTTTTGCGTATGTTGCATGTTAGAAACATCAACACTCCACTCTCACTGGAATATTTCCAGGACATTTTTATAAGTGGCTGGCAGGAAAAGTAACGGAAAAAGTCTTAAAGCATCTTAAGGTAGCCTAAACGGGCATTGCACTTCAACTACACTTAAAGCTTTAAAAATGCGATAACTCGACAGCGATGCAAGATTTTTATTAAAAAAAATATTATATTCATAACACTTCAATGTTTTCCAAAAGACCACATGTGAAAATACTCTTAACTGAATTAAACAAATATTCCTACACCGTTTGGTACTTTATAGGAGGCAGTGTGTCTGTGTGCGGGTTGTGTGTCAGGACTGCATAGTGCTTCCCAGAAACTCAGTAAGAGGAAAAGGGGGGAGGGACAGAAACAGAGGGAGAAAAAGAAGAAACTCAGCCAGCTCGAGACACCGGGAGGCAAAGGGTTAAACAAGACCCCATCGTATTTTCATGCATCTTCTGCTTTTGACAGATGAAAAATGTCAACTGTCCTGTTTGTATTTGGGAGTTTTTGCACTATTCATCTGCTTCATTAGTGCCTGCTGCTCCGAGCCCCTGACAGCTGCCGGCCCCCTGCTCTCAGCACGCACACACTGCACGCACGCACACACACACACACACACACACACACACACATGCCCACAGACACACACACTTACTCCTTTTTTCAGACTGTGTCATCGCAGGGTTAGATGATTGACTCACTCTCTGACCTCTGCATCCCTGGTGTGTGATTGTGAGACTGTGTGTGTTTGTGTGAGTGTGTGTGTGTGTGTGTATGGTTCATTGATATTCGAAAGACATACAATGCACACGCATGCCTGCTGTCTGTCTGAGGGGTGTGAGCTGCTGGTGGCAGAACACACCCACCCACGCACGGACGCACGCTCGCACTCACGCTCGCGCTCGCACGCACACACACACGCACTCCTTTGTTCCTCAGCACATCTTCAGCTGGCCAGGTTGTGCCCTCCTCAGCCCAGGCATGTAAAGCCAGCATCTCTGTCCATGTACAAGGTCTGGATGGGGTCTTTCAGTTTAATTAACACCGATCCATCTCTTTCTCTCTTCCTCTCTCTTCAGTGTCTCTCCCTGTACACCAATTAAAAAAGAGCTACGGAAGGCTCCCGTCTTCTTCCTCTGCCCCCCCCCCCCCTTCATCCCTGGAGCCCTTACAGCCTGGGACCAAAGGGCTTCTCATAAGTTACTCAATTATAAACACACATACAATTATAGGCATATGCCACATCAAAATAAACATCCAAATGTTAACACACACATACAAGACACATGTATATTTGTATATTTGTATCCATCAGTCTCCCTTTCTCTTTCTATCTGTCTCTCTCACCCACACACACAACTATATTACTGTAGAAGTGAGCAAAGCATGACTTTTTCATGTTCTCACTGGTCCTTCATGTGGCTTTATGATGATATATTAATCAAGGCAATAAGTCACAGAGCAGGGACAGTCATTAAAAATATACCTACACCCAGTGGAGTCATCACTTCTCTACTTCAACACACTAAAAAGGGAAGAAGGAAGGAAGGAAGGAAGGAAGAAAGACAAGAAGAAGAAGAATAGACACATGTGGTAAAAGAGCAAGATTGTTCCACGAAGCTGAACTTTTGAGGAAGACTGATAATAAGTGTTTCCCCAGTGTCCCCATCTGAAATCTGAACACTGGCCTTTGAAATGTGAAACATAAAAGGAAAAACTTAACAATGTGGGAAACATGCTTATGAGTTAATTGATCCAAATATCGATACCAGTTCGTTGTTAGTTAAATATGAAGCTGCCACCAATGAAGCTTATAACAGGTAAACAGCCCGGCTCTGTCTAAATGTAACAACATCTGCCTACGAGCTCCTCCAAAACATCACCACATTGTTTTTCTAGTTTGTTTAATTTGTACCAAAACGCAGACTTAATTAGTTTTGTATTTAATTGACTACATGCGATTGGTCTTGGTCTTTTCATTTAACTAAAATAGTCTTTAGTCTTTTCAGACATTGTCATGGTATGAGATTATAGAGGTACAACTGAGTTGAATATTTTGTTATTAATACAGATAAAATACCATAAAGTAAGTGTTTCTTCAGGATGGGAAGGAGAGAGTGGATAAACAAGAAAGGTTTAGGATCAAGACATTTATAAAGTGGTAAAAAATAAAAATGCTTGAGATACAGGCACAAACGTTGGTTAAATAGTTTGTTGGACATGTCACGGCCAGACACTGACACTGGTGTGAGGAACGTGGGTGTTAACGCATCACAAGAGGCACACAGTATCAAAAAGGTTAAAGAACAAGCAGGCTTGGTTTGAAAAAAGGACTTCGCTTTTAAAAACATGCAGAGACATAGCCACAGGGGCAGCTCATCACATGCAAACCCCAGCTCCTGGGAACCCAGCCTTTTTTGAGTCTCGTAAAACCAAAAGCAAAACAAGAGAGGGACACAGGTTGAGACAGGAAGCAAGGGACATAGGCACAGTGAGAGGTATGGATGAGTGAGCTCCATACAGGAAGGAGACAGATCTTGTAAAGCTTTTCAAGATATCCGACTCCTTTACGAACCTTTAGACAACCACCACATAAACGTACAAAAAGGAGATCAGAGAGGGTGCGTGTAATGCACGGAGCCTGAGAATTACTGATGTAAATATATAATAGACATTTTGATTTTGAGCAAAAGGAGAGACCCCTGCCATCTCTGACTGGCATGCAACATAAATATTCTCCTTGTCACTCTCGGCGACAACCCTGACGAGTGCGGCATCCCTGTTTACCTCGGTGAGGAGGCACAGGGTAGGGTCAGGTGATGTAATGAAGTTAGACACGAGGAGAGCGGGATCAAACAGAATGGGAGATGAAGACAGACGCAGATACAACGACCAGGTATTGACATATGGACCCTTCGGACCCTTAACCAACCCTCGAGCACAAGAATGAAAACTGCAGGCGCTCTCAAACTGAGCTGTTTCACACATAAGGAACCAAGCTCCCTTGGATACAAACGTACATCATCGGGAATGCACACAAGCAAAAACCTCAACACACGAAACCTCGGCCCCCACTGTATGTCCAGAGTGAAATCAATGAGTACCAAAGGGATCAGGCGTGGATTTCTATGTGAATTTCTTATGCCTGAAGGTTAAGTGAGGAAAAGGGAGGCATACGGAGGGGAACCCAAACGAGGGGAGGAGAACAGAGCAGAGGGGAATGGAGGAGAGAGTTTGGGAGAGAAAGAGGCAAGTTTCCTGACACCAAAATGTAGCGCGCAGCCCACTTACCAAGAAGTTGGCAAGCAAGGGTCTGTTCTTCAAAGAGAATATGCATGACGTGGTGAGCACTCCTCTGGTAACAATGAGGCTGTAAAATCTTTATCTCCACAGGCTCCTTGCATGGCTCACCTTGACCTGATGGTTGGAGTTCTGTCTCTGCTCTTGTACCAACAGTACTTTCTCTCTGAATGACACCCCCCATCTTTCTCTTCGCTCCAGCAATCTATAACCCTGCTCTTGCTATTTGTTATTTTTCCCTTCCACTTCTCACCCTCTGTTCCCCGTCTGTCTAACCTTCCATCTGCTCTTTCTTCTCATTCTCTCTTAGGACTAAGCCCTCACCCTCCACTAGCTTCCTATATTGTTCCTGTATAGATTCCTAAACTTTTCCACCTTATATCTTCATTCACAGTCCTCTGAACTCCTCAGGGATTAATAGGTTTCCCTCCATCTTTTCACGTTTGCTCTCCATAGCTCTCTCCTTTGCTCTCCTCATTTCTGGTCTGCATCTTGGCTTTTCTCAGTGTTTCGTCTCGACTGTGACCCCTAGCAGTTCTCCTGTGGTGAAAGGTATAACAGATCAATGCACTGCACCGCGACTGAAACTGTAAAACAATCAATGCTAAGGCTCCACATGCAGCACCATGACAATTTCAAACTGAGCAGCTTCCCCGACAAAATATTGGACGAATTTTGGAAAATGTCAAAAAACAACAAAGCCCAATGTCTGATGTTTAAAATGAGAAACACCCGCCCTCCAGTTGTATCCCTCTGTCCGACCAGGGCAGATTCAGTCCCTCCAGGTGAACCGAACATGTCGCATGAACAATAATGAGGTCACCATGACCTTTGACCACTGAAATCGAATTAGTTGGGGTTTGAGTCCAAGTGAACACTGGTTAGAAATTTTAACAAATTACTGAAAAATAAAGATGAGATATCAAGAACAAAAAGGCCAAAAACATGCTGTGAGGCCACAGTGACTTTGACTCATAACCCCCAAAATCGAATCAGTTCATCTGTGAGTCCAAGTGAACATTTCTACTAAATTTGAAATAAATCCTAGAAAGTGTTTCTGAAATAACATGTTCACAATACAATAACTGGGATTTCTTAGGACCCAAGAAAACAGCCCAAATTAGTTTTTAAATAAACCTAAATCATCAAAATACTTACACCTGACTCATCCTTACAACATCACCCACATCGGAATGACCTCAATTTAACAAAATTAATTGGTGCTTGTGTGGTTACACAATCATGACAGCTACATAAACTACACAACTGGAGCAATGTAACAAAGAAATCAGATTTTTATTAACCGCTCAAGTAGCATCTTCTGTGCAAAACACACAAGTGCACCACAAATGAAAAGTACAAAAACAGACTGTGACCTGCAGCACCCACCGCTGTAAGCCAACCACAGCCGTGCATTACCACAGTGCATTGTGGGGAACTAATTAGCATGAAGGACTGTGGTCTCTGAGCAACCATGACCTGCAAGCTGAGCTCAAAACTTCTTCCTTGCGTTCTCTCCACCTCTATGCCTGAGGCGCTGTAGAGAAGGTGCAGTCACCGGTGCGTTGAAATGCAGCCCAAGTGATCAGCAGCTCAGGGGAGTTGGGAGAGAGGAGGAGAGGAAAATGTGGGTGTTTCCTTGCCCGGCAGTGTGTCTCTGACTTCGTGCTTGTCTGTTTGTATTCAGTGCATGCGAGGGTTGGCAAGGTGAAAAATCAGATTGACTGCTATCATTCATGTCCATCATTATTCAGCTCCTCACTCTTCCCTCTTTGTTCCCTGCGCTGTGTGCTCCTCCCGGGCTTGTCTGCTCTCAGTGTGGTCTGCAGCCCTGTGGTGGTTTACTCCTGACTAATCAAACTAGTCAGTGTCACTGGGCAGCCTTATCTAAAACACATGGCCATGTCAGTTCTCTTCACTCAACAGCTTTTCAACATTCAGCAGGTACCTTGCCTAAAAAACTCAGTCTCAGAGTTGAGCCAGGGACAGAAGCGAGGAACACGAGGGATAGGAGGTAAAGAATTATGACACAGCATTCAAACTTTTAAATTATTAAACTGTGACAAAAGAGAGTGCATTGTTTTCCTTTGCATGTCTAGTGATGCTCATTGTAAATACAGCATCACTCTGTGGAGAAGCGTAAACATCTGTATATATTTTCTTATAGTACTCCCTTATATGTGGGATTGAGGATGGTTTGTTTGTTTGTGTGTGTGTGTCCCAGCCGCTGTGTTCTCACGTCACTCCTGCAGTCGACTGCAGGGTGACAGTATGTGCACATATTCCCATAGTTTACCTCATAGAGCAGACATCCTAGCGACCAGATGTCAGATTTGAAGTTGTATCCGTTTTCATGTATCCTCTCCGGTGACATGTAGTAAGGAGTACCCACTGGAACACAGACAAAAGGGGGGAAGGAGGGGGAGAGGCGGAAGATGGGGGGGGGGAAGGACAGAAGGAGATAGAAGGAGGCAGAAGAGAACAAGACAAAAAGAGAGAGTGAGTGTTAACACTTTGCATTGCAAACCCATGCTCCCCCCCCTCCAGTTCATCAGCATCACTGACACAGCTCACACAGCACAGAGAGGCGGGCGAGGAACGGAGGTGTAGTCTCAAACTGTGACACATTCAGAGGCTGCAATACTTGTTTTTTTAGCAATAGCACAAAAACCATAACAAGGCCGACGTAAAAGTGGATTCCCTCTGTTAATTCTAGGTAAGATCAAATTTAATAAGGTTACATTTCATCATGTACACCCATATACAGTGCATGCAATTGTGCAAGTACCACAAAGTTGCAAACATATGTACAGCAGACATACACGCACACACAAAATACACATAAATCAGTTTTGATTACTGGAGCTCGGTAATGATCTGAAACAGTAGTCAGTGAATATGCCTGGGGAGCAGTGGTGGAAACTTAAAAGTTGGCCACTTTCTGGTTCTGGTTTTGAAACTCAAGAATCCCAAACTGCCATGGCGACTGGCAGAGTGCCAATGAATCAGATCTTCATCCGAACGGACACGACAAGGAACCCCAGCTCTCAACATCACATCCATAACGCACCGCAGGAAGCTTTGGAGATTTGCTGCTTTCTTAGCTGAATATGACCAGATGCTTTTTTCCCCCCTGTATTTGCTTTCTGTTTATTGTGATTTCCCATGTAAAAGTCCACCAAGCACATCCAGCAGAGGTTCTGCATTAATCGCAAAAGGATTTAAGGATGGAAATCTTAGGAGCTCTTTAACCTGTGCTTAGCAGCTCTCAGGCTTCGCTCTCCAAACCCTCTCAAACAAACGTGTGAATCGAGGGCTTACTGAAATATAATGACGACAGCTACTCAGACACTGATGCGCTGCTGTACAACTTCCATCAGTAGCATTGCAACATGCAGAGTGTGTAGGCTGTGTCTCTCATGCTTTAAATGTCAAAATAATCAACATCTTCTAGCATTATCCTTAAAATCCACACTGATTATTAATCTTGTATATTTGAGAAAGATAACCTCACACTGTTCCCTGTTAATTACTCCAATTTTCTGCTAATTTAAAATTCTGTGTGTCCGGTGCTGTACAATAATTCGCAGCCGTTCAGTCCAATCAACACCAGCAAATTTTGAGGGTGCACATACTAGTTAAATTTATTTGTGAATTAAGTAATGGATTTAAATCTTAAACAGCACTTAACACCACAGAATGAAAGAGAAAACTATGGACTTCTTCATAGATCTGCTGTACATATGAGATCAAGCAAAATTTTAATTTAAAAGCAGTGTATTTTTTATTTAATCCCTTTACAAATACTATATTTTACCCAGTCTTCCCCCTGACCTCTATACAAGTGTTGTGATGAGTTTTGATAGAGGGAAACTGATGGTTGTTGCATTTACAATACACACAAACAGTTGCAGTGAGCTGGGTAGGTGAGAACAGGTTGGAGGAAACTGAACTGATGTAATTGTAATTAACAGAACTAATACAGAGGAGGTATTAGATTTGAAGTCTATGGGAAATGAAATGAAAGCTAGCACTTTTAATTTTGGTGCACATCTAATTGAGTTGAAAAAAAACACGCTTTTATCTTAAATGTGCGGTTTTGAATAATGAAGTGTTACCTGTCATTCCAAAAATAATCAGCATCTGCACAGCCAGAAGCAAGAGAGAGCACGCAGAAGAATAAACAGGGGACTGGGGACTGCCATTTTAATTGGTCATCAGGTTTGTACTGTGGTTTGTGTGAGAGAGTGTGTGTGTGTGTGTGTGTGTGTGTGTGTGTGTGTGTGTGTGTGTGTGTGTGTGTGTGTACTGTGAGATCTCATGGTACGGTCTGAACAAGCTCCCCTAACATTCATTATTAGTTGATTAAAAAGAATCAGCCTCTCTTATGCTAATAGTAGCATAAAAAAAGGCAGCAGTGCCCGACTCTGGCTCCTTCAGCATGCTAAATTAAGGGGACATTACTTATTCATGCAAATAAATTGAAAGTCATGTTGGGATTGATTTCCATTATTGTGAATGTCTATGACAACACTGTATTCTCTGTGTAACAGGGTAAGTGTTACTGTATAGGAGGTGAGATCAGATCCAGTGTAAAGAACCCTGCTCTTGTGAAAATTAACCAGTTCCTGTCATTTAAAATACATTTGATATAATTGCACAGACTTGCTAAAATTTCCTGTACACTTAAAGCCTTAAATGGACTATTTAAACACAGTGAAGCATTTCATGCATAGTACTCATTAAATATGTTAACCTTCTCTAATCTGTGATCCATTAGCAGTTTTACATTTGTGTGTTTTAAGGGACGAGACTCTGCTGCTGTTTAAGTGGCTGATAGAATTTGTTCGGCGTTTCCCATGCAGGATCTACATGAACAATCTGCCCAAGAAGATTTAGACCCGTCTAGGAAGGTGAAACCACTCGGTTTAAATTTAAAATCGTACAATTTGAAAGCCTTATTTTTGGCCACACACTTGTTTGAATTATATGTGCTGCAGTAACCAGGTGGGGACTAGACGCTTCTCTGTGTGCAACCACCAAACTAGCGTCTACCGTCTGGATGTAAGGTGTTTAGTGGATGTCTGTGAATTTTAATTACAGATGACCTAGGTTATACACGCTCCCTCCCTCCCTGAACTGCATGAATCTCTACATGCACATCAGTCATGATAAATTCTCAACCTGTAGAAACACGGTTCTGATTCAGAGCCAGTGCAGGAGTTTGGAAACTCCAGCGAGTTTTAACAGACAAAAGATTTCAACTATTAGTCAGGAGCACAGCCAGAAATGATTTATCCTTATAGTCAGGGGATGTTTTCTGTATTTTCTTATAATCCAATTATGTTTTTCTTGGTTTTCTATACGTCTTGGTGAGCCCTCACTCCCTCTTTGGTCCTCCAACTACGCCTCTTCGTTTCATGACTCGCTTGTTTGGTGTTATAAGTTAATAAAGTCTACATATACACATTGAATCAGTCATAATATATTATTTCAACACATGCCTCTCCGACTTCTGTCTGCTTCCATTTTGTTCGCTCTCCTCCTCTTTTCCTCCCTTTACCCAGTACAACACCTTTCTCATTACAGGTGTTAATTATAGGTTTATTATACTACTTATTACTGCCAATTGGCTAGTCTCTCTTTTCTCTAATGATTGCATTAGCTTTCCTGTTACTTCTCTTCTTTTGTTCTTTTTTGCTTTAATCCAACTCTTTCCATAACCCTACATCCTCAACACTGGAAAGCATAACGTGTGTAGTGGGTGTCTTTTGCATGCTTGTGTTTATTTTTGTCTTATGTCCCAAGTGGATATGTATGATGTATATATGATGATGACTATGTGAATGGTTATCTGCTCTTTCATATGTGTGTTCTTTCGTTCAAACCCACGTGGATGTACATCTCAACATTCATCTGTATAGGAGACAAAGAGTGTGTGTGTGTGAGAGAGTCTGAGTGTCTGCAGGCTGCTGAGCTGAAAGCCTAGGAGCTGACAGGCTGTATGCCTGGACCTCCATCTCAGCTCCACCACCCTGCTCTACTGTTCAGCTGGGTGGCTGGGCTCATTACAGACCCACGCTGGCACGTGATTGGGCATGCGAGTACACTTGTGTGTGCGTGCATGCACACAAGCGAACGTACATGCACTCGTTCTTTCTATCCCTCTCTCTCACTCATGTTTTCCCTTTTCTCCTCCATTTTTCCTGTCACATTGTCATATTCTCTCCTCTTACACTGCTGCAAACTTTTTTTCCTTTCTCTTTGCTTTGTTTTTGTCTCCTCTTCTTTTCATTGTCACTCTGTCACGTTCTCCTCTCTCGCACCCAGCACTCTCTGCCTTTCTTTTTTGTTTTCTTTGTCTCGTTCTTTTTCTTATGCACCTTTCTTTTTCTGACATATTGCTTTTCTCCCCTCTCTCTCTATTCCTCTCTCTGTGTGATGTCCTCCATTCTCCAACTCTAGTTTTCTCACACCTTCTCTCTCTTTCTCCTCCACCTTTGTCTTTCTCTTTGACTAAAAGTCAAGGCGCCAGAGGGAGGGACAGAGGGGAGGAGAAGTGAGGATGAGCAAGATGAAGAAATAGCAGCAGGAGAGAAGGAAAGGTGACAAAGAAAGAAAGGAGATCAGCTGTTTAAAACGCACTGCAAGAAATGTGAAGTGGAAAGCCAGTGACGCACTCAGAATGTTGACAGGTCACAATAACCTAGGACATCATCCGTCTCGACAGTACAAGATCATCTTGGAAAACATTCTACCAAACATCCTTGTTTGGTTAAAATATTCTTAAAAGAATACAAAGTACTGTAGTGACATAAGGACAAATCAAATTCATCTTTGAAAATAACATATGCATTCTCGTCATGCTTATGATATCATGTCAAATGCATCTACATATAAAATAAAAATGATTTCCCTCTTCACTGGAAGAAATATTACACTGTGAGCTGTGTAGATTAACAAATCAGTTTTGTTTGCTAGGAATTAATGAGTGGAGTATTCCAGTTGACCCCTCAGCTTGTGGGGCTGCCTATCCTCCGTCAGCCTAAAGAGGGTGCTGCGGACCCAACGTTTAATGAGCAATCACAGGCACGTTTCACCCCGCTCTGCCAGCACTGCAGGCTGCTTAGCTGATCGAGCTTCTGCTGAGTTCATCATGTGATTCACACTTTCAAAGGCTGGGCTGCGGCTGTACAGGGGCTGCATATAGCGCGCTGCTTGTGGTAATAACAGCGTGAAATAGGGAAGCAAGACAGTGTGAATGACAGCGTATATCTCTGTGTATATATTTTCTATATTTTCCCCGTTCTTGCATAAATAGTTGGAATTCGGGGAATTACTTTTTTGTGCTATGAGTATAATATTACTTTTCATGTACAATATCAGTTCCGTTATTATCTTGTACAATATATTAATATCATATCCAATATGATGTTTATTATCATGTGCAATACTTCTCATGTCATTTCAATTACTACTTTTCTATATGTATATTTTTCGATTTTTGTACCTTATATTTCTTGTAGTGTATTATTTAATACTATTACATCATTCTTTGTGATTGTAACTTTGGAGCAAGGTTTGGCACAGGAATTTCATTCAGATTAACAGAGGTCCATCTTATCTTGTCTTAATCAATGATTGAAAGTGTAAAATACAGAAAATTCTGCTTGTGTCCTGGCATTTTTCACTCTCTCTTCCATCAAGGACGGTCTTCGGATATCCCTACATTCTCATCCTAATTTACAGGCTTGAACAGTAAACAGAACATAGAGCTTTTAGTGTTTTTCTTGATTTCTTCTATCTTCTAGTTCATAACAAAATAGCGAATATGCTCCGACTCTTTCTTGACTTTGCAGCATATGCACAGTTAATCACCAGAAAAGGTGCTGGAGCAGAGAGACTGACACAATCAGGCACAGTGGTAAAGGCTGGTAGGAACAGACAGTTAACAAATTGTTAAAAAGGCAAGCTTGTGTTTTGAACACTGCTACACCCATGAAGCGAGGGAGATGAGTGTGTGGATTTGTGTTAAAGCCAGTGTCGTGTGGTAAGTGCGATTAGCTACATGTTTTCCCTGACAAGACAAAGCTAGAAGTGGAAGAGATGTCTGTGTATAATATTTTAAAATCAAGAAAAGTGTTACTTTACTCTCCTCTTGATCCAAAAGATTTATAGAATTGTCCTGGAACACCATAAAGATCAAAGAATGTATTTTAAACATGTGGTACCATTCATTGTCAGTTTGTACAGTCTTAGGTTCAGCAAATCTTTCTTTTTGTTACGTCTTAGTTATTGTGGCAATTTTAGGCAAAAATTATCACTTCTCTGAAACAAAACAAAAAACAGTGTCATATGATTTTATTTCCTACGAGTGACAAACACACCCGAGCACTGCCAACAATAACCCTGATTGTAAAGTTGGCCGGCTTGTTTTATGGCACACAGTCACAATCAGAGCTGTGTTTCAACCCGCCTCTGCCCACTCTTCATCTGTGTTAGGGTTAAAGGTCAAGGCAACAGGAAGTGGCTAAGTGGCCTATGAAGGGGGTGGGCACAGCCCTGGCCAGGCAGCATGACTGTATGACACATGGCTCTGGGCTCACCATGCCTAATGAAACACATCCAACATTGGGTGATTACTGGGGGCCGCTCTTGCTCTCTTTCTGTGTGTGTGTGTGTGTGTGTGTGTGTGTGTGTGTGTGAGAGTGAGTGTGAGTGTGAGTGTGAGTGTGTGTGTGTGAGTGTGAGTGTGTGTGTGTGTGTGTGTGTGTACTGTTGAAAAATACCTAGCGAATGAGCGGCAGTTGTTTTGGAGCTGAAGAATCGTCCCAGTCCCAAGTCTCCTAGTTTCACTACTCCTGTGGCTGTGATGAAAACATTGGCTGGCTTGATATCTGCAGAAGAGAAGTGTGGAGAGGAGTCAGTAAAAGTGAAAAGGAAGGCATTTATGAACTGCTTGAATTTAACTCAGAGTCACTGTTTAAGGGCCTAATATAAATGATATATTAGTAACAGAAGCAGCAACAACACCTGTGGTGGGGATATAACATAGTACACAAAAGACTGCATCTCCTCTTTGCCCAGAAATCATGTCAGCGTTACGGAAATAATGTACACAATGAAATATTAATCTAAGGTATTTTTGGGTGTTAGCATCCGATTTCTGTTGCTTTTTCAAACTTAACGTTAATGTCACATGCATCAGCCTTTGAAATTTACTGCTCCCGTATAATTGTAAGCGGCTTTTGAATAGGCGGTCTCTGTTAAGTGGTCATTAAAACTCCGAGCTCAGGGTTCATTAGTGTCCCTGTGCCCTAATCAGAGTCAGCCCAACGGAAGTACATCACCTGTAGCTGTTTTTTTGTGTGTGTGTGTGTGTGTGTGTGTGTGTGTGTGTGTGTGTGTAGCAGCAGCCTATGTACATGAATCTGGGACTTGACTTGACCAGGCCCTATTGAAAGCATGTGGGGCCATAAACACTGTGTTCTCTGGTCTACGTGTTGTTTAAGAGCTTCACTTAAACTTTCTGTCATATGCAACAAGGTCATTCACAGTAAAGAAAACCCAGATCGAAATACAGACATGATGTTCAGTTTTCGGTCATTTTCCTTTTCTGGACCATGGGCCCTGAGTGTTAATGTGACTAGAGATTGTGTTTAATCCAAATATCGTGAAATTATATGCTTAAATTTATTAAAAATGACAACATTAGGCTTTTCAGGTTTCACCTCTTCCTTTAGTGTGTTATATAAGTTATGCTAAGTTACAAAAGCCAGAGTCCTTCTCTTCCACAGAAAACACTGCTCCTTAAGAGCCTGAAACGCTAATATTTTCATATAAACCTGGAAATAATTAAGAAGCTTGAGTATTAAAAATCATTGAAAAACATGAGACTTTTTTCATGAGCAATAAAGAAAAAACATTAAAGATTCAGGAAGAATAAAAGTTACAACACCATCAAGAGATCAATACATCAGTCTTCATTCCCTGAGAGATAGAAATCTCTCTTGTCACAGATAGAGATAAATAAAGAATTCAAGACAGCAATCAGCTGTCAAAAGAGGGCTGTCTTGTAGTGGTCTCAGAGGATGAGTAGCAGTTTCTAAACGGCGTCTCAGCCGGGAAACAAGGCCAAACATTTGGTGTGGGCTAAGAAGTACTGGCATTTCACTGTGGATGAGTGAAAAAAAAAAAGTCCTATTTACTGATGAATCCAAGTTTGAAATTGCAAGCAGCAACAGAGGAGTGTGTAAAGGAGCCAAACATGAGAAAGAACGATACCTCAGTGTATTAGACTGACTGCGAAACACGATGGAGGGAATATTCAAGTCCGATGGTGTTTCGCCTACTCTGGAGTCGGAGACCTGCACCGAATCGACTACACTCTGACCAAAGAGAGGTACCACTTCATTCTTCAGACACATGCTATACTCTGTGGTTTGCATATTTGTGGAGAGAGCAGCAGGACAAAGACCCCGAACACACCTCAAAGCTACAAACTGCCAGAACTACATGAAGACCAAGGAGTCCTGACTGTCATTGCCTTTATTCCACAGTCACCTGACCTCTACCCCTGAGACAGCTCAGCCTTCTGTGGCATCACTAAGGTCATTGGGACATTGTGAAATATTTCAGGGACACAATGAGGCATCAAATTCCAAATTCAAAGATTTTCTGAAATGTATGTCCATTTGTTCAAAGATACAACGTTTTACTTAAATTTTTAAGCTCATGCAAACATTGAAAAAATGAAAATGCAAAATTCACAAATGCAGCAAATGAAAAAGAATATTATCTTTAATAGTGGTTTTGAACTTTTTTACCCCACTGTATATATTAAATAAAACACAATATATTTTCAAGGGCTAATGTAAGAGCTCGTATCTTTAACTTAATTTTGTCAGTAAAAAGGTACTTCTGCTTCTGTGTTTTCCATCAAATTCATAGGAAGTGAGAACAGATCTGAGCAGCTGCAGCATTTCTACAAGACTCTGCATTGAAAATACATAATCCTATACTACTGAAACATTTTTATATTCATGGAGGCTCAATTTATAAGCACAACCTGGTTCAGGTTTGAGAGATTCTATATAGTTAAATAAATCTATGTATTGGTATGTGTGTGGGTGTATGTTTATGTCCAGTGTGTGTGTGTGTGTTAACACTACCTCTGTGCATGACCCTCCGGGAGTGCATATGTTCGAGCGCACTGCAGAGTTGGACGAAGTACTTCCAAACCGTTCTCTCTGGGATAAGCCTCCTCTGCTTCTTAAAGTGCTGAAAAGTAAGAGAGATAATCCTTTATTAGTCCCACAATGGGGAAATTTGCAAAACGCACACATAGGCAAAGGCAGGAAGACACACAGAAAACCAAAGTATCATTAGAATACCTGAAAGAAAAAACACATAAAATACTTTAATAGGGATGGTAAAGGGTCTTGTGTGGCACGGAATACAATTTTAAGATCGTAGCAAAAGTTTTTATGTCTGCGTGCGTTTGTGCAGCATCAATCCCCGGCCTCAGTCCTCAGCTCTGTGACTCCACTCCTAATGCAACCCAGACCCCTCTCCTCTTGCTCGGTCCATTTTCCTAACCAAGCTCCATCTCATTTTCTCTATGGCCTACAATGAGAAGCACATGAATTCCCTGAGAACAGAGAGAAGAAATTTGTGGTACCTTCCAAAAGTCTCCCATCTGGCACACAGCAGCTCTTTTGTTAAGTGCAGGTTTGTGGGACGAGGTTTCCAGTTGTTTTCAGTTTATTTATTTATTTATTTTGGGTTGGTTCTGGATCATTTAGACTCTGGTCCCTCCCCAGAAAAGCCACACTGATGACAGAGCTTAAACTTGGACATCGTGGCTTTTTGATCCACAAAGACAAAAATCAGTAAATGAAAATTAGAACTCCTCCCCATAGCATTGTCTAAGACGAAGAAGATGTAGGAAATACGGCTACTGGCAGGATTTTACAGGGTGTCTTCGTGGGTCCATTTGCAGGACGGAAAAGCCTCAACTTGAGCCAGATTCGATTACAGTCCTGCACATGGCAATTACAGTTTGAACATTTAGCAGAGACTCTTACCTATGAAAATATATAACAAGACCAACAGTACATTAAGTGCAATATCAGAGAGGTCCCTACATAAATCTAACTTACGACACAGAGTAACTCTGTATGTGCATGTTTATATTTAGTTGTTGTTGTATCTTATAAAACTCCAGATATAACTTTGACAAAGCATGTGAGTGATTGTTTATTCCACGCAGTATTTAGAGGACCAGATTACAGTTGAGAATATATAGAAGGAGGCATTTATTATAGAAACAAAATAAAATGTAGTCTCTACTAAGATCAGTAAGGTAAAGGTGGGGAAAGGATGAATGAATTACAAATAAATAAGAATAAGAGAAAAGAAAGAAACAGATAGAAAGAATGATTAGGTGATGGCATATTAGGAAGAATCAGTAAGTAAAGGATGTCGATGATGGTAAGAGGTACAGAAAACGAGGGATGGTGTCCATGAAAGAGAGGGATAGAGATAGATGGAGAGATGGAGGGATAGACCTTGGCCTACATCGAAACAAAGCGTCAGTGAGGAGCCATTCTTCCCTTGCCCTCCCATTTCCATATCAGAGGACTGTTTGATGTCAATGGGGGAGCACACCAACACCACCACCCTCTTCGCCATGCCTTTAACAGCAAACACTGCACATGCAATATTCTGTAAGTGCATGCAAATCAAGGACCATTTGATTTAATTTGAATTCTGAGATGGTCAGAGAGTGAGGGAGGAATAGAGAAAGGAGGAGAGAGCAGCAAGGAAGACGAGAAATCAAAAAGAATAAAAAATGTTAAAGTCATGCATGGGGGGGGGGGGGTGCTGTTTTACATATGGAAAACTGTACGAATGTGTTTACTTCCCATTACAGCCAAAGAAGTGGGGCTAAGCCCTGGCATGCACCTCTGGACTGCCACTGTTACATTAGGAAAACAAATCATTTAGAGCGGTGCAGGAGACAAATGCACATGTGCCCTGTGTGTTGTCAGCAGCCATAAGGAGAAGGCACAGTCTGAATGCTCCCAGCATCCTCGGTAGCTTGGCTAAGATACTGATGCTCAGTGGTTTGTTACCTCCTCAAACTGCCATGTTATGTCTTTGTAAAGTGAATCTCTGAACATTTGTGTGGGTGTCTCCATGGCCGTGTCTGCACATACCTTGAGGTAAGGCATGGCATATGTACACTATGTGTTCAGTTTGTAGGTGTACGTCAGCACTGGATATATACCAGTGTGTGTATGTGTGTGCTGAGCCTGCCATGTTCACTCTCTTGTACCGCTAATCCTCGCCTCTCCTAATTTGCTGTGTTGAACTATGCGGATGTGGAGCTGCTGAGTATGACTGCAAACAGCTTGTCGAGCTGTGCCGATACAACACTGCCGCATCATTTATGCATGGGAGAAGACCAGGGTTTTTACATGCACACCATTAATTTGCTTGGATTTTGGTCGAACTACAAAAACGAATAACAGGATGAGCCGGGGATGGAATCGCTTTTAAACAATAATGTTGCTTCTTCTGCTCCAATTTCAACAGCAACATATCTGAACTAAAAGAAATAAAATTGAGGTCAACTCTGTTCACCTATGTGGCTCAAAGTCAAGTATACATATGCTTTTATATTGACTAAGTGTTATTTTAATGGTTAAAGCTACTAAAATTAGTGCATCTGCTTTATGAAGAATATCAAACTATGATGAAGAGCTGGGGAAATGAATTCCAAAAACCTGGTCAGTATTTATAGGAAAAAATAATGTACACAAGAAAAAAAAAACAATTTGAAACCTCAGGTTTTCCCACATCTTCATTAAAATATTACTAGAAATTAGACTTCAGGATTGTATATGTAAAGATATGAGGAAAAGTCTAGGATTTAATCCAGATAAGTTATCTTGGGTAATTGTTTACACACCACCACATACAAAAACATGCTGTAACTTCAGAACAATTAATCACAGTTTGATTTTTAACAACTTCCCTTTCCCAGTCGAGGCACATGTCACCGCAGACTTTCAGGATTAAAGGGGTTTGCAGGAGGCCTTATATTATTTGGCTTTGGTTTTATTGTGGAGTGGATGATTCACCGTGACTCAGTGTCCAGGTAGCCAAAATCCTTTTACAGCCGCAAACCACAGACCCCCTGTCACAATTCCTTCAGTCATAAAAGGCCACGTCAGCAGTTTGTTGCTTTAATACTAACATTTCTTTCTGATACAAAATGTGAGATGCAATGTTGGACTGGCTATTTTTATGTTCAGATATTGTCCTCCAAGGCCAGAACATGAATTAAAACCAGTTATACACCTATTCATCATCATATTAAAGTACTTAGTAATAAATCTCTAATTGCTGACTGGGTTAGTTTTAAGTACTAAAGATAAGTAGTGTTAAGTCAGTGTTAATATTTGTATAAATATCACAACTCAATAATCTGTAAAACCAAAGCGACCACTATCAAAGCTGGTCTCGGACTTTCCCTTAAAATGCAATAAAATTACTGACTATAATTTCATATCATCTGTGTCCTTCAAGCCTCTTGTGGTTATAGAAAGTTTTCACAGAATCAAATCACTCCTCTTTCAGCTTCCCGGACACAAGTGGGAGCTAGCGAGGCAGCTGCTGTGCTGAATTCCTTACCTTGATCATACGTGAGAGGTCCCCGGCATCCGCTAACTCCAGGACTATGTTCAGCTCATTGTCCTCAATAAAGGATGCGTGGTACTTTATCACATTGGGGTGGTTCAACTGCTGTGGGAGACAAAAAAATTAAAAAATCAAGACATGTCATGAGAGAGAGAAAGAAAAAGCAGGCACAAGACATGTTGGTGACAGTTGTCACATTAAGAGTGTCCTTGGTCACACCATCTAAGCCAAGAGTGACAAATCCTCCCTTGTGGAAACTATGGACGGCAGCGTCTTCTTACAAACCTGTTACACATTCTATATCAAAACAACCGACCAGCTGATAAATAACAGAGGTTTATTTCATAAGTTGTGCAATCAACTATACTTTCACCACCAATTAAAATAGAACAGTTGGATCCATTTTTGGATTCCATATTTGGTAAATGCGGACCTAATGAGATGCTTTTGTCCTCAAGTGTGACAAAGCTGGGTGATATGTCACAACAACCCCTCTGTCTGTGGTGACAACAACCCATGTGTGAGAAACACAGACACACATGCCTGACAGGCTGACATGGCTGGCAGTCAGAAAAACAAACATCCTGGGTTCATCTCTGTCTGAGATTCCTTCCTGTTGGTTGGCCAATAAGGCAGGAACAGCATTCCCTGTAGTAAGCACAAAGTCTCTATCCATCCAGAGCAAGAGAGGAAAAGGGGGAGGGAGGGAGGGACGGAGGGAGGGAGGTGCAATGAAGGGAAAGAAACAAATGACACAGTGACACAGACAAGGAAAAGGAATGATGGAGGCAGAACGGGATAGGGTGACGAGTTTGGAAAAGAGAACAAAGGTGAGAGGGGGGAGGGAAGAATAGCAAGAGAAGGAGAAGGTGAACGGGGGGTGGGGGGTGGGAGGGTGATATATGGAGAGCTGGAGGTGTGGAGCTGTGTGGCGTGGCGATGTGGAGGAGAGGGGGCCCGTGATGCAAGCAGACGGAGCGGTGTGACAAGCGTCCTCCACTTGGCTCCACTCTGCTTTCTCTGCTGTGATTAAAGAAATGTTCATGCTCTGGATGATCCAGACAAGAGGGGAAAGGAGAGCACAGTACAGTGCACTCCGCTACACTACACTCTCCACTCCATCCCTGCATCCCTCCGCAATCCTCTGCTTTACCATTCGTTCCCCCTTTCCCTCTCTCATGTCTCCATCTTTCCTTCACCCTCCCGTGTCCGCTCTTGCCAGATGTATTTTTGGCTCAGGGTGGCAGTTCTGCACGGATCCACACTGTCGCACAGCCAGGGAACGATGACAAGTCCCCTCCTCCACCCATCCCAACCCACTCCTCTTCCACAACTTCAACCTCCAGCGGAGGATTCAGAGAAATAAAGAGATGTGTTCACGTGCAGATGTTTATGTAAATGATAGATTGGAGCCTCCTGCAGTACAACAATCATTCATTGGGAAATATCACATATTGTCTTGCTTGATTATGTAATTACACATGCTGGCTGAGACCTACCTGTGTGTGTAATCACTTAATCATGCAGGACTGTGTGATGTATTTGGTGAGCTGGTGATGTGTTTCAAAGAAGGACAATAAACTGATTAATGCTGATGACTCAAAATTAACCATGATAATAAATTAGATTATAGTTATAAAATTAAATGACACGCTTATGAGCAGCTGATCACAATGATTGATCCGGTGTACTGATCACCATCACCAGCAGAAATTAACACCTTGTGTTGTTAGATATTCATATTTTTTATTGCACTGATTAAGAAAATTAGTGCATATGGAAATTTGGGTTAATTGAAGGAGAAACTAAACAGACATTAAAACTGCAACAAGAAATATAGAGCTTAGAAACAGACCTAAGGAAGTGCAGTTAGTGTGTGTATCATGTTAAATGAAGCTGCTTGCTGCCAGTTCTTGGTCTTGTCAGTAAACCGCTGGAATAATCTAATCAGAAGCAGAACCCTGACATACACGCTAGAGGGTGGATACAAACATTTTAAAAAACTGTGCTCGGTTTTCCCGTTTAGTCATCTCAGTCAAATAATATTTGAATTTTGCGTGTTAAAACAATCTACCTATAGCCAATATAAATCAATGTCTTTTGACAGCCATTTAAAAGCTGCCCACCCATATGTAATCAAGGTAAACAGGCAAGCTGTGACCATGGTAACAACTCCATGACAGGGTAACTTAAACTCAGTGCTTCAGCTGAAATTAACTGCATCATGCTCAGGCATAAAAAACAGAATGCCTGCTTGGTTCGGGTCGGGCTCGTTTACTCTCTCAGACTCGGGTCAGGTTCAGATCAAAATATGCAGCCGTAGCCGCACTCTAATACACACAGACACACACAAACACACATTTTTACACAAATACATAAAACGCAGAACACAGAGAAGCAACCACACAGACATCATTACGGCTCTTCACTGTTAATTTGGGCAGATCATTAGTCTTCAGAATACAATCCAGTCTTGATAGTAATCACAAGCGAGAGGAATACACAGCTGTGGGATTTCAAGAATGGTGAAGCTAGCAGATTGGCAGGGAGCAGGCTATTTCTGCAACCAACATTCCTATCAGCGAGGGTTTAGACAAAAGGACAGAGTGAGAAGTGAGATTCTCAAGTTGAAATCATCGTGCCAGAACAGGACAACACAGATGAATGAGCAGACACAAACACAGACAGACAAACAAACAAATAGGCAGACTGTTGAAAGGCCATGACTGAATGTGTGTATATGTGTGTGCGTGTGTGTCCATGCACAAGTATGTGTGTCATTCCAGTCGGCCCATGCCAGTGTGCCTCTCATTATTCTGATTTGGCTGTGTCTCCTGTTGGCCTGTCTAGTGGGGATAAGGCAGAAGGACTGTCTCTCTCTCACACTCGGCCCTTTATTATAAGGCTGGCTGGGCAGCACAGGGCCAGGCATAACTTCCATGTTCACTACCAATCAGCTTACACGATAAAAGAAAGGGCACAAAAAAGCAAAAAGCTCTGAGGGGGAAAACGAGAGAAGGAGAGTGAAAGGAGGAGGGGATGGATGGAACTACATGGCAATCGGGCGAATAAGGTATAGATCGACGAGAAACGAACAAGCAGAAGAGACAGACAGAAGAATGGTACGGAGGAGGAAGATTCATATAATGAGAGAAAAGAGGAGGGAAAAAAAGGAGATGCATAAAAGGAAAGGAGAAATATAGTCACCTGGCAGAGGGTGACATTTAACCCTGCACTGACCCCTCTTAGGAGGTCAGAGATACGGACCCAGGCGAACTCGGCTGTCTCATGCCGTCAAGTCAGTGATCTGCTACTCAGATTACAGCTCTCTGCAGGATCTCGCCTGCATCTGAGTATCGTTGTCTTTGATTGGCCCGAAGAGCCCCAGGAGCTTCACTGAAGTGTTTGAGTGGCACAAACTAATTGGTTTTGTTTTCTTGTTCTCTCTAATGTGTATGTGTGAGCACGCATATGTGCACAAACCGCCTGCAGTGCGCACTCACACACGCACACAGAGGAGCTGCATATATGGAGGGAAACACTACAAGGGATGCATGAATGCACACAATCAAACCACAAACACACACAACTTTGACACACATCTACAATCTTTCAGACAGGAAATACTGAAGCTGTCATTAGTTGTTCATTAGTATTTGGGAGCAGCCCATCTGACACGTTTAAGATAGTTTGATAAATGAAACCTCTTGGAAGAAAAAAAAAGTAAAAGAAGAATGAGGAACCGGAGGAGGTAAAACATCAAGAAGCACATGAGGGAGGCTGCTAAATTTCCATGCTGATGCTCTGTTGCCCGGCTTTAAACATTACAAAAAGATAAAAAACAATAAATTTGGCATTAAAAAGGGAGTCAATGTGAGCCTGGAGGGATGTAACACTGCTGCACAATACACACGTACTTTAGAGTCACACACACACATATTCATTCACTCTTTTTACGTGTGCGCACAAATACAAAAACACCCCCTCTGCATTCATAACCATGCAAGGGCGCGTGCACACACATGCACGGGCCCACGCACACACAACACACATCCAAGCCGTCTGGTGCAGATCAATTGTTTTCCTGTGGTGGAAGGTCTCAGCTGAGGCACCTTAAGAGAACAGAGCGCAGCGCATGACGCTGTCTCCCTCTTCTCTGGTTCTTTACCTTAAGGAGATCTATCTCTTTGATGCAATCTTGCCGAGCTTTGGCATCCATCAAGTCGAATATCTATCAAGAGATCAAAAGGGGGGAGAGAGGGAGAGAGATGGAGGGAGAGAGAGAGAGGGAGAGAGAGAGAGAGGGAGATGGAGAGAGGGAGAGTTATGACATGTTCAAGAAATGGTAAGATGGATGTGTATCTAGAAGTGTAGAGAAAGTGGGGCGGGGGGGAAATCACTTAACAGAAAACATGGTTGCTGTTATCTAGACAGTGGCATTGGAGTGACTACAGGTGTTTCACATCAGAGTAACACGGACCTATCACTCTGTTGTGTGTGTGTGTGTGTGTGTGTGTGTGTGTGTGTGTGTGTGTGTGTGTGTGTGTGTGTGTGTGTGTGTGTGTGTAATATTGTACATGTACAGTATCAGTGTATGTGCATAATCAACATGAGATCTACAGCCTATTGATACAGTTCATTTCATATTTATATAAATTTCCTAAGGTTGTTGGACACAAAAATAGCTGACATTTCACTTTTGCTAAAAACACTGGCTGCACTAAGGATTCAAAAGGACTTTTTTTTCTGTAACTTACCTGGACCTTCTTCAGGGCCACTGATGTGTTGTCTAGCAGATACCTCGCCCGGTACACCTCACTGAACTGCCCACGACCAATCTTCTTCTCGATCTCGAAGTTGGCGAGGGAATTATGGCCCATATCTGGCTGCAGTGGTTTCTGAAAGAAGAAAAACTCTATTCAGTTTGTACACAAACACACATTGGGGGTGTCACGAATCGGAAACTGAAAGAGAGTGATTCAGGTTGATGGAACCGAAACACCCAAGTTCAATAACCATTTTTAAAAAACGTGAACAATGTGAGAAGTGAATGGCTGCGTCCAAAGCAAATCTGGAATTTTTTATTGCAGCTTTAATTTTCTTATTGTGATAGATTCTGCAACACCTGTCACTCAGGAGAATCACTGCTGATCTTCAACTTTTTTGATATTTTAGAAATATTATCCACGAAACCTTACTCCACCTATCATGACTTTTTTGGTCCAATCATGACTGAGTGATCACATCTGCTGTAAAAGTTAGGATAGTTTAATTGCTACCATGTCCTTCCACAGTACCAAGACATGCATGTTTGTAAAATGTGTGACTGAAAACCTGCCCGCCTGTGGGTGTTAACGTGAGTGTGAATGGTTGTGTGTCTCGCAACCTGTCCTGTTTGTACCCCGCCTCTCTCGCAGTCATCTGAGAAAGGTTCCAGGTTCCAGCCCCCCCCCCCCCCCTGCGCAACACTGACAGGATAAGCGGTATTGCTCGTGGAATAACTTCTCAACATTACTGGAAGAGGAAAACAATGAGAGCTGAAGGATGTGGGTAAAACTGGAGAGGCCCAGCCTCTGTAGTTTGTTTTGCTGAGAGGCTGCTGTAGGCTTCTGATGATTTGACTGGCATCTTGCTGATGTGTCATGCTATGAAAGGTCCTGAGGAATCTGCAATTTTAACTGTAGCAACACATCACCTCACTAAAGGCCCAGAGATGGAGGAAACTACAGAATTTCTGTTATTTAATTAACTATCAATTCAAGTGTTACTTACATGAAGCAAGCCAACATTAACCTTAAGGCATGCAGTAGGACACCAGACATTTTGGCACCAACTGCTTGATTACAAATTAACACTCAAAAAATGTTTTGCACACACACACACACACACACACACACACACACACACACACACACACACACACACACACACACACACACACACACACACACACACACACACACACACACACACACACACACACACACACTAATAAACCAGAATGAGCCCCTTGGATATGATGTGAGAGGAACAAAAGCACAGAGCAGTCTGCATGACCTTTCCAGCCTTTTGTTAAACTTGTACAAGGCGTTGGCGGGAGCAAACAGAAGGTGACAGATATCAGAATGCCACATGTCACCAGTGCTTCTGCCAATGTAGCTGTGGGAGCCGCTCTGGGGCAGGCGAACTTAGGACAGACAGAAGGAAGACGAGGAGAGGGGAGAAGGTCAAAAATTAATCTCCCAAACACCAAAACACACGAGGAAGGAGTGTCAACACACTTGTTTGCTTCACTTGTGTGCCACTGTTTGACAAAGTTACCATTAAGTGACTAGAGGCTGTACAGGATTCCTTCAGCTGCCAACTCACTACCAAGGAAGACCAGGTCAAATTCATTGAAGAATTAATGAAACTAATGACAAGTTTATTTTCACTAATAATTCTCACAATATTTTCTTTTCAATCAGTCAATAAACTTAAGACTGTAGTTGCAAAATGTCTCAAACTTTTGAAAGCAGCCATCAAAATAATGTTGAATCATCAAAATGACTGAACCAAAACAGAAAACATTAATTTTTTTAATTCTCCAAAAAAGAAAAATCAATAATTTGTCATGTGAGGTGTTAGAGACTGATTCATAAATTCATAATTAATGATTCCAAGGATTGTTCAAGGCTGGGGTGGGTGGGTGGGTGCGGGGTTGGGTAAAGAACCAATTTAAGCACGTCATTGTTTTATGTTTGACAGCCAACGGAAGAGGTGCGAGCCAATGAGATGCCCTGTCCAATTAACACTGCTGAGGTGTGTGCATTTTTTAGCATGACACCACCATCATCCAAAGCTGTCTGAGAGTCCGTCTGACAGCGAGCATGACACTCCGCTCCACAGCCCACTGTTTAACATTACCATCGCTCAAAAAGAACTGTTGTGTCTCTTTGGTAATAACCACTGAATGCTTTCACAATACCATCATAGTTCCAGTGGGGATTTCACAATAAATTTAACTTGTATTTAATATATGTTAAATGCAAACCTACACAAAAATCTACATGGGGTGTGTCATGCTGAAAACGTGGCTATATTATGCTTAATAATGACAAACGGAGAAGGATGAACATTTTGAGGAAGGGAAGGAGAGCGAAAGAGTGAGAGAATGAGTAAAGGAAGAGAGAGTGAGAGAGAGAGAGAGAGAGAGAGAGAGAGAGAGAGAGAGAGAGAGAGAGAGAATGAGTAAAGGAAGAGAGAGAGAGAGAGAGAGAGAGAGAGAGAGAGAGAGATGAGTAAGGAAGAGAGAGAGAGAGAGAGAGAGAGAGAGAGAGAGAGAGAGAGAATGAGTAAGAGAGAGGACAAGGGGGCATTGCTTTCATTCGCTGCGTGGTAGCTTGACAAATGTTAGCATGAACCTCTAAAGCGCTGTGACAACCGCCTGCTGAGAGCACAGTCTCGCTAATGTGTCCTGGCATGCCAGCCCCGTAATCACACATTTACATATGCAATGACCTACATTTGCATGTCAGATCGCACACTGTCCGGCATGATTAACAGTGGGCACCTCCCCGTGTGGAGTCGCCCTGGGTGGCAGCAGAGGCCATGCGAGGGTGGAAGAGAGGGCTGGAGGGAGGGCAGCTTTTTTGGCAGCCAAGGGGCCGGGCTGCCAGGCAGGATTATGTCAGCCAGCAGCCCCGGCATTAGACACTTCATTAGAGCTAATCTGTTTAGCAGTGGGCAGTGTATGTAAACTTCACAGGCCATTTGCGGCACCTCTTCGCCCCCTGGCCTGGCCTTCAAAGGGCAGCCAGGCCGCAGCTGACTGACAGGCCGTCTCATCTGCCGCACACGGGTGTCACACAATCAGGAGCTCCCAGCTGAAACACAAAGCCCTGACAAACACACACCCACACATGCGCGCACACACAGGAAGTCACAGGGGAATGACCCTGAAGGACACAGGGTCAGTGTCTGAGCAAAATAGCTAGGGCTATACAGAAAAAAAAAATCTTAACATGACTTTCAGGTGTATGTTAAATAAGAAGGTTGAGTTAAAGGATGAGGGTATCATGGACCTTTCAGAAGAACAGGTCATGTGCATCGTGTTTATCTGAATGAGTTAAGCATCGCAAAAATGCTGCCAAGGCTAAATGTTTTATTCATTCATGGGATGTTCATGATTTAAAAACTAAAAGAACAAAAGAAATAATAAGGCATGTCAGGGCAAGCCTCCTACTCAAGTAATTTAAAATAATTCTCCAGAAGATTTCAAACAAAGCTGAATATTTACCTGGAATTAATTAATCACTTTATTTTACTTTTATCCATGAAAAAAACAACAGGAGCTGAAATCTGCGAATAGTATAAAATCTTTTTTAAAAAAGTCGAAGATCACTATAAAAATCTTGAATAAAACATCAGATATTAGAAATGATAATTTACACCAGGCCTTTACTACAAGTAAAGGTTGAGAAGAAGAAGCAATTACTTTGAGGAGCATTGATTCTTCCTGTCTCTTTCTAAATTAGGATTTTCGTGATGCAGACTTTCTTCATCTCTTTCTCACCTCACATTTCTGTCCTGTACAATGTGGTGTGCTCCCTCTTTTCACTCACATCATTCTGGTTGGTGATGGAGACAAGCTGCAGGGGATGGAAATTAGGTGGCAGCCGTGCAAGGAATTATGGGAAAGGTCTTTAAGGGACAGCATGTCTTGGGTATAAAGGTGACACACAACCACCATGGGCAACTCACTAGCAGGGGGATTGAAAGAGAGAAAAAGAGAGAGGGGGGGGAGAGAAAAGGAGAGCGAGAGACAGGGAGAGCAGACAGACCGCTCGTCGGAGGAAGTGTGATACAGGCTGCCCGATAATGACACCATTGCCAAACAGCTGACAAGACACATGGTGAGTGGAAAAGGGAATGCAGAAGACAGGGAGAGGGAAAGAGGGTGAGAAGGGGGGAAGACAAGCAGCAGAGGGAAGAGGGTGTGATGTGACAGCCCAGCAGTGCCAACGGCTGCCACAGAAAGGCCAGCGGCGGCAGAGAGGTGCTGTCTCCCATGGAGAGAGACAGAGGGGGGATGCAGAAACCGAGAGGGAGAGAGAAACTCAGGGCACGTCCACACTGAGCTGGCTAAACTCGAACAAAAACAACAACCAAATATACATCTCTCGATCTGTGCACACTGAGCATTAAAAACGTCTGGTGGAATAAACCTGAACACTGTGGTCACATTCTTTGGTTTGGTTGGAGGAAATTAGATATCCAATCATAGAAACATGATCGGACATGAAGATGATCCCAGACCAGACATGAACGGGGGGGATGTTGTGTATCATCAATGGCGCCTTCCCCCCTTGGCCACCAGGACGCCTGTGATCACTGATTCAAATGTTAATATACCCAATCACGCAGTACACATGTTGACATTGATGTGACGTTGAGCTGCCGATAATCTCATATCCGGATTGAGGCCATATCGTAAATCCAGACCACGATACATATCATTTCTTTATCATTGTCGGATCTGGAACAGCAATTGTAATATCCACCTTGGTAAATCTTTAACATATGATGAGACATAAATGTACTTTTGTTGACTCTCTGTGCAGTTTGGCATGATTTTTCTTTAGTTATAAAAGAGGTTTGCGATGATTGAGACGTTTGTGGTGACTGGTCTGGGACATAATCTGCCAAGTTTTTGGGTCCATGTCAGTAGGTAAGAGATCCTCATTTTGTCTCGGTTGGTCAGAGTCTGTCTCATGTCTGGAATTACCCCCTACTGTGTCCCATTCACACTCCTCCATGCTTCCTTCATGCAAATTTCCTGCTTGCACCTGTGCCATGTGAAAGAAGGCATAGCATCGTCCACATGGAATTGTGTCTTTCATTTTCTTAATGTTTTAGTAAGGACAGGGACCTCTGAGTGATCTAGTGTGGACAAAAATTGTTTTCATACATACAAAGTGTTCCAAAATTAGTGGGATTACTGTGGATGTAGTCTCCAAGACAGACAGGGAGGGATACAGGCAGAAACAGCAACTGGCAAGCAGGGGGGCTCTCTCCCACCCTCTGCAGCAGTCACCAGCCCCCTTGAGCACAGCACCATGCAATATTCATCCTCAGCCAGTGAGCCAGTGAGCCAGCCAGGCAGTTAAACCAGCAGGATTCACCCCAAAGGTGCTTCTCGTTCCTCTCCCCTCAATCTGCTCCACAACTGCTCCGCCTTGTCCCAGCGCTTACCGACAGATCTGTGTCTGTCAAACTCTGCAGTGATGATCAAAATCTGATCTGAGGGGGGCCTCCTTGCCAACCCTCCCACTCACTCAAAGAGCAAATGCGCCATTAAAAATGCACACCTTTCCAGCTCATCTCGTTTACCTAATGCATATGCATCATACCTTCGGGACAAAGAGAAATGATATTGCAAGCAATACAGAATATCCTTTATCGCACATACAATTCAGATTTCTCCAGGAGGCTGGTGGATTTTTTCTCCTGCGCTGCAAAACAGACTGAACCTTTGGAAAGTGTGAAACAGATAGAGGACTTGTTGAAAGGCACCCATCTGGTTCCTGGCTAGACAGCCATCTACATATACTAACTGACTCTCTCACTCCAGCTCCCACTAAATGGGAAATCAGTTCAGACGTGTTCTGTCAGAGTGAAAAATCAGGATGCCACACAGAAAGTTCACTGTGCATTCAATAAAAAGTAGGCCTGGAAATAAAACTGATGTAAACTGCTAGAAATAGATTGGAAAAACAGAGAGAAGAGAGAAATCATTAAGCCTGAACAATAATACATAATCAACTGTTGGGAGATCCGCAGAAGATGTAGTGCCTGTGTTAGTAAGCATGGGGGGCTGTTGCCTGAGTCAAATTAATCATTAGAGCTTTTATCTGACTTTCTTCTGTGCACAACCCAATTATCCTTAATTTTGCAATTACAAATCTTAAAATAAATTAACCCCCTTGGCAATTCCAGTGTTAATGTTGCAGCGACCTTGCATACGCAAGAAAAACAACTACTGAGAGCACCGGCCTATTTTTAGTGTTGTTTCTTTCTCAAAAAAAATTACTCTGGGGCATATGGATGATCCTCTTTGTTTAAAGTCTATTCAATAGTTATGGAGGCAAAAACATCCTTCTGGAAAGAAATCAATGGGCCTGATGTTGGAGGGCGGTATTAAAATCCAACAATGACCAGAGTTGCACACAAACCTGAGCTGTATTGAACCAAGAGAGGCATGTAGGGAGGCCAGGCTCTGCCAGCTTCCACAGCTCTGATCAATAAAACAACTCAACATTCATCCACTGCTGTCTGTCTCACACACAGGCTACAGTGGTCTGCAGGATGTTTGGACTGTAAGGCACATCTTGATTGACGCAGGCAAAAGTGGGGGGGGGGGGGGGGGCAAGGAAATTTACAGTTCAAAATGTGAAGGAGGTGGGAAAGTACGCTGGCGATGAAGGGATATATCATCATAAATTATTGAACACTTTCCCTCATAAATTAATCTACAGGAAAAAACGATTCATTCCACAATCCTTTTTACAAAAATCACACACTGTGAAAAAAAAAAACATAGTTACAAGGATATTCAAAACAGGTAAAATCTTTATTAGAAGCATTTCTAGTTTTAGTATTATACTATTGAGTATGGCGTCAATTGAATCTTAAATAAATTCATTTTACTTTATTTGTCATCCTAATTCACGGGGCTAGTTTGTCTCATCTTCACGTGTGTGTCCGTGTGTGAGGTTACCTGGGGTTGGAACACTGGCACTGCTGCTTGCTGTCCTTGTGGCTGCATATCCATATCCATGGTGTCAGGAGCTTGATCCTTTACACCTCTAAGAGACAAAAACGACCATTATCCAACCCGGCAGTCATTCCCTTAAAAAAAATGTAAAAAAATAACCTTTCACAACGGAAATGAAAAGTAATAATGACCCTAATCAACTAAACTAATGTTCGTTGTTGTTGTTCAGCAGCTAACTATTGAGTGCTGGTTGCTACCACAGTGTCCTGTTTCAGCTAAACTGGATCCCACGTCACGCCTGTGGATTTGACACTCATTCTCTGGGTCCTTCTCAAGTTGCAGCATGGCGCAACTACAACAGGCAGTGATATCATTCTGAATGAAGTAGAGACAATGCTACTGTTTTTCGTTGGCATTCATCCAAAGATTTTTCCTTGGAATTACTGGTTAATCCTTCATTCAGTCACTTCCGCTTCATTCTACGTTTACTAAGAAAACACAGTCCACACAGGTAAATGTGTTGGGTGTGGGTGTATGCCATGAAGCTATATAAATGCATGTTCTGGCTTGTAGCCTTCGAAGCAAGCTAATTGTATAAGATACTCCACTAGCCGTTTCAAGGCTTATAAACACAGACAGTGGCATAATATGAAATGTTACCTGAATGAATAATTTACACAAATCTTTAAGAGAAGTATGATGAAAAAATGATTTTCACATGTGCAATTAGCTTAGGATTTTAGAATCTGCTCTCGACTCATGTATGGGGGGAAGACCTCGGAATCTGACAGATGCTCTGGGATCATTGCCAGTGCACACTAACTCACAGAATGTGGTTGCATAGCCGAAAAATTAACACCAATTTATCCATAATTTACACAGGATACAATGAATGCATAACAGCAACAGTGTGTCATCCTCAAGGAATCACATATGTGAGGTTAGGTGTTTGCATGTATTCAACATTCAAAATTAGGCTATTGAGATATATTCATATATAGATATATTGTTTGAGAGTGTGAATGTTTGTCTGAGTGTTTCTGTCATCTTTGAGAACAAATTTCATTCTAGGAACCAGTTACTTGGGGATGGCTTGGCCATTTGGGGACAAAAGCCACACCCTCAATAGGGAAAAGGCTGTTATTTGTGTCAGAGGTTAGGGTAAGACTACGGAAAAAGTATTTTTAACATACCAAAAAGAGGCAGAGGAGAACATATCTGTGTGCGTGTGCTTTTGTGCAATGGTTGCTGTTCATCGACAGTAAGTCTTAGCATTTACAGCTGGTAGTTGAGTTGTGACTGATAAGGCCCAGTCAGAGAAGTGAATGTGGGTGACTGCGTCATTGTTTCCAAATGCCTCGGTGTCTGCCTGTCCAAACTACCAGGCAGCCTCAGAGTTTTCAAACTAAAATAGGGCCAGTAGCGTTTCCAAAATTCTCTGTATTAGTTGGCAGGCTATGCTTAAACATAACAGAAGTGATGAGTTTTAAAACTCAAGCATGTCATTGTGGATGTAGCCTCACTGGAGAAGAGCCGTGTCCCTCATGTCAGTCCCATTCACTAAAGGTTAATAATGCAAATTAGACACCAGCACTGAGTAAATAAATAAATGCACAGCATTGTTAGAGCTTGTTTGTGTGTATTGAGCGCTTTCATGTGCATGTGAGAAGAATGTAAATGTGCACATGAGCAGGCAACATTTGTGCCAATACTGTGGATGTTTATTTTAGATTAGTTCAGCTTTTCTTCCCGGGCGTTCACTGGCCTTGGTGTGAGCTTTGAAGATCAGGAAAATAAGTGTTTGCAGAGCGCCATCTCTCCTGGGATTATATTGGCTATATTAGGGATATTATTTCCTGAAATTTACATTAAAAGCTTCTTTCAAACAAGTTTAAATCAATTCAGATATGAAAAGGGTTTACAAATAATACGGCCTTAAAAGCAACCACTGCTGGAGGCAGCAGAGGCAAACACTGTAAAATGTCCGGTCCTGAGGATCTTTTTTGACCTAATAAACTCACTAAAGTAAAACAACTTTTGAAAGCCAACTAATGCCACGGCTTTCATAAAGGTCTTACTCTGGTTAGGCTGCATAAACACCGTGCTCATGTTGATAAACCACTGAAAACCACTATAGGGCCTAAACACTGGATGGTACACACTAGTCTGCCTTAAATTTAGGATGCCTACAATGTACCATGACAGTGATTCCACACAAGCTTTTTGACTGAGCAACAAAATAATTTCAAAAGATAAGAAAACAGTACTTTTTAGAAACCCCAACCAGAGAAATGTACCATTATGTGAAGGTCAGTGTTTACACAGGCAGAAAACAACTAAGACTGAAATTAATCACATTCCTTATAATCACAGTATATGTTGTACCCATGCAAGCCCTTAACAAGTGGACAAATGGGTTGACAAATTAATTTTCTATACATAAAAGGTTCCAGTCACACACAATGAAAGATCTGTGGTTCAGTAATCTGCTCTAATCTCTATATAATCATCACATTTTGAGCATAATCCCGTTAATGTGGGTTTTTCTCACGTTAATGAAGGTGTTGCTTGTCATTATTTATTTCAGCATGTTTATCTTCACATGTTAAATGAGTGGTTGGCAGCTTAATGAATTAAGGATGAAAGCTAGCGTCATGGAAATTGGTTCTGCAGATGTGTCCAAGGTGATTTACAATTTGATTAGATAAATGATTCCATGATAGTGGAAACCTCAAAAATCTCAAAATAAAAGCCAAGGATGTGTTGTTCTTAAATTAACAGTGTTTACAAGAGTGTGATTAAAACACGCTGAGGGCTCCATTATGATATTTTAGACCACAGCGATGAGATGATTTTGAACAGTGAGAGGGCATCTATGATCAAATAGATGCCCAAATTAAATGAAGGCTAATAAAAAAAACATTCATATTGATTAAAGTTAGATTGGTCAACAATTGTACAAGAAGTATCTTAATCCTGGTATAAAATGAGTGAAAACATCAGCCACATTAAGAATTTTGCACTCCAGCCTTTCATATGGCTAATAAGACATGTTGGAAACATCCAGGTTATGCATGGAGAACTTAATACCAGGTGAAAAAAGGGCTTATAAATCAACGCCTAACTGGTTCGCTGACTAACATGGTTATTGTGATTTGTTATCATGGGGGACTTGCACGTTATCAACCAAGCCAGCCTTCCTGCCTCCTGTCGTGACTCTTTGCACTTCAGCCTTGTGTTTCGTTAGATTGGGTCTGGCACCCTCACTCCTCTCCCTCACCCTCTATTGTTTCTGACTGTCGACATGTCAAAATAACCAGGAGGCATCTGAGGTCCCTGACGTTCTTTTGCCTCCCATGTCCCACATTAACGAGATCAATTAAGACTGCCATGTAAGATTAACGCAAGCCGAGGAAGAGCACAATTAACGAAGCTTTACTCAATCAAGAGGAGTCAGCGAGGCAAAGTCAGACCAAAAATCCCCATATTAACCCTAAATCTCCCTGAATCACTCTTTCCACAACCCCACTGCGACGTTTCTCTCATCACCCCCCAAAGGTCCTGTTGTCATCACAGGAAAGGAATTTTTGACTTCTAAAAGATTTGGCTGAAAAACAGCAGTGGAAACTCAAGGTACCAGTCTGCCTATGAGAATACGGTGGCTGGCCTGACTGGCTGGGATTTTGGCAGCAGCAGCTAAAGCCTAAATCCCCTAACTATTCATAGATGTCTGTCAGAGACTAGTATAGAGATTTGGTTTAAGACAGCTGCTGTTTACAACAGGATTAAGTCATGTTTGGTATGCGGTAGAGAAGGAGAAGGCAAATGTCCGAGACAGTTGCACCAGACATTTTCCGGCTCCCTTGTAAAAAGTTTGGAAAATATCTGAGTGAGACCATGTGAGAATACAACAGGAAATTCAGAAGGATGTGAACCTGGAAAAATAATCTTGGGAAGAAAAAGAAGTGCCATGTATGTAGAGGATGCTGACAAAGATTTTTTTAAAGGAATAATTAATTTTCTGATTCCATAAGAGATATACGACCTCATAGTTTGCATGGTCTATTCATTAAGAAAAGCAGGTTCAACCTGTGTTCATTTATTAGTGGATTATTTGGATTATTTCTTGAATCACTACGATGATGAGCTCTGCTGAGCTTCAAAAAGACATTCTGGAAAAGTATGTACAAGTTGGCTTTTTCGCAGACACAGTGGACAACAAGGCGTCCAACTTTGATATGAAAGAGCATATCTTCAATCATCTGTGGCAAAACTGAGTGGGAGTAAGCCACAGCAGGGATGAGGTAGGACAGAGTGAGACAGATGCAGAGCCGAGAAAAACGCCAGGAGAGAGAAAAAAGAAGCTTGTTAGCCCTGATGTGCTCCTGGTCGTGTGAGAGACGGTGTGGAGCTGCGCACCACAGAAGTTGGCACTGGCTTTAGCGCCTCTTTAATCCCCATTTCCTCCCTACTGCATTATTCATTTAGAACAGGAGAAGAGGAAAAACAAAGAGCGGGAGCTGATTATGAAAAAAAAAGGTGGATCAAGCAAAGTGGGAGGGGGGTGGGGGGGGGGTGGGGGGGGTGAATGGGGAACTAAAGGGGAAGGGTCCTGGAATTAAGCGGTCCCAAATATAAGAGTGCAAAATCAGCTCTCGATTGAGGACGATAAATATGAAAACAGACTGATGAACTTGGGGAGAGAAAGGAGAGAGGGGCAGGAAAAGGGGGTGACGAGAGGGGTTTGCAGGGGTATTTAAAATGGAGAGCGGAAAAATATAATGCGACACTTTCCGGCCCGGGTGTAGGATGTGAGGGAATCAAAGACACCTTTGAGACGCCAGAAGATGACAGTGAAAGTGCTATAAGAGTGCTGTCCATGATTACAAGAAGTGCAGAAATCTTTGAGTCCCTGCTCATGAAAGCCCACCCCAGGCCTCGTCTGAAACCCCTGCTCGACTAACACTGATGACACAGAAACGGAAAGAGAGGAAGAGAGAAAGAGAGAGCCACTAATGATGGAGGGGTCCAGATACTACAGACGCAGCCCGCTCTCCAATTCATTTTAATCACTATTCAAAATCATTAGCTCAAATGTGCGAGCACTCGTGTTCATTGGACCGAGAACCGAGAGAGAGTCACGGAGTGAGAGGGTAGCAATTACACCTCAGCATGTGCGCCAGTCTTTGAGGACTTTGAGTAAGACGGTCCAAGACTTGATGGAATAGAAAAGGAGGAGAGGAAACTATTGTCTCTCAATCTAAAAGAAAAAAAAAAACACAACATGAAGATAAAAGGAGAAGGCTTTGAAACTGTGCTTTGCGGAGGCAGCCAAAAACACGACAGAGTCAAAGCATTTGGACTTTTCAGTTTCCCCAAATGTGACTATAAAAGCCTTCAGTTAATCAGGGAGCAGCTCACTATGAGAATATTACAGAATCTCAAACAGTCAGACAGAGGATCCAAACAACAACAGGGACATCAAACAGGATTCATTATTCAACAAGCAGAACATGGCTCGATTAATGACCGGGTCTCTTCAGATTGCATATAGTATGTGAATGTCTAGTTAATGATCTGATCAAACCCAGTGTGGCTTTTCATGCTCTTCCAACTATAGTCTGACCAAAGCCTTTTTTTTTTAGGCGAACACAGACAACAATATTCCAAATTATGATGCTACTGTTGTATTTTTACAACGTAAAAGGAGAAATTCGGAGCAGCTGTGGCTCAGGAGATAGAGCAAGTCAGCTCTAATCAGGAGGTTGGTGCTCCTCCAGTCTGCAGTTATACAGAAGCACTTTGTGACAGTGTGTTCAAGTGGCTGAATGTGACTCTTGGTCTAAAATAAGCAAAACAGAATCCATATGAATCCCTTACATTTGGTTATTTAATATCTGTGTTGAAAAATAAACTGACAATTATAAATCTCTACATGTTTTTGGCAGTCCAGGGTGCACCCCACCTCTCACTCAATGTCAGCTGGAATTGGTTCCAGGACCCCTGGTGACCTTAAAGGATAAGTGGTATAGATCATGGATGGATGGATATTGTTTTTTAATGCATTTTCATCCATTCACTGATTACTGCAGCAGCCTGTACCTGTCACATCTTCACCAAGCAGACGGCACAACTGGACACCGCAGCATGAAAGCCAGGAGCATTCATAACTTGAAGAATCTCATTCGACTAAGGGGGTCGGAATGACTGATGATTTAAGTCCTAAACGATCAGGGGGCAACACTCGTGCACAGATGTGCTTGTGAATCAAGTTTGGCGTGAAGAGTTTGTAGAACAAGAGACAGGAAAAACAACTTAAAAACATGTGATCTATGATGTGTCGTGCATTACGTGTTTATGTGCCTGTGAGTCTGTGTGATAACTTAACCCTCTCCCTTGTGAAGAGAGCACAGCAAAATGATAAAAAATAAAAGGAAATTAAAACAAAGAAAAACCACTCAGGTCCACTGGGACAACACAAGGCCAGTGATCCATAATGCTGCTTCCCAACTATTTATAGCCCTCCTTTACATTTTTCACTTTCCAATTTTTATAGGCTAATGATTATTTCACTCCAGAAGTAAATACCACAGCACAAATAGCCTGGGCTTCATGTGCGGCCTAAATTGATTTATTCCCCAACAATCCTAATTAAGTAGCACAGTGCTCCGCTCTGGTGTGTGTACATTTCACCTACTGCAGCTTCTATAAAACATCTGCACTATCATCTGGCCTTTCATGAACCAGTAAACCCATTAACTACACTGAACCCTCCTCTGTCTTCATCTGTGTGTGTCTGTGCGCGCCCACCTGCACATTTGTATCTGCTTCCATCTCAGTTTTCATTTTACATTCTCAGCCACTATGTATAGTAAACATGTCCACCACTGTGAAAAGAACTCAAGCACATGCAGGTGTCAGCCACTCTCCATCTCCCTCACACTTGTCCTCCCCACCCCCCTGCTCCTCTGTGCTCTGTTGCTTCTGTGTCTTGTTGACACGAGCTGGCACGTGGCTAAAAGCCCGGGCCACCTCTCTGCTCTATTGTCCTGCCCACTACACTTCGGCACTGATGGCTCTCTTGTGGCGAGGGGCCCTTTGTTGCCAGCCCGTCACTTCAGCAGGTGCCCTACAGCAAAAGGCAGAAACCAGCCAGCCAGCCCACACCGCTTCGTTAGTGCAGAGGCACCGTTTGATGTGCTCATTTCATCAGCCGGAGACGGCAGCCAAGGAGGATGCTAATAATCACTTGAAAAACAAAAACATTCTACTCAAGCTTGTAAAAGATAAACTCCAATTTCAATGATAAAAGAAGTGTGACAGACAGCCATGGTAACAGTAGAAAAAAAGACCGCAAACCACACTACCCCTCTCTCTTTTCTCCTTAAAAAAACCCGCCTTTTCCGAGGTGAATCCAATTCATACTGTCAGTCACTGAGAATAAACAGGGTACAATGACAAATTGCTGACTGTGTAAGGGAAAGACAAAATCATGTGGCTATAGTATGCAAAAACATAGCTGCATTTAAGACAGCTGTGTGATCCCTCGGAAACCTTAGTGAGTGACGGAGCAGGCTGTGTGAAGCAGAGAACCCCCCCAGGCGTGCAGGAGAGGGGACCCTGGGGGTTTGGCCTACACTTGCACACCCTTGCTAAATTCACAGCCCTTCAAGATGCCATCTCAAGATCACACCCCAGTTTAAAACATATAAATTGAACGTGAAAGAACGTCAATGGCACTAAATTCATGCTGGCTCATCTAGCTGTATGTGATGCAAGAACTTTTTGCAAAAATTATTAAAAGAAATCAGAGGATTGTGACCCTAGTCCCCTGAAACCAGTGCATTAAGATCATTCCAATCACGGATTTACATCCAGCTCCTGGTTGTACTGTAAATGGTTTGAGGGTTATAGGGATTTCAACTTTTAGGATGACAATGCTTCATTAAATGAAGTGCATCATCACAGAGATAATTAAACTAGAAGGGCACTCAGACAGCACACCTCCGCCAAGGCTAAAACCCTATCACGCCATGTTAAAGAAAGTGGGGGGCAAAATCGGACACAACTCCAACATTTAATGGGTTCGAGTCCCATCCCTCTACAAAACTTCCTACTGACAGATAAACAGGGAGGTAAGGGGCAGGAGCTAATAAATGTTTTAATGATTAATTAATCATGTATTTTCTTGGTTAACTGATTAATGACTAGTCAATTTAACATTGGAAAACAGTAAAAAAAAAATACCCATCACAATATCCTACAGCCCAACGAGACATCAAACCCTTAAAATTACTTGTCTAACCTTTTCTACAACATAAGACCATAAATTCATCAGTCGCCCGATTAATCACATCTACAGAAATTATTTTTGTTCTATGAAAATGCACAGTGATCATGGTTGGGGGGTGTTAAACGGTGAAAAATCATTAATATATGAATCTATTCAGGATGTAAAGCGCTGTATAGTGGACCCTGGTTTGGTTATTTAAGCCATTATGGGAATTTTGTGGAGCCTTTTATTATTTTGTGCAGAACTTTGTTTTTTTTAAAGTGCTACACAAATAAAAATTATGATATATTATAATCAATAATATTATCAGTTCATTTAAACATTTGAAACAAATATCCACACCCAGATGTGCACAACACAGCATGACGAAGATCCCAAGGCTTTAGGTTGCATTAGTGCCCTGTAGCAACGACTCATGGTCTTTCACAATGCAAAATCGAGCATTGCACAGCAGAGCAGAGCTCCCAGTGCTCGAGGACCAATAAGGACTTTGTTTGTTAGCCATGTCACTGACTGACCACTAAATTAGCTTCATCACCTCTGGAACGAGGATATTGGATGTGACATTCTGTACCACGGGGCAGGGGCTTTGTTTGTCTGCAAGGCTCTAGGGTGTTTAGTGTAAAAAAAGAGAAAGACATAAAATGGGGACAAATGAAGGGATTTTACAAAAACATAAAATAAGGAAATGACATGTTCACTTTTATATATTTTTGCACTGTTCTAAATAAAGGATTGTTTTACACAGCACTGTCAGCACTGACAGTCTGGTCTTCGTCAGGATGGCTGTGTTTTCTGAAGCCTAAAACCTTGTGATCATGCTAACAGGAGTCAACAGATGAGAGCATCATCTTCCAAGCAGCGTTCAGACTCTGAAATTACATTACCCTTCTTTGTCCTCTAGCAATATCTATAGAGGAGGAGATGAGGCTGCAAAGGAGGCAGCTTGACATAGCCCACGTTAACTGAAAATTGCATAAAAGCAAACAACCAACGGCAACAGAAACTTGACTATCCTGTGATACAGCAGCAAATAATTTGGTCGAACACAGTAAGGACCATTGCAGATAAGAATGAATTAGTAATTTTCTGTTTGCACAATAAATTAGGTGTGTGTGTATATATATATATAAGGAAGATAAAAAGCTAATCTGCATTTCTAGCTGTGCTTGGGTTTTTGGACAATACTGTCAAAGCTAATTCTGATCCATCTCAGGACTCCATTTGAACAATGTAAGTGCATTGGTCGAACAAGAATGGTGCAGGTTTGTCAGTGTGAGAATGGGATCTAAATACTTGAAACAGATACAGATATATCAATATACAGGAGCAGCATATGCATGAATGAGTAAATGTGACTCCTATTGTAAAGCACTTTGAGTGGTCGTTATATAAATGCAGTCTCTTTACCATTTAGGCACCATTGCAGATGCTATTACAAGGGTGGATTTTCCAGGTAGAAAGAGACAATGTTCCTCTGCAGAGGAAACAGATCTGTGTGCGTTGTTTGACACAATGAGACCTGTGATTTGATTTTCTCACCTATGAAACAACTATTGAAAAACATCTGGTGAATGTAGTCTATTTTTCCTCCACACAAAACCAGGAGTTTCTCATACTCCTTTTAAGCAGTCTCCCCACCTCCCTGGAGAGTTTGAGGCTATTACCCTGCGTCATCACCAAAGTTTGTCTAACGGGAAATGTCCAAATCATTAGAAACGTGAGAGGAGCATTTCCCAGGCATGTCTTGTTACATAGTTGAGTGCTAACGTGGGGGCTAAGGACTCGTGTTGGGGCTCTACTGAGCCCAAGCCTTCTCATAGACTGTGAGGGGGGTGGGAAAAAGAGGACCACAACCACTCAGCATCTCCATGGTCAGTAATGGAAATATCAAGACTCTACCAAAACCAACCTGAGCTCACCAGTGGCACACTGAAGAAAGAGATACCAAAACAGTGTGGTCCACACATAAATGTGACACACACAAACTCTCAAACATACGCAAATGGTTTTAAACTGAATGCATATAATGAATACATACAAATAGTGAGCCCATGGGAGCATGGCTCCACAAAAATCAATCTTTGGTCTGGCTCTGGATCGGTTTCAGCTCGCTGTGGCCTCTGTGGTGGGCCCTGCTGACTGCCGCACACACGCACACACAATCATCTAACCAGATCCAGAGCCCTGCTACTCAATCAGAGGTCAAACGCAATACTGATGCTGCATACGAGTGTGTGTATACACCCATGTTGTTCTCATTCTGCCAAATAGGACGACTCCTATCTATGTAACCAAAAACAACAGGAGTATGGCCGTTGATTCCAGTAGCCTAATTTATCCCGTCCTACATCACATCACACAATGATTCAGCTTGACCACAAATGTTAATCTACAAAGCAAATTTTAGCAGCTAAAGGTAGAGTTCTTTTCAAGGTTTCGTTTTACACTTTTCAATTTCGGATTTGAAAAACAGACATGCAAGCATTGTTCATTTCTAGACATATGGTTCAGTCTTGAAGAGTAGGTGTACCTTTGAGGAAAACCTTGGAACTGAAAATAAATCAGGAATAGTGCAGACATACAAAAGCCAGTCAACATTTTTGGAATGGGTACTCGAGAAAATACAAATCTTCTATATCTTACCACTTCTCTATTTCACATATTCTATGGACAGTAATATTTGTTTTCTCTGCACAGCAATGGAGTGATAAACTGAGAAATGAAGCTTATTCTGCTGTTTAACTCACTCACACTGCTCTGAATGACTTCGGCCAAGATGCCGAATGTCTTGAAAATGTACATATTGAAACAAATTGTTACAGAAACCAATGAACTAATATGCATGTGAGCAGAGAAGATGCACAGGCAGACGCACAAATGCACACGCGGGAAGTTAAACGTTTATTTTATTCCTCAGGCGCTCATTCTTCTTTGCATGAGTGCATCATCCAGCGCGCTGACAGAGCATCCCCAGTATGTGTGCGAGTGTAAGGAGCTGACGATCAGAGAATAACGTTACCCCTTAGGGGTCGCACCTCTCTCCATTCTCGCCCTCCTCCCGTACCCCTCTGCTCAGTGCCTGCAGGGATTTCCCTTTTCAGTCCAGGAGAGATGTCAGACCTGTTCCACCATCCCTCACACAGAGGCTGGACTCTGTCCTCCATTCACCCAACATCTGTAACCAACTCCATCAATCAGCCTCAATTCTAGATATCAGCTCCAAATGGGGCTGTACAGATCCACCGCTAAATAAAAAGCAGGAAATTATCATAATGTGATGATTAAGTGTCACAGCCCTGTAAACGGTCGCTTTTATATAGCTCATTCTAGCAAGTGCTGTCTTAACCACTCTCTTAACTCTGTCAAAAGATCCATCACACTCAATTCTAAACATCATGACACCAATTCCTTTCTTATTTTCTGTAGTAACTTTCGCCACATCTTCATTCTGTCATCAGAAACAGCCACAAACAATGAGAAACGCCCTCTATAAATAATTATAGGACACAATCTATTTAAGAAGAAATCCCACTGACCTCTTATGCATGAGAGCAGCTGGCATGGTAAAGGCCACATCTTTAACATACATTGTTGGGAAGAGAGTTAGTTGAACAAAACAAGACCCCACGTTGCAAAGTTGTGATTTACATGTTAGCATACATTAGCATTTCTTAGAATTACAATGCTATACACCAAATGATTAATAAAGACTGATCTGCATGTTAACCAATAATGAACATATCAACTCAAGCATCACCATTGGTCTAAAGGGAATACCAATCACTGTCTCGCATCCCTGATCAACGATAAATCAATCACACCTTGATTTGAGGAGGTCTTGTGTGACACAACATTTAACAAAACCCTAAGTGCAGAGGGTTGATAATATTTCGGAAGATTTTTTTTACGCTGCGATATTTCCCTGATAGATTGAAGAGAAGGCGCAGTCAACTGTGTCACAAAAAACCTGCTGTATTGCCCATGTTACCCCCTGCCAGCAAGTCTGGATGGCCAGGCAGCTCCAAACATATGTGGAAATGACCGGCCAGCTGTTCTCCACATTTCCTCCAGCAAAGACCTCTGCTCTTAAGAGATATTTAAACCCAAACTATGAGATACGAGTCTGAGGATAGGCTTCTATATCAGAATACAGCTGACAATATTCAGAAAATGAAAACAGCAGTCATCAAAATTACAGAGAAAGATTGAGGGAAAGAAAGAAAGGGAGTAAGAGAGAGAGAAAAAAGCTCCACAACAGGGGTTGAAAGCAGCTAAACCAAAGAGGTCTTCCCTGCCTCCTTCACATATTACAGTATTAATATTAATGAGACTTCCTGTTTTTTCCCCCCCTCTGTTTTTTCCCCTTAGACGATTTGAACATGAAAAACTTAAAAAGCGCAAATTCCAGGAGTTGCGTATCACAGTTTGACCTGGAGCCACACAGCAGACACCAACCATGACAGACTCACTGTTCAAAGCAGGCAGGAGCCGCTTTCATCAGGGGATCCTGGTGTTTTTTGTTTTTTTACAGTGTGACACCACCAGCCCATGCCATCTGCCTTTTTCTAAAATCAGAACTTCAAGATGTGCTTTCTGCTTATGCGTTGTTTTTAGGTGGGCTTCACAACCAAAGCCCAGCGTCACACAGGCTTTTGCTTCTATGCTGCTTGCTGACTGCTGTTTACAGCCAAGCCCCGCAGTGTGGCGCAATGTTGAATATTCACTGTTAAACTGTCTAGCCAGAACTGGTTGGGAACCCAGCCAGGCCTTCACAGTGCAGTGGCGTAGGATCCCCCCCCCCCTCAAATGCAACCCGATAAAAATCCATCACTCCTTCTTCAGCGAATCCAGAGACAGACCAGTCTACTTCCCTCCTCCTACCACACACCCACTTCCTGAAGTGTCTCGCCTCCTGAGGAGACCTTTATTAAGCCCAAATCCTCCTCCATTCTTACTTAAGTACATTTAGTTCATCATAAATAACTACACACCAATACATTAACACACATATCATTTGCACATTAAAGACACCTCTCCTCTATATCGAAGCAGGCCTCTGCTGACTCCTGATGCCTGCCTTCAGACATCTGTAAAATATTTTTATTCTGTGCCCCAATACCGCACTGGCAAAGGTCTCTCATCCTTGGCTTGGCAGGACTTCTGACAGAGCCAGCCGGCAGCGCCATACAGGCCTAACCCCTGCTGCTGCAGCTTCCTGCTGCTCCTAGGGAGTCAGGCTGCCTGCCTCCCATTGACAGAGGGCCAGGCTGGGCAGGGAAAATGAGGCTGAGGGGAGGCCCCCGGGAGAGGACCCCCACTAGTGGAGAGCAGAGTCAAGAATGGGGGGGGACAGAGGCTGAGGGGAGGGCAGAGGCAAGTAGAAGTGGTGAAAACTAAGTAGGGAGAAGAATGGCAAGTCAGCAAGAGGAACTAAGGGTCTAATACACGAGGCAGTCATACAGACATGGGTGGCATGGAAGTGGAAAGGGAGCGAGACAAAGGGGCTCGAGGACATGTTCAGCAGCAGGAGTTAAGGGGACCTTCTCATTATGACTCCGCTCCCTCCTTCATGCCCCCAGGCCTTGACCACAACCTCAAAGCCCCAGGCCAGACCAAGGGACCAGGGAAACCAGGGAGGACTGGGTACAAATGCAGAGAGAGAGGAGAGGAGGGGGTGAAAAGATTTCATCAGCACCCAAACGAGGCAGCGCGAAACAAAGAGACTGAAAAGAATACAGATTTCACAATTAAGGTTGTTTTGTTTCTGATCCAAGTCTTGTGAGATACATTTTCATGAAAATTATTAATCTTTTCCTAATTACAATCTATATTAAAATTAGTAAAGCCAATCCAAGTTAGGATATATCTGACAGCAACACTGAACAACATGTAGAAAAGCCTTTATCACAAACTTGTTCTGAAATAATTTCTCATGATATTTATTATTTTATATAATGTGCGAGGGTTGTTTGAACTCTCAGCAGCTTAGATCCTAACAATGACAATATGAATACAATTGAAACTGCTGTTTGTGCTGTTTAGCAGTTCAGTAGCTTCATAACACGAACTAAGCAAACTGGATGTTTTTAACATCTGGTATACCCTAAGTACAATGTGTTACAGTAGAGCTTCTGACTTCAAAAACCTGATCCAGTTCAATTTTAAAAAGATGCCTTAATCAACCCTAAAACTTGATCTTGCAGCTCAATTAGTGACGTCAATAGAAGATTAAAAAACTGAATATTAAACAAAAAAGATTTGCAGGAGAGACTGTCCCTAGTTTTTCACAGTGAAAAGGGGGAGGGCAAAACAGACAGTGTCAAAACAAAATGCTCTCATACTAATTTGTTCAATTCTGCAGCAAATCCCGTGTGAAACATTAACGCTCATTTGTGGTGAGGCTGGAACAAACGCCCATAGCACAGTCAGCAAGCAACACACATAAAAAACATTCCTCTCTCATTCCGTTCATGAGTGCAAATTCATTCTGCTTTTGTCTCATCTCATGACAAATGCATGCTGTCACTGTCACTGATGTGGTGTTTACACTGGCATACAGCATCTTGTAATTATTCTGTGAAAGTGAATTTGTATCCTGAGGGATTTGTATTTTTGCATGTGGATAATCAAAAGAGATAGAGAGGGAGAGGGGACACTTGGAGAGTGATCTCCAATAAAAAAAGAAAAAAGGAAGATAGTGCTTAAGAGCCATCTTTTCAGTGCAGTTCAAAATATGCCAACATGACTTTGGTATCTGTTTTGATCAAATGTGGACAACATCTGGGGTCCTGGTTGTATACAGCCCTCAAAACAAGTTGACCCTGCCCACAAAACAATTGATTAATACAACAAAAAACCACTAAAATATAAAATCCTAACAAATACAAAAAGATCTTATGATGGCAATTAATTTTTCTCAGAAATAACATCAGATTGTATATCAACATGTCCTTCAGGGTGGTCCCTTCTGGCTGTATGTATGTAGTGCTTACCTAAAGAAATGAACAAACAATAATGACAGACCATTGGACCTAGTTTGTAGTGATGTGCTCCCACTAATTAAAATGGCCAATCTTGAGCATCATTCAATTCATTTTCATTCATTAAAAACATGCTAAACTGGATATGTTGCAAGGGAAAATAAGCTTGGATGGAATCAAGAATCAAGGAACTAAGAGGCTCTTTATGTAGCCTGACTTTGAATACAAACTCACTCATTACAGTCCTCTGTAAAATTAGAAGAGTCCGTGTACTTGAACACATACTTATAACAGCTATATGACACAACTACTCTGTCAAGTCAGCAGCTCCAAACAATGAAAACAGAAAGCTGCAAACTATTTATGTCAATACATCAAAATTAATGAAATATCTACTGATTTCCTGTGCGGTGTTTCTGAGTAGACCTTGTTTTAACCTTTCCAGTTCGCAGTGGAAAAAAGGCAGGCGTAATGAAGCTATTTTTTTTCCATCTTTGTTTAAACATTATTTCGGCTTAAAAGGCTATTTAATTCGAGTGGAAAAAACGCTTTAATGTTATTTCTTAAATTAATCCATTATTTTAATAGGTTCATAACTCAATTACACATAAAGAGACTTGTTTTTTTTTTATAGAGCAGGATTTCAGAGTCAAAGCAAAGACAATAACTGTGAAATAAAAGAGTGAATAAAATCTTTTTTTCAGACACACTTTGCAGGGGAAATAAACCATTGATATTGTGTGGTCATGACATAAGCTGACCAAGGGGCACTGACAGCATTTCATAAACTTTAAGCAGGGTCCTAGGTCAGTAATTTTTGTGTTTGCATGTCTTTGTAGTGTGTTTCCCCCCCAGAGCACTGTAGAGCCCAATGAGAACAGGCATCGACGCCACAGTGAAACTGAGAACTTTCACGTGACGTGGGGAGCCGCAAGGCATCCTCCAAGGATATTTGAATGTTTGAAACATCAGTGACCCTTCATAAGATAGAAAGGAGATGGATATGAAAAATATTGACAGGCTGGCTGTTGGAGGGGAGTGTAAAAAGCAGCTCAGACAGCCCACTCTCATTGCCAAAGACCTTACTCTAAACCCTAACCAAACTGAGCCTGGAAAGGATAGACGATGCTTAATTCTTCTGGGAAAGGCATCTAGTTCGCTGTTTCTTTTTTTGAATTTTCTTGCTTTTTATCATCTGATAATCTAACAGATAATTGCAAAGCCCCAACACCAAAGTAGCCCATATCCTAAGCAGTGATCTGCTACCTTTGCCAGCATCGTTTCTGTACAAGGCTTGGCCAAGGTCTTTGACATCATGCAAAAGACAGTGTTTAATGTAGCTCAAAAGTCGCCTTAGGAAGCATCTTCCTTTAAATATGCTTTGTGAAAGAAAAAGAGGCGAGCTTTATTTTTTTGTTCTTTGCGAAAACCCAAAGGCAAGATGACTGTTAGAGTGGTCAGATGACAAATGTCTCATCTGATCTTTAATCCAGTGGAAGGGCCAGCTCCAGGGCTAAAACAAGAAACTCTCACAGGATAGAGCGATTTGGTAAATTCCACTGCGCTAAATCATTTCTGTGGGTGCAGTAGATTTCTCCACACCAATGAGTAGCATTTTAGTTTCTCTCTCTGCTGAATGTCTTAGTAGTAGAAAGCCATTAAAATGCACCGACAGAGAAGATATGTACTGAATGGCCTCGGCCAATATTTATGTATCTGAGACCAGGATCAATTATCGAGAGAGAGATATACTTTTTATCTGTGCTTTCAAGAAGGCAAACAAGTAAAATACAGAAAGAAAGAAAAGTCAAGTGAGATGACCAAGATCTGTTATAACAATAGAGGCAAATAGCACATTTTCTGTCAAATTGAATATTTTTTTTTCTGTGTAAATTGGGATCATGCCTTTGTGGGGATATAAATCGTCTGGGATTTGTTTTAAGCACACGACTTTACATTTGTGGCTCTCATCTGTAATTTGACACGTTTTTTGCGTAGGTGGTTGCGGGGACCATAATGTGCAAACTGCACTTTTCTGATTTGTGTCAGACTTATACATGCAAGAGAAGTGGCTCCTTTTTTAGGTATGAGCTACGCATTGACTCAGCTGGTAAGAGTCCTTCTCCTTTTGTCACTTACTCTGTTCTGTGTCACGGTCACTTTCTTTAAGTTGCTTTCAAGCAAATTCTCTGTCCTAATGTGTACACAACAAGTCATCCAAATTAACAAAAAGGTGTGGGTTAAAGTGAAATAAGCATTAGCTAAATATGAAAGAATTTATGTTTTTTTTAATTGTAGCACGATATACATTGCTACATTGCACAGCCCCAATTAAGTCTAATGACAAAAGATCTCTTTCTCTGCTTTTATTTTCAGTCGGACTAAACACTACTGAATGCCATTGCTATTATCTCTCTCTAGTGCTGCTACTTTTATTAAATGCAAACACTGCAGCGGGAAATCAAAATCATTAAGTTTTGCCAAAAGCTGTCAAAAGTAATGCACCTCTCATCAGCTGAGGTTCAAAGCAGGGTATACTGGCAGAAATCCCTCATCACGCAGACTGACACGAACATTTGGCAGAGATTTGCTGATCATCCGGTTCGTGACACATTCCTTGATAGTCAACTTCACAGAGCCAGCCGGTGTTCATCTCCATCACCTGATGACGCTGGCACATTCAAGCCTGTTGTCTTTGACGATCATCGAACGTGGCAACAGAGAAGTGAGTAATAATTGGGTCAACAAGGTATGTCAGTTCCCACTAACTCTCGCCTGAATCATCTCTGTGCAGCGTAGCCAAATGTGATAGCATGACGCCTGAGTTATTTCGCTGTGATAGGCAGCGGCAGCAACATGGTATGAGATACTGTTTTAAACCTTTGTGTGACCTCTGAAATGTTCAGGCCAGAGAAGCGTGGCGCTGCCTAAATACCTGTATGGTTCAGCTCTCACTTCATTTTCCTTCATTGTTTGTTGATGCTTTTGGTTAAATTTAATCCTCTTATATTATTATTATAATTATCATTAACGATTTATTGTGATTATTAATATTCAATACAAGACTTTTTCAAAATGGGCCACTCAAGTCCGCAGCGATGAACTCAATCAGTATGTTAAGGTTTCGGCACAAAAAAAGCACTAAGTCACAAGAAAAACCTCCTCCTCTAAAGAAGACTTCTAGATTTATTTTTCATTCAAATAAACCATTTCTACTGGTATTTCTCTTCCAAATAAACCCTGTCCTCCAGGCTATAACTCTTATTGGGATTTAACAGTGTAAAACAGACAGCTGGGAGCAGTGCTTGGGCCAAGTCTTTCTTTTTTTCCCAGAGATACAATACACATATAAACTTTATGGTTGAGAAAAATATACTGACACAATTTCTGCTGAAACTAAGGGCTAAGAAATGTTTGTCTGGTGGTAAGTATTGGAAAACACAGCCTTAGGGTTTAGAAGAAACACACAGTTGTCCTTGTGTTCAAATTGTCATAAAAGAGCATGTAGTTTTAGAATATGGTTGCTTGGATTTTAGTTTTAATGATACTGTATATTGCCACATCAATGACAATTAGAACTGAAATGATAAATACCAAGCATTTATTATTTCATAATAATTTCCTTTACAATTGTTTTATTTTAATTCGTCATTCATATGACTAAATAAATTATGTATTTATTCAACATATTTATAGTTCATTAAACTATTTACACCAACTACCCCTGAAGTTCTGCACTGGTTTGAACTCAACACCTCAACCACTGTTGTTAAATCAGATTAAATGACAATTTAAAATCACCTACTTTTACTATCAGGTCTTTAATAAAGTTATGAAATTTTTATTCAACCATTCATACTCAACAGGTCTCTAATATAATTTAAGTGTCGTACAGCTGAGGAGACACTAAGGTTAAGTCACCAATAAAGTTTTGTCCACGCAGAGACAGCATGGATATGAGTACTGCTGTAATTGAAGTATCTGCTCTCCATCTGTGAACATCCATAAAATGCTCGTCGTGTCCTACTTTTGTGGTATGTGAGTGAGTTAATTGGATGCAGATGCAACATAAAGTTAAACATGTTTTGATACTGGCTGGGGACCAGTGCAGCAAATCATTGCATTCTCATTCTCTCCTCTTCTCTGTTATTGTTGTTTCCTGTCTACCAGTATTTTTTAGACAAGAAGTCCAGAAAATGTCTGGAAAATTGGGTCCAGATATTTTCAGGGATTTGCCTTTCACATATTCTGATCAGACGTGTTTACAACAACAGGAAAATGTCCAGAGCATTTAGGTGAGGGGTGGCGCCTAAGTAGAGCATCCAGAAGGCAGGACATGATGTCCAAAAGTTCACGATTCTCGTTTTTCTCAATTTGACATCTTCGTCAGCGTCTGCTACGTGTATGGCTCCTCTTTAGCATCCTGCGATATCAGTTTTGCATCGTCACGCGTTAGAAACATCATCAACTGCTCACTCCCGATATTTTAGTAGATGGCTGGCAGAAAGTTCTGGAGAATGTCAAAAGCGACTGACTCGGATATGTGTTCTCACATACAGGCCCTTCAGAACATTTCAGGAAAAGGTCCGGAGTTAAGTGTATGTCTGAAAGCAGCTTCTGTCTCCTCACTGCCGACTGCCAAATATAGGTTGAAAGGAAACCTTTAAAAGATAATAATAACACATAGCGGCAAAAAGGGTATACACTTATCAGCATCTCTCTTTCCTTGAAAAGACTCATCAATTAGACAAGCAGCAAATGTGGACAACTAGATCTGAATCTGCTGATGTATCAGGGTTTCTGCAGGTTTCAACAAGTTGAATTCAAGACTTTTAAAGACATTTGTAAAACCATAACGAATGAAATTCAAGACCTATGTCAAGTATGACATGTATGACAAAATATTGGAGTTATTACCTACAACCTCCCCAAGTTATCAATTCAGTTGATTGTTGTATTTTGATTAACTTTCTCAATCTATACTTCCCACTTCAACAAAACATAAACCCAACAAAAACAAGGGTCTGGTTGGTAGTTTTACTTCAGCTACTGTCTGTATCACTGCGCTAGAACTACAACACATGGAGACACAACGAACTATGCGTGTCACCAAAACAAAAGGCTAATATTTAGGTAACAGGATGCAACGGAAGAAGCGTTAAATAAACGTTCACATAAATAGGACCTACCTAAAAGTGTTTGAGGCCCAGTATGAAGTATTTTACCATATTTAAGACTTTTAGAGGCCTAAAGGTCAGAGTATTGGATTCTAGACTTGTTACGACCCGGGCCCTCTTTATGATGACCCACCATGATACTGTCTGTTGTGTCCACATGGAGGGGAAGATACCAAAGTGTTTATTTAACTATTAACAGGACCTGACACATTTATAGTCCAAAGTAAACATGGCAGGATGATCACTGTTAAATCACCAAGGGGAACTTTTGCTACTTTTTAGATCCATAAACCACATGAAGACACAGACATGAGCTAACTTACGTGTAACATTGTATTCAGGGTAGATCAACCTATTCTGCCAACTCATCTTTAGCAGTAAAACGTATACATGAAGTAGTATTCGTGTAGCACTGTACTACAACATCCCTGTAAGGCTGAAGCGTGATTATTACACGTGTGTACGGTCTTCTTTCCACTTCAGGTCGAAAGCTAAGTTGCGGTAAAGCTGTTAGAACACACGCTGTTATGCTAATGTTACTGTGACACTTGTCAGACTGAAGTGACAGCATCGAACTGCGGCGGCGAGAGTTAGCAGCGGCGTGCTATTAGCGCGCTAACAGGCTAAGCTAGCTGCGCGAACTTCGCAGAAACTTTCTCCGAAGTGAGCGTCAAACAACCAGCGGCTCAACGTGAGGCTTCACGACCGAGTCAAAATGGAGGGGAGGGAGGAGGGAGGGAGGGGGGGGGGGTGATACCACTGTACGTTCGCTGTGGTCCACTTTCACAAGCTGGGTGTCAGGTAACGCTGTGTCAGTTCTTACCAGGAAGTGTGGGACTCTTCTGGTTGCTAAGCTGTTCCTTCTTCTTCTTCTTCTTCTTCGTCGTCGTCTTCTCCTCCTCACGGTTATGGCGCACGTCTTTGTTTTGACTTTCGCTTTCCTCGACAAGGTCGCTCCGGGGGGGGGAAGTCGTGTCTGCGGCGGCGGGGGCCTCTCGTCTCTCCTGCGTGGCACTGCCGAGTCTGAGCTCCTAACTTTTTTCTTGTGTGTGTGTGTGTGTGTGCGTGAAGCGGAGACAGAGGCTGTGTTGTGGAGCCAGTGGAGATGTGTACGTGTTTCACATCTCTCCTCCTCCTCCTCCTCCTCCTCCTCCACCACCGTCATCAGCGGCTCTCCTGACCCGCGTGCCAGTTATGTCAACACGGCAGCATTCCCGGGAGGGCCCGGTGTCAGAGGAGCGGAGGGAGCCGGACAAACCCCGCGAGATTCAACAGAGAAACTCCAACACGAACCACCCTCCCTCCATTTCACCGGGGTTTTATTAATGTCCCGTTAAATGTGTGTGAATTTGACCACGTGTGTGACGGTGAGCGAGTGTGCGAGACCCAGGAAACAACTAGAGTTCAGTATTAGTTTCACCAAGTGTTGTTCCCAACATGCTTGTGTGTGTTTGTGTGTGTTTGACCTGTGGTGATGCTGGTCGCAGCTTCTCCTCTGACCCCGTGCACATCTGGTTTTAAAGGGATAGTTCCCTGCAAAATTAAAATGCACTCGTTATCTACTCACCAAGTGTTTGAGTCCACAAACCACTTCTGGAGCTTCAGGGGTGTAAACAGCCCAAATCCAATACAATTGAAGTAAATGGCTCCATACTGCGCCTGTGGTGTCATCCAAGTGTCCGCAAGCCCCGACATTCAAATTCGACTTGAAACGACCGCCATGTTTTTAGCCTAAATGTCCTCTCTCCAGTCAGACGCGTTCACGTTTGCGTGCACACACACTTCCCACTGCATCTTCTGTTCTTTTCTGTTGTTTTTTTTTTACCTTTGTAAAGGACGTTTGTTATCTGGGATGATAATGCAAATGCCCTGAATAAATTAGTAATAATTGAAAAATGACAAAGGTCTTTTGGGGCCTGGGGAGTTATGAGAGTTGCTTGCGTTGCCCAGGTAGTCATCCAATCTTGTATTGTGTTATTATTATGGTAAAGGGGCTGTATTTATGCTGTGCTTTTCTCGTCTTAATGACCCTTTAAAGCACTTTACAGTATAGTCCACCCATTCACACAATATAATGTCATGCATCTCATTCCCACAGCCATCTGGGGCAATTTGTGGTGTCAGTGTCATGCCAAAGGACATTTTGTCATGCGGACCGGACAAACTGGGAATCCAACCGCCAACCCTCCGACTAGTGCTCTCTCTCCTGAGGCACAGCCACCCCTATTAGTGATGTATTTTCATTTTAATCAATTGTTGAAGCGGAGCTCATTTCTTTTCTGTGCTACAAGATTCTAAATTTGATAGGCCTTGAAAAAACTATTTGATGAACTAATCTTGACTCGGGCCAGTGTCCCCTTTCTGGCTTTTTCCACAGCTTTTAACTAACTGCACATAATTTACTCTGATTTCACAGAGAAAAGCCAAATACTAAACATAATGTCAGGTAGTTTAAGCTGTAAACATGCATCGTACTTTATAAATCAACGTGTTTGCATGTCAACATGTAACAGTAGCTGTCAAACAAATGCATTCAAAAGTACAATATTTCTTAATTGAAGTGGTTCAGAAGTAAGAATGACTTTCCCCACAATTTAAGTACTGTAATGAATGGACTCGGTTACTTTCACTCACTTTGTGTGACACATACTTGCAACAAAAACACTAAGACTGGTTGATGTAACTTTGCTCAGAATGCACACGATGATTCGTCGAGGGCGTGTAAGCGTGTGTGGGTGTGTATGTGTGAAAGAGGGAGACGGAGCCAGCTTAGGCTTAATGGATTCTGCTGAACACACTCGTATCCGCACACATCCTCACAGAGCCTCGCTCGCTATTACCATACGCAGATGCATGCAGAGTACCCACACGTCCCATGACACACACCCGCACGCACACGCAGCGGGTAATTGGGTATATCATGAGAATTTATTGACAAAAATGGTATTGCGGATTGACACGCATGGACAGCGAGAGCATCTGGAATTGATCAGCTTACTTTGCTTTGATAAGAGCTTCGGCGCTGATTCCAGACTGACAATTCAAACACTGCTGATACACAAGAAACACATCTGTCTCCTTCCCATCCCCATTGTTAATAATCAACAAGTTAGGTAGGTTTGTGTTTTTTCTCCCTACTTCAATAGCCTTTCTTGTTAACCTCACTGCAAATACGGAAAAGGGAGAGATGCCTGGAGTGTAGGATTTCTCCCCCTTTTTCTTCAACAACAGTTGAAGATTAAAAGAAACGTCTCACGGAAATCTGTCAATTCTGTATGTGAATAATGCTGTGTGGAATTTAATGGCATGAGTTATATTGGGTTTCCTCTACACCCACATTTTCTTTCAATAAGATCAATGGCGCTCAGTGACAGATAGGGACGGTCTTTTGTATCTTCAAATTTCAGGTTTCTGAGGGAATAATTAGATGGATGGATGAAAAGTAATGCATCAGTCTGCGAGGGGAGCTGCACCCAGAGATCCTCTAGTTCAACATGCATGCCTCCACGTCTGTTTGGTAGAAAAACTGTTTAATAATCGTGTCGAATTTCCATTGTTCTAAAAGTGGCTCTCTGCACTGATCTGGCGCTTTAAACCAATGGCAAACTTTTTGTGTTCTTTTTGCTGATATTGTTTATTTAACAGAGAGAGGATTTCCTTTTGATTTGGGGATATTTTTTTTTCCACGTGAAGAGAGTATTGTCATCTATTTCAATCTCTTCCCCTTTAAAACTTTCTGGTGTCGCTCGCAGCAAACCCCCGAATCCAAGGATCTTCCTTCCGGATGCGCTGAGGAAGGTAGAATCGCTGGAGTTACAGTGATGCTTTGGACGTTTTACTGTAAAAGTGTCATTTAACTCTGACGCATTTGATTCTTGATCATTTTGTGTGCACAAATGTAATCTGATAACTACTAAGTTGAATTTAATTGACATCTAGATGCACATTAGGCAAAAAATCGATCTTGGGGATACTTTCAGATCATTTTCTAAAACTGCTAAATATTTAAATTGTGAAGACCTGTGAAAGTCTGAGAACACATGCACACCGGCTCAGTTTTTGTTTTCTTCAAGACACACATTTCACTGCAATTCTACCTGGGTTTTTCATTGCTAAATATGCAGAAATGTTTGCACCCAGAGGCTGAAAGCACATTTTAAACACTTAAAAAGGGAGAAAATGTTGATATTCTCACTCATGTCTTTTATATCTCCCTCTGTGTTGTTGATCTGGCTCAGGGGTTAGGTATGACTGCAATGTGGTAGAGACAGAAGCTGCAGTCAAAGCTCCTGTGATCGGGTGCAGACTTCATAGAGACCAGCAGATGGAGGGGAGAGGAGCTGCGTGCATCCTGAAGGTTTAGCAAGAACTGAGAGGTTACACTCCGCCAGTACAAAGATGACCTGTCACACACTGAAGCATGCCGTATCAATGCAGACGAGCTTCCTGTTTATCTACCTCACAGAGCGCAGCCATTAGAGGAAGAGAGAGAGGGATTACAGATAACAATATGTATGAAATGTTGTCTCTCCCCTCGTATACCCAGACGAACTTGGAGGCAGCGAGCATGTGATGCCTGCATTTCCATTTTATTCGCTAATTAATGTTGTTTTGTCTTCAAAGCGCAATTGCAACCCATAGTTATCAGCCTTGATCGCAGCATTTTCAAGGTTGTTTAGATGTGAGCCGTCACATAACAAATACGCGTAAATATAGAATAACAGCACAACAGAGAAATAAAGGATTTATGGTGTGTGGAGAGCACCGCACAAATGAGGCACAGGAGAGATAGTCTGTGGTAATGTGAAGGACAAAACTGGCATATTATTTCTGCCTAGATCGCTACAAAAAAATCTATTTCTCAGTGGCTGCTTTTGTGTTTCTGCATTTGTGTGTGTGTGTGCGTGTGTGTGTGCGCGCGCGTGCGTGGATGCATGTGCACAAATGTATCTGTTAGCATATTCCTGCTCTTGGCAATCATCCAGCACAGTGGATCTCTCCACCTGCTCGGCGTCAACCAGAAGGGCAGGCCTCAGTCTCTCACACACACTAGTCGCTGTACACGTCTACAGTGGCTACACACACATACACACACACCAGTAGAGCTGCGTCTCATTCACATCATCACCCCGCTGACATCTGCCTGTGTGTGTGTGTGTGTGTGTGTGTGTGTTTACTGGTGCCGGTGTGTATTTGTGTTAGCAGGGTGGCTGGTGTGCAAGGTGAGGTTAAATAGGTGCCTAGCAATGAGAGGATGGAACTGAGGTGGAACTGGCAGAATGTCATACACACACACACACACACACACACAAGCAGCGACAGTAGAAACAACACCATCAGAGACACATGTAAACTGCAGGTTGAGGCAGAGTGAAGACCTATGCCTCAGTGATCACTCCATACTTTGTTTTGACCCTGTCGCCTGTCACTGTGTGTGTGTGTGTGTGCAGTGTGTGGTAATGTATGTGTAATACCTTGCAGAGACTTGCAGATCACACAGAAGGGATGTCGTCGTCGGAGTTGATACATGTTTGGGAAATAATCACACATCTGTTGTTACATGTTGAGAATAACTTTGATTTCTGTTGGACGGCGTTGATTTAGATGTTTCTTGTCGTGAAGGAATATCTGATGTCCACATTATGAGGGACCAGCAGAGATTTCCTCTGATACCCTTTTGTTATGACAGATAAAGTCAAGTGCTCATACCTTTAGTTCCTCATTTGACCTTTATGAATGATGCACTCTTTGAGGCAGATCTGATCAAACAACAGGCCTCGGCTGCAAATGCCACAAATTTTAGCAGCATTTTAAAATATCACCCTGATGAACTGACATGTATCTGGATCAGAGACCCTTTTAATTACATGTGACTCCAGTAAAGGTTTTATCAGCAGCTACAGTATTAGTCCAATCCATCTGACTTTGTCTTTGTCTATACCAGTGGCAGATCTAGGATTTTTCTAAATCAGGGGCCACAGTTTACACTAAGGGGCCGGTAATATGTCCAACATCCTTGGACATTACCTGATTCAGAAAGGTGCACATTTAAGTCATTGTTTGTTTAGTTATAGCTTTATAGCTGCGATCAAAGCCACATGTCATTGAATATAATTAGAAAATTGTTCCTTGTTCAAACACAATGTCTTCTTAATAAGAATAATATTAATATATGTCTTCTCGATAAGAACTTTAAATACATCTTAAGTTCATTATTTATTGTCAGTATTGTTAGTGAGTGACTAGTGTATTTAAAAAATACAACTGACAGGACAAGGGCACTTCAGGGGCCAATCAAATTTAAGCTGGGGCCTGTGCCCCCCCTGGCCTCTCCCTGGATCCGCCCCTGGTCTATACATTTGAAGTGTCGCAGTGGGGGTTGAGTTCCTGGCCAACATTTCTATGGAGATTGAAGCTGAAAAGGTCAAACACAGTGTCACACCTATCACCATATGACTACTGAAGCTTTATGGACAAACTGCTCGTGGGACAGCAAACACGTCGGGTTGTCTGGATTGTTTTTGCAGTCATCGTAAACAGACGCTGTCATTTAACAGGAGGAAGTGGTTAGAGGTGGGAGGACGTCAGCTGGCGGAGACCCTCCTCTCTCACATGTTGAGGCCTCTACACAGACAAGGTGTAGAGGCCTTTTCAGCGATTGATGCAAAAGTAAGGATCAGAGCTTGTATAGGGTTATCGCTCTATAGTGAGTGGATGGTTTTCGCAGGAAGGTGATTCACCAAAAATACATGTGCTCAAATGCTTGTATGCAATATAGTCCTCATTAGGTCCAACAAGGAGGTTCTGTTTCCACCCCTGTCCATTTGTTTGTTGGTTTGTTTGTTTGAAAGCAAGATTGCACATTAACAACTGGATGGATTTGGAGGAACCAATAACATTTACGTGCGGATCCAGATCAGGGATTTTTATCACTCTCTGTAACATTATGAGATAGTCTGTTTTTTTTTAGTTTTTAACATTTTCACCAGTTTTCCCATGGAATAATTCATGAATCTTGATGGAAACATTTAGGATCTGATATCTATGAATGTGGGGAATTTCACGCAGCTTGATTGAATTTAAGGAAGCTGTTGGGCCTTGGCGGAGGTATGTTCTCTACTGAGTACCAATTTTTTTTCCCCCCTGTATTTTTCCATTCTCCATATCATTTAATATATCTTTGGAAATACCTGGAAAAGGGTGAAGCAATCCTGCTGGGAAGAAGATGGTTGATCAGACACACACCCACACACTCACATTCTAATGTTGTGATAGGCTGCATTCCAGTCACCAACAACAACACCAACAGGCAAACCCCTGAAATTCTTGTCAACACGGGGCCGTGATGTTGTCCAGAATTTTTCATCCCGCAGCTCCAAAGGAGGAAAAAAAGAAGCTTGAGCGGCGCTGGCTGTGTTTGTTTGTGTTTCCTCTCCAGCCCTGCTTCCTGTAGCTCTGTGGTGTCAACCCGCCCACCGTCAGACCCAGGGAACGCCAGCCCTGCTGCCACAGCGCGCAGGCACCCCAGCGACTGAGGTTTCTTCTTGGACTGACTGAAGTGTTTGCTGTTTCCCACATTGTTGGAATTCAACACCAGCCTGTTTACTGGTCCCCATGTGGCTTTAGTCTCTCTCTCTCTCTCTCTCTCTCTCTCTCTTTCCACAACACACCCTCTCCTTACATCATATAAATACTAGGTAATGAGACTGTACGCTGCCAAACTCTGAAGATATGTGTGTTCTGTAGTTTTTATAATAACTTCTTCAACCAACTATACATGTCAGATTTGACTTCAATCATAACGATAAAGTTGTTTTTATTGCAAAAAAAACTTTGTGTGTGAAAATGTGTGAATTTACCTATAAATCACATTGAGTTTGAAATAGAATTGAAAATAAGTGTTGTGTGAAATAAACTGTGACAATGCCACATGTCGTACGATCTACATATAGGAGCAGCAGAGGCCAAGTGTTTAGCAGTGTGACGACATGCTCCAAATATATTTTGCAGAAATCAGTAGAAAGGACAATAATGTGTTACCCTCCATGTTGAGCTGAATGTCGAGAACAAATAAGCTTGAAGCCTCGTTGTCCTTACAATGACATTTGTTTAGTTTCCCACTGTGAGGTGCTGTATGGGCATCAGGGACGTCAATCTTATCATTATCGTGCTTTATTTTTGCGGCTGACAATGACTCATACAGTGAATCAAAGGAAATAATATACATCTCAAGGAAAATGTTAACAAGATGATGAGGCGCATGCAAAATGAGAATCTCTTCTTTATCTGCTTTGTGTTTTTTTTCTTCTTCTTCTTCTTCTTCTTCACTTCCTTCCCTCGGTACAGCCAGATGGCAAAGCTCCAGCTCTGCAGTCCCCCTTCATACACTCATCAGATTTGATGGGCATCCTGCTGCCGAGTTTCAAGGAGGCCATGTGTTTATGAAATGACACTCGTGACAAAAGAAAACTTCTATTTAGCAAGCTGATTCTTGGGTGGGGTGCATGGGGGCAGCAATGTGTGTGTGTGTGTGTGTGTGTGTGTGTGTCTGTGTTTGTATAGAATAAGTATAGTTGGGATGTATATATTGTGCTTATATAGGAGCAAGGAAGTGGGGGAAGTGTGTGTGTGTGTGTGTCTCTGTCTGTGTGTGTGTGTATTTCAGTAACATCCATACCGTCTCCGTTTCACACTTGTCATGTCGGATGCCATGTTTCTTTTTTTTTTTTGTCACATCCTGTTTCTTTCTGATTTCTTTTCTTTCTTTCTATCTTTTTTTTTACTACGTTACAATACATTTTATTATAATTTTGTGCATTTATAATTCCAAATACAGAAAGATGTTCTTTTTTATCACATTGATATCAAATTTTATACATTGTTGGTTCTCCTCCGCCGATGGACTCAAACATTCAGGACAAACCTTTGTACTTTTTCTTTTTTTTTTTTTTAAATCATCTGTTGTACATTTGCAACTGAAACAGGTTTTTATGGTGGTTGTTTATTTGTTCTCAATTTGCTATCATCTTATCCTAATATTGTCTTTGTCTTCAATGGTGATGAATTCCCATCAAAGTTTTCCCCTTCTCTTAATACTTTAGGGAATTTTCAAACGTCGGGATGTATGGCTGTAATGCCCCAAGATTTGTTCTCCCTGAAAGAAATGATAGAGTAAGAATATATTAACTACAGAGCAACCTGGCTTTACTGGGTCTGCATTTACTCTTACTTCATTTTAGGTTTACCAATATGTAATGCATAAATATATATATATATATATATCAATATATGCTTTGCAGCATTCCTTGGATTTAAATTTTAAAGCCATGTTCATGCATTAAAAAGCAATTTCATATATTTTTGACTGCAGGGTTTAGATGCAAATCCATGGGGCATTACGTTAAAAAACCATAAACATCATAAAATAGGAAATAGAAATTAAAAATGAAGGCAAAAATGAGGACGTTTAACTGGTCATCAATAACTGAATGCTGTCTTATTTGTTGATGTGACAAAACAAAAGGAATCGTTTTCAAGAAGGAACACAAAAAATGGCAAGTGTAATGAAAAATAAAACCCATTTAAAGCAAAGTAGTTTTATTCACACAAATTTAATAAGATATATAACAACCGTTTGGTCCATAAATATTTAAGGGGAAATAGTTTCTATACACCATCTTTATCAAGAAACAGGGAAACATGGACAATCTTGATAGAACACTTACTGTACTCAACTATTAACACGAAGATCAATATATAAGGTTCTTGGATTACCCAACTATATCTGAAAGAGTGCACAAATGCTTTCTATGACATCGCTGCCCCCTTTTTTTAAAAACAGGATACACCAAAAAAAAGATCTTCGGAAATAAGATGCAAAACAGTACAAAACTAGTGAGGCGTCAAAAGGATGTGAATCAGTTAACAAAGAACACATATATCCTGAATTTCACAAACTTTCTCCCAAGTTATAGCATAAGGCACATAGTAGAACTGAGTTAGGCGTCTACCTCATCGAGTAGATCTAGAGTTACCACTTTGTTCTACAGTAGAACAAACTGTGACGCGCTCACAATGAAATGCATCAACTCCATTGAAGATTTGCTCTTTCCCTCTTTCGTTTCCCTCCTCTATCTTTCAGCCAGAAGAAACATGTTTTTGGTTTCTGTTCAGTGGCAAGTGTCGTTAAAGAAAGTATAAATATGGCCAAAAGAGAGAACACATGGACGATGATTTCCCACTGGCTGCCTCTCACGACTCCACCTATCTGAGGTCATTTGAATGTTTGTGTCAGCTCGACAAATCTAGTCTGCAACGTCGCACCCCCCCCCCCCTTACTCCTTTTCCCTTTTTAAAAAAAAATCACATTGTTACCCTGAGCAACATGATAAAAACAATAATGCACTTTTCACTGGGCAGTATATTGTCACTGTGCAATTGAGTTTAGCTGTGGATCTATGGATACGTTTGCTAGGATTCATCCATTTGACTGCGGTTAATCGATGAGGACAACAAATCTGAAAAAGTGCTCTGTCAAGGAAACAGTCGATTACAACGGTGCCCATTAACTGCTCTCCGATCTGAATTCCTCCTGCTCGCTTCTAATCACCAAGCTCTTGTGTTGATGTGACTGTGTTACATGTTGAACAGTTACCACTGTACAGACTGTGGGACTAGCTTTTTTGAATTTCTCAAGACATAAAAATGTGTGTGTGCGTGGTTTTTGGGGCATCTACCTGCCATCTAAGCCTGCGTGCTTGTAATGTAATTTAGACGTTCTACACGTAGCTCTGTGTAATATCCCAATGTCTGATTCTGTCCAACTCAGTCTCACAGACTGAAACATTCAGAAATAATTAAAGCCTGTTTTCTGGAGTTACCCAATACAGAACATTCTACAAGTTTATTTCCCAAATTATTCCAAACAGAAAAAAATCTTTAAATTGGATAGTGCGAACACAGTGCATACATATACAGGGTTCTGAGTGCAGAATATTCATATTATTTACCAATTAACCATAAATTAGAGAGGACTCATTTGATCATAATTCAATACAAATATACAAATCAAGTCAAATCAAGTAAAACTACTTTTTTTCCAGACAAGATTCAAGTTTAGTTATTTTTTTTCCAAATAAGCTGTGAAACACACCACAATTTCTCTAATGCCTTCAACTTCAAAATGTCCTGTCCAAGATCGAGTTCTGCATCCTGCGAGTCAACTACAGACATGGCTGCCGTGCGGTTTCAAATGCTACACATTAAAATGATTTCCTCGTGTTTTAATGTGGTCGCTGCTGTTCTTGTTCCTGTTGTTCTTGTTTGTGTACACAGTACAGCACGTTCTGTGCCAAGGAGCTGTCTCTGGTTCATTTAAAGGTGTCACTTAAAAAAATAAAATGTCAATCGAAGAAGATAAAATAAAATTCAAAAACAAACCAACAAATAAAAATCAGATAAAATAAAAAATAAAAAAAAATCAATCCGCTAGAGATAGATTGTTAGAAAAGGTTTGTCAAGGTAGTTTGTGAAGGGCTCCCCGAATCATGGCTGTCCAAACTAGAGGTGACGGAGGTCACTACAGTGATAGAGGGGTTTGTCAGGTCTGTTAGTGTGGCCGCGCTGGAGGGGGGGGTCAGGGCCCCACTGTCGGATGAGGGTGCAGGGAGTGAGGTGCCATCAGCCTTATCAACACCTCCATTCTCCTGTCGCAAAACGTTCCTTCTGAATTTGGCTCTTGCGTTTTGGAACCAAACCTGCAAACCAATCCCAGTGTGGCTTTTACTTTTTGTGTTTAAGTAGGATTACTTTTTAAAAAAGAATCATGTGTACATCAAGTTATCACAGCTGTCACTCTATCAAGCTGCTCTGTCCTCACATAGATAAATCTTTATACGGCATTTTGAGCTGAAGGGGCAGATAGCAATGAACCAGTTAGCTCCTGAACAAAGATATTTAATAGCAAATCAAAACAATAATCCTGATCCTGATCAAAACTTTTATCTGTGATAATTGAATTACACCTTTTTCTGCTCCTGAGATAAAAAGGACATGTGCACTCTCGTTATTATTAATATTAGCAACAGTCTAACCTATTTTGCGCTTAAGAGCTACTTTTCTCCTTTCTTTCCCAAAAAAGAACATTAAATAATTTACAAAATCTCAGATAAAAACCCCTGGATATACATCTAATGACTAAATGGACCAACCAAACAAACAGAAACGAAAAAAGATGACGTGGATGATCATTTGGGTGTGGGATGAGGGGGACGTGGAGGAGGGGTGGGGTGCAGACACACACATGGGCTGATCAGATCAATAAGAAGAACGGACTCGCTGCTTACCTGGAGAACTCTCTTAGTGAGGCCCGTTTTCTGGGCCAGCTGCTTTAAGTCCTTGGCATCTGGGTTGTGGTTGATGGCAAAGTAGGATTTCATTGTCCGCAGCTGATGGTGTTTGAAGGAGGTCCGCATGCGTTTGGTCTTCTGCGTCGGAGCGTAGGACTGCTGGTCCCGGTCCAGGTGATCGGTGTCATTCTCGTTGCAGCCTGAGAGGTCAGAGAGCAGGACACAGGGACAGATCAGAGACCCGAAGAACTACGCATTCATTTTTATTCTATGAAAATTCTGTTTCCAAATTGGTTGTCCGAGGAATTTTCTTGGGACAATTGGTGATGATGAACTTCATATGAAGCAAATCACCACAGTGAGAATCATGTTTTTGCAATTATTTGCAGCATAGAGACAGAAATCAGTTATTGTTATGATGTGTTTCATGGTCCAGGTTCACACAATATATGAACTCAAGTAAATACGTATATTTCCATTGAACTAGGCCAACTACTTTATATTATTATGTGTTGTCATCGTAAAGAATTGAAGTTTTTATACGTAGTTAGAAAATACAAATCAGCGAAAGTAAATCAACGGACCTGATGAAACTGCAGTCAGTGCCAGAGAGTTAAGAAAAAATTTAATGAAATTGAAGCAAAGTGATGTATTTGAACCGTACACTGAGACTGGGCTAAATTATTTCTGCTTGTATTTGCTCAGACTAACAGGCCTAATGAGGCTCATTTGTCAATAGTGTTGCGTGTAAAATACTTAAAGATGGTGATGTGCAAAAAAACCCGTCTCCACTAAATTAAACGCGTGCGTGCAAGGTAACGCTGAGGCTGAAGATCTTCATCACAGCATTAAAAAAAAATCTATGTTAACACTCAGTTATAGAAACGTTTTTTTAAAGGAGATCTGTGCATAATTCTGTGCTGCTGCAACAGAGACAATCGCTTTGTCGAATAAATGTGACTGTGGAACATTGACATGATTTCTATATGAAAACATCCAGTGATTCAGATTTTTTCCATAGAATTTAGGTTTCACGTTAAAACAGATCTCATCACTTATTCCACTGAAGATGCAGAGGAACACGACGCAGCAAAGATTTCAATATAAATCAATAAATCATAAAGTAAGCTGCTGTAATTTTCCTGTCTCCCTGCGTGTGTCCAAAATGCTGAGCAGTAGATTTTCTCTGTGGCTGATAAATGATGAAATGAACGATACCAACACAAGGTGCAGTGCAAACACTTTCCTGTGTATGATTCATTAAGTTAAATCACAAATCAGTTTAAATGAGGAACAGTGGGTTTTATGTGTTTTTGTGTGACTTCCTCTCCTGACACATGTCATGGACATCCCACGTTGTGCAGCTCCAGCCTTCACAGGGCTTGTGTTTGACTTGATGTTACCCACTAGGGGTCTCTATATCCAAACAAGACCCAAGTTTTCAGAGTGGTGTGGAATACTCTGTGGACCCGCACCTTTCCCTGGTGGAAACAAACATGAATGTGCTCGCTAAAGCAGAAACAAAACCTCGAACAAAACCTCGTCCCATTTGTCAAGAATGAGATTCTCCTGATCTGCAGAGCCAGATTTTATCCGGAGCACAAAAAAAAAAAGGGTTTAACAGCACAACAAAGGAATAAAAAGGGAAATGTCAAATGATTCAGTTGTGCCCTCAAGTATTATTTTAAAATTCACCATTTCATTTTTAGTTAATGGGATATTTAGAATTTAAATTCAGCATTTATTTAACAATTGTAAAATGTTACTTCAGAACAAAAAGCCAATTAGCTTCTTTTTTTATAATAAAAGAATTCTAATCTATTTAAAAATCCCAATTGAGTCATATAATATTCCCAGTTGGTCTTTCACTGGTCTGACATCATCTTGCTGCATTTGGTCTTTCTCTGCATTTTCTTTTGTTTGACTTTTGTACCTGTTGTGGTTGTGTTACTCATTTTAAAGCTTTGTTTGAGGAATGCGTGTTGCCCCATTAAAAAAAAACAACCCTGCAGACCCTCGCTGGTTATTTTTCATCGCATGAGAACTTGAGGATTTGCATAATCTCCTAAGAATTGTGTTTATCCGGAAAACAAACCCCAGCCCCTGTCATGCAGCAGCGTGGTGTACAGTGCAGGGTGTGCAGCCCCCCGGGGCCCCTCGCCCTGCTGCAGGCCCCTCTGCGCGGCGCTGAGAACCGGCGCTGACCGCCGCACAGGAGGCCAGGGATTCCAACGTCACCTCCAATTAACGGAGAACAATTAACGCGCAGATTACCCTTATTCCTCCCCATTCACCGGGAACACAGGAAACTTGGCAGCACAATGACAAACTTTCCCAAGCGCGCACTAATGCGCAGAAAGCGACAGCAGAATGGGGACGCTGCAGGGGGGTCGGGGGGTCGGGATATAACATCCACCGATTCAATAGCAAGTTTTCAGAAGAAACCTACATTCAACAGTAGCTCAGTGTCCACCGCCCTGACTGTTTTTGTTCCGCCCGCAAAAAGGTCAAGCACGTGCAAAACGTGAGATGATTTCTCTTGACGTTTATTTGGCTGCGAGTTTTTTTTTTTTCTTCTTTCTTTTCTTTTTCACGCACCAACCCTGCGCCACATCTCGCTCCTTCACACTCGCTCCATACATTTAATTTGACCCGAATTAATGGTAATTGAAGAAGTCGATGGCCGAGGTCAGATTTCGATCATTCTCCCGCACGGTTCGAAGCAGAGAGACGGTGCGTTCAAGGACCACGTACAACAGAGAGCTGCAGATCAATTAGCCCTCGGCCGCGGGTGTTCACCTATATTTGCATCTGCCTACAGGACACGTGGATTCATGTCGTATAACATGGGAAGGAAAACCGAGGCTGGGGAGATATGCGTAAAATATGGGAACACTTAGAAAATATTTTAAATATCGTTTTTAACGATTAAAAACAGATTACAAAAAATATTTGTATTTATTTACGTGCGATTTTATTATTTATTATTACGGGCTGGAATTAAATGAATAATTTATATAGGCTAGTATGGTTTTAGTTAAAATACATAAACCACAATGTGGCAAAAGGTTCCCAACTGGTCCAAGGGCAAATGGGTCTTTAAGTGGATATTTAACCCGAGCTCCTTAAAGAATGGCTCCATGTTTAATTAACATTAGAGTTCATGTTATAGGTCTCACCGTTCTCCTTTCGCACCATAGTAAACAATGAGAATCGTATTCGCCTGTTGTGTATGAATTCTATATTTAAACAGATAACCGATGTCCTCTTCCCAGTGCGCGAGGCCCAGCCTGGAGCAGCCCTCACCTGTGTTGTAGCTGGGTATATCTATCCCCATGGCCGGGCTCTTCCTCTTGCGCGGCCTCCCCTTCTGCGCGCTGCCGGTGCCGTTGAAGTAGGGCAGCGTGAGGCCGCCGCCCTTGGCCGCCAGCTCGGCGAAGTTGAGCTGGGGGTGGTAGTCCGGCCCCTGCACCAGGGTCTCGAAGTGCAGGCGGCAGTACACCAGGCTGTCCTTCATGCCGAAGTGGTCGCCCGTGGTCAGCGTCTTGTTGCACGTGGTGCACGTGAAGCAGCTCAGGTGGTACACGGAGTCGCGCGCACGCATCACCATCTCCGAGGCCGAAATCCCGAGGTGGCAGCGCGCGCACCTCTGCACGGAGAACCTTCTGGAACAGACACATCGTCAACACACCGCATACATGGACACCAGGTTACACACACACACACACACACACACACACACACACACACACACACACACACACCAGCACCGGAGCGGGAGAAACGCACAGGGTCACTATGGCTCATATATGTAAAAAAACAAACAACAACATGGGATCTACACGCGTGTGTTTCCCCCTCAGCAGCCTCCCTGTGTGTGGGTCTGCTCAGCTGTAACGAGCCAACACACAGAGATCACACCCTGAGCTCCAGCAGCCACATCTGGCCTGCAACTGGCTGACGGCTGCTGCTCCACGAGCAACACTGGGTTAAAAAATACTATCTGTGTACAAATACTTTCGCTCATAAATAAGAAGCTTTACAACGCCAGTCCTGATACAAAATAAAACTGCTAACCCGGTGTATTTAACATCAAACACAAGAGGCTCCATGTTATTAGAATGTGAGAGAGCTCACAACACATTTAGCATTTCTAAGTCATTACTGCTGCTGTGCATTATAGTGCCACACTGGACTATGCGTGGATATATAAATATATAGGCTATATTAAAATATAGGTTAACACGTGACCCAGGAAATATGTTGGTTTTTTTTCATTCATGCTGACAAAACAAAAACAGGAGTGTGTAATGTGGGTTGTTCTTTGTTTACGAGAGTGACTCAAGTTAATGTGTAGTTTACATAATACACCCAGAGCTGGAAAGTCTAAAGCACACACATTTCAAATTACAATTTAAGATTATTCCCATTCAACACCAAACCTGGTCAATGCAGACAGTTGTGATTTATAAAACAACAAACATGAGGCCTGATTGGACCAAAAGTCTGAAACCTAAATCCAGACGAGCAGTCTCAGCCTGTTGAATCGCTGCTAACAGTGTCTGTAGTTTGGTGTCTTTAAATGTACCTGAATTGTTACATTAGACCAGGAACACAAATGGATCCATGAGTGCATTGGGCGGGTGATTGTACGCGCGTGCGTGACAGGAACTAAAGTGTAAATAAACGATGAACCTGGATTTTTCTTACCTGTAGTAATCATCTTTGCAGTAGATACTTCCATCCTTTGCAAAACACGTTAGCTCCGACTCCAGCGCCAGTTTACATTCACAGCATTTGAGGCACCGCAGGTGCCACTGTTTGTCCACGGCCAGGAGGTAATATCTGTCCGAGATCTTGCCTCCACAGCCGGCACACAGAGCAGGCTTCTCCGGGCTCATGGAGGGCATCGTCTGCGGCCAGAGGGAGAGGACATGGTGACTACACTTTACTGCACCGCCTGAAACATGCACAGTATGATATGACACATAATACACAACAATAGCTGGACATTAAATTAAACTTTATTCTCAACCTCATTGGGGCTTTTTCAACACGTTGTTAAACAATTACAAGCTTTGGGCCCAAATGAAGGAATGATGCTGAACAACCGTGTTTCTAAAATCCATGAAATGTCGAGCAGAATTCAAAACATTGGATTTTACATCACGAGTTTAATCTGCTGTTTATTTGTAGCCGTGAACAACAACTTCACGTCAACTGATTTAGGAGCTCACATATATTTAATATATTAAACATATTGAAAACAGGTAAAGAATTATTTTCTGTCAAAATCCAAAAGCACAAATTTAACAACAACAATAACACGAATAATAATAATTATCATTACTATTATTCAGACTGTTTTTCTGAAGTGATTTTTATAAAACCAACTGCAACTAAAATGATTTAATTGGCCCACAGAAAACGAGATGTTACTGTTAATTATAATAATGCACAATGTTTAATTTAATAACAAGAGAAATTCTGTGTTTCAGCTATTTAAACAACTGGATGTTAAGCTGCAGCCAGTTTGCTTTTGGTCATTTATTTTGTGCAGCTAATAAAGTTTTCAACAATTTCAACAATCCATGAGGAAGTGAAAAGTAGTTTTAACAAATTTAGTTGGACTAAAATACATTTTAAATTGAATTTGTCCACAAAGAAGTGGCTGAGATCCTCCTCTCCAGTCTCCTACTTACCCCCAAAACAACTACAACACGTTTTCCTGCGCGTTATCGGTGCCACAGTCGCCGTTTACGCAGCAGCGAGGGTAGAAAAAGGAGTTTTAACACGGGTCGACCCCCGGCTCTTACCGACTCTCTCCCGTTCAGCTGCATGCCCTTCGCCAGGCGCGACTCCGTTTTCGACCTCCTCTCCATCTCCTCCATGATCCCTTGGATGTGATCCCCGGAGATCCCGTGGAAAAGCATGGCTCCCGGTCCTGGACGCAACTTGCAACTGCCTGCCTCTGTCTTGCAGCCCACAACTTCCATATACTGTACCGCAGCGCTGCGCCCCGCGCCCCTCAGCGCATCCAACGTGGGCTCTGAGGCTCAGGGAGAAGCGCAGGGAACCGGAGCAGCAGCCACACAGCCCCAGAGACTCAGGCTCAGATCACCTCCTCGCCACAGTGCAAAGGCAACTGGAAGAAAAGGAGGAAGGAAAAAAAAAAAAAAATAGCTACAGCATGGGTGGGACAGGAGGAGGAGGAGGAGTGGTGTGTGTGGTGCACCAGCTTTCTCTCCTGCTTCCCGTCAAATGTCTCTCCTCCAGAAAGAAAGACAGGAACAACAACAATAATAAAAAAAAGGAGGAAAAAAAGATTGTATAGTCCAACTGATGCGACAGAGCGGTGTGGAAGTGGTGGTGGTGGGGAGGAGGGAGGAGGGGAGGGGAGGGGGTGCAGTATGAACACTCTCCCTAAATAATGACACACAGTTATTGTTGTTTCTCTCTCTCTCTCTCTCTCTCTCTCTCTCTCTCTCTCTCTCTCTCTCTCTCTCTCTCTCTCTCCCGGTTCTCCCGGTTCTCCCAGTCAGGGGCTCCTCGGTGCTTGGAGGTCAGGTTGGGACTGACTGGATTTCAGCACCGTGTCCTATTTGTGAAGGGAGCAGAGCCTGCCCAGTCTGAATAATTTGGTAGGAGGAGTTCCCCTCTCTCTCCCTCTCTCTCTCTCTCTATCTCTCTCTCTCTCACACACACACACACACACACACACACACACACACACACACACACACACACACACACACACACTCCCCCTCTCTCTCCCTCACACTCTCTCTCTCTCTCTCTCTCTCTCTCTCCCTCTCCTTCTCCACTGATTTTCTATTCACCAACAAAGAGCTGTCACTCTCTCCCTCAAAAACCTCCCGATGCTGGCTGCACGCTGCTGCGAAGGACCACCACTTTATGGTACTGACATTTTCATTTACTTTTATTCCCACATTTAGAGGCGACGACGCTGCGGTGTGAACAACCGATGCATACAGCAACAAAAAAAAGATAATAATAATAATTAACTGAAATAAACTTTGAATAATTTAAACGCATATTTTTCATCCATTTTACACATCTATATATGATAAATATATGCATCTTAATTCTTAGTTAAAGTCTTTAGTTATAATTACAGGACGTTTATTAAGTGTATTAACTTTAATTAAAAGTTATATTGTGAAATTACATTAGGGATTTAATTGGTTGTGAATTTGATTTTACTGTGTGTGTGTGTGTGTTAAATTTAATACTGTCTAAAAATTTTGATCAAAGCTAATAAAATTTTAAAAACTGCTCAGTGTCAAACTCCTTCAAAATAAGAAAATCTTGACATTTTTAATTTATTTACCCACTTATACCAAAGCTAATATTTTTGATGAATTGATAACAGATTTAATTTGATAAGGCGACAAACCACTCCCTCTTTTATAGTCTACATTTACAGGCTGGTCTTTTCAGTGCAAAATCAATTTTTATCTCCATCAAACGAGCACCATAGATTTTTACCGAGCATCATTAACACGGTCCCTGCAGGGTCTCTTGAATTAGACCTTAAAATCTGGTTTACTGGTTCTGATCATGAACAGAAACAGGACCATATACATTTTTGGTGTTTTCTTATGGACCCTGCAGCATGGGAAAAAACACCTCCATAATATTTCCACGTGATTCTTTACCATAATATAATATAATCTACACTGTGCGTGAGGCTGTGAAGCTACAATAAAAGATCTGTGTCCGTTTTAAAGGGTGCGAAAACTCTGTAACACAAAGTATACACACACACACACACATATATATATATATATATATATATATCTGCAGACCGATGAGTTTAAGGTCCGACTCACTGCAGGACGAGTAATGGTGACAACAAACCAAGAAAGAAAAAAGAAAAGCCAGCTCGAGGTATTTTGACAAACACAACACAGGCCTTTACAGCTGATAACGAGCTCTGCATGCTCCCTGCAATATTATATATACATATATATATATAAAAAATACTAATATATATATATATTATGCATTAAAACAATATAGATATATATATATATATATATATATATATATATATATATATATATATATATATATATATATATAGATATATATATATATATATATATATATATAAAATGTCTGAATCTGTGACTCTTTGGTCCCATTAATAGATTTACTGAGGGGAGGGAGGTGGTGGTGGTGGGAGGTGTTTGCAGGTGTGGATGCTTCATTACTTCATCTCGAGACGTGTTACATTATCCCGTGTGTCTCAGCCCCCTCCCCACCACCACCGACATCACCCACCACCATGAAGTTGTGTTGGCTTTAATTGGAGGCCCCCTGATAACGCAGCCAGAGGACTTTAAGGCTCGGGGCCCCTCCTGGACGAGCTGGACCTGCAGCTGTTCATGTGCGCTCTGTCAGTGTCTCTGCAGCAGTGCTGGTGGTGGTGGTGGGTTTGGAAAAGAGAGTGGGGGGGGAAGGATCTGATTTCACCTGGACAAAGACACCCTGAGAGGAGGCATCAGCTCAGCCCTGCGTGATATTTAATCTCACCGCAGGTTTCTATATACCCTGGAAATTAAATAAAGGCAATTTATGATTAGAATATAACTTATTCCCATTTGTGCAGGCTCCCGTTTAATTTTGTATTTAAAGATGGAGACATGTATGTGGATAGAGAAGAGTGTTGTGACCCGTTGCCTGCAGCAGTGACATTTCATTTGACTGAAGTGGGTGTAACATTGTGTCAGTGAGGGGCTGAGGGAATCAGGTCTTTTGTGTTGTCGTTTTGTTGTGCTACGTTTTCCCCCCTTTTCCCCTTGTAATTGGGATATTACCTGCAAATAAATAAATAAATAAATACACACTAATGACGTGTTTGTTTGTATTATTTTAAAGCATCACATTAAACTGCAGATGTTTTAAAAACTAAAGCCCATGCAAGACTTTTTCTATTAAAACTAAAGGGGCAATATTTTGGCTTGAATTGGAAATGAACCCTGCCAATTAAATAATCTAGTTCTATGCTTCCCATCACGTTTCATTAGTGGCTTCAGATAACGTGGAGGTAAATGAATCAGGGCGATGGTGTGTCATTTTTCGTTTAGCTCCAGAGAATGATTCGCCCTAATTTAAGGTGCATGATCTTGTAAAAGCAAATTAAAGCTTTAAAAACACGAAACAATCCGAATTAATCACCGATTGCTTTTCGTGGTTTTGTCATATTTAAACCTCGCTTGCAAAAAAAGAGAAAACAAAAATATAAACAGTGACAAATGTGGTGTTTAAAAAGGGCGATGCTGTCTCAGGGCCAGAGTTTTGTCATATAAATAAGAATAATAAAATCTCATATCTCAGTTATTAATACGAATAAAATGAGTGTGTATTTGAAGAAAAGCGTCTTTTGGGGGGGGGGGCTGCATTTGGATTTGATACCAAACTCCAGAATAACAAATTAAATAATTTAAGATCGCATTCATTCATCGCTGAAAATACTTATTTATAATATTCGGTGTATAAATAAATAGGTGAAATGAATGAGGGGTGGGTTTTACCTTCCACCACATCCACGTCTATCCCGGAGACGAGCCTCTATCGCCCAAGCCACTGGATTTATCAGGCATCAGATCAGTCGCACATTACTTCACACGCTCTCCTCTGTCGTTGCTCTCCTTTCTTTCTTTTTTCAGTTATAACCTCTCCCCTGTATTTTTAATGTCCCAGTCCGACACGTGCATATAGAAGAGGTCTTACCTGAGGCTTTGCGGAGTGAGATCCAGATCCCTGTGCAGCGCGCAGGCGGAGGCGCTCCGGACTGTGCGCGCAGTGCGCAGAGCTGGAGACGGAGGAGACGCTGCCGGTAGATGGGGGCTGTTCCTCGTTTCTGAGCCTGCACTTCCAGCTCAAGCGTCAATTAAAACACAAGACATTTAAATATTCCTCTCCCACATGCAGGCGGCCCTCAGCGCACCACACAACACACACACACACACACACACACATGGAAAATGGGGAGATGAGCCACTGGCCTACTCAGCATGTAGGTTATAATGTGTGATGCATACTCGTAAATTAAAGAGGGTTAATCTGCAAGAGCTGGAGTCAGTGGTCGCCAAATGGTAAACAACCATCATCACAGAGATTTGAAACAAGATTCAAGGATTTGTTTTCCACTTTCCACTTGTCTTAATACAACTAATGTATTAATTCAGCCGCCACAGTTTTATTTTGGCCCTGACGCACGAATAAAAAAGCATTTTGCAGAGAATCACATAATGTGTGGGTCCAAACTGAGCGAGACTCACGTCAAATGGTCACAAGTCTGATTCCACTGGCTGCAGAGCAGAGGTCTGTGGGAGGGAGTGATTGGAAAGGTCTGTACAGTCAAACCAGATCAATCAATCTGACGGAGACGTGGAGCTCAACGACACGTGCCTGTGGAAATGAAAGGGTCCTGAATAATTACATCAAATCGAAATCAGATCAGAAATAATAAATAGATTTTAATGTCTGAATTTTTAGGAGAAAATCCAACCCAAAGAGTGATTGGCAGATATTTACTTAAGATGTTAGTTTTCTTTTATCGCATATGAATGATTGATTAAAGTCATCGAAACGGTACAAATGTAAAAGAAAAATTAATTCACAGGTTAGGATGTATAACATGTGTTTTGTTCACTGGGTGTGCACTGAATACAGAATATTTAAATAACTGAATCACTGGGTTCACATTTCGTTTCCCCTGAACTGTGAGGTATGTTTCTCTGTTTATCTCACCTGGAGCAGAGGCGACAAACCTCATATACATCCAGTGTATAAATAAACAGTCACAGTCAATAAAGCCAGGAAGCATTGTATACCCCTTTGGCCTCATGTTGAAAAAAGAATGAGTAAAGAAATAATAATAATGTCAATATTTTAGTAAATATTAATATAGTTAATGTTTGGAAGATGGTTTGAGTGTTGCTGTGACGAAATGACCAATATCAATATTTTTCATGGTAATGTGGCATCGCTGGATCACTGTTCACCCGAGAGGCTGGGCATAATAACAGGCCATTAAATAATAATAGAATTAATAACCCAATGTAAGACAGTTTAAAGGGCATGTTCTGGATTGTATATTTACTGTTAACATGACAAAGGGAGGTCATCCACCAGGCAGGATGTCCCAAACCACGTTCACACTGGCCACATGGAGGACAACACACTGACGTATGGACTGGTTTCCATTGACAAGTGAATACTGAGTGAGTGAGCACTGGGACTGGGAGCAAAGGGTGGCAATTAATTACACCTCTGTACTGCTTGCATAAATGATCATGTGCCACACTGCTAACAGTCATTTTGCTTTGCTCCTTCCGCCTGGGTTGACATCACAATGTATCTCATCAATAATGCAGCGGCACTGAGATCCATTTCACTGTGTACTATGACGCGTACTGTGCACACAGCGTTCTCCAAGCATGATACCCAGCTCTGCAGCGTGCTTGGTTCAACAGTGAAGCCGCAGATGCAGCACCAACCAGGATGCCTGCCTCCCTCCCTGCCTCCCTGCCTCCCTGCCTCCCTGGCTGCATGGCTCCTCTCAGCTGTAGGGCACGGCGGTTAGATTACCACACATCCAGGGTTCATCTGGAGTTATCATTTCTGGGTCACCTCATGTGACACTCGAGTCTCACAGAGGGAACACTCAGTAGCTCCCGAAGCAGGGCCAGAGAGAGGAGCGGAGGAGAGGTGGAGGCGACGAGGCAAGGAGTCCAAGAGAGGTGAAGGAGGAGGAGGAGGTGGGAAGGCGATCCCAGGATCCACTGTGGCTCAGGGAAGCACAGGCTAAACACTGACAGAATGAAGGAGAGGAGTGGGAAGGGAGATGGGGTTTGAGGAAGAGGAGGAACAGAGGGAGGAGTGCAGCTCTGTAAAGCTGTATCCCAGTCACATGAGTCTGGGTGGGTGGGTGGGTGGGTGGTGAGAGGATGGTGAGACATCCTGGAAATATTTACAAACACACCATGGACATGGCGTCACAGTTATTGGCAGAAAGGAAATATTAAAATATTAGGATAGAATATAGCCACACTGATGTTTTTATTATTTCTGATGCCTAGAATTCAAATGTTTAACAGGGGTTTAGAAAAATAATGAAGCTATAAATAGATCTCGTCGGTCGCCATGTATCCTGTTTTTCATTTCCATCCTTATTTTCTCTCTCCCTCACTTTTTCCCCTCTCCTCCTCCAAACTCCCCGCTCCTTCCACACTTTCTCTTTTCCGTCTCATCCAACCAACGCTCCCCCCTCCCTCCCTTTACCCCTCTCTACCCCCTCTCTACACCCGCCCCCCCCCCTCCTTCGATCTCCTCCCTGCTCTGCTCTGCTGGAGCTCAAATCACAACCCCGGTCCCTGGCAGATGGAGGATAGGAGAGAGAAGCTCTTAACTAGCCAGCCTGAGCCTCTGCTCTCTGCACACCAACTGCTGCCTGCCTCCCCTCCCTGCCTCCAGAACAGCTCCGACTGCACACCGCCACCTCTACACACACACACACACACACACACACACACACACACACACACACACACGCACGCACAAACAAACACACACACGCACACACACCCTCTCATCTCCTCTGGGGACAGAGTATCCTCCTGAGGAATGGTGCACGTATTAGTCCATATCTGGCCACACTAGAAAGGACATGGAAACATAATAGATGGATGTTCTTTATCGCTGTATAACCTTATGGGGTAAAAGCAGCTTTTTGGGAGGAGACACACCGGTTTATGTGATGCTTGTTGTTATCTTGTCAAACGGGCTCCTGCTTCCGACTGCAAGACAGAGTCAGAGGGGAACATCATGATAAATAGGTTGGACTTTAGATGGTTAAAAAAACCAACAACAATGGCATCACTTGTCTTCTAAATGTGGACAAGAAATCACAGATAGGATTACATCAGCGAGGGACCTGGACGGAAGTAAACAGGCCAAAGTTCTCTGCAGGCACTTCTAGGTTCCCCGTGACTGCCCCCGACGCTTCTTTCATCTGGGCTCATCTGGCAGCCACGACTTGGCCTGGCATGAGCCTGACCACCAGTTGCGGTCAGAGGGAGAAGCCGCTCCTCTGTGCTATTTGCAGCCCTGTCTGTCCAAAGGCATCTGACGTGCTGACTGTCACTCAGTGGCCATGTGTGTGTGTGTTTTGTTTTTTTATCACTAATTCAACCACAGGGATCTGGTTGTCCATATGACCACTGCGGGGGCTGCTGCCTGAGGCGAGCTGACATTGTCTGTGTAGAGCGACCAGACGTTGATGTTGGTGCTGCTCAAATTCTGCTTGAATATCAACACGCACGTGCACGCAGCACCACATGCATGCACACACACAATCATACAAAGCAGTGCCCGGCCAATTGCTGAGACTGATGTTCCTTTCAGCCATCATACGGCTGACACTCAAGTTGTTTTTTTTCTTCCCTCCACCAACACTGTGTCAGTTCCTGGCTGGTCTGGCCAACAGTGATGGAGACACTGTAACTGACTGTGGTTGGGGCCATTGGCCGCGGGCTTCTGTGCCTGTTTGAGATGGAAGGGGGGGGCTGTGAGGGAGGAGGAGGGGGAGGGTGAGGGGGCTGCTCGGGCCTGTTAACTGGTTGTGACTAGAGCCTGTCTGGTCACAGTTCCAAACTGGACAGCTCTCTCTTTCTCTGCGGCTAGTGCCACCGTCCTGTGGAAAGGCACACGGTCTATAGCTGCCACTCTGCTCCAGCGCAGCATATGCTCGAGCTGAAGGTCAGAGATGTTCAGTCCAAAATGCCTGAAATAAACACCTCACGTCTGGTGGGCGGTTGTAACTTGGGAGGCACATCTGCGCTGTGGGAATACCACTGGCTGTGTGTTAGTGCATGTGTGTGTATATTTGCTTACATTGAGAAGTAAAACTTAATTTCATATAATTCTACTGGTACTGCATAAAACAGATAAAATCAACAAATTAATGAATTGATGAACTAGGTAGAATCATTTTTTTTTAAATAATGTGATAAACGTGTCAACTAAAAACAAAATGAGCAATAATTAGGTGTTATAAATATATAATATATATAAAACTGGGGTTCAAGTGAAATGCTTTCTTGCCAATAATGAATCAACCCATTTAAAGAAACACAATTCAAGAAAATGCTTGATTAAAAAAACCCAAAATGTTTTATTTATCATGTTTAACCAGTCAGGTCATAGATGTTCAAGTAAATTTCACCATAAATCTGTCGAAGTCATCGCTGTGCTGTTTGTGTCTAAGTCACCAACTGCTCGGCTACAACATGATGGGAGGAGAAAAAAAAAAAATACATTTCAAATTGTGCCATCACTGGATCGGGGAGACGTGGAGGGATGAGGCAGACATGAAAGTTGGCCTATTTCATGGTCAGGCTGCGGGACCGCCGAGGCCCTGAATGGCAATGCATCTACTTTAATGTGACAGACAAGTCCCTAGGCAAAACCCGCAGAGCCGCGGCAGGCAAGCAGGCCCAGGTACTTGATGAGTGTGACACCTTCACCATCCCGCTGTAGGAATGTTGCTGCCGCACGCTCCGTTGCCTCGGTTTAGAATAACACCAAATAAATTCGCCTCTCATCCCGCCTGACGACGCGTCCCCAAGAACCTGTCCTCCCCAGCACTGTTGGGATCATGAATCTCCTTGTAGCCGCTCACAGGGCTTTGCTCCGATCACTAAGCACTTGCCTTTGGGACCCACCTGCCGAGGAAAATTGTGGTCGCGCCAGTAGGCGGCTGCGACAGAATTCCGCGGCAGACACATCCTCTCATCCCGACGCGGTTTGCCCAATCAGGCGGAGACGGGCGAGTGTGTGTGGCAGGTTAAGAGCCAGCGCCTGAAGGCATCGCGCTGCCTACCCACATGCACTCACAAATCAAGTGGCACATCTCCCCTCAACATCTCTTGCACGCACAGGTAGCTCAGAATGAGCGCTTGACCCCACCTTGTACCATTACTGTGGGCTACAAAGTGCGGTGCTTAGTGCAACCTTTATTCTATATTGGCCTATTAGGAGCCACAGGGTATTCTGATGGAGTAAGCCTTCCTATGCATGTGTGCGTCTAAGCATGCTCCTGAACATGAGCTGATCTAGCGCAGTGCTGGGATAACAGGGCCCAGGAGTTCATTAGGCTGCAGCTCAGGAGAGCAGCTGCGGGGAGCTGCGCCGTAGCCAAGTGTTGCCAGGAGGCTGAGCTGCGAGTCCGGTGGGGAGGGCTGCTGTTGATGTCCATGGCATGTTTGTTAACAGCCTGATTCCATCAAGTGGTGTAAAAGCAGCGCAGCCAAGTGTGAGGGCTGACCCTTGGCCCCTGCCTATTTTTAACAACACAGTATTTCAGTCAAAGGTAGACAGTTCAGTCGAGCACTTGTGGAGTGAGAATGATGCAAATATTCATGTGGTTGTACATTTGGGAGAAAAAATAACAAGAGATGCAAAGCAAAAGAGCACAAGACTCCGTCTGACTATCTACAGATACTTTTGCTTGTATGCCCTTTATCTTGAGGGCGAAGATCTAAAATGCTCTTTCAGTTTTCATCTCCATACTCCCACAACCCTGGTAAATGTATCAGACGAGAGAGAACACCACATAATATTCAAGACTCTTAAGTAGAGACGAATAAATTAATCTTGTGGCACAACACTGGACATCCGAGTAACACCGTTAAAAAGAAAAACAAAACAGAGACGTGATAAAAGGCTATTTTACATGAGGTTCTATGGAAAGAATCCTTCCTCCTCCATCCTCGTCTTGTGAGAATGAAAATAATCCTAAGAATAGTTGTGATTCATAGGAGGTAAGTATTGCACAGACACTACCCATATTTCATCATTTAGTACACTGATAAAAAATGACTCAAGTAGTCAAAATAACGACAGGCAGAAGACAAGCAACATGCGCTCCATTCTAAACAGGCTCTTACATTTTACATTTGGCACCAGTGTGTTAGGCCTATACATAAAATAAAGAATTAAACTGTTTCTTCATTGCAGGGTCCTTCACGTTGACTTGGTCATACGGACACTAGAGGAGAATAAAAGAGATAAAGGTGTTAAATGGCGACGTCTGGAAACATGTGCAAAGAACATAAAAGAGAAGAGCAAAGTGAGAAACAGAGGGGAACAGGATGAGGAGGAAACCGAATCAGGACTGAACCACGTGGAGACCGGGGGAGATTGGATGGTGCAAGGCAGGGCAGAAATGGATGGGACAAGACGTGGACTCGACAGACCAGAACATGTCAGATATGAAAACAAGAGTGTGATCATGAAAACCATCCTGCACCCCCCCCAGGTAACTTGTGAAAGGTCAGAAGCATCTTACAAAGTCCAAACACCAAGAGAATCAACTGTGAACTGTGTCTTTCATTTCCACCACTAGTGAAGTGTATATACGTTCTAAAACTTCCTGTTTGCTCGGACTGTGGCGATACTGGTTGCGGCTTTCTTTCTGAAACTGTAAAAGTGACCTGCTGTAATCGAACCGCCGTGGCAGGTGAAGACCGGCTGCAGGACTCAGTCCACAGAACCCTGAGTCTGCACCACACCTGCTGCACAAAGAGCTGCTCACCTGTTTATCCAGCCACCACTAGTCACCTCTTTACACGAAACACATGTGGCGTGTGAAGCCGTTAAGATGAACAGTTCTCGAGGTATGAGGCCACAGAGAGACATTGCTGGAGTTATTAAATAGATGTTGATCATTTATGTCATCGCCTGCCTCTGTTGCGATGTTTGGACTTCATTGCTGATTTTTGTCTTTTCTAGTTGTGCTGCTTTAATAAACCCACAGCCTCCAATACAGGAAGGTTCATTTACCAGAAATTCACAAGACCTACATGAAGTGATGACACTGCTCACATTCAAGAATCAACACTAAGATCTGGAGCTAAACATATACGTTCACTTTCTTCCACTAATCAACATGTGTCAAGTTAAAAGATTTTTTATTTTATTATTTAAGTGTTTGTGTTGTTTTTTTAAACAAAAACCTGAAAATGTTCAAGTTAAATAAATAATGTCATCATCCTTTATTTATGCCCTGAACTGCTGTACACATACAACTTGTTTTAACACGATGGAATCAGGAGTTTAACACTGAAGATAAATGATAGTATGGAAACAGACCCCAGGACAGAAAAGGACCTGACAGGATGGAACGGGGGTTGAGCAGAACACAACTACACAACTGATGAACACAATAGAGCACAGAGACAAACAGGGCTGAGGAGGAAGATGCAATTTGGTAAAACGGAAAACAAAGAGCTCACATGTCTGCACGCGGTGCCACAGCATTTTCCTCTCTGAAGGTGGGCATACTCCGTGAACACCTTGTACCCACTGGAAGGGTCGACGTACAGCTGCTTCTTTGCCTGAATATAATGAAGATATTATTATATGATTAGTATGACATACAAACACATATGGGGATGTGTGACCCCTGCATACTTAACCCTATACATTACATATACACAAAGGCATGCTCAAGCGCATGGAGACAGATTGCTTTGGGTCGACTCAAAGACAATGGATGACCTCTATGCATAGAAACAGATGTAAGACAGTCTAATTCTTATGATGTTACTAATTAGTTAGTGCCCTTTTGTGTGCACGAGATGAGGTTTGTTTTCATTCACCGCAGATTTGCAGGACGCCGTAACGAAACATATTCCAGACACAATGGGCTCTTTTATTTGTTGTATTTGGACCGATCGTTTGTCTCGCACAGCCACACAAACACCTTCTGCGAGTGGAAAACACTGAACTCCTCTGCCATCCCTTAGGAAGTTAGAAAATGTCAGCTCTCAGTCTGTTTCAAACTGAGAGCCCACTAGTTGGTGAGCTTTGACAGGCTACAAAGGGAAAAAGGCCCCAGGCATTTTGGTGACACAGCCTGTCATTTCACATGGCATTGCAGGGCCACATAGTGAAGCTGGCACAGCCATGGCCCCCTCTGTATTGTGCTTTTCCCACCCCGGCTCTACCACTCTCCTCAGGTCGTAGCCAACTTGCTTCAGCTTCACCCACAGGTCAGAAGCACAGTATTTACAGCAAATAAGCCCAAAGGCGTAAAGACGACACCCGTACACTGCGGCCATCAGCGCAGAGCTCACTGGCCCTGATAAAGAGCCGGGAGGATTTGGTGAATATGATGGATCTGATGAAAACAATGATCATTGCTTTTATGACATGTGCTGGGTATAAAACATGTGAGGTGGTATGCTTCTAAAGAAAACAGTAACAAAACTACTGGGACTGGAATCATCTTGAAATATCTCCAGGCTACTGTTTGAAAGGGTTTTCATCACATGTGCTGAATCCAGCCACGATCTCTTTGTTAAATGGTTCAGAAAATAATAAATATTACAGCTGGGGAGAGAAGACGAGTGAAATCTGATACCAAAACAAAGAACTCTATTCTGCAGCACTATACCCACTAGTTGTAATTGAAATGACAACATCTCATTTTGCCGGGGACCCATGGGGGATCGCTGCCCTGGAGACAGATGGGCTCTAGAGAAGCTCCACAGCGAGCATATCATTACGGCTGGTACAGTATCAGATTATATAAACAATGTTGGTATTGGTCCAAAACCATTTGCATCTCATGATATCAGGCTTCTTGTGGAACTGACAGCAGGTCTCATGCTATTACATGTTAAATATAGTGTTTTTAAAAAGGCACTTAAAGGAGACATGCCTTACACAATTATCCTGCTTTGTACGAGGATCCTCAAGAAAATCCTCAAGAAAATGATTGGTCAATATTCTTAGGGAAAATATTGAATATTGGTTTTAGCTATAAAATCATTTACCCGTACAACACATTTTGAAGAACAGATTCAGCCTGTGTAGTTAGTTGTGTTTGTTTCATTGCAGCTCAGCAGTTTTGGTATAATATTATTCACCAATGACTAAATTCATCAGTATCATTTTTAACTCAAACAAGGAGAGTATGTTTTCACCACTATTTCGTCTGTCAGCAAAACTACTCAAAAAACGTCTGAACAGATTTCCATGAAACTTGGATGGAACTTGGGGAAAGACAGAACCCAGTACATTTCGGGGGGCAGATCTGGGCAAATGGACAGATCCAGAAATGTTATTATCACTTTTTTTTAACAATGCGAGCTTGGGTGTTTTTGTATATTTTCATCATAGAATGTATATAAAGATGGATGACGTGACATCTCCCAAAAAGTCTCTTCAAATATGCATATTATAGCTCATAACCAATGAGTAAACTATGAACGACACAAAGACGCTCAACATAAACTTTACATTAAAAGTCTGCTTGTATGTCAATAGAGTATTATTCATTTTCCAGGTTTAGAATTTGCACTGGGCAATAAACTGATATCAATAATTTTCACAATAAAAGTAAAATCATTAAAAGCAATATGACAAAGGTCCGATACACAGTGACATAATACCTTCTGCCTTTAAAACCAACAGATATTATATTGCTGGTAAGAACAATAAAAGTATAGAATATAATAATAATAAAACTCTGACATGAGTAGTTTTACTTTCTCTGTATTCAGGCACTTTGCTGTTAATACACAAGGCTCATAGTGTTGTACTTTTACCTGGGTCATATTGTGAATGATAGACTTGTATTTCTCGTGTAAAGGAACATATCTGAATACTTTGTGCACTGCAGTTTTATTACACAACAAACCGTAGAAAAGCTCCATCCACGTGGCTCTCATTCATCACAGATAATCGAGTAGATGACTGAAGCCCAGATGAAGGTGGAGCTGGTGCTTCTCACCTCACACGCCTCTCTGTGGATCCTGTGGACGTCCATCTCTTCCTGGGAGAACCTCCCCTGGTTCTTCTCTCCCCCCGCCCTGCTGCTGCTGCTGCCTGTCACCGGCTCTGACCGCCTCCCGTCGGCATCGACCCGGGACACGCAGCCGCTTCTCCTCGGTGGCCCCGAGCTTTCCTCGGAGAGGTTCGGCATTGACATCGTTACGAGTCGTTTATGGAAGCGGAGGAGGATCAATCCGCAGACGAAGGCTTTACTCGGGTGGTTCTGGGGAAACATGCTCCTGGAGGTGGAGGTTGTCACTGGAGAGAAACACGTAGGAACTCCTCACACAGGGTCACGTGTCGCAGGGAAACACAAACTAGCTCTTTATTCAATAACGTGGCGTGTGTGTGTGTGTGTGTGTGTGTGTAGTGTGTTTACCTCCATGTTTACCTCCATGCCTCCAGTGTCTACTTCCTCGTCACATTGGTGACATGTGACCGTCTCATCCACAGGTCCACACAGCGCCCCTGCTGGCCACAAGCAGCTACTGAAACACTGCTGAAGTGAAGATGTCTACACTTTACTGGGGGGGGGGGGGGCATACAAAAATTTGGTGAATTTTCATGTTGCAGCTGAACACCCCTCACCCCCCCCCCTTCCAGACATGAAAGAGAACCAGTGGAAACCTTCAGTTGTCATAAAAACTCAAAGGGTTTTTAGTTTGACTGTAAAAAACATGGCGGCCTCCGTAGACAGGACCTGCTCCAGATGTAAATATAAAGTATTTAAATATAAAAGACCCATTCTAGGGGAAAAGAAAACCACAATTACTGCAATGTAGATAACACATTCGTGAAAACATCACTAGGATTATTTTATATTCAATTTCTGCCAATAGTTTCCTTTCACCTAAATCTCACACTGGACCTTTAAGAAAACAGATTTATCGTAGATAGATCACTGAGCAACTTCCTCAACCACAAGTGCTGCCGCTGTAACACACACACACACACACACACACACAAACATTTGTTTTCTTTTTCTATGTTATGTGCATTTGGCCCAACCCCTTCTTTGACTGACAACACAGCCCTAATTCACACATACGTCTTCCTCTGGTATTACATATACAAAACATGTGGAAAAGAGACGAGACACACAAAGAAGACTCATTCAAAGAATTTCATTTTTTACATTGAACTTATACTTAAGATTGCATATCTATAAATTCACCAAAGTCTGTTTAGATTTCTCACTATTCTAAAAGGTCATAGCTGGTGATAGATGATAAACACTGGCTGATGTAAGGTTACAGGACCTGATTCTTGGAAGTGAAGATGCGACTATCAGTCAGTCACATCTCACAGGAGATCGCACCCACTCACTGAAGTTACATAGAGCAAGAGTATCAATCTATCATCTATCTAAGAAAACATACCGCATAATCTATAGGTTAAGATATAGTTTAATTAAAACTACTATCTACCAGAGTGTTGTGTAGAATAATATAACATTTTGTGGACTACATTATAGGTGCAAGGTGGTGAAGCAGCTAAACCTCCACTATCCCTACCTTACAACTTATGTCTCCTTGACTGCCATGGAGTGCAAACAAAGACTTCTTATAATATAAGTAATGTGGGGACTTGGAGTAAGCACTGCAAGGTTGATAAGTGGACATTAATGAGTCCCTCCAAGGTTATCCACCGCTGTAAGCCACCTCCGATGATGTGTCTACTCCAGAATTCTGGGTAATGAAACATGACAAGTGTCTTTTGACTGACATTGTGAGGTCAATTTACCATCAGACAAAGCACACATCACTCGTAAAAAAAATATGCAGACCTACTATGGGAAGCATAGAGGACATAGAAATGTGGTAGATGTACATGATGCTTTTAGTTTAGTTAATATTTAACTAAAAAACAGTGGTGATATATTATATTGACTATATAGAAAAGACACTGCAGCAAAGGAAGAAGCCTACATGGATTATTCAGAGTCCTCCCCTTATTTCAACAGAAAGAAAGACGATTACAAAAAAAGAAGTCTTATTTTTTATTAATAGTAAATTTTTAAGCTTTCTGCAACTGATGTATTTTCAATCCAGCTGCTCATACTGATAAAACAGAGGTTTTATTAACGATATTGCCATAGACTCCAGAATACAATGCAATAATTTGTAATAACTCTGCTGCATTAAGTTTAGGGTTTTCTTTTCTGGGCCTGATAAAACCAATAAGACTTAATTTTCCTTTTTTTTAGTGTCAGTTTCTCATCAGTGAATATAATCTGGGACTGTCTTGAAATATGAATCCTCACTGCTTTGCAGTACCCGATGCTTTATGAATGTGAATGCTTCGCATGTGTCATATTGTCTTTTTTATGTTAACGCTGCAGCGCCGCCATTATCATTTCATAGGGATATCTGAAACAGTATGCCCCAGTCTGCTGCCACTTAATTACCTTCCAGTCAGCCTGGAGAAATCTGGCTCTGATCCAGACAGACTCTCTGGAGAGGGGAGAGCAGTACATCTGAGCTATTGGTTTCAATTTACCATGGGACAAATATTGCTTAAACATGAGACTCAATGCAAACGTTAAAAGGAAAAAGTCCTCACGAAAACAGAATTCACATGGCGCGAAATAGCGGTAGTGATTGTGGAGAAGGAAAATCAACACTTACAAAGAAACAAATATGTCCCTTAAGATGGAAATCAGAGCCTCTAGTTATTAATTGATAATGTCATTAGGTGTCACTCTGGGGAATTAGTCCACTGACGAATTAGCAGCTGACTCTCTCAGCTCAGAGGATGTTTTGTTTGCGATATTACACTGAAATCAGATTTAAGTGAATGACTTGAATCACAACATGTGAGTGTGAAACAAGGAGCTGAAACCTGAACTGTTGAGCTATGAAATAACATCAAGGAATAAATAAAAATAAAAATGATATTTATTTTGGGGTGAATTTCCTCTTCAAGAGACCAGTGACTCAGCTGATTCATGATCTCTGTGTTCAAAGTGGCGTCCTGAAGCAGTTTCCAGTCGCCATACACAGTGAGATGACTTTGTACATCATGACACACACAGTCTCTCATAATTTATAAGTGTAACTGAGGTATGCTTTGCAACTTCAGCACTTATTTCACGCTCGGACAACAGTAGTCTAGCATGGTTAGTGTAAGTGGCATATGCTCATGACACACTGTAATTACGTGGAGGAAAGTGAGGTAATCGTGCCAGCGCTCACCAGACTTCCACAGTGCACCGCAGTGGGATTTGTTGGCGACGCAGCAGTTTCTGTGTTGAGGGTTAAAGACCTCCGTTGGGGGTAATGAAGGAGGAGGGGCATGCACGGCTGTTTCACTTCTCACATTCAGATCAAGCTAAACAAGCTCTAGACACAAATTTGCTGCTCAAAAATTCAAGGCCAATAGGTTAAAAAAGCTGACCTTGGACTTGATTGCTTTGCCCATGGTGCAACTTGAGGCGACGCAAGAAATGTGAGAGCATTTATATCAATATGTCAACTAATAGTCAAACGCCCATTTTCACAATGTATTCCTTTACACGTGACACATGAGATAAACTGTATCCATGCAGGTTAGCCTATTAGAGGCTCAAAGAAGTTTGCTTTAGGCCCCTGTTGCCCTCCAAGAATCCATACTGGCCTTTGTGAACTGTGTACGAACCGTGTCATGTCTGTTTGTCTAGTCCAGCACACACAACAAACATACGGCTATGCAACGCTGATTCTCATCTTGTGACCCTTCACATGTGGAGGGATGTTGTGTTCATTTGAGTTTGTATTGAGCTCATTTGTTGTGTTCAATCACGTTGGTTTATTTAGCAAGTAATGAACAGAAGGAGAGGTCCTGGGAAGGGTGTATAATTACATCATAGGAAAACTGTAAGGCTACAACCAATAATTATCTAGATCATCAATTCATCTGACAATATTGTTGTTTAATAATAAATTGATTGTTATGTGTATTGAATTAAATTGGTGGAGAAGACAAAATTAAAAAAATGTTGAGTTTACTGTCATAGAGAAGAGGGAACTGAACTATTCGAATGTGAGAAGTGATCAGACAAATAATAATCAACATTAAATCATCTTTTTCGGTGAACTATCCCTTTAAGCTGAAATGTTTAGTTGAATAATTATTTATCTGATTAGTCTGAAGTTCACTGGCAACATTAATGACAATTTGGATATTTGTTTAAGTCATTTTTTTTTTAAGCAAATATGCCCCAAAACTATATCACTTCTCAAAAGCAAATAGTTCAATTCCCTATTTCTCTTTAACTGAAGTAAGTAATGAGTGAATTCCCCTTGTGGTTGTTTTACCTGTAACGAAAAAAAACACAGTTTGGTTTCTGAACTCACAGTTTAGTCATGGGTCACATGATCTCAGGTCAGCTCGTGCGCATCCAACCTGTTACCCCTCGTGCAGGGGAGACGCCGATGTGACGCGCTGACGTCAGCAGGTCTGTGACAGCACTTCCTGGAGTGGTGTTTGTTGTGGGAAATAATTACCACCGTGGAGTCGGACCCGGGAGAGGACAGGACGAACTACAACCTCCAGCCCGACCTCCGAGCATGTGTCCGCGGCATCAGCTGAGACGGGCGGGGAAGTGACGGCCGGGACCGAGGAGGGGGACGCGGGGGATATCCACGGACTTGGCAGCCCCTGCAGAGCCGAGCCGAGCAGAGCCGAGCGGAGCCGCCGACAGCCTCGGAGCTGTCGCGATGTTGTAGCCCAAACCATGGACAGCAGAATAAAGTAAGAGTCTGTCTCTTCTCTCGTGCACAACTGTCGAGCTAACGGCTAAAAAGTGTAGCTCGGGCTAACCGGCGGCAGCTGAACGCGAGCCGCGAAGGAATGTTGTAATTCCACCGCCATCACCAGCATCATCTCCGGCTGTGGACTTAACCGCCGAGGCCAGCTGGCTCCTCGGCATTCGGGTCAACCAGTCTGTTGCCCTGCTCTTGCTAGCTCACCGCATATTAGCCGCTCCGCTAGCCGAGCAGACAGCCTCTAAACCGGGGGTTACCTGTGGACACGACGCGCTCCCCACCACCTCCACCTCCACCACCCGGGTCCTGCTCGCCGTGACCCCGGTGGCTCCCCCGTCCTCCGCGCATACATGAAAACGTATCATTTATACATGCAGAGCAAAGCGGTGTCAGCTGCAGCTAACCTGCTGGTGTGGAGCTGCGACTCATGTCCACTGAAGTAGGCCAACTCGGCACAGGTCCACCTCAAGAGCGCAGAAATGCTGCGAATGTGCAGGAATCGAACAGTGACACTGTTGTTACACATGCCTGTGATGCTGTCAGCGTGATAACAGCTGCTTGTGATGTCCCCAAGAATCAACAGTGGTGTTTTCTTTTTGTGTGTGTGTGTTTTCAGGGAAGGTCCAGAGAGAACATTTGATCTGGTTGTGCAGGTGTCCTGTCCAGCATCCGAGCATGAAGGTATGTGATATTACTACAAGAACTGCCTGTGCCCTGCATGGTTCATACAAGTTTAAAAACAAGTTTCTGATCTCAAATTGATCGAGATACAGTTGAAACGAGTAGTCACTTAATTATGTTATAAACAGCATTTGGAACTGCTAAAGTAATTGATTGATCATTTATATAATTTGTCCTAAGTGTAAAAATGTGCAAAAAGTCATTGTAGTAACTTCCTAGCTTGCCACTAAGGCAAATGCAAAGAAAGAGCTCAGGGATTGGTCATCTGTGAGGATGTGTTTGACACGTATTCATAAAAGGTGTTTGCACACGATCAGTCTGCAAGAGTCAGTTCATCTCAGCTTCACCACTCAATCTGCATTTAGTTTCATATTAACCTAGAAGTCAAAGCAAAGACAAACAAAGGGAAGTTGATTAGATTGTTGTATATTAATGTAAATAAAAATGAGCTCGGTTTTGTTTTGAAGATCACACTTTGATATGTGGGAAGTTTTCCACCAAATCAGACATTTTGAAGATGAAATGACAAATTGACTGATCGGGAAGGAATCAGTAGATTCTTTGATATTTAAAACATATATTAGTAGGGAAATTATTAGACTATTGCCATTAATCAAACATTCTTGGTTTCCAGAGTCTTGAAAGTGAGGATTTTCTCAGTGTCATAGCTCTTATATCGTAAATAATTAATATATTTTGATTATGGTTATTGGACAAGCAAAACATAACACAGAAAGGTGTCATTTAAACTCTGGAAAACTTTCACACAGATCCAAGATCTTATAAAGAAAATAAGTAATTATTTTATGAAAAAAAAGGGCAGATAAATACAGAATTTTAAATGATTGTGTGTGTGGCATTAGCTTCTGTTTTCATTAAGGTTTTTATGAGTGCTTGCCAGTTGTATTTTTTTGTTCACTATTTGTTTTTGCCAAAAATTACTGTGTGTTGTGTAATTACAGTAATAGTAAGGCTGCACCGCCAAGGTGTCATGTAACGTCGGCAGCTGTGTTTACCAAACGTACTTGCACAGTATTTTAGGACAGACAGTGAGCATCACACAACAGTGCAGGACTGAGTCCAGCCCTGCACAATGAGAGCAATCATCATGTCTGCTGTGTTATTGTGTGTGCCCCAGAGAAGAACCTATTCTGTTATTAAGCCCTGACCATAAGTTCACCATTGTAGGCTTTTCTCTTGCAATTGTGACCCCACAGAGATTGTTTGAGAGAGATCGCGCTTGGGTCAGCAAGCTGCATTAACAGTTCTGCTGCTTTCGGTGGTCAAACATTCCAGCAGCCGTGGTCGGGACAGAAAGTAGTCAGGCTAGCCTGGGAAATGACTGCGGGTGATGAAGAACAACATCATATTCTGCCTTTATGTATATGGGAAATAAAGTGACCAATATTTCACATCAGTATCCAGTGTCACCCATAAGTCAAATATCATGTAAAAACATTTTCCCTGCATATTACACCAGCTGTCTTATTTTGCCCAGTGAGTTTTGACATTAAGGAGGTGTTATGTGGATGGTTCACTCATGCAGCTGCTGAGCTGACCAGAGTAGGCTGAACGTTGTCCTTGGATGTAGTTCTGATATTGGATTTTAAACCAAACTCATAAACCACCGGCCTGTGCTGTAATAACTGACTTCCCCCACGTATGATCTAGGGTCAGACTCATATCCGGACTTCTGCTCCCTGGAGCACAGCTACAGAGCACCGTGCACACCCCTCCAGTCAAATGGAACATGAGCATTCTGTGCAGTCATTTGACTGAAGCACACTCGCTGCTCTGTGCTGAGCCCTGATTGGACAGAAGAACATCCCCGTTGAGGAAGTTATGTTGTAGATGTATATCTGCCAGCAGGGGCTTACGGGTTGTGGTGGCTTGTTTTTTAAAGGAGCAGTTTCAGATGGCCATATGAGGAATGAATCACTTCTCTCTGAATCTAATCAATTTCCCTTTCTTTGTCTTGGCTTACGCTTAAGTTTATATGAAATGAAATGCTTCTTGAATGGTAAAACTGTGCTGAATGGACTCTCAGGGCCTAAGTGGATTGATTGCGTAAAAATATTATTTATGTACACGTGTCAAGCACTAAAATATGGCTTTTCCCTTAGCTCTTGTTTGCATTTGCCTTAGTGTCATGCTATGTACTTTTATTATGCGATGAAAGGGTTAATGCTGTGAGTCATAACACAGGCTTTGGCCATGATGTGAAACCTTCACAGTCACTCGCCACAAACTGGAGCTGTTTCTTCTGCGGCCAAACATTAGGTGTGTCGCCAAAAGGCAGCACTTCACATTCACACATTATCTTCCCACTACCTCACAGAGGCAAACAAATAACAGTGCAACCGTGACAGACTATTACATCGTCATAGCAACGTAGTGTAAAAAGCATTTGGAGAAGTGGAAGGTTTCGGCTTGCTCATATATTTCACATCACCTCGCAGTTAAGGGAATTCACGTTTAATTTTAGAATGATTCTGACTAGATTTGTGTTTCTGTGAAATCCTTCCACCAGCAATTTGGTTTACTGTGCTCTGTGTGTTAACATGACTGAAAGGGTGTAGTCTTGTGTGTGTGTGTGTGTGTGTGTGTGTGTGTGTGTGTGTGTGTGTGTGTGTGTGTGTGTGTGTGTGTGTGTGTGTGTGTGTGTGTGTGTGTGTGTGTGTGTGTGCGTGTGTGTGTGTGTGTGTTCAGGGTTTTGCTGATGCCGCACCAATGTTTTGCCACTCTCACCACATCCTGGTTGTGCAGGTCTGAAACTAGATGACTTGACGCTCCATGACACGATCCAGGTTAGAGTGTAGTGGGGAGATCAATTTGTTAGTAGTTATCATGATCAAAATGCAGATGTAAAAATAACCTGCAGTCAGACACAAAATTGCTTTGCCTTTTTATAGATGGTCAGTAAGGCTTTCCCACAACTTCCTGTGTTAACTGGGTTTCACACCTCCTGTAGTCTGCAAAATATGTGCGGATTACACCCACATATTTGCAGACAGGGTTGCTATAAGCTTGTTTTTTAATAAGTTGTTTCACGGTGACCTTTTTGTACCACTGGTCTCAGAATAGATTCCTCACTCATTATATCCGTGACATTTTGGAACAGAAACTGTCTGAGTTTTAAGTCCACAAGGTTATAATTCTTGCAGGCCAGCATTTTCTACATGAAGTTATTAATACTTAAAATTAACGAGCAAATGTTAATTGTAAAAGTTTGGATAGAAAGTACATCAACCGACAAATGCACAAAATCACTAGACAGCAATTGTGCATGTGCAGGAAATAGCTTCCATCTGTGGAGTAATTTTAGTAGCTTGACCTGTGCTTACTTCTCATATAACAGGGATTACTGGGCCTTGTGCACCATTAGGAACTGTTATCTGAACCAGTGATGCGGGCGTGGTGTAACGGCAGCACGCAGTCCATCCCTGACCATGTAGATGTATACACAGGTTTTAAAAGAACAACCAATTCGCTGTTGTAAGAAAAGGGACATTTATATTTTATATACTGCGGCTTGATTTAGTGTGAGTGAGATTGAAGTGGCAGCATCACTCTTTTTTTTAACTGATCACAGCCTATCAGCCTATTAAAGAAACTTAGTTTACGAAAGACGAACTGTTAAAGTAGGTAGCATGGAGCTTCATAGGTTGGTTTAAATTTTGCTGTCTGTTCCTGGCGAGCATCCACAGCAACAACATACCATCCAAGCCGAAGATAACAAACACACAAGTCCTTAACAAATGTAATTATAATACAGAAGGTTTAATTTTAGTAAAGATTTTTCCCAAGGCTGTTGGAGATGCGGTCTCCACACTTGTCAGTAATTGAGATTTTATGAGAGCATCAACATTCCATAACTGGAGTGTTGCTGGAGGGGGGGAACAAGAAAATAAAGCTCACAGCTACAATGGTGGCATTGTCAATATCTGGACTTGGCCCCACACTTCTAACCATGGATGTGTGGGTAGATGACAGACACTGGCCCTTTTTCCTCATGCAGGTCCGCAGAGACCTGGCCTCCCTGTTCAGCGCGAGCTCAGTTCCGCTTAGCTCTGTTGGCTCGGTGCTCCGCGGATGCTCAGGCTGTGAGCGAACGTTGCCTGAGAGCGTGACTGGCATGCTAGCTACTAGCGGCCCTGGCTACATAAAGCCATATTGATGTGTTTCCAAGATGCTGCCACAACTAGCAGATGACACTAATGCTGCCAAGGCAGTAGGTGGGGACAGATGCTACCTGTCCTCACCCGCTCTCTGCAGCCAGATTGTTCCCAGTAACAAAGCAATAAACTTAATAGATCAGCATATCAATTTTACCGCAACATTCATGCTGCAATTAGGGGAACGATTTATTGTTTTAGAAAAAAACTCAACGAGGGCAGCTTGGTTAGAAATGAGGCTTCACAGAAGTGAGATCCTGGGATTGAAATCAAGCCCTGGTTCCTCTCTTTGTGCTTTGCTTTCTGCTTCTCACGCTGACTTTTCTCTTTTCGTCAGTCCTCCTCCCACAGTTCAGATATGCAGGTCAGATGAATTTGGAGCTCTACCTTGTCCTTGAGTGGACGTGAATGTTTTTCTGTACACTGAGATAGACTGACATTCCGTCCAGGGTGTTTTCCTGCCTTTTACCCCTGACTTGAGACCCCCATACCACCACAGGATTCAACAGTTATCAGGATTTTATTTTATTGATATAGTCCAAAATCACAAATTTGTCCTTAAAGGGTTTTGTATATATAACACCCTTGAATATTTCTTTTGAGGTATAAACTAGATAATATGACAAAAAAATCAGCATTTCATGGGTTGAACATGGCTCATAATGCCACCCAGCAATTAAAACCTACTTGGACCTTGCAGGGCCGATGCTGAGTCTAATCAAATACTGGTGGGTTCATTATCAGACTGGGAAAATGGTCCTTATTGACAATTTGTGTCTGGTTTTATTCCAGGAGTGTAACATTACCTTTGGCACCTTCCCCGTGGTCCTCCGTCACACTAATGCCCACTTCAGGGGATTCATGAGGGGGAAAGTCCTCCACTTCTAAGGAGACCAATGTGGCAGAGGTGTCTTGCGATTCGGAAATGTTACGACATTAACACTATCACGACATACACTTGCCAGTTGTATTTTTTTGTTCACTATTTGTTTTTGCCAAAAATTACTGTGTGTTGTGTAATTACAGTAATAGTAAGGCTGCACCGCCAAGGTGTCATGTAACGTCAGCAGCTGTGTTTACCAAACGTACTTTAGGACCCCCTTCAGTTTCCTGCCCAGTTTTTTGCATTTTTCAATATTATCAGTGTGTAAACTAAGGATCAGAGCTGGGGGTGAAGTTACACTGAAAAGGATTGTTGTCATTTTGTTTGTGGCTGTCCGTTATGCACCATTGTTCATGTGTCTTTTTTTTCCCCGTCTGACACAAGTGACAGGTTTATTGTCTACTTTCAAGAGTTTGTCACTAAATGCTGCCTGAGGTTCAACTGTTAAAACATAAGAGCACCTTCATAAGTTTTGCGACTCCCTCAGATATTCATCAAGAAAAAAACAGAAAGCAGAAGTAAAGCGTAGACATGTTTTATGCTTTGATTCACTTGGCCTTATAGCTTCACTTTGTCCAATTATGCAAAAGTTACTTTAGTTCTGTATCCTAAGAACATTTTCGCTGAGACCCGGAGGTTTCGCGGTGTCACCTGCTGTTCGCTAGTTATTATCAATCTGCCTCTCTCTCTGCCGTCGCCCTCTCAAGCAGCACTGTGATGTTCCATTTTCCCGTTGGCTTTCACCTCTTCCCATATCCACCCTCCGTACCCGAAGAGCCAAACTCCTCTGTAGAACTTTTAGAAAAGGTTGAACGTTGACATTCTGCAAAATGTCAGAATTGGTCCTTGACCCGAGCGTTGCCGGTTCTGCATTCTGATTGGATCCCGGCTGTGTGTTGAGTTCACGGCTCACACTCAGATGGGAGGCCATTGGAGTACTAACAGATGCCATGGCAACAAGGAGGGTGTTGATTGGTCATTAGAGAGGCCACACTCCTCCACTCACACTCCTGAGAGGACCCCAGGGTCTCACACTTTGTTTATCTCCCAACCCTCCTGCCTTTCTCTTTTGTCTCACTCTCATGACTTCGCTAAATTGGCTCTTTTACAAAGAATCAAATATCATCCAAGACTCTTTTGTCTTTTACTCTGTTTCCTCTGAAAAGAACCGAGGAAGTCTCTTAACTTCCCTACCATGATTTGATAATTAACACAGTATGAGTTAACTTTGAGAATCCCCTTTAACTCTGTGTCCTCAGAGTGGCTATAGCATCACGTTTGAGCCACAATCCAAGTTATAGCAGCCTAACCTCTCTTTGTGTTTGCATCCAGGCTCTGGGTCAGAGGGTATTTTGGGCTATTTGTGAAGAGTTTTCATGACATGATGTACTTAAACTTTGATCTTTGGACGCCACTCCGAAAGTCTGCAGCAGTAGCAGGGACTATTACAGGACTATTTTTTAGAATTGTATCACTGGTGTGGAGATCAAAACCATATTTAAGGTGTTTCACCTGGAACTATACGATAATATATCCTAAACATCCATAAAATGTTTGACAGCATAAAGTACTCAACACAAATTAAATGTGAATGTATAGATGATATTAATCTCTTGGTAAAAAGGCAAAATCTATTATAAAGAGACACAAATAATCTTTATTTATTTAGAAATCAAGTGTAGACTTATCAGTGTGAATCTATGGTAGAGTATCACACAGTAAGATACAACCCAATGCTTGTTCGTATATTTTTTTTATTTTTGGCCAGTCAGTGTCATTGCTTCTCTGTGGTCTCCAGCCTGGTTCTTTTGTTCAGGTCTGGAGTTATTTGTAACTCCCTACCCACAGTCACTCATCCATTCAGTAGCTGTGTAGTGGCCTGCTGCTTACTGGGTCCTGTTCCAGCTCTTTTCTTATTTAAAAGAGGTGGAAGCAAGTGCTGCCCTTTACAATTCATCCTAACCGGTTTGGGTTCAGACTATATGGAGAAGCGCTATATATATATATATATATATATATATATATATATATATATATATTTTTCCACTGTGGCTGATCATTATCTGACATCTTATAAATTGGTCTGGCTCTAAAGTGAATTATATCCTCCACGTTCAATGCAGGAGAATTACACATTACCTGCAATATTATTTCACTTAACTTTATTGTCTGTTTTTTCTTGGTGTATGGAGATAAAAATAATTCTGTCCAGGAACAGCTGCCTGTTTCACACGTACATGCATTACTCACGTAGCAAATCTCCCGTCTCGACCCGTTCACCCTTTTGCATATCAACTTTTTCTTTGTGATCACACCTTGTTTGCACAGACTCAATCAAGGTGCCATACTTCTCACTTCCTTCCCTGACTGTCACTCGTTATGACAGGGACACACGGGCTCTGCAGGGAGAGCAGAGGGAACAGGTCACTGGGAAATTTTTAGGTGATGCCATGTGACCTCACGACACATGTTCACACACACACACACACACACACACACACACACACACACACACACACACACACACACACACACACACACACACACACACACACACACACACACACACACACACACACACACACACTGCGAGTGGACTTTTTGTTGCTTCTTCAGAGTACAGGGTATTATTGGCCAATCCTCGAGGAACTGGGGCAAAACGAGGTGGACTTGGACAGGGAGGAAAGGAGAGAGAGATGGAGGAGGGGGGGCGGGATGAAGGGGGTGGTGGATATGCTGATGGCAGTAGTCTATAAATTGAGAGGTGAGATACTGTGGGGGTTGCAGGCTGCAGTTTTCCCATTCACGGACATAGTGGAACGCTGAAACTCCAGGGGAATACAGTGTTTTGTGTGTCTGTGATAGCAGTTATATGTTTCTGTGTATGTGTTAGTATGTGTGTGCATGGCAGCATGGATGTGTGTGGCTGGGCATGAGAAGGGGAGACAGAAGAGCTGCAGGAGGCTCATCTGAATTCACTAATGCTTCAGACGGGGAGAACATGGAAAGACTTCCAGGCGCTGGCTCTCACAGGCTATTTTTAGACTGACCCCTACCACGGCGAATAAGTGAGGAAAAGTAGGGACCTGATCAATAATTTAAAATAAGATGATTTTGATGAATGCAGAAGAGGATCATCACCTCACCTTCACCTCACAGCATTGTGTTTGGTGGCTTGTTTTGTGTGTTTGTGTGCATGTGCAATGCATCTTTCTCTCATGGCAGATGAATGTATTCCCATGTGACCGCTCTAAGTTATGCTCTAGAGAGCTGTTGGAATTCAATGTATTAAAAATAAATAAAGCCAAAGGCTAAGTTAGTGTCCAGCTGAATTTAGCTTCCATCTCTTTCCAGTAGAATTGATGGCCAGGAGTTTACAGTATAAGTTCAGCACAGCAGATGGCAGAAGCATGTACAACCAAACGCACACAAATGCATGCAACCAATTATTCTAAGTCAAACAACAATGATTGGCTAGTTCTACTGCATGTAATACCTATGTGGCCTAGTTTAGCCCACAAATGAACAGGATTAGTGCAGCTCCTGCTTTAATGGAGCTTTAGTGATGTTAATCTGTTCTAGTCTGACAAATTGGATTTCATAAAAAAATAAATAAAAAGATGTGCTCAAAAATATGGTGACTTCCATGACTGTCAAGTGGAGCAGATTTCCTGATGACAGGATTTTAACAGGATTTGGGGATGACTCACTCATCATGACTACAGCAAACAGTCAATTCCTCACACCATGCGCAGAGGGAATGCAGCAATGGCGTATTTGTCAGTGAAGCAAGTGTCAGACCGGTTCCCTCGTTGGCTTTTGGGACGTTGCAGAAAATTCCCTCTGTGATAAACGAGAGATTATGACATGTTTTGTTTGGCAAGATAATCTTCAAAGATGAACTACCTCTTTGATATTTTTTAAAATGTAATCGCCAGATACAAAAAGCTAATATAAGTTTATAAATGAATTACACACAACACTTTCGCATCACCACCAATATGCTTCCAATTTGTAAATTCATTTAGATCATTAACCTCCTCTGCAAGCCCCTTTTCTCTTAGAAAGTTATACCTCTTCAACACCAGAATTTGCAGTTATACACCTACTAAAAAGTGATGATGAGAGCATGATACGAAAAATGGCTGATGACTGTTCTTGCGCCAACGCACCAAAAGGTGCAGCGTCAGCGTCCCGTGACAAAATTAAAAAGAAGAAGAAAGTAGTGCGGTCGTCTGATGCAGAGTCATCTTGGTGAATGCCGATTATATCCATTCCCATTGCGGACAAAAGTCAGATGTAGTGGGTTTTTTGACCAGTGGAAAAGAGGCTTTAGTAATAGTTTGGGAGTGCAACACAGCAAAGGTGTGACTACATTGGTTTTCATGTTTGGCATGATGACATTTAATTTTCCCTACAACTTGTTGGCAACCACCTGTTTTAAGACACGCAAATGTTTATGTCTTATGTTGTAGAATAAAATGTGAAAATGTTTTTAGCTTGTGCACAGACCTGATTTTAGAAGTCAAACCAAAAACCCATTCATAAAACCCTTCAACTTCAGGATGAGGGAACCAAAAGTGCAAAAAGTATTACTTATTTAGGGGTTTTGGACACATTCCTGCAGCACTCTATATTACAAATTTATAAAGCTTTTCATATAAACCAAACCATATTAAACAAGACACAACTTTCTCTGAGATTTTCCTGCAGGAACGTGTAAAGATTTCAACAACATTGCATATATTTATAATTCCTACTGTATTTTTAGTAAATAACATCCTATATGAAATCACAAGTATTTATTTTGAAGGGTACTCTGAAGGATATCCTGCCATTCTGTAAATTTGCAGACAGACAGAAGAAGCAGAGAAAGACGGAGCTTGTTACAGAGGATGTTGTCTCTTATTTTCTGGGGTCAAGGGCTGCTGCCACATAGACTGATAAACATAGACTGATAAACATAGACTGATAAACTGTCCCAAAGATGATTCAGAAGACAGAAATGTATCTTCTCCGGCAATTAAGGAAATCAACCTACTTATTGATATGATGTGAGTACCGGTATCTTGACATCTAGACTGTTGTCCTTTAGACCTTAATTCTGTGGCCAAGGCCGAAACCCATGTCAAGCAGAACTAGTAGTGCAAGGCCACTGTCTGTGCTGTCATTTCAGCTTCTCTCCTCACTGTTTACATGTCAACAGCTATGCCCTAAGGCTACGTCTCTCCACTCAAGGCCGCTCCTATGTTGCCTAACACCACACAATTACTGTGAAGATGATGGCGTTTACATGCGTGTTACCCCTGCTGGCCCTTAATTTGGGTTCTGGCCTATTTTTCAAGACTGAAAATATAGGTCGATCTTGATGCCTTTGTGAGTGTCTGAGACCATTTATCATCGCAAATCACTTTGTTTTGGTAGATAGACACACAGACAAAACACATTTATGCTTTCCTCTCTTCATCTACCTTTCAAATCCTCCTGCCTACTTCTATTGTCGGGTGGATTTTCTACGAGTGGAATACCCGCTAATTACCTCACTGAATGGGAATTAGTTAAAATGAGACCAGCAGTTGTATGGATCTAAATTTAATTGACATAACAATGTAGGACAAACCCATGTTATTTAGCTGGGCTTCAGGACCTGCTCCTGACCGGGGCTGAACTGGTCTGACTTTGAAAGGACATCTTTTTTAATTGGTGTACAATTACTACAAGATTATACAAGCATCATTGTAGATGGTGGAGTCAACATCTAATTGGATATTTTAGGAGGAAGAGTCTAAGTTGCAATTTAGTTTTTTTGCTGCAATAAACAGTGACAATAAAATCTTTTCAAGTAACTCCACCTCGACGGTGTTGTCTTCAGTGTTTTATCCTTTTGTCCTGTTACTAAAACCTAAAATCAGTCCTAAATATGCAGGATTGTTTTTTTCATCAAGATCCATGTGTTATTCCCTGAGAAATCTCCCAATGCTAAAGAAAGTGATAAAAGAAATTCCTGGATCCGCCCCTGTAGACAGATCCGCCCAAAAGTTGAATGGATTCTTTGTTGGCTCATGCTCCATCCTACATTCAAACAAACTGGGGCAAAAACATGACGTCCTTGGCAGAAGCAATCAAGGGCGTAACAATTCAAACAAATCCACGGTTTGAATCAGAGACTTGAGCCATGGTTCGGCTCATACCTCATATTTCTTTTGTTCTTTTTTTATTGATTAATTAATTAATTAATTAATTTGAAATAATCATTCAGAAATAATTCTAATTTGGTGTTTTGTAATGGAGTGGTTTATCAGTCATCTCTGTGGAACTACAGCATTAAACCTGAGTCGCGTGTGAATTGGGGATGACAAGGAACTAAAGCTGGGACTACAGCCAGAAGTTAATGGGTTCAAATGTGTGTGAAAGGGGGTGTAGTCGTTATACTCTCATGTCATAGCTTGTGCTGTCACTTGTTTCAGTTCCAGTGAGATTCAGAGGAGGTGCAGTATCAGTGAAGCATTGTAACTAGTACAGATGATTTTTGATTGTTGACGGTGGTAATAATTGGGTCAGAGGATGTTGGTTTTGACTTACTTATTTGAATTTAGATCATGATGCTCCTTGATGCCAGCAAAGCATCTTGTTCTTGGTTTATAATTAAAATGACATTGTGCAAAGTGAACACAGAAGTAATTACACATTTTAGATTGAACTTGAACCCTGGAAGCCACTTAGATAAAACTGGAAAAAAGGAAATGGAGAATCAAATAATAGATGACCTACACGTGATTTTTTTCGACCATTCTCTCAGTGACTATCACAGAAAATCCCCTTTAGAAGTTGGTGTTCTCTAAAACTTCACTCTTACATTTTAAATTTGGAAAATGTTTGTATCAAAGTATGTTTGTTTCAGTGGTTGTAAAGTGTTTGCCCTTTTTTTTTTTTTCTGTTAGCATTTTCCACCGTCAGTCCTGTGGTGCAGTCGAGAACCCCTGTGAGCGCGTTTGTACGCTTTTAACAGATACAGATGTATTGTCATCCCTGTGGAAAGATTGGCTGACTCACTGACTGACTGTCTGCCTGCCTGACTGAGAGCTGTCTGTCTGTCAGCCTTTGCATGTGAACTTCAAATCACAGCTCTGCAGCACCGAGCATGTAGCCGCCAAAGGCAAGGCTTTACACTGTCATCAGCACCACACGGCTGCCTCTGGGTGCTGTGCCATATGACATTAACTGAGATCGATCCTCTCCACACCTCAAGGAGCTGCTGTGCTACACACAGTGTTTTCTCTGATGCTGCAACCACCACCTCAAAGACAAGAAAAGGAACTCTCTCCCAAGCATATGTAACTGTCTGACAATGACCTGATCTCCAGCTTTTCGGAAACTTTTTAAGTTGTGCATCCAAAAACAATATTTTGTCAGGCTCATCAAGCAAAGGTGCCTATTCTGTCACATGGGACGTCAGCACAAAATTCAGGGATTTCTTTTTGACAGAAGAGCTTCAATAACAGTGTGCAACCATAACAAATAGTCTCTGCCCAGGAATAAAAACAACCTCGAAATTATCTTTTATAATGACCTTGTTTTCGTCTGCGCTTGTTTCTTTGTCTGTTTGTTATTTCGCAGGATTATGCAAAAATGACTGGACGGATTACCACAAAAGTTGGTGGAAGGATGCAGATCCAGGAATTTCTTTTCATTTTCTTTAACTTCGCAAGACGGGGTGTTTTCCATAATTTTTTCCTTTTGATTTCTCAGACAATAATGAATGGATCTTGATGAAAAAATCTGATATGTTTAAAGGACAGACATTTATACTCCAATAAAAATAAATACCTGGATCAAGTGAATATACATTTGGTTTTGTAAGGGGACTGTTTTAGTTTCAACATGGTTCAGCGTAAAAAAAACAAGGCCAATAAAGTGAGTTGTACTGTTTGCACAGGTTATATTCATGTCTTTTTATGCATATTAGATTGATAAAAGAGATATTAATTTACTATGCTTTCGTAGATGCTGTTGTTTGACTGAAGCAGATGGTTGAACCATATGGAAAGAATTACATGAAGAACATCCAGCCAACAACTGGTGACGGAATCAGCGTTACCTGTGCTGCTGCAGTCTATCCTCTGTATTCCTCCATGGATTTGGAAAATAAACATCTAGATCAGATCTGGGATTTCCGACTTTGAATCATGTCTTAGATTTTAGTTCACATCCCTGCCTTAATGGAAGAGCTCGATTTCCGTGGCAACTGAACATCATACGGTGTGAAGAAAGTTGGAGAGTAGTCTGTCTGGGGAGATACCGGTTTGTTTTTTCTTTATCTTAGGAGGCTAACACTCCCCCTACAAACATGCTGTCTGTGTGTTGGAGTGAAGATGCAGTCATGCGGAGCTGGTGTTTGACATAATTTTGGACCAGTATGGAATCTGACTGGGAATATCAACGTTGATATGTGGTGATACACAGAGGCTGTCACAAAGGTTGCATCCATATGCTGTGCCACTCACTCGTGAAGCTGTGAAATTGGGTTGCATCCCAACTAGCCTGGAGACAGTATCGCTTTCACTTCTCTCTTTCTGCGTCCCTCCCCACCTCTTCTCCCCCTCCTTCTCCCTCTCTATCGCTCTCGCTCTTTCTCAGCTCTTCCTGCTGAAGCATTTTTCCTCATAAAGCCGTGAAGACGGAACAACTAATGTGGCATTAATAGGGTCACATCATCACCATGCAGCTCTTTCTTTCTTCTCCTTCCAGTGAGGCTGAGGCAGTTGTTTATCTTCTTCAGATGTAGCTGTAGAAATGGCTTAGAAATCCCCCAGGCCAGCATCTCTCACATTTGAAGCCTGCCAGTTGATTTTGTTTTTTGGCTGATAAAGCAGGCTCTACCTTAGAGGTTTTCTTTTTGTTTATTTAAAATTTCAAGCTAAAACCGGAATTAAATTGTATCACTCCTCTGCAAATGCAGATCTGTTTACAGACCTAATCTAGATCTGTGTTGTGATATGTTTGTCAGTGACTTTTATAAGAAATGTTTTAAGAAATATGCTGTTTGAGTGTTTTGCATTAGCGCATCATGTTTCGTTTGCGACCCAGTAACCAGTTTGATATCAAACGTAAATGTCTTCTAATTTAATTCAGGTTTGATCTGTCTTTCACGGTTTCTGTCATTCCCAAAGCCTCATGTTTAACAACATAGTGTGACAAATCAGTATTAGTTAACTTGAGGACCATATCATCGTTTAAGAAGTTTCTCTTTTCTCCAAACCTTACTAAATCAGCATGAAATGTAATGCCATTTGCAGTGTGCAATCTGAGACTTGATGGGCCAAGGGGGGGAAAAGGAGTTTTAAACGTCTGTGAGTGTGTTTTTCTTTCTGCTGGCTTTTGAAAGACGCCCGTTAATCTGCTTACTCCTTTAATTGTGAGTGGAGGGGTTGGGCCTCCTCCTGGCCAGAATAAGGCTACTGATCCAGAAGTAAAACGATGACCACCACAGTTATTCCTTCCCTTAGGTTGTGCAGCCCCCCAGTCTTCTTTCGCCACACCTCGTCTCCTCCTCCTCCACCATACCCTCCCTCAGAGGGAAGAAAACCCCTTGTTCTGACAATAGACATTTTTTGCCATATGTTGGCTTGACATCTTCATCAGGTTCACAGCAGGTTACCTTAGTTAACTTTCACTCCACTGCCTGATGGGATTTTCTCCCTCTGTTTCTCCAATCGGCCCAGGCTCAAAGTCTAGACGGCCTCCGAGGCAGGGTCCTTGCAGCCCTGTGCCCACAATGGCAGTATTGTGGATGGTTAGTAGCGGTAGCTTCCTCCCATTACAGCAAACAGGCTAGTGCTAAAACAATGCTTTTGTCTGGGGGCATATGAGGGGGGCCTAATCCACTACATACTGTGAAATAAATCTCTCTGAGAGATGAGAGAGCGAGCGAGAGAACCAGAGTGAATGAAATCATTGCCAAGGAGGTTAGAGTGCAGCAGTTTAACCCCTGGCCAAGAAAGAGGGAGGAGAGGAGGCAAACAGAGCGAGAGAAAGGAGGAACAAGGAGAGGCAGGCACTACATCCCTTCATCTCTGGAGCACGGATGGAGGAGAGGGGCTGCCGGTGGCTTTCACAGCCTCTCTTCTCACCAGAGGAACTGCTGTTCACCATATGGGATTTGGCCTCTCTTAACAAACAGGCCCCCTATTCACTTGCAACACACATTCAGTTGTTCATGGAATAAGGTGAAAAAAGTGCATTTTTATGCCTTTAGAACATTGGATGGCCATGAGGGCTCTAAGTCTGTGTTTGATTCACATAGTATAGAGAATTATAAACTAGAGGCTTTCATCTAAATGTGTATTCACACTGGATTTAGGGTTAGGCCTTTTTTGTGTTATTCTGAAGTCTCTCTCAGTGTTAAAGCCAGAACCACGCATTCAGGCCACTGTTATTGAGCTGCTAAGGTGATCCTATAGAAAGACTTCACACCCACAGTGCACTCTGCTCTGTGGGTGTATATCATGTTTACCATACGCTTTTCCCGGCAGTTTGAAAATGCTATTTTTATAAAGCTCTACGTCGTTCAAAGTAAGTAAGCGAGTTGGATCATACTTTTGTAGGTTAGTGACAAAATGGCTTGAAGTTGAATAACTTGCAGTGCAGCGTTGGGCAGTGTGCGCTTTCTGACAGTAGTGCTACGTGCCAACTTTTTTCTTCAAGCCAGCAGCATTAGGGCAGCATTAGGAATGACATTCTCTGCCAACAGCCTCCTTTTAGCCTACTCAGAAATCCCATGAAGCATAGATTTATGCCAGTAAGATGAATATGCCAGTATTTTTCATTTTTTTTCAGCCTACTTGGAAGCGCTGGTGAGAACAGATTTATGCAGAAAAGTGAAGAAATGAAAGATGAAGGGGTAGGCTTATTTGTTGTTCCTCTCATGTTGCGGTGCAAGCTGGTCCTCTCTAATTTATTCTGTTTAATCCCGTCACGTTTAATGATCCACCTGTGTAGGTAGGAAGGAGGTGGTGTCAGTTGAGAGAGGAGAGGTCTACCTCCCACTCTTACGCATCCATCCATTTCTTCCCTCACGTCATCCTTCCTCCTCCCACTCCTTCCCCATTGCCCCACTCTCAGTTCCCAGCACCCTTCACCTATTAACCCGCCTCTCTCCATCCTCCTCCGACATATAAAGACAGGTGTCTTAGGAATAGCCAAAACATAGATTTTTGGCCATCTCCCCCCCGCCCCCCCGTATCTGTGTCACGGCTCAGGGCTGCTTTCATGTTGCCCCTGTTGTTACTGTTGGAGGTCACCCACGCTTGAAGCCCTCAGGGATCAATGGACATGCTACTGTACAGTAAATATTCACTCCCGAGCTTGCCATGTATCTGTAAACACGCATGCACACATTTGCACGCAGACACACTAGCACTTTGCACAGAGACCAAAAAGGTCGCCGCTTGAGCGCGTCGTCACATTTACACACCTCCATTTCCCGGGGTGTGAATGGAGGAATCTGATTCTGGATAGGTGATTTCAATTCAATTCTCACCCCCAGGATCTGTTTACGTTCCACCAGGGGTGATATATGCTATAGGTTGGCCACTGGCATCCCATCAAATGGACACTTTTTATACTGCTTGTAACAACTCTTTATAGATTTTGTCAACTGTAGGAAATACAATAAACACGTTTTCAGTTGTTTGCATTTTTGGGCTTTGGTGGACAGAGGTGAGGAAGAGGCTGATGGGTAACAAATCCATGTATTATGCAGGCAGGCTGACCATGTTGTGCCTGAAAGATTTATTGGTTGATAATAATCGGCCGATATGAGCCTTTCACAGATATTTAGGTTTAGGTGTTAAATGTTTGTTTTCTTAATTCTAGTTCAATATATTTGATATTTATTATTATTTATAATAAAGTCTACGGTTTAACTGTGAAATCATATTTCTACCATCAGGGTTTGACATTTTATAAAATCATTGCCAGTTTTTAAAAACATATTTATTGGTATTGGAAATTGTTAATCCCTTCTATCGGTATTGGCATAGGGCCTCAAAACCCCATATCGTTCAGGCTCTTGTACCATGTCAGATGTCGGAACCTGATGAGGATCAAATGTTTGTGTGTATTTCATGTTCTCATACCTGCACATATCTTGGCTGATGTCTTCTAGGACCCCTGTGGGTCCAATTTTAACTGACAGCTACCATCGTCTGTTGCAAGAAGAATATGTTTTATGACCTTGTGGATTAGTCAAAACATTTATAAAGGCCTAGTGCACTTGTAAAAGATGTGTTTTGAAAGATCACAAAAAAATCCTCATCCCCAGAGGTGGCAGACTGAAATGTATTGAGCATAATCTCTGCCCTCCACATCAAGCACTGACAAATTTAGATGACATTTCAACAGAGCAATTTATGAGCAGGTAATTTTCACCTGAGATACTATTTATGTGCTCGAAATAAAATTGTTCAGCCGCTCTGCATATTTCACAGTTGACATTGGCGTTGCACAATTGGGAAATGAATTGCGTTATATATTTTTGGGTCAGAGTCGCAGAGCTCTTTGTGTGTCTGTGTGTGTGTGTCTGTGTGTGTGTGAAAAAGGGGAGGCTGGATTAACCAGTGCAGGATCTGTCATGGTGACATTTGTGTCCCCTGGCGGAGCAGCAGGGGTCCTCTTCACCTCTGTAACCTTCAACTTACAGCCCCAACTCCCTTCAGGCTCCCTCTCGCATCCACCACACGCCCAGCACGTCTGAAGGGAGGGGCATACAGACACTAGAGAGAGCGTGAGGCAGGCACAAAGGTTGATATGTAGGGAAAGAAAGGTTTTGGAAGATGTTCGGGGAAAAAGCAGCATGTATAAGCATAGAGAGGAGAGGACATTAGGCTGAAACGGGGGGGAAAACAAGGAGTAGGTAAAAGAATAAAGACTGGAAAAGAGGAGCCAAATGATTGGCAGAGAAATGTGGAGGTAGAAAAGGACAAGAGCCTGTAGAAGAGACAGGAAAGTACACAGGATTTCTTAAGTAGTTACTGTGTTATTGAAAACCTAAGGAGTAAAAAAACAATGGGCATTAGGGCTATTCATCACACTGAGGGAAAAATATCCCCCTAGTGCTATAATGCCTGGAACAAGATATAAATGAAAGACTAGCCATATAAATGATTGTATTTACAGGCAATATACAGCGACATTATACCTTCTCTGGTGAAAACAGAGCCCACTGCTTCAGCTGTAAATTCGATCACTGCCGTCAGGATCGTGTGGAATGTGGAGAAAAGTTTTTCCCTTTGCACGTAAACCACCTCCGTTTTCATACCTCTGCGCACCTGGCCAGTCTCTGCAGAGGAGCCAACAGAGCTGTCAAAAGTTACCAACACTGGGTACAACAAGCCACCCCCCCCCCCCCCCACCTCCCCTCCTCTCCTCTCCTCTCCTCTCCTCTCCTCTCCTCTCCTCTCCTCTGTACCTCCTGTCCCCTCTCCTCTTCCTCTGTCCTGTATCATTGTCCGACAGCAGTTCCCATCCTCTCACCCAGTAAATCGGCATAAAATAGCCCTAACTTTGGCAGATCATAGGGTAGGGAGAAGGGGCGGGGGTGGTGGTGGTGGTTGGAGTTGGGGAGCAGAGCTTTGAGCTCCGGTGCCTTTTTTTTTTTTTCTCTCTCTTTCAAGATGGGGCCCATGAAATTATCCAACAGGATTATGTAAGCCATCATGGATTCTGCTGCGTCCTGTCATGCGTTGGTACATTGTATTACCCCCCCCCCCCCTCTCTCTCTCTCTCTCTCTCTCTCTCTCTCTCTCTCTCTCTCTCTCTCTCTCTCTCTCTCTCTCTCTCTCTCTCTCTCTCTCAGGCAGCCTGCCACTTTACAAGCTTCTCTGCACACTGTGGTGCTTTTGCATATCCTCTTTCACTGCTCCTCTCCTCTGACTTTAAGCTGTTTATGTTCAGCTTTTTGAGCATATGCGTAGGTTAGGATCACAGGCAGATATAACCCTTGTTGAAATGGTCATACAATAATCAACCTCATGGTTTACACTTGTTGAACTCGGTTATTATTTTTTCTTCCAGAGTATCACTGTTATCAAAAGGTTTGTTGCTCACAGATAAAGAAGTCTGGTATGTTCATGAGCCTGTGGGCCTTGTGTGTGTCCGAGACGCTGAACCTGGCATGTGAGAGCACGTCTCCTCAAACCCTCGCTGTTCCTGTGGAGGTCACAGGGTGACCTTGGAGCTGTGGAAACCATGTTTACCAGAGACCCCTGTGTTCAGGCTGTGGCTGGCTGGCTGCTTCCTTTTAACCATATTGTATAAGCCTGAGAAAAACAAAGTGTATATTATTATGTTTGGAACATAGCTTTCAGAGAGATGTAAACATGTTGCACAGAAGCAATTGTAGGTTGACTGGTTACTACAAAAAATTAAATGGCAATTTCTTGCAGTTTGATATATTTATCCTCCGAGTTTGCCAGTTCCTTCTTTATTTTAATCAGTAGTAATAATAATAATAATAATAATAACTTTATTTATAGAGCACTTTTCAAAGCACAAAGTGCTGCTTCTTTAGTGAACAATACTCATCACAATGTCTGTTTATTTGATATGCTTTTATTATTAATATAAAACATTGATAGTCTGTATTCTCTTTCTTTGACTGGAACTGGTTATTTTACTGTAGATTAGTCAGTTTTTTGTGACTAATCAATTAATATGTATTCCATTAAAAAACACAAACAGAAATACTCATTTTTGAATCTTTTGAACTGTTATATTATATACATTATAGTGATATGTTATTAATAACTGACAACAGTTAGTTTGCTATATCAGATGGATTGTTAATTTCCTGTCAATCTACAAATCGGTTAATGCACTTGGCAAATCTTGCAGCATTAATGTGTTTGCTGAAAAAAAAAATCACAAACCCCTTCACAAACGCTATTATTATAATAATAATAATAAACCTTTAGCGAAGCATTTGCCTCATTCCAGCAAATATCCAGGCTTGTATCAATGTACGAATAATTAAGTGAATAAACCAGAGTATATGTGCTGATGTGGTTTTCTTAAACGCGCATGATTTGGTGTATAATATAAGCTATCATATCTACACTGAGGATATAGATTTGCATATTTACAGCACATAGAGCCGAGACGCTCTCTCTCTTGTCTTTCAATGTGTGCGCTCGCTCTCTCGCTTTCCGCGTGTGTGTGTGTGTGTGTTGCGTGCACAGACTCGAAGCAGCCACCCTTGCCCCCACCCCTCTCATTAATATGTATGTGTTCTGAGGCAGCTAGCGAAGACGATGTGTTTCTCACCAGCTGATTAATGCTGTCTGTCAATTACCTCTAGATCCAACCGTGCTGTGGAGCTTCCCCCAGGACCACACAGACCAGGTTGGAACACACTCTGCTTTTTCATACTTCTCTAACTCTCTTTCTCTCTCTCTCTCTCTCTCTCTCACTCGTTCCCCGTTACAGACAACCTCCACCTTCTCCTCCTCTCCCATCTCCCTTCCCTTTCCTTACGCCCTTACTCACCCTGCCATCCTGTGGTAACCTCCCCCAACACCTAACACCACCACCACTACCACCACCACTCTCCTCCTCATTCCTATCTCTGCTTCCTCTCCATCTCTCGCTCTCTCGCTCTCTCGCTCCCTCTCTCCTCCTCCTCCTCCTCCTCCTCCTCCTCTCTGTCTCATTGTACGTCTGTTGCTGGTAATGAAAAGCAGTGAGCAGGTCTTCAATAACCGACGAATCAGTAATTATCATGCAACCGTGACAGGAATGCACACCTCTGTTTTCCCCTTTTCTCTCTCTTTCTGTCTCTCTCTTTTTGTATCTCTTGCTTTTTCTTTCATTGTCCTACTCTGCCTGCTTCCTTTTGTTTCACATTTATAGGTTTATCGGATTCATTTTCAATCTGAAAGCAGCAGTTTTGCAGCACTCTGTTCCCGCTAAACTAAATACTGCTAGGTTTTCTATACATGCATATATTGTATCACCTATTAATCTGTATTGATGAGGACATTGTTTAAAAGACAATTCCAGTATTTTACAGCTTCAACTGCTATCTATTAGCTAAAGTCTCTTTCCTGGGAACATGGAAATATTGCTGCATTTAAATATGAACGTGCAAGTAACACGAACAGTCAGATTGTTTACAATTACAAGTTGTAAACTTGTTTACAACACGTCAGATTGTGTAATCTACTTAATTTTGAGGTGAAATACAAATTAAGTCTCTCCCAAATGCCAACCGTGGGGGGAATATAGTAGAGGTCAAAGGTTAAGCAGATAGTCTGCCTGTAACGGGCAACGGATGACACTCGTTCAGTCATGGAGGGCTGCCAATGCAATCATAACACTAAACATAACACTTGACAATGAAACAATGTAAACAATTGTCACATTCAATTTTTTGCATAAAGATGAGTTTAAAACCACAACCTTCACTCAAGTGCAGGACAAACATTTTAAACAATTGATAATGTGACATTTATAGCGATAATTATCAATATATATACATGCATGAAATATTTTTTCATATACACATATAACACATTTATTTCAGCATTCCGCCCAGCCCTGAGTAAATTGATTTTAAATATGGTTAAAAAAAAAATTGCACTGGTATTAGTGAAAGTTATCAGAATTACAGAATTATATCAGGATGAAAAAAACTGGATTGGCCTTTCCTTTTTGGCAGAACAGTTAATTGTTTGATTGCTTGTGTTTTATTGCCCTGTCTGAAGTCACTGTAGCTAACTTGTGTTAGCACTAATAGAATTAGTCAAAACCACTGTTGTCACGAAGCTGAATCATTAGCCAGTCGTAAGTCTTATCTGCAGTCTTTGGGGGACGATACACTTTTTAAATTGGATTTGATATGCCTTTTATTTAAAAGACCTGATCTTTGCTCTTAGAAAAATACACAGTCTCAGCAGGGTGCCTTTGTTTTAATCTCTGGCTTCACCTTCAAAGCACAACAGTCGAGATCCAACTTGATAAAAACAATCACAGCGCCAATCTGTATTAATTTCTACGTCGTGCTTGTCACTATGTACTCTAAATAGATTTGACTGAATCATTCTCCTGTTGTTGCTCCAGCGTGCGGTGACTCCATGACTCCTGATCTCTGTTGCCGTGACTTCCCAGGCAGTGAATGTGCGTGTGATTTTTTTTTTTGCACCGACACTTAGATTTGACAAAAAAAACTAAACACACAAGACATGGAGCGAATTGTGTCTGTGCCAGGAGCAGCCACAGGACAAAACGGGACCTGGAGCAAAATTACTGGACAGATGACTGCAACAGCCCACGAGGGAGCGAGGGGAAGAAATGCACGAGTAAAAAGAAGACTGAGGGAAAGACAACAATATGTGCGTAGGCTAACTATTTCTTAACACAGCAGCCAAGCCAGTGAGTTTAAACAGCTCTCCTGCCTCTCTGATCCACTTTGAGGAATAAACGGGCTTGTAAAAAGATGCTTCAGGCAATGTCTGTCTGCCCCACAAGAACCAGAGCATGCTATCAGAGTAAGTGGTAGAGGGAGTGAGGGAACGAGAGTGTGAGCAAGAAATTACAGACTTACAGTAGGCACAGGAAATGCTAGTGAAGGAAGACGAGTAAAAAGAGCAACTGAAACCAAGAGAGATGAAATGGGGGGGGGAAATAGTGTAAACATAGTGTATGTGTTGACATGAGCCTGTCTCATCCTTCTATTCCAACATATCTTCTTTATTAGCCCCCCCACCATCTCACTTTTCTTTCATTCTGTTGTCAACCAGATCGTTTGTGTGGATAAGATGGCCCTTAAGATGGCTAGTTAGCGTGCTGTGTACAGAGGGATTGGCCCTTTCCCCCATATACATAAAGGCTGTATTCACGGGCCTCATTACCAGGATTAGGGCTCCTTTCCTCTTTTGTGGGGCTGTAGGCTGGAGTCCTCTGTAGCCACGGTCGCCTGTCTCTCTCTGCGGCCCGAGCTGGCCAGCATATGGCAGCAGCAGCCAACAGTCTCCGTCGAGGGGCTCAGAGCTCAGAGCAAGGCCTCCTTTTGTTTAGGCCGTTATTGTTGCTCTGCGTAGTGACATTTGTAGGCCGTAGGATCGGGGTGGAGGGGTTAGTCTACCCCAGGGGAGAAGGGGAGAGAGAAGGAGACAGAAAAGCGAGAGAAAGAGAGGGATGGAAGGAGGGGGAGAGGCGAAGACGTGAAGACAGACAGGAGTGTGGATTATGGAAATATGAATTGATTTTTTTCTGTTCTGTGGTAGAATAGAAAGCTCAAAGGAGAACAGACTGCAGGCTGGCTGGCACGCCGGGGTGGTGCTGGGGAAATATGAAGTGAGAGGCGCTTGCTCCCTCTTTCTCTCTCTCTCTCTCTCTCTCTCTCTCTCCTCTCCTCTCCATTTCCTCTCTTTTTCCCCTCCTGCTCCCCCTATTCCTTCCTCAGCCCCAGAGACTCTTGATGCCCTGGTCATCTGCAGATGCCACTTGGAAAGAGAGGGAGAGATGGAGGAGAGGGAGGGGAAGAGACGGAGAGAGAGGTGGCTAAAGCATATATTTGAATCACAAGAAGGTTTTTTTTTTCATTTTTTGCAAATGGAGCAGACAGATGGAAATCTGTCCGTTTCCTCTCAGATCTCGTCCCAAAGTTGTGGAAAAACACAGTAGGCAGAACGCACGCACGCACGCACGCACACACACACACACACACACACACACACACACACACACACACAGAAAATGATTCTGCCAGTTAATCCTAGCTAACCACAGTGTGTTGCATATAAGGCCCACTTCTCTGTAGAGAACAGAAGATAATATGATAAACACTCAGCAAGTTCCACAAACGGACAGAAGACCATTTGAAAACTAAGAGACTGTGAGAAACTCTACAACATTTAAAAATGTGAAGTTACTTCACTCGTTCTTAAAATTTGCCGCACCTCTTCATCCAAGAGTATTATAGAAACTTATTTTAATCCTTAGAGCCTCCAGCAATACATTATTTATTTGTTTATTTAATGTTTTGTTGTCATTTAAGTTCATGTATTGTCTTTCTGTTCTATTTGATTAGTTTTGGTCTTTGGTTATATTTACCATGTCATTGTCAGGACATTTCATCGTCACACTCGTTAGCACACTTTGGAATTATAGAGTTCTGCCATTTAGCTAAATCATCAAGGACCATTTGTGAGCTGGGGTCAGTGATATGTTATCAAGGTGATGGGTCTCCGCTTCAAAAGATGTAGTTCAAATTCAAAGTAAAGGGCCATTTGGAACCAACCCTCCGTACATGGGGCACCAGCCCGACCAGGTGAGCTAACTGGTGTCATACACTCGTCTCAATTACCAAGTGGTATGTGCCGATATCTCCCTGAGATGTGATAACTAGAAAAAGATAATTTTTGTTTTTAATCCAGGGATTCCTGCTAGAGACTGTGGATCAATACTGGTTTAAAGTGGCCACTCATTCTGTTATTGTCCATATATTTTAGCTTTTTGAAAAAAAAGTCAGTCTGCTTATTCATTTCTAAGCAGCCAATCATGTGGCTGTAGTGAAATACATAAAACCGTGCAGAAAGAGCTTCAGTTAATGTTCAACCTTCAGAATGAGAATTTACATCATTGGCTTGCATTAGTTTACTCAGAATTGTGTGTGGGGGGGAAACGTTGAATGACAGGCAGCTCTGCAGAATAAACCACTCTTTACAACTGCGGTGAGAAGAAAAGCATCTCAGATTGCCCAACATCACACATCCTGGGGGTAGATGGGGGACAACATGAGAAGACTTCCACCCCTGTCAGCCAAGAGCAGAAACCTGAGGCTGCAGCAGACACATACTCATTCGTCTGATGAATCCGGGTTTCTGCTGAGGCTGCAAATGATAGTGTTAGAATTTGGCATCAACAGCATGAATCCATGGACCCAACTAGCCATTCGTCAATAGTCCTTGGGTGGCTGCAGCAGTGTGTGGGATGTTTTCTTGGGCCTTAATACCAATCAATCATCAATTTACCATCTTCTAATCACCACTTCCAGCATGATAATGCACCATTTCTTGCACATTCCTTTCTTACAGTTTAGAAGCAGCTTTCCTCCCTCAGTACAGTTGTATATCATACATGCACTCACATGCATACAAAAAGAGATAATGTTGTTTTTGCTTCCTTGTTATGGTTCATTCTGTTGAAACCTCTTATAGCTCCTAATCTTTCCCCTATTTTTCACTCTCCTCTTGTTTATTTCTTTCTCCACTTTCATGCCAATTTTTCTATTTTTAACCTACCCTCCATCTCCTCAATACCCTTTCTATCACTTACTCCCTGCATGTTTATCAACCTTCTTGTTTCCAAAAGCCTCATTTACAATTTCCCCTCACAAGCCAATGTTGCAGGAAATAGCAAACTACACACACATTTATTTTTCAAGCAGTCTGGTTGTAGCATAATATCCAGAAAGAGATAAAGGAAAATTTGAATTATGAATAGATTTATTGCAAGGTCTAACTTAAGTTGATGTTAAGTCTCTATGGCCATTCCACACATTTTAATAAGGAACCTTTGATATTCCTGCTGCATACTGCATCGAATTGACCACATAACATGCTGTTTTTCATTTATGCCAAGGCTACAGTAGCTATGATTTGATCCTAAAAGGAGATATATTTGCTTTGATACACATGCATTGCTATGTATAATTAATTTGTCATATTAGATGCATTCCAGGACTCATGTTGTGGAAAGAAATGTAGTAATGTACTGTTCGTTCGCTTGTATTGTTTTTGAGCAGTTTTCTTGTGACTCTGTGCATTGACTACCATGCATTTTCTTATTCAACTTATAAACTGTCCAAAAAATCCCTGTTCACGTCTACTCAAAACCTCAATGTGTCATCGGTGGGACAGAAAGTGAGGTAGGGGCAAAGAAAAAGAGAGGCAGACAGTCTCTGGAGGCTTCAACCTTTGTGAAGCCTCGTGTTGCTCTGACGCCATGCTCCATCAGGACAGGCTGCCTGACATGTTGTGATTGGTGGCCACAGCTCTGTAGACTGGCCCTGGCCCTGGGTAGGGGATGTATTGAGGGGACTCTTTGGAGGAGAGGTCAGGTGGGCGGCTGAGGGGCCCCGTGGTCTGAGGGATGGAGCTGGGGGACATGATTGGTGGATTTCAGCCCTGAGGGAGCGAAGTGTTGACCTTGGGGAGAGAAGTAAAAAGTGGGTAAGAGTGTTGGTGGAGAAGTCAGTAGCAAGGGGCCAGAGATGTGAACTTGAAGACAATGACATGTGGCCCTATTGAGACCTTATAGGGAGTGGTATAGACATGTTGTTTAGGAGAAGAGGCAGACAGCAGGGGGAAGCAAACAAGGAATGGGAAGTGGTGCGGTTTGAAAAGAGATGTATGACATAAAGTGTGACAGTTAAGGTGAAAGGAGGTGAAAAAGTCATGATATCGATGGGCTAGGTATGTAGGAAGATGAAGGGAAGGTGAGATACGTGTTGAATTACAAAACAGGAAAGAAATGGAGGACTGCAAAAAGGGAGTGGGTAGGTGTGGCAGTGATGAGAAGTGTGAAAGTTTGAGGGTTTCGATGTTGTGTTTTTCTGAAATCCAAAAATGAACACCTTCTTTACGGGAAGTGTAAATTTCCCGGTCTACAAACCCAGCGATGAAGGATTACAAAAATGACACATTGTCCTTATTCAAGTCACTTTGACAAAGTGACACATTTATGTGTGAAATGCAGGGAATTAGTAAAATAGTAGGTGATATACTCAATGACATACTAATGCAGGACATTGTTAAGTTTATGTAGGCTGAGTGCAGTTGACAGAGGAAGGCAAATCTGTCAGACTACAGGCTTCACAAAGACAAAGCCGTCTTCCCCACCCATCTTCCAAACAGATAGGAGACAGAAAAGTCGTGATGCTGTATGGTGAGCTGTGTGAGCATTTTGTCAGCTCTTTGGCTGCTGCTGCAGCCAGTTATATGAAGCTGTAACAGCAAGGTGTAGGGAACTGAGAGATGAAAAGATGGAAATTCATGCCTTTTTTGTTTATGTGTGTGGAAGAAGTGTAGGCCTGAATGTGTGCGCCTATGTGTGTATTTGTGTATTTTGTGTGTGTGATGTCTCAGTGTGACACGGGTTCTCGTCTTTCCCCTTCACTGCACCCTGACAGCAGTGTCAAACAAGGCCTCATATGATCTGTGTATGTCTTTGAGAATATGTGTGTGTATGTGTCTGGGTTGATCGTGTTTTTATTCTTCTTTCTAACCCCTTTCACCTCAGATCCCTGGGGTGTTCCAGGGGTCTTGCCTAATGGACAGTCTCGCCCCACTAAGCTGGCCTTTCTCTCGGGCACTGAGCTGGACGCCTAACTAGGGCCCTTTGTTGCTCATGGGTCCTGATTGCGCTGACCTCTGGGCTCTCTTCCTGGGAGAAGAAGGGTGGTGGAGAGAGAGGAGGAGAGCAGGGGAAGTGTTTTTACGCCCCGTTGCTCACATCTCTCCAGTATCGCCCAGTGACTGGTGAAAAGAAAGCAGTGGTGTGTTTTGGCAGCAGTGTAAAGAACCGTTGGCTGCTTGTCTTTCTCAAGCTGATGGTTTAGGGTCTAACCCCAATCTGCATGTCTTTAAGCTTTGGGAGGAAGCCGGACTACCTGGAGAATACTCATGCAGACACATGGAGAGATTTATGGGAAAAACCTTAGCGTCCTCAGCATTTGATTGGCAGTCACCAATCAACAATGTATGAGCTCTTCTCAGACACGATTCCAGAGGCCTGCTGACATGTTGCCTCCTCCAATCAGACGACAAATGTGGCCAATCAGAGCGGAGCAGACTTACTAATTCAGAGCGTCTCCTGGTGAAAGTGTGCAGTGTGCGACCCCCTGTCCCCAGTCAGTAAATGACTGCAAGACTCCCAATCACAAGACAGCGAGCCATGTAGAGCTGCACAGTGATCCCATGACTTTGAAAGTTGTGTAGTCTGAACTTGGCATAAGATGGGTAACTGGCGGTCATTCAAAAGATTCAAGTTTCTAACATTTCAGAATTGGAGCGGTGTTGCTGGCACAGATCGGCTGGGATGACCACAAAAAACAATAGATGAAGACAACCCTGCAAGAGAAAAACATTCAAGTTCAACATAAACATACACAGCTTTCATTCAAAGCACTCTTTGATTATCAGAGATTCAAAAAAAAGAAAGTAGCTGCTGTTGTGGCCTGTTTGAAAACATTTTTGAACATTTTGCCTCAGTAAGGGAACAGAGATTTAGAAGAGGGAACAGGGACATGTGGTAAAACATTGTTCCACCTTTTTCTGTTTGGTAATGAAATATTGAATTCAACATCCATTTGTCAGAGCTGTGTTTTGCAATGAACATATGCTGACTGGACTTGTTTAAAGCTGCAGCACATATGCTCCCAAATGTATGTATATTTTATTTGAGAATGATGCCAAACTCTGTCAGTATCACGGCTGCCATCACAGAGGAAGAAAGAGTGCATCTCCACTTGGAAACAGGTTGTCCCTGTCAGCCAGGAAGCTCATATTTACAGTATCAGATGCCAGACTTACCCGAAACCACACACTCCCTCTGCCAACAGAGCTATCACACCTACTACGATGTGGCTTAATTGGCGTTCGCTACCCCATGCATGGCACGACCAGCAGCCACCAGCCAGTGACGGAGATGGAAGCAATGGCAGAACAAATAGGGTGTTGTGTAAAAGGGGAGAAGGATGGAGAGGGAGGGGAAGAGGAAAGGAGGAAGAGGAGCGTGCAGCGATGACCTGACCCTCTCTGCAAGATTCCATGTACATCTGTCAATGAGACGTCCACAGCCAAATGTTTAGGAGCCAGTGTTGCACTGCTGCTCCCCCGCTGAGCGTCAATGTATACATTCTTTGTGCGTGTGTGTGTGTGGTTGAGAGTGAGTGCGTGTGTGTGTGTGTGATGCCATGTGTTAGAGGCAGGCCCACATCAGGGTTCATACAGTCGAGCTAAGCCCAGTGGGAGCTGAAAGCTTAAAGAAGGAAATCCCCCCCCTGGCTGCTTCGCACACGCGCACACGCTCGTGCATTCTCTCTCTTGCACTCTCTCACTCACCCCCTCTCTTGCTCTCTCTCACCCCCTCTCCCTCTACTCCTGGCACTTCATTAATGAAGCCCATGCTTGTATGTTTGGGGCATATGCAGCTCTCTTGGCCCAACACTACAAGTGTGTGTGTGTGTGTGTGTGTGTGTGTGTGTGTGTGTGTGTGTGTGTGTGTGTGTGTGTGTGTGTGTGTGTGTGTGTGTGTGTGTGTGTGTGTGTGTGTGTGTGTGTGTGTGTGTGTGTGTGTGTGTGTGTGCGAGTGAGACATCTCCCCCTATCACATGGTAATATATTCAGTGGAAGATCTCGGCAGAGGCATAATACTGCCGCTCTCCCCTGTCTGAGCCCATCTGTGATATGTAGAAAGGACATCAGCAGGACAGGGTATTAGCACTGGAATAATGCACACTGTTATTGTTGACGCCACATACTTATTCTCCACGCAATATGCCCCCTCACCCACTAACATAAATACACCCATTGTGGAGAAAGCAGAAAATAAATGAGTGCTATACAATGGATGACATGTGTACTACCCACTGGAATGTTTTATTGGAGGTGACTCCAACAGCTGATAGATGGAGAACGAGTTTGGCACTGGACATTGGGGGTTAACACATCCTACATGTGCATTAAAGCCAGAAAAGGACAGAAACTTGTGGAAGTGGATTTCCCAGTGATGTTTCCATTGAGGAGGTAGATATAAGGTCTTAAAATGGAAACTTGTGCTGTTGAGTGGTTCACAGGAGGCCCAACGCAGTCTTTATTTTGTCCTTGGTTTTGTCCTCAAGGGTCCAAAAGTGCAGATTTGAAAATGACAAGTATTTTCAGCAAGGTTTCTTCTAGCTATAGAGGTGGCACATACACAAATGAATATAAGAACACGTATGCCTGTCAGGTGTTGTCATGAGCTTGAAGAGGCCAGAATATTAGTCTGCCACCTTCAGCACCTCCTGAAGAACAGCTCAGACTGTTGTCAACCAAAATAACCTCCGTCACCAGAGGAGCTCTGCATCAGAAGGGTCACCGTAACCCGAAACTTGCGTTGGGGATTAAAAAACATCCAGATAGACAAAACTCCCTATTTCCCTGTCTCCCTCTCCTATCAGCCCGGGCACAGTGAGCAAGAATGTGAAAATGTAACGCCCCCGTGTCAATTTAAAAGTGCACCTCATCGGCTCCTATGCCCCTCCACCTCTCCCTATCACCCCCCTCTCCGTCTTCCCACTCTCAAGCAGCTCTGTTGCTTTGGTCCAGCTCTGAAGGCCGTTCTTATTACCGGCACAGAGCGCAGGTCAGAATGGCAAGCCGGCAGCATACTATTAAAGCCTAATGAAAGGAATCTCTGCAGGGTCTGGGGTCTGAAGCGGCCAGAGGAGGCTGTGCCTCTGCCCATTGTTCTTCTGCTTCTCTTCTCACTATTCTGTCATTTTTTTTTAATATCCCATCTTTAAATCTGACTTCTTTTCTGTCTACCGTCTGTCACTGTCTTTGTCTCTCTCACTCATTTTCTGTCTTTCCCTTTGTCTTGTTCTCTCTCTTACTCTGCATCTGTTTCACTCTACCTGCATTTGAATCAGATGGTGTGTCTCAGATGACGTTTTCACTCCTGTTCATTTGTCAAGCTGCCCATAAAATGTAGCTGTGTGCTCATATAAGTGCACAGTTTAACAAATAACGTTTGTTTCTCCTCTGGAAATAAAAAGACTTGTCTCGCATGTTGCTCATTAAGGCCTCTGAAATAAATAGATGCTCACCTTTTTTCAATATATTGTTCCATTCGACCACTCATGTATGCAAGAATCACATTGATATGAATTGAAGAATAAGAAATGAGGTCACTGATTCCCCCCTCGACAGGAAGGTTTGAGGTTAGCGTCACCTATCAAAGTGTTATCCTACAATAGAGACAGATATGTCTTGTAATCGAGGAATAAGTTGCCCTGCAGTGGCTCCCTTTTCAAGAAATATATACAGAAAATAAATCATGTAGCTTTATTATTTAAGTGAATTGGCCTCATCAAAGTGCAGTGATGTGTGTGTTTTTAACTACAATACGACTCATGCAACACTTTTCAGGGACCAGCGTGCCTTCATTTATTTCACAAGGACTGAAAATAATGGCATTGTTTAGGAGCTGGTAAACATTATTGGAAGCATGAGTTGCTGGTGTGGATTGTTTGATACTTATAAAGCAATGGGTTAATATGCTGTGGGCTATACCATGACAGGAGGATGTATGAAAAGGTATGGTACTATATTATATGGTACTATTTGTTCCTCTCAGCGAAACAGAAACCGCTCATCACGTAATAGGTTGCAGTGCTAACTTTATATTGCATTTCACAATGTCAATGTTTTGATTTTAGAATATCTATTTCTGAACTAAACATTTAAATTCCGCTAGTTTATCATCACCTCTGGTTTGGGTCTACGCTTATCAAAATATATCGTTCCTCTTCATTGACCTCAGTGCAACATCGACGCTACACCTGCGGATTGTAAACTCCACCAGCGGACAACCACTTCCATCTCTCCTCTGATCCTCTCTCTGTCTGTATTCATTCCTTCACTCTTTCTCTTATTCTTAATATGTTTGCCTCTGTTTTTCAGTCTCCTGCTCTGTGTCTGTCCCTCTCATGAAAGTATCACTTCCTGTAACCTTTGGGTGTCTGGTGCAGTTTGGAGATTACTGAACAAACAGGAAGTTGTCCGGGAAGTTGTTGATTACAGTATATTAGAACATGACTAACTCACTCCCTTTTTCTTGTTAAAGTACTGACAATCATCTCCCATTCAACAGTTACCATGGTGCCAATAATAATTTATGAGCCATTTGAGTCTGACTTTTTGTTTTTATCAATTTTGAGCTCAGTTTTAATCCACAAGCCTACGAGCCTACCCAATCAAGGTTTCATACCATCATTCATTTTTATTCTGCATTATTTATTTTATTCTTCTCTCTCTAAAACCAAGGCTCAGCTGTCCTTGTGCCTTTACACATTGCAAATGAATGCATATCCATGCAAATTCTTAAAAAAGAAAGGCTGAGAATTTGAATATTTTGCTTAAAGCTGCACCCAGGTCGACCCTGCCATTCGGCATTTGAAAGCAGTGTGTCTGTTTGAATACTGAGGATCTCTCTTTGTCATGTTCGCCAGAGGGGCTGGGTGAGCGAACCAGCACCGGCAGGATGGGCAGAGATCGGCTGGCTAGCTGCACACAGACAGACTAATTGGAAAAAGGGGGGCGAAAGGGGGGACGAGGGGTGTTGGTAAGGGTGAGGAAAAGGTGGGGTTTGCAGGAAGGGGGGAATCTAAGATGACGACAGGGGGTTTAGGAGGGAGGTGAAAGAGGACGGAGAATGGGGGGGATGTAGTGAAGGAGGGAAGGAAGAGAGGAGGTGATGAAGAGGGCACAAGAGCGTGCGGGAGGAAGAGGTGAAGAAAGGGTGAGTGGAGACACTGTGGTTTCCAGTGCTGATGCGTTAGTAGCCCTGCTGACTATGTCATTATACTGTTGAAGCGCTGGCTGGATACCCAGGGCTCCTGCCTGCTGCAAACCGCTGTATCCTCAAACTGTGCTTGGCTCATATGGATGAGAAAGCTCTGCACAAACCAGTTTTCTTGCAGTTACTAAACATTTCGAACAGGAACTGAAACCTCAAAGTATTGAAGCAAAGCTTTGAATCCACCAGAGCAGGCATCTATCGAAGGAAAAAGTCATATAGATGTCTAGTCCTGAGAAGGGATATTATTAATTTGTATATAATGTAAAGTATTTATGTAGTCAGCCACCCAGTGAACCTTTAAGAAATTGCACCATGGTGTCGTCATTATGTTGGATCGCGATAATGATTTAGTGTAACCAAGAGAGTTGTGTGCAGGAACCAGTAGGTGTTTCTGCATGTGTCAAGGTCCCATCGATACAAGCACTCACATAAGTACTTTTTTTTGTTTGATCCATTTCCCACCCACTAACATGGAGGAGGCAGGGTTTATTACCTATACTGTAGCCAGCCTCCAGAGGACGATTCAGATGCTTTGGCTTCATTCATGGGGAGCGGCCATGTTGTCCATCTTTATATACAGTCTATGATGCAGAAGCATTGTGCCCTGGACTCTTTATGTTGCTTGATGGGTTTTGACCATGTGGTGTCATCCTCGTTAACTTTTTTCTGCCAAGGTGACTTATCATACTACAGTTTCATATTTGACCTACATGTTATTAAGTGTGCAGCAGTAAACCAATATCTACTTGATAGTCAATTTAAGTATAATTTAATTATTGTGACCAATTTAATCCCAAGAATTCCATATTTTGTGTCACGATTATGGGTTTACAGACATTAGCTTTAGATTATTTACATTATGGTCAAGAGGTTGTTCAATTTCGAACAACCAAATTCCTGGTTTGATACCCGAGTCCCCTGGTGGGACTATAAATTGTCGTACCGATGTGTAGCTTACTGTACCATTATAGATGTTTGAATGTGTTTTACTACCTTCCCCAGCTTTTAATTGATTCCCATTCATTACCATATGGTATTAAAGAAATGTACTTACAAAGACTTAACTCGAGTCGGGTCATTCATTGCAGTGAACATCTTGTCCGCATTATTCAGAATTGTGATATTTTCTGTGGTAATGCAGTGCAGGCCATTCAAATCAGCCTGCACTTACAACTGCATTACCAGGAAATAATAAATTAACTTTGACAAAAAAAAATAGAAGTGGACACAATGTACACTGTGATGGATTATACAGTGAAAAAGACATTCAGACATATAGCTGACAGCCGACAGTAATGTAAAGTACATGTGAATTGTAGTAATGGGCTAACACATGTATGCAAAAACACGGATAATAGTTCTTAACAAAAATCTGCTTCTAATATTATATATACCAGTGGTGCATTTACAAATTTGCCTGACACCAGCCTCCATTGCTCCTAAAACTACATCCTGTATAAGGGGCTCTTGGGGCCCGGCTGCACTGAACTAGGTTGAGTTACACTGGGTAGCTAGCTAGATTGATCTGGCTGCAGTATCCAGGGGAATATAAAGCAGGGCAGGGGCTTAAAGTCTGAGTCCCCCCAGGGAGGAGTCCTCACTGCATGGGGAGAGGGGCATGAACTGAGCTACTTACCCCCCCCCCCCCAATCCCTCCCTCCTTCTGCCGTTCTGTCCGTCCACTGAATGTCTTCTCCGTCTCGGCCTTCCTTATGACATTCCCTCCTGTCAGTCTCCCAGTTTGCCTCCATCTTTTTCTCCTCCTTGTATTTTATTACTCTCAGCATTAAATTGCCCTTTTACTCCATCCACACTCCTTCCCTCCTTTCATCCACATTTTCTCTACAACACTCTGTCTCTCTCTCTCTCTCCTTTATATTTGCAGGCATATGGGAAAGTGAATATTGCTCATGAAGTTCACACCCAAAATGAAACACCATCAGGGCTGGTGCTGAGTTCAGTATTTAATCTGCCTATAAGGGCCACATCTTTTTTTAAAACTGGTTAACATCATTCTGTCCATGCTATGATGTTAAAAGCTGCATTCCCCCCCCCCCCTTTATAGTGATGGTGAGTGGCCAAGAGGGGAGGTGCATGTGTATGTGTGTTCGAAACAGTCAAGCTGAGCCCACACAGTATGATCTATCACGTGTCAAATCCCCCCAGTGCATGCTGTGTGCCTCAACCATATATAGCTTAACCTGCTACAATTACTTCTAAAAGAATCAGGGTGCAGCAGGAATAAAAGTGAAGTTTAGGCCTGTTTTTTTAAGAGTAGAAAAGCAAGAGTGTTTTCCGCGTGCTGCAAAGTTAGCTGCTTCTCCCTGCTGTACCGTGCTATTCTGCTGGGGCATGGTGCAAAGCTTGACGCTGCTGCTGCTGTGTGCTGTTGTAGTGTTGTGGTGCCGTGATAGCAGGATCGTCCGCTGGGGGAACCCAGAGCGTTCTGTCTCGCTGAGTGATACCCCTGTCTCCACTCACGATAAACAGCACGCACAAACTCTCTCACATACACATACACCAGTGTCTGCCAAGCCCAACCTAGCAGCAGATTCCTCCCTCACCCCCCCCCCCCCCCCCCCCCCCCACACACACACACACACAAAGCTGCAAATATATTAGCTGCCTCTTTTTCTTTTGTCTTGAGAAAATGGCAAGCAGGGTGTGTGTATGCATCTGTGTGTGTGGTAGAGGTGGGGTCCTTACTGTACATTGTGGTGGAACACCCCCTTTATGCCATTCCAGTTTAGATATCCCCATGGTATTTGGCCAAGGCGTGGAGAGAGGGAAGTGGAAACTGAACTTCAAGAGAACCGGTAAAGGCTCATTTATGCTCAACATTATTTATATATATATACAGTGTGTATATATAGATACAAATCCAGATGGCGCCTTCTCTCAGTTCATTTTGTCCATACTTACGCACCTTTTTTAGCAAGACATGATTTCCTTTAAAAATGTTGAACATTGCAAACCTCTCCTCAA